>CM065418.1:9909893-11109893 GCA_033060865.1 Dorcus hopei
ATCACATAAATGCGAGGAGATAAATAAAACTAAAACGTTTAAAATCTTTGCTCCAATCTTGCACATTTCAAAGGACGTCTCTATCAGATCACATGAGAGCGAGAAGGCAAATGAAACGCACACGTTTTAATAAATTCTGATTTATTTTAAAACATTCTGATGCAAGTGCAGTACCAGGATCACATAAATGCGAGGAGATAAATAAAACTAAAAACGTTTAAAATTTTTGCTCAATCTTACATTTCAAAAGGACGTCTCTTATCAGGATCAACATTCTGAGAGCGAGAGTAGTAAACACTTACACGATTTAATAAATGCTCTGATTTATTTTAAAACATTCTGAATGCAAGTGCAGGATCCACATAAATGCGATGAGGTAGATAAAAATAAAACTAAAACGTCTAAAATTTTCGCTCAATCTTACATTTCAAAAGGACGTCTCCTATCAGGATCACATGAGAGCGAGAAAGGCAAATGGAAACACTTACGTTTTAATAAATTCTGATTTATTTTAAAACATTCTGAATGCAAGTGCAGTACCAGGATCACATAAATACGAGGAGATAAATGAAACTAAAACGTTTTAAAAATTTTTGCTCAATCTTGCACATTTCAAAAGGACGTCTCCTATCAGGGATCACATGAGGCGAGGAAGGCAAATAAAACACACGTTTTAATAAATTCTTGATTTATTTTAAAACATTCTGAATGCAAATTGTACCAGGATCACATAAATGCGAGGAGATAAATGAAACTAAAACGTTTAAAATCTGCACTCAATTTTACACTTCGAAACGGCTTATAGTATCAGGATCACATGAGCGAGAAGGTGAATAGAGACGCAGACGTTTTAATAAATTCTGATTATTTTAAAACATTCCAGATAAAAAGTGCGGTACCAGGGATCACATAAATGCGAGGAGGATAAATAAAAACTAAAACATTTGCTCAATGCTTACATTTCAAAGGATACTTCTCTTATCAGGGATCACATGAGGCGAAGGCCATGATAGAAACATACGTTTTTAATAAATTCTGATTTATTTTTAAAACATTTCATGAATGCGAGGAGATAATTGGTACCAAGGATCTAACATTTAAATGCGAGGAGGTAAATAAAAACGAGTAAATGAAGAGCAAAGCGTTCTAATAAATTTTGCTCAATCTTGTTTCAAGACGTCTCCTATCAGGATCACATGAGGCGAGAAGGTAAATGAAGAGCACAAGTTTTAATAAATTCTGATTTATTTTAAACATTCACAGATACAAGTGCATTACAGGATCACATAAATACGAGGAGATAAATAAAACTAAAACTTTTAAAAATTTTCAACTCAATTTTGCACTTCAAAAAGGACTTCTCTTATCAGGATCAAAATAAAACTAAAAGCGTCTAAAATTTTTTGCTCAATCTTACATTTCAAAAAGACGTCTCTATCAGGATCAATAAATTCTTATTTATTTTAAAACATTCTAAATACAAATCCAATACCAGGATCACATGAGAGCGATGAGGTAAATAAAACGAAAACGTTTTAAAATCTTTGCTCAATTTTGCACTTCAAAACGACTTCTCTTATCAGGATCACAATGAAACGCACACATTTAATAAATTCTGATTTATTTTAAAACATTCTGAATGCAAGTGCAATTACCAGGATCACATAAATGCGAGGAATACAAATGGAAACTAAACGTTTAAAAATCTTTGCTCAATTTTGCACACTTCGAAACGGCTTCTCGTATCAGGATCACATGAGAGCGAGAAGATGAATGAGACGCGAACGTTTTAATAAGTTACAGTTTGTTACCCGGAAACATTCCAGTACCAAGTGCAGTACCAGGATCACATAAATGAGATAAATAAAACGAAAACCATAAATGCGAGGAGATAAATAAAAACTAAAACGTTTAAAAATTTTTGCTCAATCTTACATTTCAAAGGACGTCTCTATCAGGATCACATGAGAGCGAGAAGGCAAATGAAACGCACACGTTTTAATAAATTCTGATTTATTTTCGACATTCTGAATACCAAGTGCAGTACCAGGACCACATAAATGCGAGGGAAATAAATAAAACTAAAACGTTTAAAACACACTCAATCTTTTGATCACATGAGAGCGAGGGTGAAATCAAACGCGAACGTCTCCTATCAGGGATCACATGAGAGCGAGAAGGTAAATGAAAGAGCACAAGTTTTAATAAATTCACAGTTATTTTAAAACATTCTGAATAAGTGCATTACCAGGATCACATAAATGCGAGGAGATAAATAAAACTAAAACGTTTTAAAATCTTTGCTCAATCTTACATTTCAAACGACGTCTCCTATCAGGATCACATGAGAGCGAAGGTATATAGAAACACACACGTTTTAATACATTCTGATTTATTTTAAAACATTCTGAATGCAAGTGCAGTACCAGGATCACATAAGTGCGACGAGATAAATGAAACTAAAACCATTTCCCAAAAATTTTTGCACTCAATTTTACACTTCAAGAAACGGCTTCTCATCATCAGGATCACCTTCAGGAAGCGAGAAAGTGGAGGAGGACGCACACGTTTTATAATAGAATTCTGATTTATTTTAAAACATTCTGAATGCAAGTGCAGTACCAGGATCACAATTTCAAAAGCTTCTCTCATCAGGATCACATGAGAGCGAGAAGGTAAATGAAACGCACACGTTTTAATAAATGCTGAGAGATAAATAAAACAAAAAACGTTTAAAATCTTTTTGCTCAATCTTACATTTCAAAAGGACGATCTCCTATCAGGAGCACATAGCAAGGCAAGAGAAAGACAAATGAAACGCACATTTTTAATAAATTCTGATTTATTTTAAAACATTCTAGATACAAATTGCAGTACCAGGATCACATAAATACGAGGAGATAAATAAAAAACTAAAACGTTTAAAAAATTTTTGCTCAATCTTGCATTTCAAAAGGACTATTCTCCTACTCAGGATCTGCACTTGCTTAGGAAGCGGAAAGGCAAATAGAAACACTTGCATTTTAATAAATTCCTGAATTATTTTGAGCATTCTGAATGCAAGTGCAAGTACCAGGATCACATAAATGCGAGGAGATAAAATAAAACTAAAACGTTTAAAAATTTTTGCTCAATCTTACAAACAAAGGACATCTCCTATCAGGATCACTGTAGGAAGCTTGAGAAGGCAAATATGAAGCACTTGCATTTTAATAAATTCTACAATTTATTTTAAAACATTCCTGAATACAATTTAAGTACCAGGATCACATAAATGCGAGATAAATAAAACTAAAACGTAGGTAATTTAAACGCACATTTTTGCTCAATCTTGAACATTTCAAAAGGACGTCTCCTATCAAGGATCACATAGGAGAGCGAGAAGAAGGCAAATGGAAACTTTACGTTTTAATAAAGACAATTTATTTTAAAACATTCTGAATGCAGAGTACAGTGCCAGGATCACACAAATACGAGGAGATAAATAAAACTAAAACGTTTAAAATTTTTTGCTCAATCTCTTACATTTCAAAAGGACATCTCCCTATCAGGATCATCACATGAGCGAGAGAAGGTAAATGAAACACTTACACGTTTTAATAAATTCCCCAGTTTATTTTTAAAACATTCTGAATACAAGTACATTTGGAATCACACATAAATGCGAGGAGATAAATAAAACTAAAACATTTAAGAAATTTTGCTCAATGAAGAGCTTACATTTCAAAAGGACATCTCCTATCAGGATCACATGCCAGGAGCGAGAAGGCAAAATGGAACACCACACACGTTTTACATTTACAAAATAAATTCCCAGATTTATTTTAAAAAACATTCTAGATACAGAAATTTTGATACCAGGATCACATAAATCTGAGGAGATAAATGAAACTAAAGCATTTAAAAATTTTGTCAATTTTACATGAAACGGCTTCTCATTATATCAGAAGGATCACACTTGAGGCAGCTTGGTGAGTGGAGCAGACTTTGCATTTAATAAATTCTGATTTATTTTAAAAACAATTCTTAAATTTTTTATTACCAGGATCACATAAATGCAGAGATAAATAAAACTAAAACGTTTTAAAATTTTTGCTCAATCTTACATTTCAAAAGGACGTCTCTCCTATCAGGATCACACATGAGGCTTGAGGAAAGGCCGATGAACACACACGTTTTAACAAGTTACAGTTTATTTAAAAAACTTCTTGTTCTGAATGCAAGTGCAGTACTGGGATCACATAAATGCGAGGATATAAATAAAACTAAAAGCGTCTGGTGCACTCAATACCCATTTCAAAAGACGTACCTATCAGAGGATCACATGAGAGCGAAGAGGTAAATGAAGAGCGCACGTTTTAATAAATTCTGAATTATTTAAAAACTGACCTAGATACAATTACATTAACTTTGGGATCTCATAAATGCGAGTAAAAATAGAAATAAAACTAAAGCGTCTAAAAATTTTTGCTCAATCTTACATTTCAAAGGAGCCATCTCTTATCAGGATCACATTGAGAGCGTGAAGGTAAATAGAAACACAAATTTCTTAATAAATTCTGATTTATTTTAAAACATTCTGAATGCAGTGCATTATGAGGATCACATAAATTTTGCAGGAGATAAATAAAACTAAAACTTTTAAAAATTTTTCATCAATCTTACATTTCAAAAGACATCTCCTATCAGGATCACCTGCAGAGCGAGAAAGGTATACTTAAACGCTTGCACGTTTTGTAAATTCACAATTTATTTTAAAACATTCCTGAATGCCAAGTGCAGTACCAGGATCCACATAAATGCGAGAGATAAATGAAACTAAAACAATTTAAAATTTTATCAATTTTACACTTCGAAAGGCTTCTCGTATCAGGATCACATGTAGGCGAAACTGAGAAAGACAGAATGGGAGACACACGTTTTAAGCAAAATTCTAAGTTATTTTAAATTGTTCAAGATAAAAGTGCAGTACCAGGATCTCACATAAATGCGAGGAGATAAATAAAAACTAAAACGTTAAAAATTTTTGCTCAATCTTACATTTCAAAAGGACGTCTCTTATCAGGATCACCTTGTGTGAGGCAGAGAGGCAAATGAAACGCACACGTTTTAATAAATTACTAGTTATTTTCAAACATTATGGATCCACAGATACCTACAGGCAGTATGGGGATCTCATAAATCTGCGAGTAGATAAATAAAACTAAAAGCATCTAAAAATTTTTTGCTCAATCTTACATTTCTAAATTGTCCTATATCAGGATCACATGAGGCAGGAGAAGGTAAATGAAACACACACGTTTAATAAATTCTGATTTATTTTAAAAACATTCACAGATACAAATTACAGTACCAGGACCACATAAATGCGAGAGAGATAAATAAAAGCTAAAAACGTTTAAAATTTTTTGCTCAATCTCTTACATTTCAAAAGACGTCTCCTATCAGGATCACATGAGAGCAAGAAGGTAAATGAAACGCACACGCTTTAATAAATTCTGAATTATTTTCAAAACATTCTGAATGCAAAGAGTGCAGTACCAGGATCTCATAAGTGGGAGATAAATAAAACTAAAGCGTCTAAAAATTTTTGCTCAATCTTACATTTCAAAAGACATCTCCCACTATCAGGATCACATGAGAGCGAGGAAAGGTAAATGAAACTTACTTACGTTTTAATAAATTCTAGAATTTATTTTAAAACATATTCCTGAATGCAAGTACGGTACCAGGATCACATAAATGCAGGAGATAAATAAAACTAAAGCGTTCTAAAAATTTTTGCTCAATCTTACATTTCAAAAGACGTCTCCTATCAGGATCACATGAGAGCGAGAAGTGAAATGAAACATACACAATTTTAATAAATTCTGATTTATTTTAAAACATTCCTGAATGCAAGTGCAGTACCAGGACCACATAAATGCGAGAGATAAATAAAACTAAAAACGTTTAAAAATTTTCGCTCAATCTTACATTTCAAAAGACGTCTCCTATCGGGGATCGCATGGGCGAGGAAGGTAAATGAAACGCACATTTAATAGGATCATTCTGATTTATTTTAAAACATTCTGAATGCAAGTACACATTTACCAGGATCACATAAATGCAGGGAGATAAATAAAACTAAAACTTTTAAAAGGCTTTTCGCTCAGGATCTTACATTTCAAAACGACATCTCCTATCAGGATCACATGAGAGTCGAGAGAGGTATATGAACCTTACGCAAAAGACGTTTCCTGTCAGGATCAAAATTCTGATTTATTTTAAAACATTCTGAATGCAAATTGCACAGTACCAGGATCACATAAATGCAGGAGATAAGTAGAACTAAAACGTTTAAAATTTTTGCTCAAGTTTTACACTTCGAGAGCTTCTCGTATCAGGATCACATGAGAGCAGGAGAGATTAGATAGAGACACACACGTTTTGTGATTCTGATTTATTTTAAAACATTCCGAATGCAAGAGTGCAGTACCAGGATCACACATAAATACGAGAGATAAATAAAACTAAAACAAATTTAAAAATTTTTTGCTCAATCTTACATTTCAAAGGACATCTCCTATCAGGATCACATATGAGAGCAGGAAAATGGAAATGAAACGCTTACACGTTTAATAAATTCTGATTTTATTTAAAACATTCTAGATACAGAATGCATTACCAGGAGATCACATAAATGCGAGGAGATAAATAAAACTAAAACTTTTAAAAATTTCCTCAACTCCGTCCACATTTCAAAGACATCTCTGTCAGGATCACATGAGGGGCTTGAAGGTATATGAAACACACACGTTTAATAAATTCTTGATTTATTTTACATTTTATTTTGAATGCAAGAAGTGCAGTACCAGGATCACATAAAATGCGTCTAAGATTTTTGATAAATGGGAGACGTCTAAAGGCGTTTTAAAATCTTTGCTCCAAATTTTACACTTCGAAACGGCTTCTCATGTCAGGATCACTGAATGCAAGTGCGAGAACCAGGTAGATGAAGGACACACACGTTTTAATAAATTCTGATTTATTTTAGCTTATTCCGAATGCAAATTAAGTACCAGGATCACATAAATGCGAGGAGATAAATAAAACTAAAACGTTTTAAAAATTTTTGCTCAATCTTACAAAACGTTTCCAAAGACATCTCCTATCAGGATCACATGAGAGCGAGAAGATGAAATGAAGAGCACAAGTTTTAATAGATTCTGATTTATTTTACAAACATTCTGAATGCAAGGTGCAGTGCCAGGGGACCACATAAGTACGAGGAGATAAATAAAAGACTAAAGCGTCTAAACAAGGTGCACTCAAATCTTACATTTCTCAAAGACGATATATCAGAAAGGATCTCAATTTTTTCAAACGACTTCTCTTATCAGGATCACATGAGAGCGAGGTGGTGAATGAAACGCGACGTTTAAACATGAGAGCGAGAAAGGTAAATGAAACTGCACGTTTTAATAAATTCTAATTTTATTTGAAACATTGCCCTGAATGCAAGTGCATTACCAGGATCTCATAAATGCGATGAGATAAATAAAGCTAAAAGCGTTCTAAAAGTTTTGCTCCATTCTTTGCACATTTCTAAGGGCATCTCTTATCAGGATGCATGAGAGCGAGAAGGTAAACCTGAAACACAAGTTTGTGATTCTGATTTGTTTTAGAAACATTCTAGAATTTTACAATTACATTACCAGGATCTCATAAATGGCAGGAGATAAATAAAACTAAAACATTTAAAATCTTTTATAAATCTTACATTTTCTAAAGACACGTCTCCTATCAGGATCACATGAGAGAGCGGAAAGGTAAACTGAAACGCACACATTTGCTCAATCTTATAAATTCGTAGATTATTTCCTGAGCATTCTATAGATACAATTACACATTACCAGGATCACATAAATGCGATGAGGATAAACTAAAACTAAAAGCGTTCTAAAATTTTTTGTCAATCTTACACTTTCAAACGACATCTCCTATCAGGATCACATGAGGCGGGAAAGGTAAATAGAAACGCAACGTTTTAAATAAATTCTGATTTTATTTTTAAAACATTCTGAATGCAAATTTTAATTACCAGGACCCACATAGGTAAAGGGATGAGGGTAAATAAAACTAAAACGTTTTAAAATTTTCGCTCATCAATCACCCATTTCAAAAAGACACGTCTCCCTATCAGGATCACATGAGAGCGAGGAAAATTAAATGAAACGCACACGTTTTAATAAATTCTGATTTATTTAAAAACATTCTGAATACAAGTGCATTACATTAGGATACACCGATACGAGAAGATAAATAAAGCTAAAACGTTTTAATAAAAAATCTTTAACTCAATCCTTGCACATTTCAAACGACGTCTCCTATCAGGATCTACATGAGAGCGAGAAGGTATATGAAACACGCACGTTTTAATAAGTTCTGATTTATTTTAAAACATTCTGAATGATACGCACAAGTTACGATACCAGGATCACATAAATGCGAGGGAGATAAATAGAGAGCTAAAACGTTTAAAAATTTTTTGCTCAATTTTACACTTCGAAACGACTTCTCGTATCAGAGGATCCCATTTTAGCTCGAAGCGAGAAAAGGCTGAAATGAGACACACACACGTTTAATAAATGCTGAGTTATTTTGAACATTCCGAATACAGAGTACAGTACCAGGACCACATAAATGCGAGGAGATAAATAAAACTAAAACGTTTAAAAATTTTCGCTCAATCTTACATTTCAAAGGGCAGCGTCTCCCTATCGAGGATCACATGGGGAGCGAGAAGGTGATAGAGAGCACAAGTTTTAATAAATTCTTGATTTATTTTGAAACATTCTAGATGCAGGTACAGTACCAGGACCACATAAATGCGATGAGGTAAATGAGCCTAAAATACAAAATTTTTGCTCAATCTTGCACATTTCAAAACGACGTCTCCCTATCAGGATCACATGAGAGCGAGGAAAGGTAATCAAAACGCACACATTTTAATAAATTCTGATTTATTTTAAAACATTCTGAATACAAGTGCATTGCCAAGGATTTCATAAATGCGGGGAGATAAATAAAGCTAAAGCGTCATAAGAGCTAAAATTTAAATGACAGTCTTTACATTTCTAAAGACGTCTCCTATCGGGATCACATAGAGCGAAGAAAATAGATGAAACCTTTACGTCTAAAAATTTTTTGCTCAATAAATTCTTGAATTATTTTGAAACATTCTGAATGCAGGGTGCAGTAGCGAGATCTCATAAACATCACGAGAGCGAGTAGATAAATAAAAACTAAAGCGTTCTAAAAATTTTTTATCAATACTTACATTTCTAAAAGACATCTCCTATCTGGATCCACATGAGAGCAGGAAAATCAAATGAAACACTTTTACATTTTTTAATAAATTCTGATTTATTTTAAACAATACAGAATACCAGTACAGTACCAGGACCCACATAAATGCGATGAGGATAAATAAAACTAAAACATTTAAAAATTTTATCAATCTTACATTTCAAAAAGACATCTCTTATCAGGATCACATGAGGAGCAGGAAGAGTAAATGAAACACTTACACGTTTTAATAATTTTCGATTCTTGATTTATTTTAAAACATTTTCTAGATACAAATTACAAGTACAAGGACCACATAAATGCAGGGGAGATAAATAAAACGAACTAAAACGTTTAAAATTTTTGCTCAATCTTACATTTCAAAAGACACATCTCCTATCAGAGGATCCATGAGAGCAGGAAAGGTAAAACGTTTGAAACCTTTCGCACAAAAATTCTGACATTTTAAAACATAAATTCACGAATTATTTTGAAAACATTCCTGAATACAAGTACAGTACCAGGATTGGTAAATGAAGAGCACACGTTTTAACACATAAATGCGAGGAGATAAATAAAACTAAAGCATTCCTAAAAATTTTTTGCTCAATTCTTACATTTTAAAAGACATCTCCTATCAGGATCACATGAGAGCGAGAAGGTAAATGAAACGCACACATTTTAATAATTTCTGAATTTATTTCAGAAACATTCTGAATGTACAGTGCAGTACCAGGATCCCACATTCTAAATGCGAGGAGATAAATAAAACTAAAACATTTAAAGAATTACCGCTCAATCTTACATTTTCAAAAGACATCTCCTAATCAGGATCACGCAAGGGACGAGAAAGGTAAATGAAACACACACATTTTAATAAATTCCTGATTTATTTTTAAAACATTCTAGATACGAAGTACATTACAGGATCACATAAATGCGAGGAGGATAAATAAAACTAAAACTTTTAAAATCTTTCGCTCAATCTTACAAGTTTCAAAAGACATCTCTCTATCAGGATCACATGAGAAACTGAGAAGGTATATAAAACACACACGTTTTAATCGTTATGATTTATTTTAAAAACATTCTGAATACTAGAGTGCAGTATAGGATCACTATATAAGTACGAAGAGATAAATGAAACTAAAACATTTAAAAATTTTGCTCAATTCATTTCACTTCAGAAAGGCTTCTCCTATCAGATCCACATGAGAGCGAGAAGGTAAGGATGAAAACGCGCACGTTTTAATAAATTCTGATTTATTTTAAAACATTCCGAATGTGCAAGTGCAGTACCAGGATCACATAAATGATACGAGGAGATAAATAAAACTAAAACATTTAAAAATTTTTGCTCAATTTACATTTCAAAGGACATCTCCTATCAGGATCACACATGAGAGCGAGAAAGGCAAATGAAACACTTAACACGTTTTAATAAATTGCTGATTTACATTTTAAAAGACATTTCCTGAATGCAAGTGCAGTACCAGGATCACATACAATGCGAGGAGATAAATAAAACTAAAACGTTTAAAATTTTTCGCTCAATCTTACATTTCAAAAGAACAGACGTCTCCTATCAGGATCTGCATGAGAGCGAGAAGGTAAATGAAACGCTTTTACAAGTTTTAATAAATTCCTGATTTATTTTAAAACATTCTTGAATACAAAGTGCAGTACCAGGACTGTTGACATAAATGCGAGGGAGATAAATAAAACTAAAACGTGTTAAGCATTTTGCTCAATCTTACATTTCAAAAGACGTCTCCTATCAGGATCACATGAGAGCGCGGAAAGGTAAATGGAAATCTAACACTGTTTTAATAAATTCCTGAATTATTTTAAAACATTCTGAATGCAAGTGCAGTACACCAGGATTCTCATAAATGCGAGGGAGATAAATAAAACTAAAGCGTTCAGCAAAAATTTTTGCTCAATCTTACATTTCTAAAGACAAGTCTCCTAAATCAGGACTGCTACATGAGAGCGAGAAGGCAATGAAACACACACATTTGGTCGTCAAATTCTGATTTATTTTAAAACATTCTGAATGCAAGTGCAGTACCAGGACCGCACATAAATGCGAGGAGATAGAAACAAAACTAAAACGCTTTAAAAATTTTTTTTGCTCAATCTTACATTTCAAAAGACGTCTCCCTATCAGGATCACATGAGAGGCGAGAAAGGTAAATGAAACGCACTTTTAAGTTTTTAATACAATTCTGATTTATTTTAAAACATTCTGAATGCAAAGTGCAAGTACCAGGGACCACATAAATGTGCGAGGGAGATAAATAAAAAACTAAAAGCGATTTTAGTAAATTTTTTTTGCTCAATCTTACATTTCTAAAAGTATCGTCTCCCTATCAAGGATCACTTATGAGAGCGAGAAGAGGTAAATGGAAACGCACACGTTTATTAATAAATTCTGATTTATTTAAAACATATTCTAGAATGCAAAGTGCAGTACCAGGGATCTACCATAAATGCGAGGAGATAAATGTTCAAAACTAAAGCGTCTAAAAAATTTTTTGCTCAATCTTTATTTCAAAAGACGTCTCCTATCAAGGATCACATGAGAGTTTAGAGAAGGTGGGGAATGAAACGCTTACACGTTTTAATAAAATTCTGAATTATTTTAAAAACTTATTCTAGATACATGCAAGTGCATTACCAGGATCTCTATAAATGCGAGGAGAGATAAATAAAAGCTAAAGTGTCTAAAAAATTTTCGTCAATGCCTTTTACATTCTCAAAAGACGTCTCCTACTTTGATCAGGATTCACATGAGAGCGAGAAGGTAAATGAAGGCACGCACTAAGTTTTAATAAATTCGTGATTTGCCTTTAAAACATTCTGAATGCAAGTGCATTACCAGGATCTCATAAATGCAGAGGGGAGATCTTAAATAAATTACCAAAACGTTTAAAAAATTTTGCTCAATCTTACATTTCTAAAGACGTCTCCTATCAGGATCACATGAGCAGCGAGAAACTGGTAAATGAGAAACACACACGTTTTAATAAATTCCTGATTTATTTTAAAAGAACGTATTCTGAATGCAAATTGCAGTAGCCAGGATCTCATATAAATGCGAGGAGATAAATAAAACTAAAGCGTTCTAAAACTTTTTGCTCAATCTTACATTTCTAAGGAGATGTTCTCTATCAGGATCACAATGAGAGCAAGAGAAGGTAAATGAAACGCACAAGTTTTAATAAATTCTGATTTATTTTTAACGAAACATTCTAGAATGCAGAAGTACAGTACCAGGATCTCAAGCAAATGCGAGGAGAATAAATAAAACTAAAGCAGTTTAAAAATTTTTGCTCCAATCTTACATTTCGAAAGACGCTTCTCGTATCAGGATCACATGAGAGTTATGAAGAGTAAATACGAGACGCACACGTTTTAATAAATTCTGATTTATTTTAAAACATTCTGAATGTAGAATGTGCAGTACCAGGAATCTCATACAATGCGAGGGAGATAAATAAAATAAAGCGTCTAAAAATTTTGCCCAATCTTACATATTCCTAAAGGACGTCTCCCTATCAGGATCACATGAGAGCGAGAGGTAAATGAAACGCTACACATTTTAATAAATTCTGATTTATTTTAAAACATTCTGAATGCAAGTGCAAGTACCAGGGATCACATAGAATAATGAGAGAGATACAAATAAAACTAAAACGTTGTACCGTCAATCTTACATTTCAAAAGACGTTCTTATCAGGATCGCATGAGAGCAGAAGTGTATATAGAAACGCACACGTTTTAATAAATTCCTGGATTTATTTTACAAAACATTCTGAATGCTAAATTGGTACCATGGATCCACATAAATGCGTGAGGAGATAAATGGAAACTAAAACGTTTAAAAATTTTTGCTCAATTCATTACACTTCGAAAGACTTCTCATGTATCAGGATCACATGAGGCGAGAAAGGTAAATGAAACGCACACGTTTTAATAAATTCTGAAACATTTTAAAACATTCCAGATGCAAGTGCAGTAGCAGGATCAGATCATAAATGAGGAGATAAATAAAACTAAAAAACGTTGCCTGTAAATTTTTGCTCCAATCTTACATTTCTCAAAAGGATTTGTCTCCTATCAGGATCCTGCATGAGGCAGCGATAGAGGAACCCAAAATGAAACGCACACGTTTTTAATAAATTTGAAGTTTATTTTTGAAGACGTTTCTGAATACATTCTGAATGCGCAGTACCAGGACCACATAAATGCCGGGGAGATAAATAAAACTAAAACGTTTAGTAAATTTTTGCTCAATCTTTACATTTCAAAAGACGTCTCCTATCAGGATCATACATGGAGGAGCGAGAAAGGTAAATGCTCAAACGCGTCACACGTTTTAATAAATTCTGATTTATTTTCTGAAAAACATTCTGAAGTGCAAGTGCAGTACCAGGACCACATAAATGCGAGGGAGATAAATGTATACAAACTAAAAGCGTCTAAAAATTTTGCTCAAATTTTTACTCAATCTTGCATTTCTCTAAAAGACATTGCCCCGTATCAAGGATCACCATAGAGAGCGAGAAAGGTGAATGAAGGACGCACACGTTTTAATAAATTCACAGTTTGACTTAAAAACATTCTGAATGCCAAGTGCAGTACCAGGATCTATTGCCAACATGCTGAATACAGAAATTCAAAGTTCAAAAATCAAGGATCTTTACATTTCAAATGCGAGGGAATAGAATAAAACTAAAAGGCGTCTAAAGAATTTTGCTCAATCTTACATTTCTAAAGGACGTCTCCTATCACGAGGATCACGCATGAGGAGCGAGAAGGTAAATGAAACGCACACGTTTTAACTAAATTCCTGATTTATTTTTAAAACATTCACAGATTACGCAAATTGCAGTACCAGGATCACATAAATGCGAGGAGATAAATAGAAACTAAAACGTCTAAAAATTTTTTGCTCAATCACATTTCTAAAGAACGTCTCTATCAGGATCACACATGAGGCGAGAAAGGTAAATGAAACACACACGTTTTAATAAATTCTGATTTATTTTTTAAAACATTCTGAGATGCCAAAGTGCGTAGTACCAGGGATCTCATAAATGGTGAGGAGTCATAAATACAAACTAAAAGCGTCTAAAAATTTTTTTTGCTCAATCTTACATTTCTAAGGAGACGTCTCCTATCAGGATCACATGAGCAGGCGAGAAGGTAAATGAAACTTTTGACACACGTTTTTAATAAATTCTGATTTATTTTAAAAACATTCTCAGAATGCAAGTGCAGTACCAGGATCTCATAAATGCGAGGGAGATAGGCACTAAAACTAAAGAAGCGTCTAAAAATTTTTTTTGCTCAATCTCATACATTTCTAAAGACGTGCTCCCTATCAAACAGGATTCACATGAGAGCGAGAAAGGTAGGCTATGAAAGCGCGCACGTTTTTAATAAGTTATTCTGATTTATTTTAAAACATTCTGAATACGGCAAAGTGCGTAGTACCAGGATCACATAAAATGCGAGGAGATAAATAAAACTAAAACGTTTAAAATTTTTGCTCAATCTTACATTTCAAAAGACGTCTCCTATCAGGATCATTAAGGAGAGCGAGAAGGTAAACGTGAAACGCACACCGTTTTAATAAATTCTGATTTATTTTAAAACATTCTGAATGCAAGTGCAGTACCAGGATCACATAAATGCGAGGAGATAAATAAAACTAAAAGGTCTAAAATTTTGCTCAATCTTACATTTCAAAAAGAAACGTCTCTATCAGGATCACATGAGAGCGAGAAGGTAAATCGAAACGCACACGTTTAATAAATTCTGATTTATTTTAAAACATTCTGAATGCAAGTGCAGTACCAGGATTTCATAAATGCAGGGAGATAAATAAAACTAAAGCGTCTTAAAGAATTTTTTGCTCAATCTTACATTTCAAAAGACGTCTCTCCTATCAGGATCACATGAGAGCGAGAAAAGGTATATAGAAACACAAGTTTTAATAAATTCTGATTTATTTTTAAAACATTCTGAATGCAAGTACATTACCAGGATCACATAAATGCGAGTGAGATAAATAAAACAAAAGCGTCTAAAAATTTTTGCTCAATCTTACATTTCTAAGACGTCTCTATCAGGATCACATGAGAGCGAGAAGGTGAATGAAACGCACACGTTTTAATAAATTCTGAATTATTTTAAAAACATTCTGAATGCAAGTGCAGTACCAGGATCTCATAAATGCGAGGAGATAAATAAACTAAAGCGTCTAAAAATTTTGCTCAATCTTACATTTCTAAGACGTCTCCTATCAGGATCACATGAGAGCGAGAAGGTAAATGAAACGCACACGTTTTAATAAATTCTGATTTATTTTAAAACATTCTGAATGCAAGTGCAGTACCAGGGATCTCATAAATGCGAGGATAAATAAAACTAAAGCGTCTAAAAATTTTTGCTCAATCTTACATTTCAAAAGACGTCTCCTATCAGGATCACACATGAGAGCGAGAAGGTAAATGAAACGCACACGTTTTAATATTTAATAAATTCTGATTTATTTTAAAACATTCTGAATGCAAGTGCAGTACCAGGATCACATAAATGCGAGGAGATAAATAAAACTAAAGCGTCTAAAATTTTTGCTCAATCTTACATTTCTAAAAAGCCGTCTCCTATCAGGATCACATGAGAGCGAGAAGGTAAATGAAACGCACACGTTTTAATAAATTCTGATTTATTTTAAAAACATTCTGAATGCAAGTGCAGTACCAGGATCACATAAATGCGAGGAGATAAATAAAACTAAAACGTTTAAAATTTTCGCTCAATCTTACATTTCAAAAGACGTCTCCCTATCAGGATCACATGAGGCAGCTAGAAGGTAAATGAAACGCACACGTTTTAATAAATTCTGATTTATTTTAAAACATTCTGAATGCAAGTGCAGTATTGGTGATCTCATAAATGCGAGGAGATAAATAAAACTAAAGCGTCTAAAAATTTTTTTGCTCAATCTTACATTTCAAAGACGTCTCCTATCAGGATCACATGAGAGCGAGAAAGGTAAATGAAACGCACACGTTTTAATAAATTCTGATTTATTTTAAAACATTCCGAATGCAAGTGCAGTACCAGGATTTCATAAATGCGAGGAGATAAATAAAACTAAAGCGTCTAAAAATTTTTGCTCAATCTTACATTTCAAAAGACGTCTCCTATCAGGATCACATGAGAGCGAGAAGGTAAATGAAACGCACACGTTTTAATAAATTCTGATTTATTTTAAAACATTCTGAATACAGAAGTGTAGTACCAGGATCTCATAAATGCGAGGAGATAAATAAAACTAAAGCGTCTAAAAATTTTGCTCAATCTTACATTTCAAAAGACGTCTCCTATCAGGATCACATGAGAGCGAGAAGGTAAATGAAACGCACACGTTTTAATAAATTCTGATTTATTTTAAAACATTCTGAATGCAAGTGCAGTACCAGGATCACATAAATGCGAGGAGATAAATAAAACTAAAGCGTCTAAAAATTTTTGCTCAATCTTACATTTCTAAAGCCGTCTCTCTATCAGGATCACATGAGAGCGAGAAGGTAAATGAAACACACACGTTTAATAAATTCTGATTTATTTTAAAACATTCTGAATGCAAGTGCAGTACCAGGATCACATAAATGCGAGGAGATAAATAAAACTAAAACGTTTAAAAATTTTCGCTCAATCTTACATTTCAAAAGACGTCTCCTATCAGGATCACATGAGAGCGAGAAGGTAAATGAAACGCACACGTTTTAATAAATTCTGATTTATTTTAAAACATTCTGAATGCAAGTGCAGTACCAGGATCTCATAAATGCGAGGAGATAAATAAAACTAAAGCGTCTAAAAATTTTTGCTCAATCTTACATTTCAAAAGACGTCTCCTATCAGGATCACATGAGAGCGAGAAGGTAAATGAAACGCACACGTTTTAATAAATTCTGATTTATTTTAAAACATTCCGAATGCAAGTGCAGTACCAGGATTTCATAAATGCGAGGAGATAAATAAAACTAAAGCGTCTAAAAATTTTTGCTCAATCTTACATTTCAAAAGACGTCTCCTATCAGGATCACATGAGAGCGAGAAGGTAAATGAAACGCACACGTTTTAATAAATTCTGATTTATTTTAAAACATTCTGAATGCAAGTGCAGTACCAGGATCACATAAATGCGAGGAGATAAATAAAACTAAAGCGTCTAAAATTTTTGCTCAATCTTACATTTCTAAAGCCGTCTCTCTATCAGGGATCACATGAGAGCGAGAAGGTAAATGAAACGCACACGTTTTAATAAATTCTGATTTATTTTAAAACATTCTGAATGCAAGTGCAGTACCAGGATCACATAAATGCGAGGAGATAAATAAAACTAAAACGTTTAAAAATTTTCGCTCAATCTTACATTTCAAAAGACGTCTCCTATCAGGATCACATGAAAGCGAGAAGGTAAATGAAACGCACACGTTTTAATAAATTCTGATTTATTTTAAAACATTCTGAATGCAAGTGCAGTACCAGGATCTCATAAATGCGAGGAGATAAATAAAACTAAAGCGTCTAAAAATTTTTGCTCAATCTAACATTTCAAAAGACGTCTCTATCAGGATCACATGAGAGCGAGAAGAAGGTAAATGAAACGCACACGTTTTAATAAATTCTGATTTATTTTAAAACATTCCGAATGCAAGTGCAGTACCAGGATTTCATAAATGCGAGGAGATAAATAAAACTAAAAGCGTCTAAAAATTTTTGCTCAATCTTACATTTCAAAAGACGTCTCCTATCAGGATCACATGAGAGCGAGAAGGTAAATGAAACGCACACGTTTTAATAAATTCTGATTTAGTTTTATAAATTCTGAGTACAAGAGAAGAAACAGGATCTCATAAATGCGAGGAGATAAATAAAACTAAAGCGTCTAAAAATTTTTGCTCAATCTTACATTTCAAAAGACGTCTCCTATCAGGATCACATGAGAGCGAGAAGGTAAATGAAACGCACACGTTTTAATAAATTCTGATTTATTTTAAAACATTCTGAATGCAAGGGCAGTACCAGGATCACATAAATGCGAGGAGATAAATGAAACTAAAGCGTCTAAAAATTTTTGCTCAATCTTACATTTCAAAAGACGTCTCCTATCAGGATCACATGAGAGCGAGAAGGTAAATGAAACGCACACGTTTTAATAAATTCTGATTTATTTTAAAACATTCTGAATGCAAGTGCAGTACCAGGATCTCATAAATGCGAGGAGATAAATAAAACTAAAGCGTCTAAAAATTTTTGCTCAATCTAACATTTCTAAAGACGTCTCCTATCAGGATCACATGAGAGCGAGAAGGTAAATGAAACGCACACGTTTTAATAAATTCTGATTTATTTTAAAACATTCTGAATGCAAGTGCAGTACCAGGATCTCATAAATGCGAGGAGATAAATAAAACTAAAGCGTCTAAAAATTTTGCTCAATCTTACATTTCAAAAGACGTCTCCTATCAGGATCACATGAGAGCGAGAAGGTAAATGAAACGCACACGTTTTAATAAATTCTGATTTATTTTAAAACATTCTGAATGCAAGTGCAGTACCAGGATCTCTAAAATGCGAGTAGAGATAAATAAAACTAAAGCGTCTAAAAATTTTTGCTCAATCTAACATTTCTAAAGACGTCTCCTATCAGGATCACATGAGAGCGAGAAGGTAAATGAAACGCACACGTTTTAATAAATTCTGATTTATTTTAAAACATTCTGAATGCAAGTGCAGTACCAGGATCTCATAAATGCGAGGAGATAAATAAAACTAAAGCGTCTAAAAATTTTTGCTCAATCTTACATTTCAAAAGACGTCTCCTATCAGGATCACATGAGAGCGAGAAGGTAAATGAAACGCACACGTTTTAATAAATTCTGATTTATTTTAAAACATTCTGAATGCAAGTGCAGTACCAGGATCTCATAAATGCGAGGAGATAAATAAAACTAAAGCGTCTAAAAATTTTTGCTCAATCTAACATTTCTAAAGACGTCTCCTATCAGGATCACATGAGAGCGAGAAGGTAAATGAAACGCACACGTTTTAATAAATTCTGAATTATTTTAAAACATTCTGAATGCAAGTGCAGTACCAGGATCTCATAAATGCGAGGAGATAAATAAAACTAAAGCGTCTAAAAATTTTTGCTCAATCTTACATTTCAAAAGACGTCTCCTATCAGGATCACATGAGAGCGAGAAGGTAAATGAAACGCACAAGTTTTAATAAATTCTGATTTATTTTAAAACATTCTGAATGCAAGTGCAGTACCAGGATCACATAAATGCGAGGAGATAAATAAAACTAAAGCGTCTAAAAATTTTTGCTCAATCTTACATTTCAAAAGACGTCTCCTATCAGGATCACATGAGAGCGAGAAGGTAAATGAAACGCACAAGTTTTAATAAATTCTGATTTATTTTAAAACATTCTGAATGCAAGTGCAGTACCAGGATCACATAAATGCGAGGAGATAAATAAAACTAAAACGTTTAAAAATTTTCGCTCAATCTTACATTTCAAAAGACGTCTCCTATCAGGATCACATGAGAGCGAGAAGGTAAATGAAACGCACACGATTAAAAAAATTCTTATTTATTATAAAAACATTCTGAATGCAAGTGCAGTACCAGGATCTCATAAATGCGAGGAGATAAATAAAACTAAAGCGTCTAAAAATTTTTGCTCAATCTTACATTTCAAAAGACGTCTCCTATCAGGATCACATGAGAGCGAGAAGGTAAATGAAACGCACACGTTTTAATAAATTCTGATTTATTTTAAAACATTCTGAATGCAAGTGCAGTACCAGGATCACATAAATGCGAGGAGATAAATAAAACTAAAACGTTTAAAAATTTTCGCTCAATCTTACATTTCAAAAGACGTCTCCTATCAGGATCACATGAAAGCGAGAAGGTAAATGAAACGCACACGTTTTAATAAATTCTGATTTATTTTAAAACATTCTGAATGCAAGTGCAGTACCAGGATCTCATAAATGCGAGGAGATAAATAAAACTAAAGCGTCTAAAAATTTTTGCTCAATCTAACATTTCTAAAGACGTCTCCTATCAGGATCACATGAGAGCGAGAAGGTAAATGAAACGCACACGTTTTAATAAATTCTGATTTATTTTAAAACATTCTGAATGCAAGTGCAGTACCAGGATCACATAAATGCGAGGAGATAAATAAAACTAAAACGTTTAAAAATTTTCGCTCAATCTTACATTTCAAAAGACGTCTCCTATCAGGATCACATGAGAGCGAGAAGGTAAATGAAACGCACACGTTTTAATAAATTCTGATTTATTTTAAAACATTCTGAATGCAAGTGCAGTACCAGGATCTCATAAATGCGAGGAGATAAATAAAACTAAAGCGTCTAAAAATTTTTGCTCAATCTAACATTTCTAAAGACGTCTCCTATCAGGATCACATGAGAGCGAGAAGGTAAATGAAACGCACACGTTTTAATAAATTCTGATTTATTTTAAAACATTCTGAATGCAAGTGCAGTACCAGGATCTCATAAATGCGAGGAGATAAATAAAACTAAAGCGTCTAAAAATTTTTGCTCAATCTTACATTTCAAAGACGTCTCCTATCAGGATCACATGAGAGCGAGAAGGTAAATGAAACGCACACGTTTTAATAAATTCTGATTTATTTTAAAACATTCTGAATGCAAGTGCAGTACCAGGATCTCATAAATGCGAGGAGATAAATAAAACTAAAGCGTCTAAAATTTTTGCTCAATCTTACATTTCAAAAGACGTCTCCTATCAGGATCACATGAGCGAGAGAAGGTAAATGAAACGCACACGTTTTAATAAATTCTGATTTATTTTAAAACATTCTGAATGCAAGTGCAGTACCAGGATCACATAAATGCGAGGAGATAAATAAAACTAAAACGTTTAAAAATTTTCGCTCAATCTTACATTTCAAAAGACGTCTCCTATCAGGATCACATGAGAGCGAGAAGGTAAATGAAACGCACACGTTTTAATAAATTCTGATTTATTTTAAAACATTCTGAATGCAAGTGCAGTACCAGGATCACATAAATGCGAGGAGATAAATAAAACTAAAGCGTCTAAAAATTTTTGCTCAATCTTACATTTCTAAAGCCGTCTCCTATCAGGATCACATGAGAGCGAGAAGGTAAATGAAACGCACACGTTTTAATAAATTCTGATTTATTTTAAAACATTCTGAATGCAAGTGCAGTACCAGGATCTCATAAATGCGAGGAGATAAATAAAACTAAAGCGTCTAAAAATTTTTGCTCAATCTAACATTTCTAAAGACGTCTCCTATCAGGATCACATGAGAGCGAGAAGGTAAATGAAACGCACACGTTTTAATAAATTCTGATTTATTTTAAAACATTCTGAATGCAAGTGCAGTACCAGGATCTCATAAATGCGAGGAGATAAATAAAACTAAAGCGTCTAAAAATTTTTGCTCAATCTTACATTTCAAAAGACGTCTCCTATCAGGATCACATGAGAGCGAGAAGGTAAATGAAACGCACACGTTTTAATAAATTCTGATTTATTTTAAAACATTCTGAATGCAAGTGCAGTACCAGGATCTCATAAATGCGAGGAGATAAATAAAACTAAAGCGTCTAAAAATTTTTGCTCAATCTAACATTTCTAAAGACGTCTCCTATCAGGATCACATGAGAGCGAGAAGGTAAATGAAACGCACAAGTTTTAATAAATTCTGATTTATTTTAAAACATTCTGAATGCAAGTGCAGTACCAGGATCTCATAAATGCGAGGAGATAAATAAAACTAAAGCGTCTAAAAATTTTTGCTCAATCTAACATTTCTAAAGACGTCTCCTATCAGGATCACATGAGAGCGAGAAGGTAAATGAAACGCACACGTTTTAATAAATTCTGATTTATTTTAAAACATTCTGAATGCAAGTGCAGTACCAGGATCTCATAAATGCGAGGAGATAAATAAAACTAAAGCGTCTAAAAATTGTTGCTCAATCTTACATTTCAAAAGACGTCTCCTATCAGGATCACATGAGAGCGAGAAGGTAAATGAAACGCACACGTTTTAATAAATTCTGATTTATTTTAAAACATTCTGAATGCAAGTGCAGTACCAGGATCTCACAAATGCGAGGAGATAAATAAAACTAAAGCGTCTAAAAATTTTTGCTCAATCTTACATTTCAAAAGACGTCTCCTATCAGGATCACATGAGAGCGAGAAGGTAAATGAAACGCACACGTTTTAATAAATTCTGATTTATTTTAAAACATTCTGAATGCAAGTGCAGTACCAGGATCACATAAATGCGAGGAGATAAATAAAACTAAAACGTTTAAAAATTTTCGCTCAATCTTACATTTCAAAAGACGTCTCCTATCAGGATCACATGAGAGCGAGAAGGTAAATGAAACGCACACGTTTTAATAAATTCTGATTTATTTTAAAACATTCTGAATGCAAGTGCAGTACCAGGATCTCACAAATGCGAGGAGATAAATAAAACTAAAGCGTCTAAAAATTTTTGCTCAATCTTACATTTCAAAAGACGTCTCCTATCAGGATCACATGAGAGCGAGAAGGTAAATGAAACGCACACGTTTTAATAAATTCTGATTTATTTTAAAACATTCTGAATGCAAGTGCAGTACCAGGATCTCATAAATGCGAGGAGATAAATAAAACTAAAGCGTCTAAAAATTTTTGCTCAATCTAACATTTCTAAAGACGTCTCCTATCAGGATCACATGAGAGCGAGAAGGTAAATGAAACGCACACGTTTTAATAAATTCTGATTTATTTTAAAACATTCTGAATGCAAGTGCAGTACCAGGATCACATAAATGCGAGGAGATAAATAAAACTAAAACGTTTAAAAATTTTCGCTCAATCTTACATTTCAAAAGACGTCTCCTATCAGGATCACATGAGAGCGAGAAGGTAAATGAAACGCACACGTTTTAATAAATTCTAATTTATTTTAAAACATTCTGAATGCAAGTGCAGTACCAGGATCTCATAAATGCGAGGAGATAAATAAAACTAAAGCGTCTAAAAATTTTTGCTCAATCTAACATTTCTAAAGACGTCTCCTATCAGGATCACATGAGAGCGAGAAGGTAAATGAAACGCACACGTTTTAATAAATTCTGATTTATTTTAAAACATTCTGAATGCAAGTGCAGTACCAGGATCTCATAAATGCGAGGAGATAAATAAAACTAAAGAGTCTAAAAATTTTTGCTCAATCTTACATTTCAAAAGACGTCTCCTATCAGGATCACATGAGAGCGAGAAGGTAAATGAAACGCACACGTTTTAATAAATTCTGATTTATTTTAAAACATTCTGAATGCAAGTGCAGTACCAGGATCTCATAAATGCGAGGAGATAAATAAAACTAAAGCGTCTAAAAATTTTTGCTCAATCTAACATTTCTAAAGACGTCTCCTATCAGGATCACATGAGAGCGAGAAGGTAAATGAAACGCACACGTTTTAATAAATTCTGAATTATTTTAAAACATTCTGAATGCAAGTGCAGTACCAGGATCTCATAAATGCGAGGAGATAAATAAAACTAAAGCGTCTAAAAATTTTTGCTCAATCTTACATTTCAAAAGACGTCTCCTATCAGGATCACATGAGAGCGAGAAGGTAAATGAAACGCACACGTTTTAATAAATTCTGATTTATTTTAAAACATTCTGAATGCAAGTGCAGTACCAGGATCACATAAATGCGAGGAGATAAATAAAACTAAAGCGTCTAAAATTTTTGCTCACACTTACATTTCTAAAGCCGTCTCCTATCAGGATCACATGAGAGCGAGAAGGTAAATGAAACGCACACGTTTTAATAAATTCTGATTTATTTTAAAACATTCTGAATGCAAGTGCAGTACCAGGATCACATAAATGCGAGGAGATAAATAAAACTAAAACGTTTAAAAAATTTTCGCTCAATCTTACATTTCAAAAGACGTCTCCTATCAGGATCACATGAGAGCGAGAAGGTAAATGAAACGCACACGTTTTAATAAATTCTGATTTATTTTAAAACATTCTGAATGCAAGTGCAGTACCAGGATCTCATAAATGCGAGGAGATAAATAAAACTAAAGCGTCTAAAATTTTTGCTCAATCTTACATTTCAAAAGACGTCTCCTATCAGGATCACATGAGAGCGAGAAGGTAAATGAAACGCACACGTTTTAATAAATTCTGAATTATTTTAAAACATTCTGAATGCAAGTGCAGTACCAGGATCTCATAAATGCGAGGAGATAAATAAAACTAAAGCGTCTAAAAATTTTTGCTCAATCTTACATTTCTAAAGACGTCTCCTATCAGGATCACATGAGAGCGAGAAGGTAAATGAAACGCACACGTTTTAATAAATTCTGATTTATTTTAAAACATTCTGAATGCAAGTGCAGTACCAGGATCACATAAATGCGAGGAGATAAATAAAACTAAAGCGTCTAAAAATTTTTGCTCAATCTTACATTTCAAAAGACGTCTCCTATCAGGATCACATGAGAGCGAGAAGGTATATGAAACGCACACGTTTTAATAAATTCTGATTTATTTTAAAACATTCTGAATGCAAGTGCAGTACCAGGATCACATAAATGCGAGGAGATAAATAAAACTAAAGCGTCTAAAAATTTTTGCTCAATCTTACATTTCAAAAGACGTCTCCTATCAGGATCACATGAGAGCGAGAAGGTAAATGAAACGCACACGTTTTAATAAATTCTGATTTATTTTAAAACATTCTGAATGCAAGGGCAGTACCAGGATCTCATAAATGCGAGGAGATAAATAAAACTAAAGCGTCTAAAAATTTTTGCTCAATCTTACATTTCTAAAGACGTCTCCTATCAGGATCACATGAGAGCGAGAAGGTAAATGAAACGCACAAGTTTTAATAAATTCTGATTTATTTTAAAACATTCTGAATGCAAGTGCAGTACCAGGATCTCATAAATGCGAGGAGATAAATAAAACTAAAGCGTCTAAAAATTTTTGCTCAATCTTACATTTCAAAAGACGTCTCCTATCAGGATCACATGAGAGCGAGAAGGTAAATGAAACGCACACGTTTTAATAAATTCTGAATTATTTTAAAACATTCTGAATGCAAGTGCAGTACCAGGATCTCATAAATGCGAGGAGATAAATAAAACTAAAGCGTCTAAAAATTTTTGCTCAATCTTACATTTCTAAAGACGTCTCCTATCAGGATCACATGAGAGCGAGAAGGTAAATGAAACGCACACGTTTTAATAAATTCTGATTTATTTTAAAACATTCTGAATGCAAGTGCAGTACCAGGATCACATAAATGCGAGGAGATAAATAAAACTAAAGCGTCTAAAAATTTTTGCTCAATCTTACATTTCAAAAGACGTCTCCTATCAGGATCACATGAGAGCGAGAAGGTAAATGAAACGCACACGTTTTAATAAATTCTGATTTATTTTAAAACATTCTGAATGCAAGTGCAGTACCAGGATCACATAAATGCGAGGAGATAAATAAAACTAAAGCGTCTAAAAATTTTCGCTCAATCTTACATTTCAAAAGACGTCTCCTATCAGGATCACATGAGAGCGAGAAGGTATATGAAACGCACACGTTTTAATAAATTCTGATTTATTTTAAAACATTCTGAATGCAAGTGCAGTACCAGGATCTCATAAATGCGAGGAGATAAATAAAACTAAAGCGTCTAAAAATTTTTGCTCAATCTTACATTTCTAAAGACGTCTCCTATCAGGATCACATGAGAGCGAGAAGGTAAATGAAACGCACAAGTTTTAATAAATTCTGAATTATTTTAAAACATTCTGAATGCAAGTGCAGTACCAGGATCTCATAAATGCGAGGAGATAAATAAAACTAAAGCGTCTAAAAATTTTCGCTCAATCTTACATTTCAAAAGACGTCTCCTATCAGGATCACATGAGAGCGAGAAGGTAAATGAAACGCACACGTTTTAATAAATTCTGATTTATTTTAAAACATTCTGAATGCAAGGGCAGTACCAGGATCACATAAATGCGAGGAGATAAATAAAACTAAAACGTTTAAAAATTTTCGCTCAATCTTACATTTCAAAAGACGTCTCCTATCAGGATCACATGAGAGCGAGAAGGTAAATGAAACGCACACGTTTTAATAAATTCTGATTTATTTTAAAACATTCTGAATGCAAGTGCAGTACCAGGATCACATAAATGCGAGGAGATAAATAAAACTAAAACGTTTAAAAATTTTCGCTCAATCTTACATTTCAAAAGACGTCTCCTATCAGGATCACATGAGAGCGAGAAGGTAAATGAAACGCACACGTTTTAATAAATTCTGATTTATTTTAAAACATTCTGAATGCAAGGGCAGTACCAGGATCACATAAATGCGAGGAGATAAATAAAACTAAAACGTTTAAAAATTTTCGCTCAATCTTACATTTCAAAAGACGTCTCCTATCAGGATCACATGAGAGCGAGAAGGTATATGAAACGCACACGTTTTAATAAATTCTGATTTATTTTAAAACATTCTGAATGCAAGTACAGTACCAGGATCTCATAAATGCGAGGAGATAAATAAAACTAAAGCGTCTAAAAATTTTTGCTCAATCTTACATTTCTAAAGACGTCTCCTATCAGGATCACATGAGAGCGAGAAGGTAAATGAAACGCACACGTTTTAATAAATTCTGAATTATTTTAAAACATTCTGAGTGCAAGTGCAGTACCAGGATCTCATAAATGCGAGGAGATAAATAAAACTAAAGCGTCTAAAAATTTTCGCTCAATCTTACATTTCAAAAGACGTCTCCTATCAGGATCACATGAGAGCGAGAAGGTAAATGAAGAGCACAAGTTTTAATAAATTCTGATTTATTTTAAAACATTCTGAATGCAAGTGCAGTACCAGGATCTCATAAATGCGAGGAGATAAATAAAACTAAAGCGTCTAAAAATTTTTGCTCAATCTTACATTTCAAAAGACGTCTCCTATCAGGATCACATGAGAGCGAGAAGGTAAATGAAGAGCACACGTTTTAATAAATTCTGAATTATTTTAAAACATTCTGAATGCAAGTGCAGTACCAGGATCTCATAAATGCGAGGAGATAAATAAAACTAAAGCGTCTAAAAATTTTTGCTCAATCTTACATTTCTAAAGACGTCTCCTATCAGGATAACATGAGAGCGAGAAGGTAAATGAAACGCACACGTTTTAATAAATTCTGAATTATTTTAAAACATTCTGAGTGCAAGTGCAGTACCAGGATCTCATAAATGCGAGGAGATAAATAAAACTAAAGCGTCTAAAAATTTTCGCTCAATCTTACATTTCAAAAGACGTCTCCTATCAGGATCACATGAGAGCGAGAAGGTAAATGAAGAGCACACGTTTTAATAAATTCTGAATTATTTTAAAACATTCTGAATGCAAGTGCAGTACCAGGATCTCATAAATGCGAGGAGATAAATAAAACTAAAGCGTCTAAAAATTTTTGCTCAATCTTACATTTCTAAAGACGTCTCCTATCAGGATCACATGAGAGCGAGAAGGTAAATGAAACGCACACGTTTTAATAAATTCTGATTTATTTTAAAACATTCTGAATGCAAGTGCAGTACCAGGATCACATAAATGCGAGGAGATAAATAAAACTAAAACGTTTAAAAATTTTCGCTCAATCTTACATTTCAAAAGACGTCTCCTATCAGGATCACATGAGAGCGAGAAGGTAAATGAAGAGCACAAGTTTTAATAAATTCTGATTTATTTTAAAACATTCTGAATGCAAGTGCAGTACCAGGATCTCATAAATGCGAGGAGATAAATAAAACTAAAGCGTCTAAAAATTTTTGCTCAATCTTACATTTCAAAAGACGTCTCCTATCAGGATCACATGAGAGCGAGAAGGTAAATGAAGAGCAAACGTTTTAATAAATTCTGAATTATTTTAAAACATTCTGAATGCAAGTGCAGTACCAGGATCTCATAAATGCGAGGAGATAAATAAAACTAAAGCGTCTAAAAATTTTCGCTCAATCTTACATTTCAAAAGACGTCTCCTATCAGGATCACATGAGAGCGAGAAGGTAAATGAAGAGCACACGTTTTAATAAATTCTGAATTATTTTAAAACATTCTGAATGCAAGTGCAGTACCAGGATCTCATAAATGCGAGGAGATAAATAAAACTAAAGCGTCTAAAAATTTTTGCTCAATCTTACATTTCTAAAGACGTCTCCTATCAGGATCACATGAGAGCGAGAAGGTAAATGAAACGCACACGTTTTAATAAATTCTGATTTATTTTAAAACATTCTGAATGCAAGTGCAGTACCAGGATCACATAAATGCGAGGAGATAAATAAAACTAAAACGTTTAAAAATTTTCGCTCAATCTTACATTTCAAAAGACGTCTCCTATCAGGATCACATGAGAGCGAGAAGGTAAATGAAACGCACACGTTTTAATAAATTCTGATTTATTTTAAAACATTCTGAATGCAAGGGCAGTACCAGGATCACATAAATGCGAGGAGATAAATAAAACTAAAGCGTCTAAAAATTTTCGCTCAATCTTACATTTCAAAAGACGTCTCCTATCAGGATCACATGAGAGCGAGAAGGTAAATGAAACGCACACGTTTTAATAAATTCTGAATTATTTTAAAACATTCTGAGTGCAAGTGCAGTACCAGGATCTCATAAATGCGAGGAGATAAATAAAACTAAAGCGTCTAAAAATTTTCGCTCAATCTTACATTTCAAAAGACGTCTCCTATCAGGATCACATGAGAGCGAGAAGGTAAATGAAACGCACACGTTTTAATAAATTCTGATTTATTTTAAAACATTCTGAATGCAAGGGCAGTACCAGGATCTCATAAATGCGAGGAGATAAATAAAACTAAAGCGTCTAAAAATTTTTGCTCAATCTTACATTTCTAAAGACGTCTCCTATCAGGATCACATGAGAGCGAGAAGGTAATTGAAACGCACACGTTTTAATAAATTCTGATTTATTTTAAAACATTCTGAATGCAAGTGCAGTACCAGGATCACATAAATGCGAGGAGATAAATAAAACTAAAACGTTTAAAAATTTTCGCTCAATCTTACATTTCAAAAGACGTCTCCTATCAGGATCACATGAGAGCGAGAAGGTAAATGAAACGCACACGTTTTAATAAATTCTGATTTATTTTGAAACATTCTGAATGCAAGGGCAGTACCAGGATCTCATAAATGCGAGGAGATAAATAAAACTAAAGCGTCTAAAAATTTTTGCTCAATCTTACATTTCTAAAGACGTCTCCTATCAGGATCACATGAGAGCGAGAAGGTAAATGAAACGCACACGTTTTAATAAATTCTGATTTATTTTAAAACATTCTGAATGCAAGGGCAGTACCAGGATCTCATAAATGCGAGGAGATAAATAAAACTAAAGCGTCTAAAAATTTTTGCTCAATCTTACATTTCTAAAGACGTCTCCTATCAGGATCACATGAGAGCGAGAAGGTAATTGAAACGCACACGTTTTAATAAATTCTGATTTATTTTAAAACATTCTGAATGCAAGTGCAGTACCAGGATCACATAAATGCGAGGAGATAAATAAAACTAAAACGTTTAAAAATTTTCGCTCAATCTTACATTTCAAAAGACGTCTCCTATCAGGATCACATGAGAGCGAGAAGGTAAATGAAACGCACACGTTTTAATAAATTCTGATTTATTTTAAAACATTCTGAATGCAAGGGCAGTACCAGGATCACATAAATGCGAGGAGATAAATAAAACTAAAACGTTTAAAAATTTTCGCTCAATCTTACATTTCAAAAGACGTCTCCTATCAGGATCACATGAGAGCGAGAAGGTAAATGAAACGCACACGTTTTAATAAATTCTGATTTATTTTAAAACATTCTGAATGCAAGTGCAGTACCAGGATCACATAAATGCGAGGAGATAAATAAAACTAAAACGTTTAAAAATTTTCGCTCAATCTTACATTTCAAAAGACGTCTCCTATCAGGATCACATGAGAGCGAGAAGGTAAATGAAACGCACACGTTTTAATAAATTCTGATTTATTTTAAAACATTCTGAATGCAAGGGCAGTACCAGGATCACATAAATGCGAGGAGATAAATAAAACTAAAACGTTTAAAAATTTTCGCTCAATCTTACATTTCAAAAGACGTCTCCTATCAGGATCACATGAGAGCGAGAAGGTATATGAAACGCACACGTTTTAATAAATTCTGATTTATTTTAAAACATTCTGAATGCAAGTGCAGTACCAGGATCTCATAAATGCGAGGAGATAAATAAAACTAAAGCGTCTAAAAATTTTTGCTCAATCTTACATTTCTAAAGACGTCTCCTATCAGGATCACATGAGAGCGAGAAGGTAATTGAAACGCACACGTTTTAATAAATTCTGATTTATTTTAAAACATTCTGAATGCAAGTGCAGTACCAGGATCACATAAATGCGAGGAGATAAATAAAACTAAAACGTTTAAAAATTTTCGCTCAATCTTACATTTCAAAAGACGTCTCCTATCAGGATCACATGAGAGCGAGAAGGTAAATGAAACGCACACGTTTTAATAAATTCTGATTTATTTTGAAACATTCTGAATGCAAGGGCAGTACCAGGATCTCATAAATGCGAGGAGATAAATAAAACTAAAGCGTCTAAAAATTTTTGCTCAATCTTACATTTCTAAAGACGTCTCCTATCAGGATCACATGAGAGCGAGAAGGTAAATGAAACGCACACGTTTTAATAAATTCTGATTTATTTTAAAACATTCTGAATGCAAGTGCAGTACCAGGATCACATAAATGCGAGGAGATAAATAAAACTAAAACGTTTAAAAATTTTCGCTCAATCTTACATTTCAAAAGACGTCTCCTATCAGGATCACATGAGAGCGAGAAGGTAAATGAAACGCACACGTTTTAATAAATTCTGATTTATTTTAAAACATTCTGAATGCAAGGGCAGTACCAGGATCACATAAATGCGAGGAGATAAATAAAACTAAAACGTTTAAAAATTTTCGCTCAATCTTACATTTCAAAAGACGTCTCCTATCAGGATCACATGAGAGCGAGAAGGTAAATGAAACGCACACGTTTTAATAAATTCTGATTTATTTTAAAACATTCTGAATGCAAGTGCAGTACCAGGATCACATAAATGCGAGGAGATAAATAAAACTAAAACGTTTAAAAATTTTCGCTCAATCTTACATTTCAAAAGACGTCTCCTATCAGGATCACATGAGAGCGAGAAGGTAAATGAAACGCACACGTTTTAATAAATTCTGATTTATTTTAAAACATTCTGAATGCAAGGGCAGTACCAGGATCACATAAATGCGAGGAGATAAATAAAACTAAAACGTTTAAAAATTTTCGCTCAATCTTACATTTCAAAAGACGTCTCCTATCAGGATCACATGAGAGCGAGAAGGTATATGAAACGCACACGTTTTAATAAATTCTGATTTATTTTAAAACATTCTGAATGCAAGTGCAGTACCAGGATCTCATAAATGCGAGGAGATAAATAAAACTAAAGCGTCTAAAAATTTTTGCTCAATCTTACATTTCTAAAGACGTCTCCTATCAGGATCACATGAGAGCGAGAAGGTAAATGAAACGCACACGTTTTAATAAATTCTGATTTATTTTAAAACATTCTGAATGCAAGTGCAGTACCAGGATCTCATAAATGCGAGGAGATAAATAAAACTAAAGCGTCTAAAAATTTTAGCTCAATCTTACATTTCAAAAGACGTCTCCTATCAGGATCACATGAGAGCGAGAAGGTAAATGAAACGCACACGTTTTAATAAATTCTGATTTATTTTAAAACATTCTGAATGCAAGTGCAGTACCAGGATCACATAAATGCGAGGAGATAAATAAAACTAAAACGTTTAAAAATTTTCGCTCAATCTTACATTTCAAAAGACGTCTCCTATCAGGATCACATGAGAGCGAGAAGGTAAATGAAACGCACACGTTTTAATAAATTCTGATTTATTTTAAAACATTCTGAATGCAAGGGCAGTACCAGGATCACATAAATGCGAGGAGATAAATAAAACTAAAACGTTTAAAAATTTTCGCTCAATCTTACATTTCAAAAGACGTCTCCTATCAGGATCACATGAGAGCGAGAAGGTAAATGAAGAGCACACGTTTTAATAAATTCTGAATTATTTTAAAACATTCTGAATGCAAGTGCAGTACCAGGATCTCATAAATGCGAGGAGATAAATAAAACTAAAGCGTCTAAAAATTTTCGCTCAATCTTACATTTCAAAAGACGTCTCCTATCAGGATCACATGAGAGCGAGAAGGTAAATGAAGAGCACACGTTTTAATAAATTCTGAATTATTTTAAAACATTCTGAGTGCAAGTGCAGTACCAGGATCTCATAAATGCGAGGAGATAAATAAAACTAAAGCGTCTAAAAATTTTCGCTCAATCTTACATTTCAAAAGACGTCTCCTATCAGGATCACATGAGAGCGAGAAGGTAAATGAAGAGCACAAGTTTTAATAAATTCTGATTTATTTTAAAACATTCTGAATGCAAGTGCAGTACCAGGATCTCATAAATGCGAGGAGATAAATAAAACTAAAGCGTCTAAAATTTTTGCTCAATCTTACATTTCAAAAGACGTCTCCTATCAGGATCACATGAGAGCGAGAAGGTAAATGAAGAGCACACGTTTTAATAAATTCTGAATTATTTTAAAACATTCTGAATGCAAGTGCAGTACCAGGATCTCATAAATGCGAGGAGATAAATAAAACTAAAGCGTCTAAAAATTTTTGCTCAATCTTACATTTCAAAAGACGTCTCCTATCAGGATCACATGAGAGCGAGAAGGTAAATGAAGAGCACACGTTTTAATAAATTCTGAATTATTTTAAAACATTCTGAATGCAAGTGCAGTACCAGGATCTCATAAATGCGAGGAGATAAATAAAACTAAAGCGTCTAAAAATTTTCGCTCAATCTTACATTTCAAAGACGTCTCCTATCAGGATCACATGAGAGCGAGAAGGTAAATGAAGAGCACACGTTTTAATAAATTCTGAATTATTTTAAAACATTCTGAATGCAAGTGCAGTACCAGGATCTCATAAATGCGAGGAGATAAATAAAACTAAAGCGTCTAAAAATTTTCGCTCAATCTTACATTTCAAAAGACGTCTCCTATCAGGATCACATGAGAGCGAGAAGGTAAATGAAGAGCACACGTTTTAATAAATTCTGAATTATTTTAAAACATTCTGAATGCAAGTGCAGTACCAGGATCTCATAAATGCGAGGAGATAAATAAAACTAAAGCGTCTAAAAATTTTCGCTCAATCTTACATTTCAAAAGACGTCTCCTATCAGGATCACATGAGAGCGAGAAGGTATATGAAACGCACACGTTTTAATAAATTCTGATTTATTTTAAAACATTCTGAATGCAAGTGCAGTACCAGGATCTCATAAATGCGAGGAGATAAATAAAACTAAAGCGTCTAAAAATTTTTGCTCAATCTTACATTTCAAAAGACGTCTCCTATCAGGATCACATGAGAGCGAGAAGGTAAATGAAGAGCAAACGTTTTAATAAATTCTGAATTATTTTAAAACATTCTGAATGCAAGTGCAGTACCAGGATCTCATAAATGCGAGGAGATAAATAAAACTAAAGCGTCTAAAAATTTTCGCTCAATCTTACATTTCAAAAGACGTCTCCTATCAGGATCACATGAGAGCGAGAAGGTAAATGAAGAGCACACGTTTTAATAAATTCTGAATTATTTTAAAACATTCTGAATGCAAGTGCAGTACCAGGATCTCATAAATGCGAGGAGATAAATAAAACTAAAGCGTCTAAAAATTTTTGCTCAATCTTACATTTCTAAAGACGTCTCCTATCAGGATCACATGAGAGCGAGAAGGTAAATGAAACGCACACGTTTTAATAAATTCTGATTTATTTTAAAACATTCTGAATGCAAGTGCAGTACCAGGATCACATAAATGCGAGGAGATAAATAAAACTAAAACGTTTAAAAATTTTCGCTCAATCTTACATTTCAAAAGACGTCTCCTATCAGGATCACATGAGAGCGAGAAGGTAAATGAAACGCACACGTTTTAATAAATTCTGATTTATTTTAAAACATTCTGAATGCAAGGGCAGTACCAGGATCACATAAATGCGAGGAGATAAATAAAACTAAAACGTTTAAAATTTTCGCTCAATCTTACATTTCAAAAGACGTCTCCTATCAGGATCACATGAGAGCGAGAAGGTAAATGAAACGCACACGTTTTAATAAATTCTGATTTATTTTAAAACATTCTGAATGCAAGTGCAGTACCAGGATCACATAAATGCGAGGAGATAAATAAAACTAAAACGTTTAAAAATTTTCGCTCAATCTTACATTTCAAAAGACGTCTCCTATCAGGATCACATGAGAGCGAGAAGGTAAATGAAACGCACACGTTTTAATAAATTCTGATTTATTTTAAAACATTCTGAATGCAAGGGCAGTACCAGGATCACATAAATGCGAGGAGATAAATAAAACTAAAACGTTTAAAAATTTTCGCTCAATCTTACATTTCAAAAGACGTCTCCTATCAGGATCACATGAGAGCGAGAAGGTATATGAAACGCACACGTTTTAATAAATTCTGATTTATTTTAAAACATTCTGAATGCAAGTGCAGTACCAGGATCTCATAAATGCGAGGAGATAAATAAAACTAAAGCGTCTAAAAATTTTTGCTCAATCTTACATTTCTAAAGACGTCTCCTATCAGGATCACATGAGAGCGAGAAGGTAAATGAAACGCACACGTTTTAATAAATTCTGATTTATTTTAAAACATTCTGAATGCAAGTGCAGTACCAGGATCACATAAATGCGAGGAGATAAATAAAACTAAAACGTTTAAAAATTTTCGCTCAATCTTACATTTCAAAAGACGTCTCCTATCAGGATCACATGAGAGCGAGAAGGTATATGAAACGCACACGTTTTAATAAATTCTGATTTATTTTAAAACATTCTGAATGCAAGTGCAGTACCAGGATCTCATAAATGCGAGGAGATAAATAAAACTAAAGCGTCTAAAAATTTTTGCTCAATCTTACATTTCAAAAGACGTCTCCTATCAGGATCACATGAGAGCGAGAAGGTAAATGAAGAGCACACGTTTTAATAAATTCTGAATTATTTTAAAACATTCTGAATGCAAGTGCAGTACCAGGATCTCATAAATGCGAGGAGATAAATAAAACTAAAGCGTCTAAAAATTTTCGCTCAATCTTACATTTCAAAAGACGTCTCCTATCAGGATCACATGAGAGCGAGAAGGTAAATGAAGAGCACACGTTTTAATAAATTCTGAATTATTTTAAAACATTCTGAGTGCAAGTGCAGTACCAGGATCTCATAAATGCGAGGAGATAAATAAAACTAAAGCGTCTAAAAATTTTCGCTCAATCTTACATTTCAAAAGACGTCTCCTATCAGGATCACATGAGAGCGAGAAGGTAAATGAAGAGCACAAGTTTTAATAAATTCTGATTTATTTTAAAACATTCTGAATGCAAGTGCAGTACCAGGATCTCATAAATGCGAGGAGATAAATAAAACTAAAGCGTCTAAAAATTTTTGCTCAATCTTACATTTCAAAAGACGTCTCCTATCAGGATCACATGAGAGCGAGAAGGTAAATGAAGAGCACACGTTTTAATAAATTCTGAATTATTTTAAAACATTCTGAATGCAAGTGCAGTACCAGGATCTCATAAATGCGAGGAGATAAATAAAACTAAAGCGTCTAAAAATTTTCGCTCAATCTTACATTTCAAAAGACGTCTCCTATCAGGATCACATGAGAGCGAGAAGGTAAATGAAGAGCACACGTTTTAATAAATTCTGAATTATTTTAAAACATTCTGAATGCAAGTGCATTACCAGGATCACATAAATGCGAGGAGATAAATAAAACTAAAACGTTTAAAAATTTTCGCTCAATCTTACATTTCAAAAGACGTCTCCTATCAGGATCACATGAGAGCGAGAAGGTATATGAAACGCACACGTTTTAATAAATTCTGATTTATTTTAAAACATTCTGAATGCAAGTGCAGTACCAGGATCTCATAAATGCGAGGAGATAAATAAAACTAAAGCGTCTAAAAATTTTTGCTCAATCTTACATTTCAAAAGACGTCTCCTATCAGGATCACATGAGAGCGAGAAGGTAAATGAAACGCACACGTTTTAATAAATTCTGATTTATTTTAAAACATTCTGAATGCAAGTGCAGTACCAGGATTTCATAAATGCGAGGAGGTAAATAAAACTAAAGCGTCTAAAAATTTTTGCTCAATCTTACATTTCAAAAGACGTCTCCTATCAGGATCACATGAGAGCGAGAAGGTAAATGAAGAGCACAAGTTTTAATAAATTCTGATTTATTTTAAAACATTCTGAATGCAAGTGCATTACCAGGATCACATAAATGCGAGGAGATAAATAAAACTAAAACGTTTAAAAATTTTTGCTCGATTTCACACTTCAAAAGGCTTTTCGTATCAGGATCACATGAGAGCGAGAAGGTGAATGAGACGCACACGTTTTAATAAATTCTGATTTATTTTAAAACATTCTGAATGCAAGTGCAGTACCAGGATCTCATAAATGCGAGGAGATAAATAAAACTAAAGCGTCTAAAAAATTTTGCTCAATCTTACATTTCAAAAGACGTCTCCTATCAGGATCACATGAGAGCGAGAAGGTAAATGAAGAGCACAAGTTTTAATAAATTCTGATTTATTTTAAAACATTCTGAATGCAAGTGCATTACCAGGATCACATAAATGCGAGGAGATAAATAAAACTAAAACGTTTAAAAATTTTTGCTCGATTTCACACTTCAAAAGGCTTTTCGTATCAGGATCACATGAGAGCGAGAAGGTGAATGAGACGCACACGTTTTAATAAATTCTGATTTATTTTAAAACATTCTGAATGCAAGTGCAGTACCAGGATCTCATAAATGCGAGGAGATAAATAAAACTAAAGCGTCTAAAAATTTTTGCTAAATCTTACATTTCAAAAGACGTCTCCTATCAGGATCACATGAGAGCGAGAAGGTAAATGAAACGCACAAGTTTTAATAAATTCTGATTTATTTTAAAACATTCTGAATGCAAGTGCATTACCAGGATCACATAAATGCGAGGAGATAAATAAAACTAAAACGTTTAAAAATTTTCGCTCAATCTTACATTTCAAAAGACGTCTCCTATCAGGATCACATGAGAACGAGAAGGTAAATGAAACGCACACATTTTAATAAATTCTGAATTATTGTAAAACATTCTGAATGCAAGTGCAGTACCAGGATCTCATAAATGCGAGGAGATAAATAAAACTAAAGCGTCTAAAAATTTTTGCTCAATCTTACATTTCTAAAGACGTCTCCTATCAGGATCACATGAGAGCGAGAAGGTAAATGAAACGCACACGTTTTAATAAATTCTGATTTATTTTAAAACATTCTGAATGCAAGTGCAGTACCAGGATCACATAAATGCGAGGAGATAAATAAAACTAAAACGTTTAAAAATTTTCGCTCAATCCTACATTTCAAAAGACGTCTCCTATCAGGATCACATGAGAGCGAGAAGGTAAATGAAACGCACACGTTTTAATAAATTCTGATTTATTTTAAAACATTCTGAATGCAAGTGCAGTACCAGGATCTCATAAATGCGAGGAGATAAATAAAACTAAAGCGTCTAAAAAATTTTGCTCAATCTTACATTTCAAAAGACGTCTCCTATCAGGATCACATGAGAGCGAGAAGGTAAATGAAACGCACAAGTTTTAATAAATTCTGATTTATTTTAAAACATTCTGAATGCAAGTGCAGTACCAGGATCACATAAATGCGAGGAGATAAATAAAACTAAAACGTTTAAAAATTTTCGCTCAATCTTACATTTCAAAAGACGTCTCCTATCAGGATCACATGAGAACGAGAAGGTAAATGAAACGCACACATTTTAATAAATTCTGAATTATTGTAAAACATTCTGAATGCAAGTGCAGTACCAGGATCACATAAATGCGAGGAGATAAATAAAACTAAAACGTTTAAAAACCTTTACTCAATTTTACACTTCAAAAAGACGTCTCCTATCAGGATAACATGAGAGCGAGAAGGTGAATGAAACGCACACGTTTCAATAAATTCTGATTTATTTTAAAACATTTTGAATGCAAGTGCATTACCAGGATCACATAAATGCGAGGAAATAAATAAAACCAAAACGTTTTAACATTTTTGCTCAATCTTACATTTCAAATAGACGTCTCCTATCAGGATAACATGAGAGCGAGAAGGTGAATGAGACGCACACGTTTTAATAAATTCTGATTTATTTTAAAACATTCTGAATGCAAGTGCAGTACCAGGATCACATAAATGCGAGGAGATAAATAAAACTAAAGCGTCTAAAAATTTTTGCTAAATCTTACATTTCAAAAGACGTCTCCTATCAGGATCACATGAGAGCGAGAAGGTAAATGAAACGCACAAGTTTTAATAAATTCTGATTTATTTTAAAACATTCTGAATGCAAGTGCATTACCAGGATCACATAAATGCGAGGAGATAAATAAAACTAAAACGTTTAAAAATTTTCGCTCAATCTTACATTTCAAAAGACGTCTCCTATCAGGATCACATGAGAGCGAGAAGGTATATGAAACGCACACGTTTTAATAAATTCTGATTTATTTTAAAACATTCTGAATGCAAGTGCAGTACCAGGATCTCATAAATGCGAGGAGATAAATAAAACTAAAGCGTCTAAAAATTTTTGCTCAATCTTACATTTCAAAAGACGTCTCCTATCAGGATCACATGAGAGCGAGAAGGTAAATGAAACGCACACGTTTTAATAAATTCTGATTTATTTTAAAACATTCTGAATGCAAGTGCAGTACCAGGATTTCATAAATGCGAGGAGGTAAATAAAACTAAAGCGTCTAAAAATTTTTGCTCAATCTTACATTTCAAAAGACGTCTCCTATCAGAATCACATGAGAGCGAGAAGGTAAATGAAGAGCACAAGTTTTAATAAATTCTGATTTATTTTAAAACATTCTGAATGCAAGTGCATTACCAGGATCACATAAATGCGAGGAGATAAATAAAACTAAAACGTTTAAAAATTTTTGCTCGATTTCACACTTCAAAAGGCTTTTCGTATCAGGATCACATGAGAGCGAGAAGGTGAATGAGACGCACACGTTTTAATAAATTCTGATTTATTTTAAAACATTCTGAATGCAAGTGCAGTACCAGGATCACATAAATGCGAGGAGATAAATAAAACTAAAGCGTCTAAAAATTTTTGCTAAATCTTACATTTCAAAAGACGTCTCCTATCAGGATCACATGAGAGCGAGAAGGTAAATGAAACGCACAAGTTTTAATAAATTCTGATTTATTTTAAAACATTCTGAATGCAAGTGCATTACCAGGATCACATAAATGCGAGGAGATAAATAAAACTAAAACGTTTAAAAATTTTCGCTCAATCTTACATTTCAAAAGACGTCTCCTATCAGGATCACATGAGAACGAGAAGGTAAATGAAACGCACACATTTTAATAAATTCTGAATTATTGTAAAACATTCTGAATGCAAGTGCAGTACCAGGATCTCATAAATGCGAGGAGATAAATAAAACTAAAGCGTCTAAAAATTTTTGCTCAATCTTACATTTCTAAAGACGTCTCCTATCAGGATCACATGAGAGCGAGAAGGTAAATGAAACGCACACGTTTTAATAAATTCTGATTTATTTTAAAACATTCTGAATGCAAGTGCAGTACCAGGATCACATAAATGCGAGGAGATAAATAAAACTAAAGCGTCTAAAAATTTTCGCTCAATCTTACATTTCAAAAGACGTCTCCTATCAGGATCACATGAGAGCGAGAAGGTATATGAAACGCACACGTTTTAATAAATTCTGATTTATTTTAAAACATTCTGAATGCAAGTGCAGTACCAGGATCTCATAAATGCGAGGAGATAAATAAAACTAAAGCGTCTAAAAATTTTTGCTCAATCTTACATTTCTAAAGACGTCTCCTATCAGGATCACATGAGAGCGAGAAGGTAAATGAAACGCACACGTTTTAATAAATTCTGAATTATTTTAAAACATTCTGAGTGCAAGTGCAGTACCAGGATCTCATAAATGCGAGGAGATAAATAAAACTAAAGCGTCTAAAAATTTTCGCTCAATCTTACATTTCAAAAGACGTCTCCTATCAGGATCACATGAGAGCGAGAAGGTAAATGAAGAGCACAAGTTTTAATAAATTCTGATTTATTTTAAAACATTCTGAATGCAAGTGCAGTACCAGGATCTCATAAATGCGAGGAGATAAATAAAACTAAAGCGTCTAAAAATTTTTGCTCAATCTTACATTTCAAAAGACGTCTCCTATCAGGATCACATGAGAGCGAGAAGGTAAATGAAGAGCACACGTTTTAATAAATTCTGAATTATTTTAAAACATTCTGAATGCAAGTGCAGTACCAGGATCTCATAAATGCGAGGAGATAAATAAAACTAAAGCGTCAAAAAATTTTCGCTCAATCTTACATTTCAAAAGACGTCTCCTATCAGGATCACATGAGAGCGAGAAGGTAAATGAAACGCACACGTTTTAATAAATTCTGATTTATTTTAAAACATTCTGAATGCAAGTGCAGTACCAGGATCTCATAAATGCGAGGAGATAAATAAAACTAAAGCGTCTAAAAATTTTTGCTCAATCTTACATTTCTAAAGACGTCTCCTATCAGGATCACATGAGAGCGAGAAGGTAAATGAAACGCACACGTTTTAATAAATTCTGATTTATTTTAAAACATTCTGAATGCAAGTGCAGTACCAGGATCACATAAATGCGAGGAGATAAATAAAACTAAAACGTTTAAAAATTTTCGCTCAATCTTACATTTCAAAAGACGTCTCCTATCAGGATCACATGAGAGCGAGAAGGTAAATGAAACGCACACGTTTTAATAAATTCTGATTTATTTCAAAACATTCTGAATGCAAGTGCAGTACCAGGATCACATAAATGCGAGGAGATAAATAAAACTAAAACGTTTAAAAATTTTCGCTCAATCTTACATTTCAAAAGACGTCTCCTATCAGGATCACATGAGAGCGAGAAGGTAAATGAAGAGCACAAGTTTTAATAAATTCTGATTTATTTTAAAACATTCTGAATGCAAGTGCAGTACCAGGATCTCATAAATGCGAGGAGATAAATAAAACTAAAGCGTCTAAAAATTTTTGCTCAATCTTACATTTCAAAAGACGTCTCCTATCAGGATCACATGAGAGCGAGAAGGTAAATGAAGAGCACACGTTTTAATAAATTCTGAATTATTTTAAAACATTCTGAATGCAAGTGCAGTACCAGGATCTCATAAATGCGAGGAGATAAATAAAACTAAAGCGTCAAAAAATTTTCGCTCAATCTTACATTTCAAAAGACGTCTCCTATCAGGATCACATGAGAGCGAGAAGGTAAATGAAGAGCACACGTTTTAATAAATTCTGAATTATTTTAAAACATTCTGAATGCAAGTGCAGTACCAGGATCTCATAAATGCGAGGAGATAAATAAAACTAAAGCGTCTAAAAATTTTTGCTCAATCTTACATTTCTAAAGACGTCTCCTATCAGGATCACATGAGAGCGAGAAGGTAAATGAAACGCACACGTTTTAATAAATTCTGATTTATTTTAAAACATTCTGAATGCAAGTGCAGTACCAGGATCACATAAATGCGAGGAGATAAATAAAACTAAAACGTTTAAAAATTTTCGCTCAATCTTACATTTCAAAAGACGTCTCCTATCAGGATCACATGAGAGCGAGAAGGTAAATGAAACGCACACGTTTTAATAAATTCTGATTTATTTTAAAACATTCTGAATGCAAGTGCAGTACCAGGATCTCATAAATGCGAGGAGATAAATAAAACTAAAGCGTCTAAAAAATTTTGCTCAATCTTACATTTCAAAAGACGTCTCCTATCAGGATCACATGAGAGCGAGAAGGTAAATGAAACGCACAAGTTTTAATAAATTCTGATTTATTTTAAAACATTCTGAATGCAAGTGCATTACCAGGATCACATAAATGCGAGGAGATAAATAAAACTAAAACGTTTAAAAATTTTCGCTCAATCTTACATTTCAAAAGACGTCTCCTATCAGGATCACATGAGAACGAGAAGGTAAATGAAACGCACACATTTTAATAAATTCTGAATTATTGTAAAACATTCTGAATGCAAGTGCAGTACCAGGATCACATAAATGCGAGGAGATAAATAAAACTAAAACGTTTAAAAACCTTTACTCAATTTTACACTTCAAAAAGACGTCTCCTATCAGGATAACATGAGAGCGAGAAGGTGAATGAAACGCACACGTTTCAATAAATTCTGATTTATTTTAAAACATTTTGAATGCAAGTGCATTACCAGGATCACATAAATGCGAGGAAATAAATAAAACCAAAACGTTTTAACATTTTTGCTCAATCTTACATTTCAAATAGACGTCTCCTATCAGGATAACATGAGAGCGAGAAGGTGAATGAGACGCACACGTTTTAATAAATTCTGATTTATTTTAAAACATTCTGAATGCAAGTGCAGTACCAGGATCACATAAATGCGAGGAGATAAATAAAACTAAAACGTTTAAAAATTTTCGCTCAATCTTACATTTCAAAAGACGTCTCCTATCAGGATCACATGAGAGCGAGAAGGTAAATGAAGAGCACAAGTTTTAATAAATTCTGATTTATTTTAAAACATTCTGAATGCAAGTGCAGTACCAGGATCTCATAAATGCGAGGAGATAAATAAAACTAAAGCGTCTAAAAATTTTTGCTCAATCTTACATTTCAAAAGACGTCTCCTATCAGGATCACATGAGAGCGAGAAGGTAAATGAAGAGCACACGTTTTAATAAATTCTGAATTATTTTAAAACATTCTGAATGCAAGTGCAGTACCAGGATCTCATAAATGCGAGGAGATAAATAAAACTAAAGCGTCAAAAATTTTACGATCAATCTTACATTTCAAAAGACGTCTCCTATCAGGATCACATGAGAGCGAGAAGGTAAATGAAGAGCACACGTTTTAATAAATTCTGAATTATTTTAAAACATTCTGAATGCAAGTGCAGTACCAGGATCTCATAAATGCGAGGAGATAAATAAAACTAAAGCGTCTAAAAATTTTTGCTCAATCTTACATTTCTAAAGACGTCTCCTATCAGGATCACATGAGAGCGAGAAGGTAAATGAAACGCACACGTTTTAATAAATTCTGATTTATTTTAAAACATTCTGAATGCAAGTGCAGTACCAGGATCACATAAATGCGAGGAGATAAATAAAACTAAAACGTTTAAAAATTTTCGCTCAATCTTACATTTCAAAAGACGTCTCCTATCAGGATCACATGAGAGCGAGAAGGTAAATGAAACGCACACGTTTTAATAAATTCTGATTTATTTTAAAACATTCTGAATGCAAGTGCAGTACCAGGATCTCATAAATGCGAGGAGATAAATAAAACTAAAGCGTCTAAAAAATTTTGCTCAATCTTACATTTCAAAAGACGTCTCCTATCAGGATCACATGAGAGCGAGAAGGTAAATGAAACGCACAAGTTTTAATAAATTCTGATTTATTTTAAAACATTCTGAATGCAAGTGCATTACCAGGATCACATAAATGCGAGGAGATAAATAAAACTAAAACGTTTAAAAATTTTCGCTCAATCTTACATTTCAAAAGACGTCTCCTATCAGGATCACATGAGAACGAGAAGGTAAATGAAACGCACACATTTTAATAAATTCTGAATTATTGTAAAACATTCTGAATGCAAGTGCAGTACCAGGATCACATAAATGCGAGGAGATAAATAAAACTAAAACGTTTAAAAACCTTTACTCAATTTTACACTTCAAAAAGACGTCTCCTATCAGGATAACATGAGAGCGAGAAGGTGAATGAAACGCACACGTTTCAATAAATTCTGATTTATTTTAAAACATTTTGAATGCAAGTGCATTACCAGGATCACATAAATGCGAGGAAATAAATAAAACCAAAACGTTTTAACATTTTTGCTCAATCTTACATTTCAAATAGACGTCTCCTATCAGGATAACATGAGAGCGAGAAGGTGAATGAGACGCACACGTTTTAATAAATTCTGATTTATTTTAAAACATTCTGAATGCAAGTGCAGTACCAGGATCACATAAATGCGAGGAGATAAATAAAACTAAAGCGTCTAAAAATTTTTGCTAAATCTTACATTTCAAAAGACGTCTCCTATCAGGATCACATGAGAGCGAGAAGGTAAATGAAACGCACAAGTTTTAATAAATTCTGATTTATTTTAAAACATTCTGAATGCAAGTGCATTACCAGGATCACATAAATGCGAGGAGATAAATAAAACTAAAACGTTTAAAAATTTTCGCTCAATCTTACATTTCAAAAGACGTCTCCTATCAGGATCACATGAGAGCGAGAAGGTATATGAAACGCACACGTTTTAATAAATTCTGATTTATTTTAAAACATTCTGAATGCAAGTGCAGTACCAGGATCTCATAAATGCGAGGAGATAAATAAAACTAAAGCGTCTAAAAATTTTGCTCAATCTTACATTTCAAAAGACGTCTCCTATCAGGATCACATGAGAGCGAGAAGGTAAATGAAACGCACACGTTTTAATAAATTCTGATTTATTTTAAAACATTCTGAATGCAAGTGCAGTACCAGGATTTCATAAATGCGAGGAGGTAAATAAAACTAAAGCGTCTAAAATTTTTGCTCAATCTTACATTTCAAAAGACGTCTCCTATCAGAATCACATGAGAGCGAGAAGGTAAATGAAGAGCACAAGTTTTAATAAATTCTGATTTATTTTAAAACATTCTGAATGCAAGTGCATTACCAGGATCACATAAATGCGAGGAGATAAATAAAACTAAAACGTTTAAAAATTTTTGCTCGATTTCACACTTCAAAAGGCTTTTCGTATCAGGATCACATGAGAGCGAGAAGGTGAATGAGACGCACACGTTTTAATAAATTCTGATTTATTTTAAAACATTCTGAATGCAAGTGCAGTACCAGGATCACATAAATGCGAGGAGATAAATAAAACTAAAGCGTCTAAAATTTTTGCTAAATCTTACATTTCAAAAGACGTCTCCTATCAGGATCACATGAGAGCGAGAAGGTAAATGAAACGCACAAGTTTTAATAAATTCTGATTTATTTTAAAACATTCTGAATGCAAGTGCATTACCAGGATCACATAAATGCGAGGAGATAAATAAAACTAAAACGTTTAAAAATTTTCGCTCAATCTTACATTTCAAAAGACGTCTCCTATCAGGATCACATGAGAACGAGAAGGTAAATGAAACGCACACATTTTAATAAATTCTGAATTATTGTAAAACATTCTGAATGCAAGTGCAGTACCAGGATCTCATAAATGCGAGGAGATAAATAAAACTAAAGCGTCTAAAAATTTTTGCTCAATCTTACATTTCTAAAGACGTCTCCTATCAGGATCACATGAGAGCGAGAAGGTAAATGAAACGCACACGTTTTAATAAATTCTGATTTATTTTAAAACATTCTGAATGCAAGTGCAGTACCAGGATCACATAAATGCGAGGAGATAAATAAAACTAAAACGTTTAAAAATTTTCGCTCAATCTTACATTTCAAAAGACGTCTCCTATCAGGATCACATGAGAGCGAGAAGGTAAATGAAACGCACACGTTTTAATAAATTCTGATTTATTTTAAAACATTCTGAATGCAAGTGCAGTACCAGGATCTCATAAATGCGAGGAGATAAATAAAACTAAAGCGTCTAAAAAATTTTGCTCAATCTTACATTTCAAAAGACGTCTCCTATCAGGATCACATGAGAGCGAGAAGGTAAATGAAACGCACAAGTTTTAATAAATTCTGATTTATTTTAAAACATTCTGAATGCAAGTGCATTACCAGGATCACATAAATGCGAGGAGATAAATAAAACTAAAACGTTTAAAAATTTTCGCTCAATCTTACATTTCAAAAGACGTCTCCTATCAGGATCACATGAGAACGAGAAGGTAAATGAAACGCACACATTTTAATAAATTCTGAATTATTGTAAAACATTCTGAATGCAAGTGCAGTACCAGGATCACATAAATGCGAGGAGATAAATAAAACTAAAACGTTTAAAAACCTTTACTCAATTTTACACTTCAAAAAGACGTCTCCTATCAGGATAACATGAGAGCGAGAAGGTGAATGAAACGCACACGTTTCAATAAATTCTGATTTATTTTAAAACATTTTGAATGCAAGTGCATTACCAGGATCACATAAATGCGAGGAAATAAATAAAACCAAAACGTTTTAACATTTTTGCTCAATCTTACATTTCAAATAGACGTCTCCTATCAGGATAACATGAGAGCGAGAAGGTGAATGAAACGCACACGTTAATAAATTCTGATTTATTTTAAAACATTCTGAATGCAAGTGCAGTACCAGGATCACATAAATGCGAGGAGATAAATAAAACTAAAACGTCTTAAATTTTTTGCTGAATTTTACACTTTTATTAAGATTAGACTTCTCCTCAGATCAGATGAGAGCGGGAAAAATTTTTAAGAGCACATGCACATTCTCTACTTGACTTTGCCAAAACTTTGATTGTGAAATTACTGAGATATTTAATTGACATTTCGCACGCAAAATTCGTCACTTTGTCGAAACTTTTACAAACCTCTATATGATTTTCTTTAGGAATCAACTCTATTAGGAAAACAAACAACAGTTAGGTATCAATCAAATGCACTTCAAAATGACGCATGTTGTCACCTGTTACTCCAAAGGAATTCCGTCTTAAAAAAGACTACCTAGATCTCAATTTAAATAAGTATATAATTAATTTTTTTGTTTATAAACCTTTTTTTCAGTTTTAAAAATAATTAGACTACAGTTTGTGAAGGGATAAACTGGAAAATAAGTGAACAAAGAAATATTTACATTATATATTACAAAAGAACGTATTTTACAAAAAATGCTATTTCTATATTTCTAAGACTTATACAAAGTGTTTGAAATCGTTGATTTCTAATAATGTCCGTCGTATCCACCATCTGCAATAATTACACCGTCGCCTCCGCCATGAGACAGTTCTGCTGAAGCTGAAGCCCCTGCATGTGCCGCGTTGGACTGGGCTATTTGCGCAGCTGCTGCTGCCTTTTGCGCAGCAGCTTGTGTAGCTTGAAGATCAACTTGGACTGCGTGTAACTGTTCAGAAAGTGATCCCAAACGATTTCTTGCCTGACCCACCATAGCTACTTGTGATGCTAATTCGGCAGCAGTACCATCAGCTGCTTGGGTGGCGTGAACTGCGGTACCTTGGGCTGAATTTAAGGCTGCAGTTATGGCATTTACTTGCTGTTGAGCTTGTTGAGCGGCTTCTTGTGCTGCGGCAGTTGCACGTTGGGCTAACTGAAGTTGACGGATTTCAGATTGAAGTTGTTCGTGAGCTTCTTGGACTTCTCGTTCCAAACTTTGTACCAGGATGTATTTACCTACCAAAGCAGCTTGAGCAGTGGCAGATGCCTAAAATTTTTTTTGAAAATTACTCATTTCCCTAAATAAAAAATATGTATAATTTACTCCAGCGGCAGCTTGAGCTAAAGAGCTTTTAGCAACGAAAGCAGCTTGTCTTGCAGCGATATGTTGATTTGCAACGGCGTTATGTGCTTGTTCAGCAGAACCCTGTGCAATTGTTCTTAGTCCACTTCCAGCGCTATATCCAGCTTTTCCAATTCCACCATCATCAATGATGTTTTCTATATGCGTTTCCGAGACTTCATAATCACTTTCCGCGTGCCCTTTTGCCACACCGGAAGAAACTGTCACAACTATAACGGAACACAAAATAATAATCACTTTTTTACACCGGCCGGCGATTTAGACTTACATGCACAAGCGGTAATGATAAAAAACACAAACATATTCATCTCTGAAATACAAAGCATAATTATATTGGTCTATGCCGTTTATATCCAATCCAATAATGCTTTCTGCATGAGGATCTTACCTCTTATTTTAAGTGGTATGTGGGAAGGATTACTGGTAGAATGTTAGATGCATGAGTATTTATATCAATTTTCCGTGAGAAGCAGCCCTGCTACACTTTCATGGAAGGAGGTTATTAGTACTTTTTCTTCAAGATAACGAAGCATTAAAGTATGTATTGCATATGTTTGTAGCATTGGAATTGTTCACCCATATCGCTCTTACACTTAAATTCTAATTGCGAACACTCAGTAGTATGCACGCTGTTCCGCAATAAATTCTAATAGAAATTGGTGTTATTATGTACTAATTACAATGTATGAGGAGATTAAACCAGCCTCGGGGTGAATTGGGCTGGAATTATGCGTTTTAAAACTGCACGTTTTACATCAATCAGGTTTAATATAGCGTATCCGATTCAAGATGACGTAAAATAATAACATAACTTTCGCATTAATAATTATTTTGAGTATAGGTGGGGTTGAAATCGTGATGCAACTACCTACAGAACCTTCGCTCCTAACTAAATAAGTACAGTGAAGGTACTTAGTCATACCTATAAACCTCATACTATAAATAACTTGAAAGAGGAAAGTCATTTAAACTGGAGCAAAACTATTCATGCAGATTCAACTTTATTGCTTAGAATATATTAATTTGCAGAAAATTAATTATTTAATTACACGATCCATTTAAATTTTTATAGTACGAATCAACTTTCTCTCTCTACACAAACTGTAAAAAAATAGACATACTAAAGCCACACATTTCCCAACTTGCTAAAGCAAGTTCTATTTAAATGACAAAGTTGTTTGTTAAAAACTTTATAATTAAAAATCTTGTTGCAAGTCGGTTTTGATTGCAATGAAATCCTCAAAAATCCTAACTATTGTAATTGTATTGTATGTAATTGTAATAAAACTGTCATAGAACAGAAAGAAATGCATTGCTTACACAACTCATTATTTTCAGTTTTCTTTTATTTTCTAGTTTAGATTAACGTAAAATTAAGATTTTCCCAATTTTAAAATTAAATTTTGATTTGCAATAAAATGTTAAATGTTGAGAATGAAGTATGGTAAAATGAAAAGAAAACTTGACTTGCAGTTCTTAAAGAATATCATACTTATTCGGTGGCCTTTTTTAATGTCTGCATATATTTTTTAATAAAAACAAATTTAATTATTAAGAAAATGAAATAAAGGAAAAGAAGGGAAAACTTAACTTAAGTTTTGCAACATCCTATATATATTTTTCATAACTTTTTCTTCTCATCGGTTCAACTTAACTTTAAACAAAGAAATAATCCTAATAACAACATTTAAAGTAAAAAGCTAACACGATAAATAATAATTTTAAACAATGCAGTAGAACTATATAAACACAATTAATGCGACATTTCATTTACACAAAAAAAACATAAGTTTCAAATAATTATTAAAAGCAAATTTGTTTTGTAGTTTCTCTTTGTAATTGATGAATTTAACGAGTAAAGAATAAACAGAAAAGAGTCATAATAACAATAGTTTCTTGTCCAAAGTGGTAACTAAATATGGCCGCAGTATGTCATAGGCGCATATAAGCGTTTTATAAAATTCTGGAACGACCCCAAACCACACAGTTCACCATTGTTTATAATACACTTACTTCACTAAATTTAACTAAATAAGATCCTAGAAATGTCAATTGTATTCTAGGCGCTGGATTTCTATCATAAAACTACTTCGAAGGAACTTACTTACATTACGCTTGCTGCGCCACTGATCATCGAAAAATTCCAAAACTAACCTAAAAATCATTCACTTTTTAACTGAAGTCTGTACAGTGACGCTCGGTGCATACGAATTTAGCAGTGCTGCGATGTGCGCTACATATTGTTTGTTCTCTGTTTGTCTGCATTAAACAAAGCTATCGCTCAGCGCGTATGTTCGCAGCACTCCAATTTCACATGCACCAGCCTCCACTGGTCAGTTATAACATATCAATGTATCGTTTGCATATACTACTAAATACAGTTGCTAAATAAACACATAGATTCGTACTACACTCAAATACAAACACAAAATACGGCATTGGTCGCGTTCACCAGAAGTAGGTAATTGCTTGCAAACGGTTGGCCAACTGTTGACAATTTTTCTGATGAACGGGTGTTTATATTGCGCACATGTTTAGTGTATGATTGCTATCAGACACCATTTTTTAAGCGTAACATTTTAATGCAGAATTAGCGCTGCCAGCAGCAAACGTCTTGAGAACGTCAACAAACGTGACATCATTGGAGATACACGGTCTTATTTGTACAATAACCTAATTTATTAACACAACCGAAACGGAAGATATGCATAAATTATTAGAAGGTAACACCATTGAATTTAAGTTAGGTTTAAATTCAATGGTAACAGGTAAACAAATCACAATTCGAAGTAATCATTCACCAGACAGGCAACAGCACTCACAAACTTATTAGAAACGCATTACAAGGTGATTTGTTCTGGTGAACGCGACCATTATTTCTCCACTACAAATGTCAACAAACAGCCATATTGCAGAAATTTGCCTACCGCAAAGTGGTAACTTCCGTCAAATGTAACACTGTCATATCTTCCCTCCTGTTATTCTCTCCTCGTTGAAAGCATGACTAAATTTGCGCCATCTATCTTTTAAGTTAAACAACGCTAATGGCAGATTACTTTTTATTTCTGTACAGAAATCTATAATGCTGGCTTTTGAAAAGGCAAACGTAAACAAAAACAATAGTAACATAGCAGTAATAATAATCGTTAAACTAATTAATGAATTATTTCACTTACTAAACACAGAAAAATATTCCAATATGTAGGAAAATCAGGCCCATGGCGTCTTTCCTCACCACCAAACAGCTTTGGCATTTTAAACAAACATCAATCCTCATCCAAGCACAGATAACAGAACTGGGAAGATGGCTCATCAAATGTTCCAAATTTGACTCCCCAATTTGGGAGACAAACTCGGTTTAGTTTGTAAACAGTTCACCAAATATGTGGTGGCGCTACTGCTACAATAGCAGAGTGAGAAACCGAAACCTGTAAATATAAGTAACATTTAAACAAATTCTATAACTTATAGCGTTTACGATTCATCTGCACCGGTTGCACCCATTGTATTTGCATCTTCTTTTAACCTCATGTAATAAAACGAAATGAGGATACTCTGAGTACGCACTAGTGCAGTCAATCGAAAACGCTATAAGAGATATGATGCAAAGTTTAAAAGAAGAGTTAACAGCACATTACAACCGTACATTATCGTATTCTGGCCTTACTTTAAACTTTAGACCTATTTTTTTTTTCTGATACTTCAAAGCGACATCTGGCGGTAAACGAGCCAATTGAGATTCGGAATTAGTGACAATGTTCATTTTCCGAATTTGTGCGTACAAGTGACATCTATTGAGTATTTAATAAACTATTTTTAGAGCGTCGATTCGTTTTTATCTCGTACCCCAAGGAGTACAAAGTACCCGCTTTTACATATTTATACAAAAATATTAATTTTGACATGCCAACTTACACTTCCGCTCTATTAAGCAACGACTCGCAACAGGTTTTAAAGAAAAGTAATGCAATGAGGGTGGCAGGGGGCGCTCCCAAATTCACATGTCTGTAGTTAATTGATTTTCTCTTTGAATAATTTAATAATATTACATCTAATAGTACTCAAATATTTTTCTATTATTTCTAATAATCATGGGATCCTGAATTTATTTATTTAATTTTTTTGAAGAGTACTCAGTTCAAAGATATTTATAACTAGATAAAGGGATTGTATATAAATTTGGACATACGTTTGGGACAACATCTACGTTTTACGTTTTATTCTATCTCTGTTAGACATACATTTAAAGTATACACAGTTGGTCTAGCTAGGACTATCTACACAGTTGGCCTCACAAACACTATATATGCGTTTTTCATGAGTAAATGAAGGATAGAATAGTAGAAACCGCATGAGGAAACGAAACAGCTACGTCAATCGACGTTGCCGATTGATAACACGGGACACGCTCCGGCCGCCGGCGCCGGCCGCATTCCTACCTTTGCACGCAACATTGTAATATCTCTATTTCACTTCCGCACAAGTTTCAATGAGCCTCTCCTTCATTTACTCACAAGAAGCGCATAGATACAGTTGGAGAGGCCAGCAATGTATGCGTTTTTCGTGAGTAAATGAAGGAGAGGCTCATTGAAACTTGTGTGGAAGTGAAATAGAGATATTACAGTGTTGCGTGCGAAGGTAGGAACGCGGCGACCGGAGCGTGGCTCGTGTTATCAATCGGCAACGTCGATTGATGTAGCTATTTCGTTTACTCATGCGGTTTCTGCTATTTTATCCTTCATTTACTCACGAAAAACGCAGATAGTCCTGGCCAGACCAACTGTGTATGTTTTCCTTCTTTAAAAGCCGGCGCATGCATGCATTTTCAGCTTCTAGACGAAGAAAGATACACATTGATGTCAGGACGCTTGTATGCTAAACAAAGTAAACCTACAGTGTGGCTCCATCTTCGGCAAAGAAAAATGACTCGGGACTAAGACCGCGAATAGCCGAATAAAGCCTAGAACACAATCGATTTGCATAAAATATAAGCCATAAGACATAAGCCGTAAGAAATACATTTGCTTTGTTCTCGTTACGGAGCTATTGTGTTACAACGCACTTCTTTACATTGGTCGAACTACTGTTACGGCTTATGTCTTATGTTTTATGCAAATCCATTGTGTACTGGCCTTAATAAAGAACTTTGTCCTTTATTGATCTAAGAAGTCGTGATCCATGATATAAACACAAACAGTACAACTGTCGCCCACATCGTTGATTATTGTAATCAAGGGCTGAAGGTACGGCATGGGAGAATGCAATTACATTTGACGGAAGTTACCACTTTGCGGTAGACCAGTTTCTGCAGTATGGTGGTTTGTTAACATCCTTTGTCGTAAAATAATTACCGAATTTTGTATTTGTATCTGAGTGTAACACGAATCTGCATTTATTTAGCAACTGTAATTAATAATATGTGCAAGTCCTTTCAAGCACTTTTAGCTATAGTACACCACTGTATGGAATACAGTAAACATTTATCGAATCTTATTTAGTTAAATTTAATGTAGTAAGTGTTTTATAAACAATGTTGGTTTGTGGATGTTCCAAAATTTTGAGAAACGCTGTGTGCGCCTATGACATACAGCGACCATATTTAATGACCAATTTGGACGAGAAACTACTTTAAGGTTCAAAACATTCACTCATCAGAGTTGTACTTCTCAAAGAGCTGTCAAAATAATTCACTACTTCTTAAGGCCAACTGATTCGAACAGTTCTGAACTGGTCCGAACCATCGGTTCGAACAAACTTCCTGTTATTCTTAACTCGTACTTGTAATATTATTTTATCACTTTTGAAATTATCTGTTATTTGTAATAGGTAGACTATTTTATAAACTTGAAATAAAATGTAGATGAAAAGAGAAAGTAATATTTTTTGACAAACATCTGAATATAACAATCATCAATGAAGGAGCTGACATCTAGTGGTGTCGATTCTGCTTTCCTATAAAAAAATTAAAGAAGCAGTTGATTAAGTAAATGAGTGCCCCTGAAACGATTTAAATTAATGAAGCAACTTTTTTTTCAACAATCCAATAATTGGATTATTGAAAAAATACCGAATGAAAAAAAGCATCATTAAGATGATAATTGCAAAATACGGTTTCAGGATTGATGCAATTTAGTTTTATCAAGTTTCATTTCTCAATACATTTCACATTTCGACAACTGTATAAACAAGGTATTGCGCATACGACCATAGTTTTATGTTAATAGCCGCTAAAAAAAATAATTATGTAACCAAGTAACTAACTAATACATCTTTAAATTCTGCAATAGGAGAGAGCTGATTAACCTTTGGTCTCGGGTATTTCAAATTAAACGATGCGACAATAAATAAATTATTTTATTAAGTAAAAAAAAGGAAAACAGTTACAAATTAATACTAAACGAATAAATTAAATTTTGGCCACTCAGTTAATTTAACCGAACAAAAAAAGAAAAAGAAATTTACTTACTGTTCTAGTTAACACTGACTACATCCATTCCCTAGTCCCTATCTACTAAATCATTGAGCTGTGGTTAGACCAAGGAAATTAAGGTATTAACATCGTTTGACTTAGAAAAAAATACCTTCGTCTTTTTAGAAATAATTAATTAAAGCAACTGAGTTTTATTTTATTTTTAAGATGATATGAAATGAAACAATGAGATTTCCCCCACTAGTGATTACCTCTTACAAAGAGAAGGTAAAAAATTATTGTTTGATATAAATACTCTTGAATGTCCTTGGCAATAATACCTATATAACAAAAAAAACTCCTCACATTAACAAACGTGTTACTCCAACTAAAATTTAAATCAGTCTTTCGTTGTAGCTTTCGTTGTTTTATTTGTTGTACTTGGCTGTTCTTTTTTGTACGACGAAAAGAACGTCAGAGCTTTCATTAGCTGATAGCTTTTAGAAATTGGTATGTTAGAGTCGTATAGTTTTTTCGAATTTTTACAATCGACATAAAACCACCAGTTACACTTCAAAATTGTTTGATCGAACAACGTAGATTCCGGACACAAGAAACTCTTCATGATCAAACCATCATCCGTTAAGGCACACACGTGAAATACCTAGAAAAATAATGATATTTTAATAAAATTATTTACACGAAAGTGATTTGTACTAATACACATGCACGCCTAAGTTAATTAAAGCTAGGAAATGAAGTAAAATATCGCATAGTAGCCATAGTGAAAGGAATTATTTTAATAAATTTACATTCAACGACTTCACATTATTTTCCTTCAAAACTGAGAAAACAAGGGAATTTGTTTATTTGATATAACATCATCAAGGTTGATTTACGCCAGAATAATTTTTTAATTAAGTTAATTAAAGAACCCTTCTTTATTGTTGTTGTTATTATGTTAACTAATTCATTATTGCTATTATTAGAAACAATTGCAAATTAACCTTGTCCTGATGTGATTTATATTTACAATTTTTTTTTCTTGATTTACAAACCTTTATTTTGGATAAAAGTGCTTTTATTATTAGGTATTATTTTAAAATATAATAAAATGTATGTATTTGCACATTAAATTATGTATGTATAATGTCAAGGTGATAAATTAAGTAACAATTTTCCCATTGCTTTACTTTTAAATATTTTCTGTAATCTGCAGCTAAGTATAGCGAGGGGCATAATTAATGGGTAAGGTGAATATTTTTGAGAAACCTAGGCGTTCCATGTCATATAATCTATAACGTGCAAATAATGTATTCAATAAACTTTTGTGAATCATAAGAGAAACCGTTCCGTCTTCTCTTTATAGTTCCTTGTAAACGTGAAAGTAATACGCATTTTTGCTTCGTAAAGCGTAAAATTTCCTCGTTATATAAATATTGGAATGGCCCAATTGTTTAACAACATATCCCGAACAAGTGATGCGAGGTGGGGTTTCCACATATGTACGCCGCCATTTGAAAGGTCAACGATTTACAGATCTCACCAAGAAATGATATACTTATTTTACTAATTAATCCTAAACACGTTCGTCCATGAACGACTTTTGAATAACTGTAGGGAAATCGCGTCCGTGACTTACTTCAATCCTTAATTACTAGAATTCCAATTACGGCCACCGATGAACTACGTAATTGCCATTTCTGTTGAATTGTGACAGTGAAAATTTTAAGGGAAAATGAGAGATTCCTTTCTAATGATAATAGTAGGTACTTATGTAATAATCACAACCATATAAACATTCTTTAAACGCCCATGTTTAAACAAGACACGTTACATAATTCTTTTCAGATAAATAATTCTATGTAGTTAATATGCTGCAATAAATCAACAATTACTTAGCGATAACAAATCATTAAAGTCGAAATAATAAATTGTTCAAACTCGGCCTTAAAACAACAATGTGAAGGACATTAACTTTTTTTATACTATTTTTTTTTAATTTTGGTTTTTACATGTAAAAAATTCAAATTTAGGAAAATTCTGTTTTGCTATGTGACGGTTGGTGACATTGGTTGGCGCTTATAACAATTTCAAACAATTGTCAATTTCTAGCAGCGCTGCCAACACTATCGATTTTGAACTCAGCCTACCGATCTACCGAATTCAAATAAATTCTACCGAAATTTATCGAAAGAGTAAAAACGGACACCATTTTTACAAACCTAAAGGCTGGTCTACACGCAACGACTTATCAAACGACTTGTCGAATCAGATAAATCGTATCAAGTAAGACGGAGCGTGTGGACCGCAAAACGTACGTCTAGCTTTACGTTTTGCGGTCCACACGCTCCGTCTTACTTGATACGATTTGTCTGATTCGACAAGTCGTTCGATAAGTCGTTGCGTGTAGACCAGCCTTAAAACATACATAAAAAAAGACGCCAACATGCGTTGAAATATCGACAATTTTTCAAGTTTACGCGAATAGTGTTCGTTTTCAAGTACTAATTACTTTTTTACTTCTTACTTTTTTACTATTTTGTGTTAAAATTCAGTTAATGTTTTTACGCCAATATAAGGTAGTTAAAAAGATATTTTAAAAAATCCTGTTTAATGATATCTCAGACAAGATATACTGCTAAAATTAATATTTAACGCATTATAAAGAATGTTCTATACTTTTGCCCTACCCTGTATATTATACACTTATAAATATTTAGACGTTTACGTTTTTATACGTTTTTTCTTTTAATTTTTACTATAGGAACCATGCACATGCGAAGCCAGCGCCACCAATGACCATATTCTGCATTAGTGGTATGAAAATACGAGTTGTTTCAAATTATTAGAGTGCATTTGAACTTGAATATTGTAATGTATTTGAATACCAGGAAGCTCAAGTATTATGTACTACAATCGTAAATTGTCATAAGAGTGATATTATTCCCATGCAATGAGTCTCATTTTCATATCGCTAATTCACAAGTCACCACGCCAGGCGGCGCTGAACGCAGAGATGTGTCTATTACACTTAACTATCAGTATTTTATTTTTGTTATTCTTTAGTTTAGTAACGACTTATTACCGTTTTTTATTATAATCACTAACTTTGTGTTTGTTTATTTTATGAATAAAACACTAGTTTAACTATTTTATTTAAACTACTTTAGATTTTAATGATCTACCGAAATTCAGAGACATCTATCGAAATTTCTCACAACTATCTTCTCAAATTTACGCTTGGTCGGTCGATGAGTAGCACTGATTGCTAGGTTATGTTTAAAATTTGACATGATAATTGCCATTGGCCATTAGCCAATGATTTAGTATAATGGCCGTATGCACCGAACAAATAAATTGAGCTTAAATTTGAACGATGTTTATAATAGGTTTGTTCGTACAGCAGCTTCTGACTAGTCCGAAACTGTCAGAAGCAAGCGCCCATCTAAGTTTCACAATAAATGCAGCTCTTGAAAGCGGTGATTAATTCGATGGGCGAATATATTTGACAGTTTCAAATATGACATTTGAAGTTTCACACCATTGTGTGAGTCACATTAATGTCCGGTTGCATCAACTTTTTAAGTAGAGCTTAAATTTAAGTTATAACATTTACGTGTGGTCAGTATAATGTCAAATACATTCTGACTGACATTAGTTGCGTTCGAAAATTATACGTCGGATGCATCTGGAGCGTATGATCTCATCTTTATCAATCACGATTTTTAACCTATTTTGTATCTCACTCATCCGTTTAAAAAATCTTGTGTTTATAGTATTTCCATGACAACAGGCGATCTTTCACATCCCACATTTAAGTAGAGTGTGAAAAGATCGCCTGTTGTCGTGGAAATAATAGAAAAACAAGATTCTTTTAAACGGATGAGCGAGATACAAAATAGATTAAAAATCGTGAGTGAGAAAGATGAGATCATACGCTCCAGATACATCCGACGTATAATATTCGAACGCAGCAATTTAAACTCCAACTTAAGAATCAATTAGAATGTGACTAACATTTTGTTAAATCTATACATAATGTCATAGTGTAAAAACCACTTAAATTTAAGCTCTGCTTAAAAAGTTGGTGCAACCCGGCATTAGCGATGCTTAAAGTTAACCTGAGTTAATTTGTTCGGTGCAAACGCCATAACAAATAGAGGTAATGCTAATCAGTGTTGCCAGACGATCAAAATTTAAGCCACCAGATTAGCTGTAAAAAAGTCACAAGTTACCAAACGAAAAGCACCAGTTTAAATTGTTGTGCTCATTGTGATTTATTTAATTTTTTTTACATTATTGTTGAAAAATTATGTTAAGTATAAGTTTAAATTAAAAAGAGAACAATTTCAAAAGATTGGTGAAAACAAAACAATAAAAATTGGAAAATAATCAAATAAAAACAAAAGACAATCGATTTTATGACACTATATAACACATTAATAAATTAGAAAAAAAAACAATTTGAAAAGAATGGTGACAAAACAAAGAAAATAAAATAATAAAAATAAAAAAAAAATCAAATTAAAAGAAAATAATAAAAACAAAAGACGGTGTGTTTGCAAAACAAAAGACAATCGACTTTATAACACGATTTAATAGATTAATAAATTTTAAAAAAAGCAATTTTAAAAGAATGATTACAAAACAGAGAAAACAAAATAACAGAAATTCAAAAATAATCTAATAAAAACAAAAGACATCGATTTTACGACACAATTTAATAGATTAATAAATTTAAAAAAGAACAATTTCAAAAGAATGGTGACAAACTAAAGAAAACAAAATAAGATAAAAATTGAAAAATAATCGAAAAAATTAAATAAAAACTAAAGTCAATCGATTTTACAATTCAATTTCATAGATTAATAAATTTTAAAAAACGAACAATTATACGAAATGTTATAAATTTATTCTTATTATTTAGATTTTGGGAAAAGCACCAGAAAATCCCGATTTTTTTTAAATAATCACCAGGTAACAATTCAACAATAAAAATCACTAGATCTGGTGATAAATCACCACCCCTGGCAACACTGATGCTAATGTCAAACAAATGCCAATTTGGAGGTTATTTTCGTAATACGAATTGTTGCCAACCGAATAAAATATAAAATGAGCTTTTAGTCATCAATGCACTAAAATAGAAAAAAATAAAATAAAATAAAACTCTTACCATACAACCTAGATCTTCATCAGCGTAAAGTCCAGGAAAATGTTTTTGATCACCACAATAAAAAGATGTTTCAGGTAACTCGACCCTCGAAGAGAAGTTATCGTCGAAATTCTTGTCGTATCCTACAGGGTAATATTCTCTGGGGGCGTTCATAACTTTCCCCATGGTTGAATACCTATAGGGTTTCAAAGTAGAAGACGTTATGGCATTGAGCCTTTCCTTTTGAAGCTGTTGCCTTTGCATGATCGCTGCTTCCAAAGCATTCTCCGTGATGTTAGGGACGGAAATTGAGTTGGAGTTTGTTTGAGGTAGCGACGGTGGAAATTCGCTGTTTTGATTGGTGGGCAAGGTTCTCAGGGCAAAATTGCTGTTCATTTTATCAGAGGGTTGGGTTTTGCTTTTGATGGATACGGTTGGACCTTGAGATATTCGAGATATCGAAGCGGGCATTGCACTGAAGGCAGGGACTGCAACGCCAGTCATCGCAGGGACAATCCTGCTTGTATTCGCCGGCGTCTTCATGGGGATGTTAGGTCTTTCTGCAGCTGGGGGAATTGGTTTAAACGGGGGAACCACGCTGGTATTTTTTTGAACCATTTGGGGCGGGTGGGGTAAAGTGTTTTGTGGGGTCAACCTTTTTGTGATGTTGTTTCCCTGAAAATAGAAAAAAACTGGTTGCCGTTTAAATTTCATCATTATGCTAATGAATTTCGAAACTATTTTAATGATTTCCGATTTCACACGTGTGTGGAAATATCATTTTTTACTTACATTTGCCTTTTGCGCTTGAAGCAAAGCAGCTTGTGATGTAAATTGTGAAGCTTGAGCAGAACGTCTTCTGCTGGTGTCGGTGTTTGTAAATGAGTCCTTAAAGCCAAGATCGTCCCCGACGCTAAAACCTAAGAGCAATTGACAAATCATTGCGTTTCTATGTCAAGTATGCGAGTGAAGAAAAGAAGTGATTATATGCAAAGATACAACAACAAAGAAATGCGTAATTGATTACTGGAAAGTTAATGGAGTCGTCGTTACATAGTTTAAGGTAATAAAGTGGTTTCACAAGAACACTCCAATTAGTTGATAGAAATACAAGGAGCCTAAAGCATATAATTTTGCGCATACTTTATACGGCAAATTAATTTTTTTTTAATGGAGTCCCTTTGAGATTAATAAACATGCAATCAATGGAAAATGATTTGATCGTTCGGAAATTTAATCATTTTATCAATGGAATGAGCAAAAGTGATTGATTAATTTATGAAATGTGCGCGAGAAGTAAATCTATGAATTACCCAGGCCTACGTGAGCTTTGATACCACCCAGATTTCTAACTCGGAACAATCCGGATTTCTTAAAAGCGCAGTTGATCACAAATCCGAAATCGGACTCCAGTACGCAGGTGGCTCGGCCGAAGCGCCAAATGCCGCCTGCAACCAATAATTTCGACATGTAGTTTTCATCATTTTCAGGACACAATACAAATTTCACGACTTCTACAACTGTATTTTTTTATTAATCAGTTAGTTCATTTTACTCTTTTGCTTAAAATTTTTTTTGGCCATTTAATTTAAAACACCCTGTATCGGTATATACCATGGACTATTGATTACCATAAAAATTTGACCAGGATTTAGATAATAAAAATTAAAAGCAAATCCAAACAAGATATAATTAAGAAATTATGAAAACACAATTAACTAAAAACCACGTGAATAATATATGTATGTATTTATTATTGAACAAGACAGGTGACATCCAGTAATTAATTCATCTAGTAATTAATTCATTAATTTGTCATTTCCCATGTTTTTTTCCTTTTAAGAATTAACAATTTCTGTTTGCTATTTCTATTTTATCTATCACTGTATTAGTCCCCATTTTGATTCTGATAGATTTGAGTAAATTAGGACACGAAAATATTTGAATAAAATATTTATTTCTGTGTGATATTTGGTTAATGGTCAGTTAAGACCTACTAACCCGAATCCATATCATTCGTGTTTACTCTTGGAATGTCATCCGATTATATGCACGAATTTATTTGCCCTAGGTTATTAATTAGTAGAGACGAAAAAATAGATTGGTTTATAATACATTGCGAAAAGAGAGAAGCTAAAAAGAGCGAAACGTTAAAAAAGAAATTGGAGTCAGCATGCTTCTTATACAGGTACACAAAATTCCCGTTCTCTGAGTTAAACTGTACGGAAATGCCCGCCCGATTCAGTTTTACTGCTGCATTTATGAAAGTAGATGTAAAAAAAACCAGAGCAATTTATTTACAGAGAAGTCGCTAAATGTGTAATGTCCATACGTACCGAACGTTGCGAGTAATAATAAAACACTCGCGCACTTCATGTTCGCATGTAAGACTTCAGATACTTTTAAAACACTTAAAATCTCGCACGCACTCACATGTACAACTTTCAAATAAACTGCGCTCAACACAAGAACGCCGAAGAACTTTTAATGCTGACCCAGTCCACGTCGGTAACTCCAATCATGTAACGGTATCGATAATAACTTCAGTGGTGGTATAAACTGACCTTCAATATCATTCATAACACTTTCCATGCAGATTTTACCCTTGTGGCATCTTTTCCTTAAAATAATTCACATTATTATTTCATTCACGTCCGTTACTTACTTATTTTAAATTCAAATTTCTTCGTTCTTCTTAAAAATCTAGCACAAAAAAAGTTCTGGAACGAATTTTACTATCAATTGTATTTTTACAAACTTTGAATCCTAGTGTGTGGCCCTTCTACTTCAAGTGTCTTTAAAAACAATAAAACATCAGCACACCAAATATATTTTACAACAAATTGGAAACCTCTTTTATAATTGAATAATAAAATAATTACATATGTAACACTGTAAAAATGCAATTTAATTTAATTATACGTATCATTTAGAAACATCCTGTATAATTTTTTTGTTAGCGAGCACATGCCTATGAAAATGCTTTTAGTAAATTGCAAATAAAATGAAGAAATTTTAAAGTTCATTTGGCCCCGAAACACGCATCCTTGCTTCACATTATTTACTTTCACCTTTTTATGAATTCGACGCTGAAACACACATGGCAGAGTTAAAACGGGCTTTTAGGTGAAAGATCACAGACTTGCCAGTTACATAACGACAGATTGCATCAAGCATGAGCAAATATATGTGTACCCACTTAATGATTTGTACAGAAATAAATAAAAAAAATGATACTTGTTATAACTAAGTATGTGGCATTTGTAGATTCAAGTATTTAAAATTCAGTTGCGATTAATAAATGAGCAAGTTTTAAACGGCCATGTCCCATTATTTTTGTCTCCCCCTGTACTTGTGCCGTATTAATTTTTTTTATTTGAAATTATGATCATATTTACCTTTTACTTTTACATTAAATCTCTCTTATTTCATTAAAATAATTTTTGGCAGCTTCATCAAAAAATTGCATTTAAAACTTTTGGAAAAATCATAAGTTTCCCGGTCATTCATTTCCGGCTTTAAATTAAACTGTATTATAAAAAAACAAAATAATTATTTCTAGATACATGATTATTAATTGATAATTAATTGAATGATCCCATTATCTTTTATGTAATAATTAATTTTTGTTTATTTCTATAATTATCGTCTTTTAGTAATTTTTATGAAACGCTATTGGTAAATGTCACTGCGAATACGAATATTTCAATTCAATGGCTAACTTCACTTTGTTATTGACAGGTGTCGTAGTTGACCGGTGTAGGTTGTGTTGCTTTGCGGCTTCTGTAAGAAAAATACATTTCGTTAAAAAAATGGTTCAATATAAAATTGTTATGGTCCGTCACGGAGAATCGGAGTGGAATGAAAAAAACTTGTTCTGCGGATGGTTCGACGCTAATTTAAGCTCGAAAGGTGAGGTTAAAGCTTTGACCTTCAATGTCCTTGCAAGTCTCCTCAAAGAAATTACACTTTTCAAAATAATTTACAACATCATTTTAATAAGCAATTGTATTTGTTAGGTGAAAAAGAAGCAGTCAGTGCGGGAAAAGCCTTAAAAAATGAAGGATACGTGTTTGATATTGCTTACACGTCCGTGTTAACAAGAGCACAAGAAACGTTGAAATCAATCTTGAATGAAATTGGGCAGACGAACATTCCAGTGGTGAAAAGCTGGCGGTTAAACGAGCGACATTATGGAGGTCTCACCGGTTTAAATAAAGCAGAAACTGCGGCTAAATACGGTGATGAACAGGTAATTTAATTCATGAAAATAATTCTGTAACGCATGAAGTTTGCATTAGGTACAAATATGGCGACGCAGTTTTGATATTCCACCTCCACCAATGGAACCTGATCACCCTTACTATGAAAAGATTGTGAAGGATCCTCGCTATGCCGATGGTCCTACTCCGGATGAATTTCCAAAGTTCGAGTCACTGAAACTAACAATTGCGAGGACCCTCCCATTTTGGAATGATGTCATCGTCCCAGAAATTAAAAACGGCAAGAAAATTTTGATCGCTGCGCATGGCAACAGCCTTCGTGGAATCGTTAAACACCTGGACAAGATGAGCGACGAACAAATTATGTTATTGAACTTACCTACTGGAATTCCGTTTGTCTACACGTTAGATGAGAGTTTGAATCCGGTTGAAAACGGTAGTTTGCAGTTCTTAGGAGACCCGGAGACTGTGAAGAAGGCAATGGAGGCCGTTGCAAATCAAGGAAAAGCAAAGTGAGACTTTGCTACTTGCTTAAAAAGAAACACTTTAAATTATTTGTATGTAAAGTAGAGATCAGTGCATGGCAATAATAAATCAGGTGTAACTGAATTTAATCGCATTTAAAATTACTTCAATGTATTGTTATTTATGATGTAAGCAATAAATGCCACAGGATTATTAAATTAAAAGTAAAGCTGTGTTATCACATTTTATTATTTTTAAAACATATATAAAATATATGAAACTTGATTATAACATAAACATAAATACTAATAGCTTCAGTTTGTTTAAGTCCTAAAAATTTACAGCCCATTGCTACTACTAAAGCAAAAAAAAAGTATAAAAGATATAATGGGAACCCGTATTTTATCTTGAATACTGAATAAAATATCAGCTCAATCACACAAATTGCAAATTACAAAAAGCAAGTTGTATAAACCAATGTTTTTCGTGTCACATAAAAATCACACTATTTGGTATGCAATGTCTCGATTCATTTCTTTGTATTTAGGATCAAAGGTGAACCAAATTCCGATGGCGCACCTCGAGCCACGTTTGACAGCTCGCACTCCATGTATATTTTCAATACCTGAAGAAAATGCGATCATTCTTCCACATTTTGGATGCACCACACTCTGAAATGTATATATTTAATTCTCCACTTCTTACTCTTTTACATGAAGTTTCCACCTGTGTTTTAGTGCCGTTATAGTTTGAGGAAAATACAAATTCTCCTCCGACGAAATCATCGTTTAAATAAATTATAGCACTGTAGTCTCTCCAAGTGTAAGACGGGGCAGCTTTTATGCAATCCAAATTCTCCTGTAAATTGCAGTTATCTGCGTGTACTGCATGACTGAAATCCGTTCGGTTTTCCGGTGCACCTAAAAGAGATTTATTTTTGAATTAATTTAAATAAATTTGTTTAGAGACTTACCAGGCAGAGAAGATCGACAGACAAGGTGAGTGTAAGTAAAATATAACTTTTGTAATTTGAATTGGCTTTCAATGTGTTGCTTCGCTCGATCAGTAACGGCCAACAATATTTTTAAAGTGTTGGATTTCAACAGGCCAAAATAGACGAGGAAAGTTGCACGGCTTATGGTAATACCTTCGAATTTTTCTGTGGCGGTATGCGGACTTTTATTTCCAACATAGCCATCTCCTGGTGTCGCGAAGAATTTAACAAGAGAAACTAACTCGCGACAGTCTCTTTCCGTTAGAAAATTATCTGCTAAGTATCGACGTTCCCCGTTTAACTCTTTGGCATTTTTAATCACCTCAATTTTTTTATTATTAACAACCTAATTTATTAAAGAAAACTATCAGGATTATATAAGATAGTAAGCATGAATTTAATAAATAAAGCGAAAGTGTCTGCGTCTAGCAAAATTAAGAGCTTGAAAAAACTGTTAACTGACAATAAAACTATGTATTTACGTTTTATAATTTTTAATGCAAAAATGAAATAATGATTATAAAAGTAATATACAAAAATATATATGTATATAAATGCATAAGTACCAAATATAGCTGAAGTGTTAATCTTTGATTAATATCTTCCCAGGTTTATGTACAGAAAAGTAAGATCCATTAAGAAAGCAAAGTTGAAGGTCAAAGAGGGGTGCTTTCATTTTCTATTGCGGAAGGGTGCTCCTGTAAGGCAAACGGGGGGGTTATAAAACATACCACGTGCTACCCTATTCATTACAAAATGACACAATGACTTCGGATTAAGATGAATCACCCAATCAGATTAGTTCGCTTTACCATTTTAGATAACAAAAAAAGTAAAATAAAAACAATTACCTCATCGACAGTTTTTCCCATTTCAAAGTTAAACTCTCTAAACACAAAATCTAATAACTTTGTCTCATAGGTTTCTCTCTGCATATAATAAACCGCTTCCTAAATAACACAGTCATTAACATAAAATCTATTTATACAGTTAATATAAATACGTACAGGTCTTGGTTTGAAGTAATTATCTTGTGTGTCTGGCAGCTGTTTATAATACTTCATATTACCTAACATAGTTTCATCTTTGGGGTAAAATAATAAATAACTAGTAACTGCTTGGCACGCTGCTTTTACATTACCCACTGGAAACAAATTATTTACAAAGATAACCCAAAAAAATGTAAACTTACATTTGTAATATGCATACTGTAAGTAATGATAATGACTAGGTAATAAATCCTCGTGCTTTTCACCGTTGAGGGTATTTAATTTATTCCTGCACTTCCTTTTACATCGCAAGCAATGAGTGAAGTGATCTGAAAAATAGGCAGATCAATCAATCAAATAACAAGGGCATTTCAAGAATATACTTGCTTGCAATGGAAGGTATAAAATCGGGGTACCATCCTTGATCGAATGGTCCTTCGCATTGCGCTCGACACTCTTCTTCGGCATTCAAATATGAAACAAGCGACTCCTCCATATTTTCAACCACGGATCTCCAATTTTTTTTATCGTACGCATCTGCTCCGTACACGTATAAATACACGTAATCCTAGAAGTATTAAATTGTTTTTAAAATAATTTATTAAGGACGTTTTTACCTTCGCTTCATAATTGATAACTTCTTTCAGGTCAATTTCGGGGAAGGTGGAATAATATTTGAGATTCGACAGCATGGCCTTGTCATTCGGGTTTACAACTAAATATGTAAATGCCGCAGATGCTGATTCTTGTAGTTTTTTTTTCTGCAAGTTAAAAATAAGAATGAGATCAAATTAAACACGCGCTAATGTTTTTTTTTTTTGCTTGTAGTTTGAAATGTAACACCGCCAGCGTGAAGCAAAACCAACAATTTTTTTGGGTATACTCATCAAAACTGTGTGGCTTATTAAATAAATCGAAGAATTAGTGCTAAAAAATAGAATAAGATAAAACATGCAGATAATTTTAGAGAAGTAGGCCAATCCCTCTATGTTATTAAAAGCACATATTTTTATGACTGGAAAATTTTCAGTTTTAAATTACGTCATTAATTAAAGCGCGGGCTGTAGAATACTGTTAAAGTAATCGTTCATAAACAAAAATAGGTTTTAACCGGTATTTTATATCTATAGCAAACCATTGATCTATAAAACAGTTTAGTTGATTGACAATTTCAATTTCCGAAACGTGCTTTATAAAACAATTTATTTTACCTGAAAATAACACGCTTGAAGGTATTCATAGGGTTTTCTAACTTCAAATAGTTTTTCGATTTCTGCGTTAATGTTGTAAGCCCCAAATAATTCGCTGTCTTTATTTTTACATTTCATGATGCACAGGGTGTTCCTGATGGTTTTCTCGTAAAACTGCAGGTTTTCTATATCGAACGGAAACAGGGGTTCCTCGGAAGCTGCGTCCGTGTTGCATTTAATCCTGCAGTTTTGAAGTTTCGTATTATAAGACCGGTATATTTCTAGCGCTTCGTTAAAACTCGCGATACAATCCTCAAAATTATCGTCTAAATAAGCTTGGACACCCCGTTCGTACAAAACGGTACAAGATTTGGTGCCATTTGATAAGTCTATCGACGCATGTGTTACGATGATAACCGCATTAATAAGTATCACATAACTCGACCACATGCCACAAAACATCGTTGTATACTACTGGCTGGTTTACAATCTTGTTTGGTGGTCTACATTGCAAGTGGAGTGAAGTCATCTAAATACCAAATGAAAAGAAACCCGCTTTACGCAACTAAATTTTAATTATAAGGAAAGAAAACTCCTTACATGAAAAAACTCGCAAGTGTTACCCCCAAATTTTGGGCCCAAACTAAGAATGACGTAATACAATTACTCACCTATCAAATTAAGAAAAAATCTGCCTGCCTTATATACACCAAAAAATAAAATGTACATAGATTTTTTTGGAAGTACCTCTCTACCATTTTGCAAAGTAATAAAATAATTAAACCCATTAGAAAGCGTTCTAATGTTAATTCAACCCTGTATGTATGAATACATATACTGCCAATCCAAGTTGTGTACACCCCTTGTGAAATAAATATGTAAAAACAGTCAGATTAAATGACTACCTGTGGTAAATAAAAACAAAAACATAAATGATGTATTTATTTCACCCAAAAAAAAGAAAAAAATACGTACATAGACTCGTAATAATAATAACAAATATGAGGCACAACACTTCAGAATATCTTCTCTGTATATAATATAAACTAGATAAATTTTGATTTTAAAACAATCCAGGCAAAAAAATACACATATTTAAATTCTATAAATAAAAATAAGCTAATTAATAATAAGTAAAAGAGCAGTTAAATTAAGGTCAAAAGACGTGTTAAACTTAAAAATAAATGATATGATTAATTCTTGTATACCGTTTAAAAAACGGCTGCTACATCTAAATTAAAAACTAAAAAATAAGGTAAATACAGCTAGGTAAGCAAAAATGGCACTAGAAAAAGGTTAAAGTTAAATTTTGAAATCTAAATAGAACGCTGCTAAGTTGCAATAGTAATTAATGAGAATGCGTAATGATTCAACCCCCAAACGGCATGGGACTTAAATTATTATTAGTTATACAAATTTTATATATATGTATACATATTTGAGTTATTTAATCAGATCCAATCCTTAAAAAGAAATCACCCTCACCATAGAGGAATTATAAGTGTTTGTACCAAAAATAATCACAAAAATTTAGTGCACACTGTTTAAACCGAGTTCATCACTTTGCGGAAACAATCAGAAACGAATTTGTCTTTTTCATCAACGTATTCGTTGTTGCCGCCTCTCAGGGAAGACTCGAGTGAATTTAAGGCCTCTTTGGAAAACTTGCGACCTCTGAGGCTGGTGATCACTTTTGCGTCACCGGTAAAACCAGTTTTCGACAATCCCGGTGGTATGAACATGGTTACATCTTTGATCCTTCCATTTTCTACCGTCATTGTAATCGAAAGGACTGACGGCAATCCATCTGCGTTTTCCAAAAATCGAGTTGGAACTGGAAATGAACGTTCGATCGTGAATTTCGGAGTTTGTCCGTAATTCCAATCCCATTTTATTAATTCATCACGAATTTCCATAATGCCTAAAAAAAATAATAATATTGTAAAATATTTTGGATATTATTCTGTATAATAAAACTTCATAATGTTGCAATAGTATATTATTCGCGACTTAATAGTCAACGCGAGAGGTCGCTGTTAATTGCAACATGGCCGATAAAAGGGCGAACAACACACCTCTCTGGAACAACATAGCAGTTGCGTTAAACATGAAAATTTGATTGGTGCATGTTTTCTGATGTTTTCAATGGCCGCGTTCAGGTAACCGTAGCGCTGCAGTGCTTTCAGTGTTGCCAACACGGCTATTTTACCGCTAAATCTGGTCTTTTCGAGAGTCGATCTAGCGGGTAAAATTTCATTTGGCGGCTAGCGACAAATTTAGCTGTTTTCAGAAATTATTTGACTTTTTCTAGCATTTTCCCAGATTCTGCAGCCATACAAAAAAATTATTGATACCAATGCTAGTTTGGCATTCATAATCCTCATCAGGCAGCTATTGTCATAATAATTTGAAATTGAAATATGCCTTCATTGGACAGAAGATGAAGAAATATGGTTTGACGACAAAAATATAAAATTCATCAATTTTCAATAATACGAATTAAAATTAAAAAATATTGAAAATTGGAAAAAATGGGTAAAAATTTGGTTAAAAATAATTAGATTTCGAAAAATTTTCGCCTACGGAGAATCGTTTTACTTTTTATTTACTGTTTAGTCATTTTTAGCTTTTTTTTTAATGACCGTCTGGATATTTTCGTTCCGCAGTTGTTGGCAACACTGAGTGCTTTAATAAAGCGTAAACGAAGTACATGTGACGTCATTGTCTGCAGCGCTTTCTTCAAGCTGCCGTCCAGTGCCGCCATTAATCAAGCATGGTCTTTATATGCTATATTGCAGCACTGCATTACAGCGCACAGTGGGACCAATTACGAAATTTTTGGACAAAATTCTGAAAGTAATGAATTTGGTCCAAAATAAGTTTGTGATTACAGGAAAAATAATGACAAAAATCCCATTGATAAATTGGGGTGTTTTTCAGGGGTGGAAATTAAAATAACTAAATAAATTCTGAAATATCGAATTCGTACAGAATTCGATAATTTGTTAACGAAAATATGATTAACAGTAGAATATTTTGTAAAGAATACATTTCTTGCCTAAAATCAATAATAAAAACGTTACTTTGATATATGCAATAATTAAGAAATTTGAATTTTATAGACAGACTACCATTGTTTCTGAAATTTCTTGAGAAGTAGAACTTTTTGTAAAGAATAACTTTTTTACGTACAATTGATATTAAAAAAGTTTTTCCTTGTTAAGTCGTTTCGTGGACACATTGTATATTATTACATTTATTGTAAGTTGCGCGTAAATGCGCATTATGAAATTTGTTTCATTCATTTAAGAAAGAAGGTCACTATTTATTTATGAAAATCGCATGTTGAGGACTTTCGAGGAAAATTTTATAACTCAATATAAAGTAGTAAAATATATCAAGATCGGTCAATCTAACGAATCCTTATAAAACATGTCTTGTCAGATGTATAAAATTTATCATTTTAACCAATAGTAAAGCACTTGCCTTAAGGAACTTCCCTGCAAGATTGCGATTTAATTCTTCAATATTTACTACTATAAAACCTTCCAGGAAAACTGATACAAGTAACACTAACGCTCTCTCAAAAACAAATAATGAGGTGAAGGGTGGGTTAATCTAATTACTGCAGGTAAAATATTGTAATGGAATTTGTACCAATTGATAGCCGATACATTTTTTAGAAAGGTGAACAAATGTCCAAGATATTATAGCACATTTATAAAATCGATTTTTGGCCACCTTTTTGGAGTTTGGTCCCACTGTGCAGCGTAATGAATTCATAACCCCTACGACTGAAAACCAGTTCAGGTAATTTAAAGCGCTACAACTTGACACTGTGCTGCAACGCTGCGAACATCTTTTCTGCCTGAACGTGACCAATATTAAACCAATCCGTGAAATGTTGTTCACCCTTCTGATGGTGTCAATATTGACCACCAGAGGTCGCCTACTTTGTTTGATTTCGCGAATATACCAAGGTAGAGAAGTATTAGGCATTTACGAAAATTCACCCGGTGGGTATATCAAATTTACCGAACGGTAATCAGCTGATACACCGGTACAGAGATCGGTTGACTGAATTTAAAAACGCTTCGGTAGATAAACTTGGATGAACTAACCAAACAAAATCTATAATAACATCTGAAAACAAGCATATTTAATGATATTTTCCATATCTGAAGCTGATGTTTTATTTTTGAACATTTTCCCAACTCCACATCCATTGCAACTAGTAATTATTTTAATTTTACAAAACGCTGCCTATAACTAATAACTTTTTTTAGGTTATGTTTGATGTACCGACCGCATGGACCATTAACTTTCCTGGGTGCACAAATTATGCACCGGGTGCATGAGTTCGGTACACGTGGTAAATTATCGAACGCGGTACAAAAGTAGCCGGTTGAATTATCGAAAGCATTCGGTTTATGCGGTGTACATCCGGTGAATTTTAGTAAATACCTCTAGTGTTATAACCAGGGTTAGGAGGATGAGATTCCGCGTGCAACAGTCCGCCTGGGTCGCCGCTTATACTGTGCATGTTTATGTACGATCATTGCGCTGGCTCATTTCTCCAGAAGCGTCGGACGAAATTTTAATTTCATCGCGTAAGAAATTGTTAAATTTAAACAAAATATCGTATTTCCGAATTAAAAATTAAATAAATCAAATGAAATACTAAACGTTCTTTGCTATTACAAATTATGCATGCGATTATTTGCTATTCCCGTATCGAGTGCACTTAGACGTGACGCTCTTGCCAGCGCGAGCGGAATCCGATCCACCTAACCGTGGTTATAACCCGAGGATATGATTACATCCCGAGGCCCTTAGGGCCGAGGGATGTAAAGGACCGAGCGTTATAAGACTTCTCTACCGTGGTGTATATACAATTTTTTTCCACTACTAGTGCAAATGATAATTTTAATTTGAAGAAATATTTACTTCAAATTACGAAAGGATTTACAGTTTTCCGTATTACCGACATGACAGTTGATTTAAAAATTTTAATTTCACAAACATTTCGTCGATTTTTTCCAAATAGTTTATTTAATTAAAGTAAGTACGGTAAACGACATTTTCTAATTAGTGAACCTAAACCATGCTTTCAATTATAGTAAGTTTTCTTTTTATAAAAATGGCCAGCGACGACGGCGATTTAAACTGTACGCCGCCTGAAATGCGGGAAATTGCCCGACAAGTAGCAAACAATCTATTGCCTGAAAAATCAAAAGATTTGTACCTGAAAGCGTACGTAACATTCAAGAATTGGTGTAACACCAAGAATGTAGCTGTAACGGTTACAGGATTATCAAAAAACTTGAATATGTTCATGTTTTTCACAGCAATCTAACACATATGTCAAAATGACAGGCTATAGTACTAGTAGTGGAAAAAATATATTTTTGTGAAAAATACGTCCATAACAAACAAGGTCGAGAAATTGTTTTTCACAGCAATCTAACACATGTCAAAATGACAGGCTATAGTACTACTTGTGGAAAAAATATATTTTTGTGAAAAATACGTCCATCACAACCAAACATTTATTTAATAATTGTTTTAATATTAAGAAAGTGAACATAATTAAGTGATAATACAATTTGTTTTGTTAAACTCGCTGGTGAAATCTCCAGCTATATCTCATCATTTTAGAACTTGAACTTATTTAAAAAATTCCAGGGTAAAGTCCAAGGATACTCGCCGTAAACACCGTCATTTTCTGTTGAATGCTAACGGCTTATTTCTAGGTAAAAGTAATTCCGCGTGTTTATTTTTAACGATAATCTTACGCCAATAAATTCACAAAAACATAATAACAGCGGCAGATGCATGATTGAAAAGAAAAAAAAATTATAAAGGGGCCAAACTTACCGGGGAACCATTTCTCAGTCGGATTAATCATTTGAAAACCTTTCTGTTGATTCGCTAACTGTTTACCTCCATCTTTCAAAGTCAGGGCTGCAGTTCGCATGTACTCCCATCCAATCGATGATATTAAACCGTTCACGGTGACACGGTGATTTTCTTCAACCAAATTCACGAATTTTGCTTTCGGAACATTTATTGGCATCTGTAATTTTTTTTTAATTACATAACAAAAAGAATTTATTTCCAATTAGAATATTTATATATGTATAAGAAAAAAAACGTAAATAGACGTCATCCGATGACGCAGTTTGTATTTTAAAATATACACAAAATAAAAATATACTTGAGAACAGTACGACCGGCCGTTTATTTTTAGTTTAGTAAAATAAATGAAGCACTTTGAACCCAATGATTAATTTCATTTGCAATTTACAACATGTAAAAATTAGGATTTCACATCAAAAATACTTGGTAGATAAAATCAACTGATGTGGGTTCAAGGTGGAATCAAGGTTGTCCTAAGCCCCAGACAATTTGCTTTTTTTTTTAATGAAAGGGTGTGTTAATTGACGACCTACATTCCAAACAGACGTGCAAAGTACAAATTAATTCAGCGCTGTACATTTGAAAAGACGACTTATTTATTTACAAGGTGATTACCGTTTTAATTTTAGACGCTCTGAAAAACAGAACAAAAGGGGACTTTGCTCCCTGTCTGTTAGTGACGTAAAACCTGAGATAAGATGATAAACATTCAGAAGAATCTGTTGGGTTGTTTTTTAAGCAAACAAAAAAATATACATAAATATAATTTGTGAAATTTCAATGCACATACTTTATTAAAATATTTACATGGTGTAACATCAAAGTAAGGACTTTGATACTGTTACGAAATGCTATGTTTGATAAAACAAAAAAAGATGTGTAGGTTGGACTTTGTATATATATTTTTTTAAATAAAACTCACCTCTGTTTTGTAGAGAGCGTGAATTAGATTCTGTTTATTGATATTTACAAAAACGGAGCACTGTTGATAAGCATTTTCACCTCCAATTTTCGATGAGGTACTGGACACCTTAAAAAAAATGATATTAAATGATAAAAATAATTTTTGGCTGAAAAAAATACCTTCAAATTGTGCACCATTAAATCTTGCTGCAGTGAGACTCTGACTTTCATGGAGTACTCTCTAAACAAAGCTCTGGTAATTAAATCTAAGTTGTATTTTGAGTTGTAGTTCGCGTTGGTGGTAAAAAAGGTCATGTTCAGATTACCATGGTCTTGATAAACAGCGCTATCACCAGCGGGACGTCTCGCTAACTGTATACCGGATTCCTCAATGTTAATGTTGTTGATGTTTGTTTCAAGCCAAGGATTTTGTTTTCTGCCTATTATTAAACTTGGATCATTACGATAGAGTAATAAGATATGATGGTTTTTAAAGTTGAAATTTTTATATAGCCAATCTTCTAAGGCTAAATTGGTGTAGACGTCGTTGGATTGTGAGATAAACACAGACTTTTTGATGTCTGAATTTGTTGTTGGGGAAGAAAGACGTCGCATTTGTACTCGAATCAACGAGTTGTAAGTTTTGCCGAAAACTTTACCTTGTGCTAGGGCCATTTTTGAAAGTAGTAATAAAGTCTTAAGTTATTGAAAACACGATACACAGCCTTTATAAAAGTTCTTTAGCTGTTATGCCTTAAATTACTTATTGTTCGAAGGCTTCACAATGGGAGTCCTTATGAGATGAAGCGAGGGAGATGAGGAAATCGTGAAGGGTGATGGTTTGATGCAACCACTTCCACGTTTGATGAAGGCCGTTTGTTCGGTAACGGATACCAACACAATCACCGCAGCTACTCAGCATTCCTCCCTTATCTGCCAGGTTGGAAAAGAAAAATTACACTTGCGAAGTCACCACTAATTTAAATGATTTTTGCTTGCACTTCCTGCAACAAGGCAAAAAACAACACCAAGTTATTTAAATCCTTATTAATAAACTAATTTCACTCTAACGTTAACTGAGCTGCTTTATCTAGCTTCATTAAATGAGAATGAGATTAAAATAAAATTTACCCTTTTATATAAACAGCAACTTCTGACAGGTCACTGCTGTCACTGTTATCTTTATGGTTCAGCACTGTATAATATTACAAACAAATGCTATCTACACTTTCCTGATTGTGCACTCAGCAGAATTTAAAGATTCTTTTTAATTTATTGCGTAACTTATACAGCTTGGTGTTAACCGAGGTCACCCGAACGTTTTTCTTTTACAATGCATAAATAAAAAAAAATTCCAGTGGCGTCACGGGTGATACAAATACATGTCATTAATGCAGTGTTGCCAAATACAATCTTTCATTTATGATTTAACCCAACAAGCAACAACCCAAAGAATTAATCTTTTATTTCTAATTATAGAAATTTTCTTAAATTAACCTATTAAATCATCAACGATATTTTACCTTATTTCAGTTTAAAAAATAAAACTCAACTTACATTATAACAATAAATAAGTCCACTAGATATATCACTTCGTATAGTACCAAAAATGAATTTAGAATTTTGGCGCAGCTTCAAGTATTCTAATTACATTCACAAGTTAATAAAACTTACGATAGGAAAAAAATTTCAAGCGTGCCTCCGAACTTTCGAGCGCTTTGTGTAATCGGCAAGACGATTTTGAAGAACTATTAAAAAAAATTTCTTTTATAGGTACTTGTTTATTATTAGACATGTAACGCTCATTCAACGCACGAAATATTATCAGCCGTAAGGCACGTGTCTTTACAGCACAAGTTCATGTGCGTAGGTCCATGATATTATTGGCAAAGAACGTGTTTTCAGAATAAAGACCTACGTTAACGTTTTTCGACATCGTCTGAAAAAAAAAACTTTGCATTACATTATTTTTTAAAGGGCATAATTAAAAAAAAAAAAACAAATTTGGCAAATTTACTTTTAATAAATTTAGGCGAGGCAAATTTAATAACGTCAGTGGCGGCACGTGTTGGTCAAATTTTAAAATTATATTACAGCACCGATATACATATGCATTAAACAGGTAGTTTAAAAAAATGAATTTAGAATATCCAAACACCTTTTACATTCCTTGTTGCGTCAGTATGTTATGTCAACAGCTAAAAAAAGAAGTTAAAAAAAACAAATATAAATAGGAGACAGGTTGAAGCCATGAATTCAAATGGAAAACACTAATGTGCATTTTTAAAACGAATGAAAATGACATCCGTGTTACACCACTGGTTTTACATGACATATCTGTGGGCATGTCAGATGCAGCAAATTTTTCAATGACACGCGATTGGTAAAGTCAAAGAATTTTGCGAGATTTGTTGAGTGCTTCAGGCAGTTAAGTTTTTTATTTTTTTTATATAAATAATCATTTACGTTCTATTATTTCACATGTAAACAAACTGAATAGCATAGCATGATAATTGAATAGTATTTTATTGTTCTTAACTAATTATAAAATTCCTTTTACATGACGGTGTCAATAGGTAATAATAATAATCATTATTATGATTATTATTACATTTTAGGTTTACATTCGAATGGCGTCATGACACTATATTGGTATATACACTGGTTTTGGATTACATATCAGTGTTACGGTAAGTAATTAATTAATTAGCCGTTTCAATCTAATTTTGAATTTTCTTTTTGATTCTAGGTTGTTTATGTGATGAGAGTGTACATTCCGTAACGGAGGGTTCTTCAATTATCAGCGAAACACATCGTACTCCGAAAGTAATTGGAGGTCTCAGCATTCCATCCAATTTATCTCCTGCCACCGTGTTTGTCAATGCGACTGCGTTTGAAAAACCCCACAAATCGATGAGTGCAGTTTCGCAAAATCATACTCACAATATAAACAGTACAACAGTACTTCCACCTACTAAAGAAACGACTGTGATAGACGTAAATACTGCGGATTTAAGTTTGAACTTGACGGATAATCGGACAAATCTTAGCATGATAAGTCGAACTGATAATTTTACACTTTCCGAAGATGAGAAATATGTTAACAATAGTTTGAAACATACAAGTGACAGGATGCAGCCTGTCGATAATCTGTCTGCCGCGGGAATAACTGGTATTACTTTAGGTTGTGTTAGCGTAGTCGGACTTATTTCTGCTGTTAGTTATATTTTGTACAGAAATAGAGGATTCAATCGTCCACAAGTACTTAACGACCATTGCAGTAATTTGGATTCCAGCGGGTATATCGACGATACCTCTGTTAGAGTATGCCGCAGTGTAATCTAAACATTCTTAATTTAATTTGCCCCCTTTTTTTCTTTTGTAGGACAATTCCGAGGAAATGTACAGTCTGGATAACGATTCGTTTTTGAATAGTTTGGAGGCTATGACTATTCAAAATTATTGGACGGATACGGTTAAACATACAAAATTATAAGCCAATAATAACGATTATTTTCATTCAAGTATCTTAGAATCTGTGATGCATATCAATAGACATAGTAAATTTGTTTTAATATATTTTTATATATGTGTATATGTATGCATGTATGTATATACTATTTAACAATTGACAATTAACTGATTAAAAACAGAAAAATCAAAATGCAAACACTGCTTTTTTTTTCTCTAATTGTTTAATATGAAGACTATAATTTGTTGTATTTTTATGTATTTAAGGGTATATACATACATGACGTAGTTTAAAATTGTTCTTGTTTTAAAACCTGAATCATTTAAAAATGATTCGGTATAGTTATTGCATGAAGGAGATTTTGTTTTATTTATACAAGTACAAATATTTGTTGAATATATTATACTAGTTATAAGTCTACTATTTCGTGTAAAATCTGACTTTACTAATAAGATTCGACGTATCACGTATTGTTACTGTGAAATTATTTTTTTTGTTATATATATATATAAATACGTATTTATTATTCATTGCTTTTTAAACTTTTAATGTGTATGTGTTTAATATGCTAAGGTTTTACTCTCCACATAAAGCAATAAATCTCTTTCTAAAAGGAAGGCGCAGGTTCGAAAACGAAATTGTAAATTACACTTTGATGTTGTGTCAATCTCGATATATTTCCTGTGATCAGTTTATTATATTGTATTAGAGAAAACTTTAGCAATGAATGTCAGTAACTACAAATATGAATACACTATAAGTCTGTAACGTTTCGTCTTTTAATACACACATTCTTCGTATGTACTTAAGTATTTTTAATTGAACCAAAAAAAAATTGATCATATGAATTAATCATCATGTGATGTCATTTATGGAGGGAATTCAAATGAATAATACAGAAGGTGTTTAAAATTCAGCTTGTGATGTGTAATGTGATTAGAATACAAAGTAACACTATTACATGTACATGTGTATCAAGCACGAGTGAGTTGCTTTTTCATATCACAAGTAATTAAAAATAAATTCAGACCGTTTTTTTTTTTTAATCAAAAATGATAAGGTTATGAAATTAAAAGATACAATCACATATCAAACTACATGCATACATAAAAGAAATTGAATACTGTAACATCTAAATATACAATTTAAAGAAATAATTAGTGAGTAAACTTAATAAAAAAGAATTCTTTTGATTGATAATGATAATGGATGAAATTACCGCTCAGAAATTTGTGGAAAGTGTAATCACTTTATTAAAAGAAGAAAATGTATTAGATATAACTGGCGAAAAGACTAAAGTCATAAATTTCAAACACCCAGCCGAATTAGAGGTAAGACAATCCAAAACTCTGATTTAACCCTGGAAGGTGAACCCCCAACTAATTTCAGAAAGAAATCGACTTCTCCTTGGACACTACCGTACATGATTTAGCCTCATTAGAACAACTGTGCAAACAAATAATTCAGTACAGTGTGAAAACACAGCACCCACACTTTTACAATCAACTATACGGTGGTACCGATTTATTTGGGCTGGGTGGTGCATGGATTTCGGAAGCCCTAAACACAAATCAGCACACATTCGAAGTTGCCCCCACTTTCATACTTGCAGAACGAGCAGTATTAAAGCACGTTCTCTTAAAATTTGGCTACGAGCAGGGAGATGGGATTTTTGCACCAGGGGGGAGCTTATTAAATTTATATGGAATGTTAATGGCGAGATATAAAATGTTCCCCGAAGTAAAAACCAAGGGAATGTACAGTCTTCCTATTTTAATTGCTTTTACATCTGAAGACGTAAGTCTTTTTTATATATGGTTGCATCACATGCGCCCCTTTTTCTTTTAACTGCAGGCACATTATTCGATACAAAAAGCCATGCATATATTAGGAATCGGAATTGAAAATCTTGTGATAATACAGAGTGATGAATATGGAAGAATGTTACCGGAATGTTTGGAAAAAGAGGTGCTTCGTGTTAAGAAAGAGGGAAAAGTGCCTTTCTTTACAAATGCAACTGCAGGAACTACTGTTCTTGGCGCAATCGATCCTTTAAATGAGATCGCAGATATTTGTGAGAAACACGGGATGTGGTTGCATGTTGATGTATTTTTTTTTTTAATTATAAAAACCTCGAACTTTATGAATAATTTTTAGGCATGCATTGCTGGTACGTTAATGCTTTCTCAAAAATATCGAGCTCGCTTGCATGGCATCCACAGGTAGAAACTGCAATTTATTTAAGCAACGCTTTATTGATAAAATTGTAGATCTGATTCAATTGCTTGGAATGCACACAAAATGTTGGGGGCCCCACTACAGTGTTCTTTGTTTTTAATTAAACACGTCGTAAGTTACACTTCGTGGCCTACTATGTGCCTAATAATTTTAAAATAAATTTTTAGGGTTTATTACACGAATGTAATTCTGCTTCGGCTACATATTTATTCCAGCAAGATAAATTTTATGATGTTTCGTACGATATAGGTGACAAGAGTATACAGTGTGGGCGTAAGGTCTATATTGCATACACTTCAAATTACTCATTCTTCTGCTTTTATTCTGTAGACTGATGCTTTTAAATTTTGGATAATGTGGAAAGCCCGTGGTGATATCGGCTTTGAAAAGCTTGTAGATAATGCAATGGAAGCTGCTACGTATGCAAGTCCTTCAACATTGGAAAAACTTCCTAAAAATCAGTTTTCAGGTACTTAAAACAAAAAATTTCCTGCAATGATAGCTTCAAGTTAATCCTACAGGATTTTGATACTTCAGCCGTTTGTTTCTACTACATACCGGAAAGCATTCGAGCTCAAACTAAAAACGACGATTGGTTTGAAAAGCTAAACTTGGTGAGTTTATTAAAAAGAAAAATTAACTTCAAAATGCGTTTTGTTTTTGCCTAATAGGTGGCCCCGGCAATTAAAGAAAGGATGGTTAAAGAAGGGAGTTTAATGATCGGGTATTCACCTTTAAAACAAAAAAGTCTGCCCAATTTTTTTCGCATGATAATTACTTGTCATCCGGCACCAAATCCGGCCCACATGGATTTCGTTGTATCAGAAATTGAAAGATTGGGAAAAAATTTACAATTATAAAATATTTTATTCTACTTTCTAAAACAATAAATACATCAGTTAAGTCTCGTTGCATTTTGATACCGGAAAAATAAGGATGCTGTTAATCCTAAAGTAACAGCTCCACCCCCGACAAACCCCAGAACATGTTTGTAAAAATAAGGGCACAAATTCTTAGGTTGGCAGTGCCTAAAACAATCGTTTATAATTATAGGTGGAGAAGGGGTGTTTCACACACTTACAAATGCTGAATTATTACTATTACGATTCCTGAAACCAATTTATCTGTAAATGTAACTATACTGTAAACCGAAGCACTTTTAAATTTCTTAATTTTTATAAAGTTTGCAGTCACACATAGACTTGATATCATAGTAGCTGAACTACCGATGCCTGCAAGTTACAATCAATAAAAAGTTTAATTCGTACAAAAATTAGTGGGTACCTGTAAAACAGACGATCGCATAGATTTCATAAGAGTTTGTAACTGCACCGAAACCAATCCAAAACGAACCAATCACAGAAAAAATTGACCCAATAAAATAAACGAACTGCAAATTGTCATCAACAATAAAAATGCAATTATTAAAAATTAATTACTAATATTACGTTGTTATCACAAAATTCACTTCTGTATTTAAAAGCAATCGAAGTCAAGAATGATGCACAAAAGCTTGCAAGCGGCACACTTGCTATGGTTCTTCTTATTCCATTATTGTCATCACTCCCTGAGTTTCTCTCTTCCAAATACAAGGGAATGTACATCAAATTTAAGATGGTGTATAATCTAGATGACATGTACCTACGAAAACAAGTCGAATAAATCATGGAAATCAAAGGCTTCACGTAGTACATAATCGATACAAAATATATAATGCGAGTCTTAAAGATGCAGTTCGCATTAATTAAAGACGTCGCCTCACTTGCTTCTAAAACATTTTCCTCCGAGATGTCTTCATGTTTAATTTCGATACCGCAATAATATAAAAGAGAGCAAAAAATACCAACTGTAGTTACGATAAAAACAATATCCTGTGAAAAGAATTAGGAGTATAAAAGGTCATTCCTTGATGGTACTAATTTTCACCTTAAATTTTTGATAATCACCGGGCCCTATGTTTTCTGGTACTTGCCTATTTTGCAAGATAATCCATGTTATAATGTAAACAAATATATTGCAACATACTGAAGCAGTATACCTATAAAAAAAAATAATAGCTTCACAATTTTATTTGTTATATTATTGACTATATTATATTACCTTATAGCAGTAAAATCAGCAATTTGCAGTGTTTTATGTGATATTGTTGGTATAACAGCAAGGTGTGATATTTGTACGATAGCCCATCCTATCTGAAAAAGTATTACAAGTCCTCCATAATACAATAAGGCAAGCCAATTGGGATTCCATGAAAAAATGAACGAGAAGCCCAGGGAAACACAGAGTGTTCCTAAAATATTCTCAAATTAAATATATTCTTAAAATTGTTGTCATTAAAGTACCTGCCAAGTACCATTTTTGGGAGGCACCTGTCTTATCTATTGCCCAACCTGCTGTAGTTGTAGCCAGTGAGTCTGTAACTTGTCCTAAAAAGAAATTGTTTTCATTATAAATAAGTTCAGTAATATTCCAACTGGTGGACCTATCATAATTAATGTTCCAGCTAACTTAGGTTTAATTTCCAAAACTATCTGGAAGTAAAGAAGTGTGTAAGAAAACCAAATTGCTGCACAGAGGTCGTTATAGACATGGCCCAATCCGTAACTTAATTTTTGTATGCAATAGTTCCTTTCTGGTAAAAAGTTTTCTGTTCGAATATCAGTCTCTCCTGTCATGTTATTAAATAGACCTAAAAATTAAGGAGTGGTGATAACAAAGGCAAAGTTTACAAGACACACCTTACTAAATTTATGTTACTATTGGAGAAGCGAAGTACATACTTACTTTGAACATTTATCTTGTGCAGAGTAACTTGTTTTATTTAACGTAATTATATATGCATCACCGGATATGAACTCTTGAAAGGTTTCTCTCTCATGTTTGTAATATGACACCGTTGAAGTATGTGGACTAAAACCCAGTAAATTCTTTTATATTTTATAGTGATTATATTAAGCGGGAAATTGTCGGTGCTGGAATATTTAAACATTAAAACTAAAAAAAATGCTGCTACACATAGATTTATTAGACAACAATGCATTAAGTTACAAAACTAAAAATATTTTACACAACTCAATATAATTTGTACCTTATAATATTTACTATGTAACAAAAATAGATTTACATAAAATATATACAATCAAAAAAATTGTATAAGAAAGTCAATTTCTTATACTTTCTTTTACATATGGGAACTAATTGTTAAACTCCCACACTAACAGTTTTGCAGAGAAATAAGGTTTGAATGGAAATTAATTTAATAAAAATGCAAAATAAATCAAACACCTAGACACGGTTCAATATATGTTTAAGTTTCTGATAATTCGTTTACTTGTTTACTTCATAACATCAACAGGAAAAATTTCTAGAAGTTTCTGCAAAGACGAAGAAAATTCTGAAATTTTTTAAAAACATCTAGAAAAATATTCTACAATTCCGGAAAAAACATCGAAAAATTTAGGGCCAGAGTTACTAGAAGATTTCATCAAATTCGTTTGAATGGACTTCTGAACCAGTTTGGCCTAAGCTTTTAACAATAATTCGTTATAAGTTTCTGTTGATGTAAACCTGCTGTGGTAATTGTTTTCCCATTATATAAGAAGGTACATTACAAGAGGATTGACATAAGACAATTAATAAACATTTACTTTTCTCTCAATACACATTAATAAATATCGTTTCTTCTTTAACAATTAAAGTGGTTTATAATCGAATTCCAGTAATCAGCATTTAAAATCCATATTTTGCTTGAGTCTTCTGCCTTGTGAATCTATTTTGTGCCCATTGATTCTTCAATTCTTGCTCATTCGCCTTAGCCTTTAAAAAAAAGATATTCATTAAGTAGAAAATTCATTTAAGAAGATAGTAATTAACATACTTGTTGTGCCAAATATGTAATATGATGTTTACGACGGCACGTATCATTAACCGGGTCTTTTACAACATACTTCGGAGCCAATTCTGGATCTGTAAGTGACTTTGTCATCCATATATCCTTGTCGGGCAAAATTTCGTCTTCATTTATGTCAATTATATCAATTTCATCTTTGTTTTGCTTACTGTTTGTACCCAAAAGTTCCTTAAACTTCAAGAAATGATAAAAAAATTAATGGAACAATATAAATTAACTTACTGCTTGGTTATCCAAACCCTGATATGGCTTTACAGGTTCTGGAGCTGGTTCTATCTCGTTTGTAGTGACAGTTTGTTCAATAGAAGTAACAAACCGCTTTTGCCTTCCACAAACTTTCTGCCAAGTAGCATCATCATACGTATCTGGCACAGGAATATCCTCATCACTGTCCGAATCATCTGAATATGGATCATACTTTGATTCTTTAGGAGGAATTGGTTTCTTATTTTTGTCAAGCAATTTGGTCCCTTTGTTCTTATTTCTTAGAACATGAGGTATAATCTGTAGATGTTTCGGTTGGAGATTGGATTTCGGTGGAGGTAAAAAAGCAAACAAACCAGATGCTGACTAAAAATGATTCCAAATAATTTTTTAAGTGCAAAAATAAAAAAATTACGTACTGCTTGTAGTTTCTGTTTCTTACGGTTCGGCTCTTCTTCATCACTGTCGAAAATGGATAGGGATGGAATGGTGATTTTTACTGGCTGTTTTGGTTTAGTTGGTTGTTCGATTTGTACTTCTTTTTTCTTGAGAAACTCATCTTGTTCTTCAGCTATGTAACCGTCTGTTTTAATCGGCTCCGGCAAATCAGTAAAAATTTCTAACACAAAGTAATCTGAATATACTTTTCTTTTAGAGGATATATTAAGATATTTCTTACTTGTTTTAGAAGATTCTGATGTATTATCTGCAGTGAAAGTGTTGGATTTCCCCGATTCAATATCAGAGGTATCCTCCTCACTATCACTGCTGTTAGCGTAGGACACTAAAGACATTTTTAAGTGACAATCTAAAAAATTGCGTATAAATTAAATTTCCTATGCCGTTTCTAAAGACGGTGTTGACAACAAGTAAATAAGATTAAACGTAATTACCTTTTTTCAGATAAGTTTCTTTAATAAACAAAAGGTGAGGTTATCCCTTTAAATAGTTAAATAATTCACTCGCCTACCACACTCCACCATCACAAACACGTATTTAATGAATTGGGCCGGGTCAAAATCGATAAGCTGTCCACTCACACATTTCACCTACATTTAAGTAGCTAAATGTAATTATGCACCGATAGCGGGGGCCACGGAATATTAAACGCGACCGTTCTCATCTGTATCAATTCTAATACAGTTACCTAAGTTACCTAAGATCATATTTTCACGTTATGCCCGTAGAGGCGCTGTCGTTTCAAATTTATATTTATTAACCTATTCATCATGATATAAATATTTGCATTAATCACATATTATTTGCTCATAGCATGTTATTGCTGCGTTGAACTTTGAAATTCTATTAAATATTGACATGGTGCACGCAGTCAAATCATTAAATTTTAGGAACAACTAGGAAAACAGAATAAAAATATACTTATGGAATGAGATTCATTAATTCCCTTGCGCAAATAACTTTTTCTTTTACACTTATAGAATAAAATATGAGAACACTCACCATTTCCATCGATAAATGCTCTAAAAATAACACAAAACTTCGCCAAAATGCTTTGGCGCGTAGACTGTTTGCATGTGTACCAACTTAATAATAGATATCTATTTAACTAGCGACTAGATGTCACTGTCGTTTATTAATTTAATATATGTTTAATAATGTAATTCTAAGAATTTTACTCTGTTTAAACATAAAAATGTTTATATTTTTTTAATTTAGTCTTAAGAAACTTAAATGCCTGGAATATTTTGCTTGCTTAAATCGTGTAATAAATTTTCGTGTCAGTTTCACAGATTTGCATATGTATTTCCGTTAATGTAAATTACAGGCTATTTTCAGCAGCAATAGAACTAATTTGATGATTCAGATTTAAATGATGTTCCGTGGGCAAAATGCAACAACTCGCCTACTCAGCACAACTAACTGTCATGTCCGCTTTTTCTGCTAACTGTTTAAGCAGCCTATGTTTCACATTTACTTAAGCCCGTGTCCCATTGCAAAAATTTTATAAAATATTTTTATACAAAGTTTTTATAAAAACAGTATGATTTCATAATTTTGCGAAGTACTTTCAAAAGGTGTCCCACTGTAAAATAGTTTTATAAAATTTTCACATAAACAATCTTAATAGTAACATAATCTATAATAAAGTGTACTGTTTTAAAAGTTAAAAATGGATAATTCAAGACAAAAGCAGCTAACTGCTGCTATTGTGGCTACTGTGGGGTATATAATAATTTTAAAAAAACGTATAGAATATTTTCTACCTGATATAAATCAATTAATAAATCCGTTTGCTGTTCTGTCCAATTGCCAGACATCTTAAAATTAGTTGAACGCTATAATGAATACACACTAATATAATAAGCATAGCATCACGGCTACACGATATCTTACTTTATATTAATTGTGCGATGACTTAACCTAACACCAGGATTTCGGAACGTACGCGCACTTATTTAAATTTGTGAAACCGTAAAAGCCAATCATGTACCAGTTTTCATAAAAATTATAGAAACTGTTGTATTCTATAAAAGCCTTTTACGTGACGTCATAAAAATAGACGAAACGTTAAAATATTTTCATATGACGTCATTTGTATAAAAATGTGAGCTGTCCCACTATAAAAGCAGTTTTATAAAAACATTTTATAAAAATATTTTATAAAATTTTTGCAGTGGGACATGGGCTTTACAGTATAAGTGAAAGTCATCTAAATTAATAAAGCAGATTTACAATTAAATCGAAAAGCAAGTGTACAATTAAATCTGCGTAAAAGCAGACCCACCAAATACAGACACAAACGGAAATGTAAGGACACCTACGTATATGACCGCAGGTTTCAATTCGAAGGATACTGCTTGCGTCTCATTAAAAATCAATCTTACCTTTTTGCTTTAAGCAAGTCAGTTCGATTTAAATTCAAACCACGTCCTATATACAGCATGATCACTGAAGAATATATAATTTATCAATGTAGTTTTAGCTGCTAAATGTCTTCTACGAAAGAAACCAAGAAACTTTATTTGGGACATTTTATGAGTAAAAAAAAAAACAAAACAATGACGATAAATTTCGCCGGCAGAATGCGCCAGCACTGCTGTTATTTCAGTTCTGTAAATAAATAATTATGAAATAGAATTATTATTTAATTTTTGATACATAAATATACAAATCAAACTTTAATACAGAGCGACTAGAGTTATTGATTTAATTTAGAATGGTCCCTATACAAAAATTCCAAATTCCTCTTACATATGTCAAGATGTTAACAAAGAAAAAGAATTATTTATAAATAATATGAATTTATTCATTAATAGAGATTCATAAGTTTAATAATAAAGGATCTCTAACTAACTAACATATTGTTCGTTTAAAACAGACGTGTAGGTTGCAATAGATTAGAAAAAATCGCAACAGCTTGAATAAGAACTTTCGTCTAATTAGTTAGTCTAATTTATAATAGCTCAACTACGGTTCACTTCCAGACTGTTTTTTTTTAATGGAACCGGTGTGCGCGTGTGTGTGCGCGCGTAAAACCTGTTTTACTAGTTTACTTTCGTACTGGAGCAAAGTTACGTGTACGTCGACTTACATTGTCTCATTGAGTAATTCGAGTGTGAAAATATAAGCGACTTCTCAGATTAAACAATTAAAATTAATTAGATTGGTAATCGGAAATATCTACGGACCTCATCAATTGCCCAGAAAAAAAACACGACGACTCTACATTTCATAAATAAATTTTATTGATTATTATTCTCGTACTGATAAATAATATGCTTTGAAAGACAGGAACCAGACTCGTCAAAGAAACCTTTGTTCTCTGCAGCTTCAAATGAAGCCCTTCTACCTTTATTGGTCTGATCTAGAATTACATACGCAACCGCTTGAATATTATATTACTATGTCGTACAGAATGATTCATAAAATGGGCGTAAAATTTCCTTTTCTATTTTGGTGCTTTAATGACTCATTTGGATTTCATAAAGTAGCTCATTAAAGCATCCAAAATTTTGTTTTATTAGGTTGGCGACAATATATACAGCGCCATTTGTTGACACTTCAAATTACAAAAATAACCTACAAATTGACATTTGTTTGACATTGTTGGCATCTCAAATTGTAAACATAACTAAAGTATATTCTTGCCCGTTGAAAATTGTATCACAAATTCTTTAAAACGGACACTAAAAATGCACACTACCACTTAACGTTCCGCTATCGTTTGACAGCTTCGTCAGAAGTGAAAAAATATAAACAAGGTTGTCAAAATAAACAAAGTTATCAATGGAGACTGAAAAAGTAAATTGATCTTTTTTAAGACTACAAATTAATTTTAAACGTGATATAAATATTTTACTTTAATAAATGTTAATACTTATTATATTATGTTTAAAATTAATTTTTAGACTTAAAAAAAGATCAATTTACTTTTTCAGTTTCCACTGACAACCTTGTCTATATATTTTCATTTCTGACGAAGCTGTCAAACGATAACGTTAAGTGGTAGTGAGCATTTTTAATGTCCGTTTTAAAGAATTTGTGATATAAACATAACCTTCAAACTGACATTTTAGAAATTATTTTAAGCACCAACTGCCACATAACAAAACAACTCAGTCTTGAGTTTTCTTTACATTCAAGAATCAAACTAAAAAAAGATGTAAAATACATTTAGATGTAGCACACCAAAATAATAAGCAAAAATAAAGTATGTAGCTAATACGCGAATACAGTAATTCTATAGTGTAAATATATAAAATTATTTTATTACGACGTAGATTTCCGCGGGTGTTGTATGTTGTGGTCTTCTTCCGGGTATTCCTCCGCGTAGGGTTCTCAATAGAACCGTTGTTGTCTTTAACGACGTTTAGGCAGAATCACATCTGCCATCTTCAGGTCTTCTCCGCTGCTTTCTTCGTTCTGCTTCTCGTTTATGCGGGTAGAACTGTTCTACGTTGTTATGCGAGTAGAACTGTTCTACTCGCATAACAACGAGAAGCAGAACGAAGAAAGCAGCCGAGAAGACCTGAAGATGGCAAATGTGATTCTGCCGAAACCTCGTCAAGACAACAACGGTTCTATTGAGAACCCTACGAGGAGGAATACCCGGAAGAAGACCACAGCATAAAATTATTTGTATATAGTTGTTGCGAAATACAATGAGAAGTAACAAATTTGGTCATTTACGCAAATGAACAACGAAAAAAAAAATAAAACGAAGCAGAAACACCTGTATCAACAAAACTGTTTTAATGCGCTTGTATTTGAACACGTAAAAAGTTATAACAAACGGAATTAACACCTTCAATTTGTATTTTCTTTCAAATTGAGTATTATTAATAAACTTGCCCACGCAGTACAAATTTATTCCAACGTGTCATACTACGGTTTGTTACTTGATAATCTAGTATAACGTTACATATTCTGCTTCCGGGTATATCGCCTCGTGATTAGTTTATTGTAGTTCAATACTAGCATAGAGAAACGTTGAACTGTTAATATAGGTATATACTACATTAAAGTGCAATAGCCGAACCGAACTGTTGTAAAATAATGCAGGAGAAATCGATCGATTTTACCACTTAGAACAACACAACATTTAAATAAAATTTTCATAAGCAGTTCAGCACTTTAGTACCTACTTGTAAGTGTGATTGAAAAGAATTATTAAATAATTAGTAACCAAGAATGAGGATTTTAATTATAATATGTCTTTTTTTTCAAGCAATTTAAAACTAGTAACTAGTTATTACTATTAGAAATGGTAAGAGCGTCTTCTTTTAAGTACATATATACATACATACATACAACTTTTGAGTGGTGCTGTACGTGTACGTACACACACACTCACTGCAGTGTAAACGTGAAAGAAGCGGTCACATTTGTATACCAGGCAATCAAGCAAAAGTAGCGGCTTCTAGGCTTCTGTTTTCTGCAGCAGGTGTCATGAGATCATAGCTGGCCACTGACTTGTGTGCCCTTCTTGCTAACGGACTAGAAATTGCCTGCTTTAGATGTTCGATTACACTAAACTACTTGTATATTATTATGCGCCTTCATTTTTCAATCGAATTTCCTGTCGTTAATTATGATTTTATTTTAAATCTGGAGGAAATCAAAGAATTAACGCTCAAAGTATTCATTTATAATTCATTCCGGAATCTGTTACTTAATTACAAAACGAGTTTTCTGTCCAAACTTCATTTAATTCAAAAATTAAAATTTCATGTGTGATGTTTCTAATTAACCCTGATTAACTTTTTTGTAGTGTTCATACAATTTTAAACCACCTATATATAAAATATTTTAGCGCTCGTCATTTTTTCTTTCGCTGAAGTTGGCCCTACTTAAAAGCAACCCTCTTTCGATTTTTACCTAACTTCTCTTAAATGTTGACGTTTATACCTATTTTTTTCTCTATTTTGAAAACTTGTTAAATTGAATGAGGGTTATTATTAGAAAACCCTGTGGAAGGCAGGTAAGTGAAATTTATCTTAGTAACTTTTTTAATGTGTTTCGTATTTCTAATTTTTATTTATTTACAACTACGATCGAACCTAGATAGTAGGTAGTTTAAATACGTATGGTGGGCTTTTTTAATTGACTTTTTTATTACTTGAAACGGGACTTGGGCAAGAATACAGGTTTTACGGTCCGGTCCCCAAGGTATCCCCTCCGTGAAAGTATTAACGAACGCACCCGAACGTCGGCACGAGGTTACCGATGTTAAACTACCATAACACTTGGTAATAATGTATAGTTGTGACGTGCTTAAGTTTGCAAACTAAGTTTGTATTTGGATTTGTTTATTTTTTGTTTTCTGAGAAGAGAAACGCAATTTTTTATCTCACCCTGGAGTGTCAGCGAAGGTACTTTTCAAATTCGATGTGATATAAAGTGCGTTTTTTGTGTGCTCGTGGATATGCTGTGCTTTAAAACCTTAGTGCGACACTGACACAGCTGGTTCACCTGTGTTGGACCTTCTTTGATTCATTTGTTTTTTTTTTACCAACTACGAATAAATAAAGGTACCCGAAATCACGATTAATTTTAACTCTGTTTATGTTTTCGTATAATTGTCAGCGTAGAGATGCCGCTAATTCTGTTAAATTGCCTCGTAATTCAATTTCGTTTTAAATTACTAAAAGAGATAATTTGATGTTACAATTGGGGTATTAATTCATAAAATGTCATTCGCCCACGATTTATTATGTAATTGTGAAGTTTCTAAACTTGTCGCAGAAATTTTTAGTTACGTTATCGCGTCGTGAGATTCAATTTTTACAAACTCTAACCGCGTTATTGCAGTTTCTAGCATTCAAAGAGAACGCTGTGGCTAGTTAATTATAAAAAGATATTTCCAAGAAAGCGAGCTACGGTGTTTGTCACCGTCAGAGCGGGGAGAGAAGGGACGCTAATTGAAACTGAACGATAAATATAGTAAAACAACGGAGCGGTCTGAAAAGTGCAGGTGCGCTAACGCTAACGTAGGATCAACTTCTATGGACTTTACGCTTACACCGTAATGTCAATATTAACATTAATAAAAACATAAGCGAAACCGAAAGGTGTAAATCTCTGTTACTACGGAAGTTATTAACTATTTTATTACACTATTAGATTTATCGGAGATCTGTTAGTTCACCTTTACATCAACCGACTAATGAACATTACCCAAACCCATGTATGCCATTTAACTCATTAAGTCCATGGTTTAATAAACATTTAAATTTATCAGGTAATTACAATTAAATTGCAGAATATAGTAAAAATTTTACATTCGTTTAACACATTTGGTTCTGCTTTTGTATATTCGATTATACAAGGTGAGTCATTAAGTACTCTTGCCTCGTTAGATAAATTTGTAGAACGAGATTTTGTTTTACATAAAATATCTGCCCCGCCTAAAATTATTGTAACATACATACAAACAAAGTATTCCACAAAGTAATCAAAATATGAAGCATAATTATTTTAAAAGGAAAGAACACTCTATATATTTTATTATTGAAAAATGTAACATTTAATACCATAGACTACGAAATATGTTTATTTAATAAATTAATGTTTTGTTGATTTTTTTACTTTTGTTTAAAAAAATTTATGTATACAGAGTGTTCACGGGAAGCCTTTAACATTTTTCATTTGATTTTTTACGAAGTAACTTAAATTAGAAAAGCTTCAGGGCTTTTCCTACTCGATTTTATAGCTACATCGGGAAAACAAACGACTGTCAAGTTTTCAATTGTTTTTAACCTTCTTTCTTAATGGAACATTACGTTTTTTATCATCGAATTACGTACAGCAAGTCAAATTCTTTATTGCAAATTTCATTCTGCGCAAATCCTGCGCAGAATGAAATCTATATCCAATTGCATTGCTCATGCTCATGCTCAGTACTGATTTTGAACGGTCTAGAATTCCTAGAAATCCTGACGAATGGGACTAATACTATCTTCCAAAACCTAAGTATTTTATAAATTATTTAATTAATAAACGGAAAATGACCACGAGGTAACTTAAATTAAAAAAGTTTCAGGATCTTTTTCTGCTCGATTTTATGGTTTCATGGAAAAAACAAATCACTGTCAGGTTTTCGAAGATTTTCAATTGTTCTAAATTTCTTTTTAATGGAACATTACGTTGTTTATCATCGCATCGCGTTCAGGATGTCAAATTAATTATGTCTCTAAAATATAATCTCCCAAAGCAACTTGTCTTGAATTACAGTTGTTTTGATAATAACATTTTAACTTATCCCGCTTTTCAATGTGTGACTCAAACATTTTTAATATGAACTAAATTTAAAGAAGTGATGATTAATCAAAATAGTTAACACAATTTTGACAGCTTGAAAACACTTTCTATGTTCACCTGTTTCAACGCCCCCCATATTGTGTTCGCGAACAAAAAGGTTGTTGTAACTTCTCGCGAATATCAAGACTTATTTACTAAATAATTTATAAAAAAATATATGAAAAAGAAAGGCGATTTTTATCGAGTAAGGCCCGATTTTACAATCGTCGGATAAGCACTATTCTTAGAATAACGTGACGTAGGTGTAACGTAGATATGGAGGAACGTCAAAGGATATCCAGCGAACAGTTATTCCGTCCTTATTCCACGATTGTAAAAGTGGGCCTAAATAGTATAATTACAGAACAGATTGTTCGCTTTGTCAAAGTGAAATAGTATGAAAAAGAAACGTAATGTTCCATTAAAAAAAGTGAAAAACTGAATTGAAAACCTCGAAAATTAGACAGTCATTTGTTTTTCTGATGCATATTGCCATAAAATCGAGCGAAACAAGATAATTTCAAATAAAAAAGTTAGCTATTCGCGTCTTTGAACGAAAGAGTCGCCGCGCGGCGTAATTATGTGGAATCTGAAAACTGGTGAAGAAAATACACGTGTGTTTGACAGTTGTTGGTGCGAGCTGCTAAGAAGGAAGTCAAATCAGTGAAAAAAGTGTTTTATTTACGCTTATGGCTTCGTATAAATTGTAATGTGTTCTGTACCGCAGTGTAAAAAATCGCAAAAAACTTTTTAACACAAAAATGGCGGAGAAGTGATGATATGCAGCGGCATCTAGCGGAAATCAAAAACGCCAATTGTAGACATTTTCCGTGAATACTAATAGCGTTTTCGATTCACTTGCACTCAGCGTATTTGCATCTTCTTTTAACCTCATGTAATAACACGAGATGAAGATATTCTGAGTGAGCATTAGTGCGGTCAATCGAAAACGCTATAAGATTTATTTAATTTTGTTAATAATATATAAAATAGTAGGCATTGGGAGGTAACTTTTTAGAGACACAATTAATTTGACATCTTGAACGCGATGCGATGATAAAAACGTAATGTTCCATTAAAAAAGATGAAAATCAATTGAAAATTTTGCAAACCAGACAGTCATTTTATTGCCATAAAATCGAGCAGAAAAGGAAAATTTCGAATAAGAAAGGTATCTATTGTAGACATTTTCGTGAACACTAAGATTTATTTACTAAACAATTTATAAAATAGTAAGCTTTGAGAGGTAACATTTTAGAGGCATAATTAATTTGACATCCTGACATGATAAAGCGCGCAATGTTCCTATAACACAAGTTAAAAACAATTAAAAATCTCCACAGTCTTTTGTTTTTCCGGTGTTGCTATAAAATCGAGCAGGAAAGTTCCTGAAACTTTTCTAATTTAAGTTGAAATTCAATTAAAAATTCAAATAAAAAAGTTAGCTGTTGTAGCGGCTTCCCTTGAACAGCTATATGTAGATGTGTGCAATTGACAGATTTTCAGATTGCAGTATTTCAGTTATTATTTTTTTTTTAAATCAAAGCCCCTTATCTAAATTCTTAATATTTTTCTACTATTTAATATATGAAATAATGTTTATATTTAATGAATCAGAAATCATTAACTATTATGACGCCTTACATCGCGGTAAAATTAAGTAAATAAACATTTATTTTTCCCGAAAATGTATACACCAATTACTTTTGAAATATCCTGCATACTCGGAGTATAAAATAAAACCCAGTTTCTGATTTTAGTATAACATCATGTTATATATTTAGAATAATTGCGATTCTTCAAGGGGGTATGTATGTTATGTATATTTTTAGGGCGATTTTTTAAATTTATTTATGTCTTGAGTATTTTCCTAAAACTAAAAGTACTTAAGTTTTTATTTCTACATATTTGATTACGTTTGTGTTAAAAGTAGGACACCTGTTTATATTTAACAAATTCGTTTGGTAATAACGCGACATCGCAGGAAAAGTAATTGTTTAATTTCGTAATAAAACGAAAGCTTTTAGTTATTCTTTGTTTTCCCTTTTCTAGAACTGCACTGCAAGCAACAAATAACTAAAGAAAAAAATAATTAACATGCGTGTACCTTGCAAATCCAAAAATGTCTTTACTTTCATATGATTTTTGCTCGTTTGCGTATAAATTTGTCTTGTTTCTTGCTGGTTATATAAAAGTGAACGGCATGTGATTACGCAAAGCGTTTCAATAGTGCATTAAGTGTTTTTATTATGTAAAAAGCTAGCATTTAAAAAAAGCTTCCAGTTATAAATGTCAAATTGCTTTATTTATGTAAAATTCATGAAACATTTGTATTTCAAAGAAATGGTGCAGTAGAAACTTGGGAGTTTATTTATTTATTCGGTAAATAAGCCAGCAGTGTAAATCATACTTATAAAAAAATATGTCCGCGCCATGTTGTGATATGTTCGGGCGTGTAAATTTATATTTAACATAATTTATGCTGTGCTCGTGCATATTCTATATTCTTGTTTCATTTACTGTACGTGTGGCGTCGGCCATTTTTGCTTGGATGGATTAAAGTCAATAACTCCAACGTGCACTTAAAACTTACCACGTAATAAAAATATAGAATTACTTTATGTACAGACTCGCATTTTTCTTTCTTTATTGTATAAAATGCGCACGTTTCCAATTACTTATGAAATTCATAAATCTTGAAGGTTTTATTCCACGACCTTCATTTCTACATACTTAGTTCTTTTTTCTTGAGAATTTCAACTGTAAAGTATTTCTTAATTTCACGCACTTAATTTTTGTTTTGTAAACCCAAATAATTTTTCTTTGCGGTGCATGGCGAATTAAATCTATTAATTTTTTTTAATACAATTGAAAATAAAAATGTTTCATTGATTAAAGCGAAGAGAGGAAGCTTCCACGATTAATATTTTGTATTTGTCGTGTGATATGATGGGGGGAAAACGAGATAATATGGATTTTTTTTTATATTTAGACTGAAGTTTCATCGCGGAGTTTCCGATCGATATAAAAAAGGAAGCTTTCATGATAAAAATTGATTGGGTATAGTATCATCTGTTTTTGGAACAACTTTCGCATGGTTTATTTTTATGCAAGAATATTTTTTTCAATATTCCCGTTGCGTTTAAGACAGGTTGAAAGAAAACTTGTTATTATTCGCAGCGACTTTACAAATAATAATAAAGCTGATTTTATTCCGGTCGCATCGCTCGTCGTCCTCGTACAGTACCGGTTATCAAAAAAAGAAAGGAACCATTTAACATGCAATTATAATGTCATTCGGATGATTTCGTTGCTAATTAGCCAGCTTACCATAAAAAATGAAGACATTACAATAATGTGTTGTTAGCAACAACTGTCTAAAACATTGCTGTGATTATGCTAATAAGCGCAGACGTAATTATTATGGAATCTTCGACTAGCCTAAGACGTAATCATTGATGGGCATCGACTGTAACAAATTTATTTGGCAGTTTCTAGGAGTGTCTGTAGGCATTAGCAGTATCCGTTACTAAACTACTTCTCCGTACGTAGTTAATTAAAATGAAAGCAAACAACTCAAAAACGTGCCCTGACTTATAAGAGTCTACTTGAAAATTGTTGTAAACCTCAGTCCAGCAATGGATTTTTTTTTACCTTGAACGTTTCATTTAATTTCATTTGAAACGCTTATGGAAGTGTGTGCTTTTGCTTTACTAGTTACTGACTCTTTGTTTGATTTTTACTATACTTATTAAAGTTTTGTATTTTCAGGCATTGACAACTGAAAATGTCGACGCGAAGAAAACAATAACGTGTTCATTTTTGAACACACTCCTTTCGCCATGTGTACAACATGGAGGCAAAAGACCTTACTTTTAAAAGAGATAAATCAAGCAGCCTTAATTCTGATTGTATTTTCTGCGTCATGCTACTGTTGGTTACCTGATACGTCCGCAAAAGTTGTAAACACCATCGGTCACATAAGTACATACAAATTTTTTGGAAATTCGACATACCCCGATTATTTCGTTGTTGTACACCAAGATAACAATTCCATATTACTGGGTGGTAGAAACACTGTTTACAACTTAAGCGTGTATGATTTTACTGAAAGGAAAGAGTCTAGGATAGAATGGACGTCAACGGAAGCCCATGGACAATTATGTATATTAAAAGGAAAAACAGAAGACGATTGTCAGAATTACATCCGAATTTTGGCGATTTCTCCCCAGAAACAAGTGCTTGTGTGCGGCACGAATTCATACAAACCGCTCTGTCGATATTATTCACATAAGGTAAGGTTTAAATATTTCTCTAAATTCTTTCATTTTAAACTTATTTACATTGTAGAATGGAAAATATACTGTCGACAAAGAATTTGAAGGGATAGGCATATGCCCTTATGATCCTGAACACAACAGCACTGCAATTTATAGTAATGGCCAATTGTACTCTGCTACAGTCGCTGACTTTTCAGGAGGCGATCCACTTATTTATAGAGAACCTCAACGAACAGAATTATCTGATCTCAAGCAACTTAATGGTACTTTTACTTGATAATTGTTTTTAATTTTTGGCCGGTTCTATTTTGTATTTATTTCAGGTCCAAATTTCGTAAGTTCGATACTGTTCGAGGATTATGTATTTTTCTTTTATAGAGAAACCGCGGTCGAATACATAAACTGCGGGAAAGTAAGTAGCGTTTCACTTCCACTTTCCGCGTAAACGAATCGATTTTTGCAGATAATATATTCGCGAGTGGCGAGGGTCTGCAAAGACGATAAGGGCGGGCCGCACCAGTTCAGAGACCGCTGGACTTCTTTCTTGAAAACCAGACTTAACTGTTCCGTTCCAGGAGAATATCCGTTTTATTTCGATGAAATCCGTAAGTCTACAATTTCAGATTTATGATTAAATTCACAGAGCGTAATTATTTCAAAGTTTCACGTTTACTGGAAATCATCCAATGCTGGATTAAATATCGAGTTTTTCGGATGACGCATTGGTTATTACAGGTAATTACTCTAGAGTTCGCGTGACAAACGATGACGTCAGTATTAGCACTCACTAATTGAAGGGTTTGACCCTAGTATCATCTACTTGAATTTTTATAAGCTCTTGTACGTTTCGTAACAGCCTAAAACCGGTATGGTTTGCGTGTTACCTGGAAGTTTGTTAAAGAGGCGTAGTGACTCTCGCATTCGTATTTTTAAATTTACGCGCTCTTTCGTTAATACGCTCAGCCATTGACTGCGTCACCGGAGATAAGCTGCTTATGCTTAGCTGTTTCAGCGTTTACTTTGTAAGCGGTAATCTGGTGGACGCTTAATAGATTAACTGCTCATCCCACCATTTATGAACACGTTTATACAATTCAGCGGAATCAAATGTACGCTTCTAAAAAATGGCGTCCGCTTGGTAAACAGGTTGAAAATTAGCGCCCCGTTCACCTAACAAAACTGGCAGCCGCTTGCAAGCGCCCTATTCTGGTGAACGCAGCCATTGTTGATTATAAACTAATTTATAAATTTGATTTTGTTTAATTATAATAAATTTTTCCAAATTCTTTTTTGAAAAATATTTTCAAAAACTGAAGAAAAAGCAATTTTTTTTTTGGCTTCATTTAGTTTGGCAACACTGAATTAGAATATGCAATGGCGGCTAAAACGTCAAATTTAAATTTCAACTTAACCTATAAATAAGTTTAATTTTTTCTCTTATTAAACAGTAGAACCTGAAATTTTTAATAATTAGGTATGTTATTATTATTAATAGATGCACATATTTCAATTCATTATTTCTATGCACATTTTTTTGTTTTACTTTTTTTAGAATCGACTAGTGATATTATCGAAGGCTACTATAACTTAAGCAAATCGCCAGATAAAATCATTTATGGTACGCTGACGACGCCGATAAATGCAATAGGTGGCTCTGCAGTTTGTGCGTACAGTATGAGCGATATTTTAAAAGCGTTCGATGGCACATTTAAACACCAAGAAAGTATGAATTCAAACTGGCTGCCAATACCAGAAGATAAGGTGAAATAAAACTAAAACATTAAAAACAAGTTTTATAAACTCCATTTATGTAGATACCTAAACCTAAACCTGGACGATGTGTAAGAGATAGCCGACTCTTACCAGAAAATATTATAAACTTCGTTAAAAGTCACTCTTTAATGGAAAATGCAGTGCCGGCTCTATTCGGTGGTCCGATTCTCATACGAGTGAGTCAACAGTATCGTTTTACAGCAATAACCGTAGATCCACAAGTTGAAACAATTAATGATGGTCACCTTGACGTACTTTACATTGGAACTGGTATGCACATTGAATCAAAGCAACCATAATTTCTCCTAAATTCTAAAATTTCAGATGATGGCAAAGTGTTGAAAGTTGTAAATATTATAACACCCACAACTAAGAAGGCAGTAGTTATTTCTGAAAACACCATTTTGCCTAATAATGCTCCGGTGAAGCAATTGAAGGTTGCCCCTGGCTACGGAAAAATTATTGTCGTTGGAAAAGTAGAAGCTCGCCTGGCTAACTTGAATAACTGTGGTTCTAACAACGTACTTCGTTGCAAGTAAATCACTTTCGACTAATTCACTTATTTCGTAAATTCTTACTGATTGTTCTTTTTAGTGAATGTGTTATGTTGCAAGACCCTCATTGTGCATGGGATTTCCAAAACTCTGTTTGCGTAAGCTTGGATGTGGCCACATCTAAACGATCTTTAATTCAAGATATTGAGCGGGGAGATCCAAGACGATGTTTGACACCACCAAATGGTAACTGAAATAAATTTTCGATTTTCATAAACTTTTTTTTGTTTCTCTTTCTGCAGGTAATAAAAGAATCCCGATATATAAGGATGATGTGAATGAAATTGTACCAGAATTACAAAACACCAGTAATAATGACAACAGTGTTACTACTTCTACCAACAGAGAATGTGAAAATAATTTGGAAACTAATGAGATTGCTGGTTGTGCAGTACAACAGAGGTTGGTCATCGCTGGAACTCTTCATCTCGTTGTGTTTGCTGCCTGCTCTGTGTGTGTAATTCTAGGATTTATAGCTGGATTTTGGATTTCCCGTCGATTTCACCCCCAAACACAATACCCAAACGCACCGTACATAGAACAGCATAACCATCTGGATAGGTAATAGATCTAAGAAAAAGGTGTTGTCATTTAATCTGATCCTTGCATTTACTTTTCCAGGTTAACTCCCCGAGCTAATAAGTCAGTCAACTTAAATGTTCCTCAAAATCCACCGCCTCCAAAAAAGGACAACCTTGATGCTAGTAAAGACTTAAACATTGCAAGTGATGGAACATTGCAGAAAATAAAGAAAACTTATATTTGAAAATTTTGATTAAGTTGAATAATAGTATTGCAGCAACATAATTTTCAAAAAAATAGGCAATTGGATTTTAGATATTGCTTACAGAAAGCGTTTTTATATTTTTGTACATAAAAATAATTCTCAAAATAATTTTAATTTTATAAATTAAAATTAGATTTAATATTAATTAAGGTTTTAATTTTTTTTATTTTAGAAATTCCCGAGCTCAACTAGCGTAAAGTTTTATTTACGTCTTGTATAAATTTGCATTCTTATTTGTAATAAATTGTGATATTTTTAGAGGCATATATTTTATGTTACTTTGAACTGAGTAGTCTGCAATAATTTAATATAAATAGCTTTAAGTATTTTTTAGTGCTGTACTTTTTTTAAGTTCGTCTATTTTCGATATTTTCTTTAAAAACAAATTTAGTTACCTAATTTTTCAACGTCTAAAAGATGTAACTGTTGAACCTGACGTTAGTTTTTTCGAACCTAATAATATAATATCTAATGGAAAAAATTATATACAGAAGAAGGAACATTTTGTTGTACACATTAAAAGGACGTATGTATGTAATTATATTCACCAAACTTGTTATAACATACTAAACCTTCCTACACAAGAGTACAAAATTGTAATGCTATTGTATATCAATTTTTTTTTTATTTTTTCGTTTATATCATAGGTTTTTTTTGTATAAATAAGATTAAGATAAAATATAAATAAGAGTTTTTGCAACTATTTTCTGAGAGCCAATATTTTGAAGATTGAAATCTTTTATATGTTTGGCTGTGACAGAATCTCTAAAAGTAATGACCAATGCCTGACTGGTGCCTGTATTATCTAATAGTATTAAGGAAGAGTTGGAAGAAACGCCTTTTGTATTGCATATGTCTAAGATAAATAGCAGAGGTAAAACTGAAAAATGTATCCGTCCTAATAAAAGCTGTACTATTTGCCAAGGTGCATTTTCTAATAGAAAATAGAGATTTGTAATTATGTAGTTAGTAGTGCTTAGATATTTCTAGTGGACAAAGGGACTGTCCAAGTGGAAAAGAGATCTGTTAAGCAAACTGTGATTTATTATTGTAATGCATTATGGTGTCTTGTGTGTGTGCTCCATGTTCTGTGCAACATAAAATAAAACGACGGTTTTTATTAGTAAAAAAAAAAAATACATTGTTGCAATTCAGTTTGCCTCTGCTTCAACTATTGTAATACTTTTCTAAGTTCTAAAGTACATGTAAGTTGAAGACATTCCAGATGTAAATGTGTTATTTTTAGTAGTAAATTATTTAATAAGTAGTAATTCATTTTATTGCTCCTGTTTTTCATGTCCTTTCACTCAAAAAATGACTATAAATTGAAAAGATGTTTTAAAAATTTGTCGAAAATATCCAAATTGATGTAAATTTAATTACACACAAACAAATATAATAAAATAATAGTAACCTTATTTGTTGTACAAGACATTAAATTACACAACAATAAAATACTGTAAATTTTAATAATTTTATCTCACTGGAACCCTCAAAATATAAAAACAGCTCTAATTATTAGTATTAATTATATATAAATTAATCAACTCCTATATACACTGTTATTTTAAATTGCAATAAAATATTACATTTTAAAACTCTGCATTCACAACGAGAAACTAAATGAAGCTCTTGAAAACAGATCTGTAAAAATCGACAAAATCTTACCTCTAATTACAAATAAAAGTTACTAAACTAATCTCAATACCTTTAAACACGTTGTCCATCACATGTTAAGTGGGGCAGTATTGTTAACTATGTTATGGTGCTCGAGTAAACTTTTGACTTACATCAAAAATCAATTTATATAATTGTTCACCGTGACTTTAAATGTCCTATTACACATCTACCTTAACCAGTAGAATTAATCTAAAACTACAATAACAGTTATTCATTAACAAGCTACTTACTGTTTAAAATTAAATATGTAATTCGGTATGATAAAATGCTCCGATAATATACACTTATCGATATGTTAATGATGTATTTACACAGATTATTTAGTAGTAAAGAAATTATGATCTCATATACAGTAATTACACATTCAGTCGGATTTAATTCATGTGTCATTCAAATTTTTGCGCTTCAGTCTTTTACCAAAAATAACAGTGTGTTATGGCTTAAATTTAACCAGAGGTATATTTTTCGATGTTAGACATTTATCACACACCCATTCCGCATACACTTCAGCCGTCAGAAATTGAAAAGCTGTTTCTGTTAAACCAGTACATCCCCTAAAAAAATAATAAAATTCTATCTTGTCTTTTCGAAAAAAAATCAACATCAAATTACCTGTGAAACCAAAAATTACAACCGCTTTCACACAATATAGCCTGATCATTATCGTGAACTTCCTTATGACAAACACCACATGGATATATAGGTGGAGCGTTCGGATTTTGTGAATTAAATACCATTGGCTGATCGGCTGGATAAACTTTTCCAGCACTTACTGGCATTGGTTTTGGATACATGCTATTCATTGGGGACATCATAAAATTATTATTTAAAGGTCCGCCTGCAGAAAAAACTATCAATACGAGATATACGTTAAAGCAGTCATCGATTTACCCATTGGGCCATTTGGTGCATTTATACCCATAGGACCAGACATAGGGCCATTCATTTGAGAATTCATACCGTTCATTGGCCCGCTCATTGCATTACCGCTCATCGGGCCCATAGGACTACTCATCGGTCCACTAATAGGACCATTACCTACACCAGGCATCGGGCCTTGCATACCCGTCCCCATACTATTTATAGGACTGTGCATTGGTCCTAAAAGTATCAAATCTAATTTTCTTATGTAAACACTCTCAATGAAACAATATACCAGAAATCGGGTGCATAGGTCCATTTGGACTGTTCATCATATGTGGGGGCATATGATTACCTAACGGGCCATTCATCCTTGGTCCGTTCATTACCATGGGGTTACTCATCATATGCGAATTTTGGTGTGCATTAGGACTAGACAACATAGGAGATCCCATACTTGGGCCTGTGTTTTAACTCACAATAGCAAAAATAATTGATTTACACATGGATTATACTTACCCAATGGACGACACATATTCATATTATTCACAACCATTCCCATATTGTTACCCATACCCATAGTAGGAGTATTCCTCACACTCATCGAGTTCACTGAACTTGGACAATCATCGAAAGGGTTGGACGCAACTATAGTATCACCATACCCAGATAACGGTGGAGGTAGTAAGTCCTGTACGTTAGGAGCAGTCTGTATGGAAGTGGGCACATTCTTTCTACGTTTTTTGGCATTCGTTGGCCCACTGGACATATCACTTCCCAAATTCGGAACGTTCAATCGATAAGGTGATAAATGACTCATTTTGCTAGTATTTGTTGCAATCACACCACATATTCCTGCACCCAACAGTGTTTGATATATTTTTAAAGATGTCACTTTACAGCTTCGCGTAGCTGCATATTATCGATGTGTTGCATTAAGTCTACACTTCAAGTATTCAATTTCTCTCAGTTGAATTTGTTTAATCAAGCTCTTACGCAGTTGTTTTAGAACGTACATTCATGATAAACATCAATATAAACAATAGTAAGACAATATAGCACAGTACCATGAAATTAGCCACAAACGGATATATATGAAATTAGTTGTTTGTAGCAACTTTAACGTTATTGCAATTCGAAATTATCAAAATATTTTAATATTAATCAAATTATAAAGAGTCATGGCCAGTTTCATAATCAAATTTAAAGGAGACTTAAATTTAAAGTCACTTTCAAATGTCAAAACAAATATGAAAACACATTTGTTTACACATCTGATGTGACTTTAATTTTAAAGTCTCCTTTAAATTTGATTATGAAACTGGCCCTCAGTGCCAATATTTTGTTGGAAGAAATTTTTACTTCGATCTACTTGGATTGTATTAATTCGGAACGCTGTTATTTTGTACTTAATATAAGTAAGACGTGAAATTTATATTTGGTTTTGCATCGCGGTATATAAATTAGAAATTCAGCTGAAATGTTGAAATTATTGACGTTAGTAGTAATTTTAGTTAGTATGTGGTGAAGGTTGTCAGAACTTATCGGATCAAAGGTTGTCAAATTTTATTCAAAGAAAACGCGTAGTTTTTCAAAGTAGGTGTATAGTATTTGACAATCAGTAAAAGTATAGCAGATAAGTCATGAAAACAAATATAAAATACTATCGATGGCAAAATCTTGTCAACAGTTGCGGAAGAAATCTGTTTTAACGGCAAAATAATACGAAGAAAATGGTGTACGTTGCAACTGACTAATGAAGTGCAGAATTATAGGGATGGACTTAAAAAAATTACACGCGACAGTTGAATGGAAGAACATGTAATTTGTTTTGGTTAATGTAAGTTCCGGAAATTTCAGTGCGAATTTCGTATTTGCAAATTTTAGTGCTCGCATTAATTTTTTGGGTCAAGGCGTGAAATTAATATTCTTACGAATTTGTTGATGATTTGTAGTTGAATTCACAGTGCATTTTTACTTGCAGCGTGTGTAATAGTGAAGTATATGTAATTGTGAATACAAGACTTGAGCAACTTAGTTTCAAATTCAATCGCAAAATGTCCTTCGAATTACAAATAGAATTGATCTGCTAATATTTGTAATGTTCAAGGATTGCAGAATTAAGTGATAAACAGAATTACTCAGTCCAAGATAAGAATGTTTCGAATGCATTGAATATAAGTACATGCGGAATGACAAGTCAAAATATACATAATTCATCACTAACGCAGGTTAGAAATATTTAATTTTAATTGCCCAAAAAAAGAAAAACATGCGTTATTTTGTTGTAGAGGTATCAGCCTGTAGACCTTCGTCCGTACCAGGATACGGGGGATCAGTGGTCACCTACAAATACACCCCCCACAGTTCCTGCGCGAGGCATAAAAAGAAACAATCCAAGTGATTTTATTCGTTCCCATGACACTAATCCTCGTTCCGTTCTGGAAAATTGGGTATGATCTCACTTTTTTTTTTAATAAGTAAAGAATTATATTAAAGCACGTATCACTGGTGCAGGAATTTATTTCATTTACATATGTAGATGAGATACCTTATCTGTAAAACCCCTCAAGAGCCTAGTATTAATATTTTATTATTATTATATTATTGTACCAACCATAGTTGTTTAAGGTTTTGATTAACTTCCAAGGTTAAGATTCTTGATAAGGTTGCATAATTCTATTTCCTTATTAGTAGTACTACTTATTTATGGTCATCTTCAATTGATGGCTTCTTATATATTAAATAATAAAACATAAACAAGAGTAGAAGAAGTCAATATCAGTAATTGTTGCCGGAACAACTTATTCTTGCCTTTTTCTGAGAATTTAATTAGTTTTTTTTTTTATATTCTAGTCACAAGATAACCAGATACATGATTGTGATTCCCTTCGAACGAAAAACAACATGAACATTACGACAGACTGTAACTTAAAAAACCATCTCGGTAATAATGTCCATGATGTTAACGTCAACAGAGTTCAAAGCCCCAACAGGCTGTTAGAGTCAAAATTTATTTCTATGCCGTATGTATGAACACAACTCGAAAGTTCCTAGATAATGTTTATGTTTTATTAGATGGTTTCATGGAAAGATATCGAGGGAACAGGCCGAACAGTTATTACAACCTAGGTCAGACGGTTTATTCTTAGTGAGAGAGTCCACGAACTTTCCAGGCGATTACACATTGTGTGTTTGCTTTCAAAATAAGGTGGAACATTACAGAGTCAAATACCACGAAAGGAACCTTACGATAGATGATGAAGAGTTTTTTGAAAATTTAGAAAAGTTAATCGAACATTATAAAAGTGATGCGGATGGTTTGTGTACGAAATTAATTAAATGTTTACCTAAGGAAACCGTTATGAAAAGTGATGATTTGTTCGTTATTCCTGAACAAGAGTTAGAGGTACTGAGGATTTCTTTTTTGGGTTTTGTTTGAATTCGAATTGGTTTTAGATATGTGAACCGATTGGCAAAGGTGAATTTGGGGAAGTAATGTTGGGAAAGTGGAAGAAAGAAAAAGTTGCCGTTAAAATGTTAAAGGATTCTAGTGAAGCTGAGGCGATACTTATGAAGTAAGTACATCTCTGATTAGATAGACACAATCACTGATTGTTTCATGTATGAGCATTCATTGTAGATTCCTATGATTCAGACACATTTTTATTATTAATTTATAAACTGAACGTGCAGGTATAAATTTTGAATAAATTATTTTGTTATTTAGGTCATTGCGTCATGAAAATTTAGTTAATTTATTAGGTGTAGTACGTAGAAAGGGACAAATCTCGGGACAAATATATCTCGTAACAGAATACATGAGCAAAGGTAGCCTTGTTGATTATTTAAGATCACGTGGACGATTGCATGTTACTAAAAAAGACCAAATTAATTTTGCCTACGATACTAGTGCTGGTATGGAATACCTTGAGAAAATGCATGTCGTTCATAGAGATTTGGCTGCTAGGAACGTTTTGATTGCTGAAAATGGTGTTGCAAAAGTATCAGATTTCGGTTTGGCTAGAAATGAAAAAAATGCAGCAACAGAATCTGCTAAATTACCTATAAAATGGACTGCACCTGAAGCTTTAAAACAAAATGTACGTAACTCATTATTTTCACTTATTTTTTCTCTAAGTTTCATTTTTTTTTTTTGTAGAAATTTTCCAACAAGTCAGATATGTGGAGTTTTGGCATCTTACTGTGGGAGATTTATTCTTTCGGAAGAATCCCATATCCACGTATTGTAAGTAAAATTTTTAGTGATTATCAACATTTTAATGTTAACAAAACCTTATAGCCACTAAACGACGTTGTAAAACATGTCGAGAAGGGCTATAAAATGGAAGCACCAGAAGGTTGTCCTCCAGAAATTTACGAAATTATGAGACAGGTAGCATAGCAAATAAATAGTAAGTAAATACTCAATTTAAATTGAATTTTATTGTGTAGGCATGGGATTTAAATCCGGATAATAGACCGAAATTTCAAGAAGTGAAACTAAAACTCTTAACATTGAAGCAGCAAACGACATTGTGAAATTTAGGCTAATTCTAAATTATGTATAGCGTTGTTTAAATGAATATTGTCGTAGGATGGTGAGCGTGAAAGTTTCTAATATTTGTTATTATAAATATATAATCTGCAATAACACCATATATTATTCTGCATTTATAAAACAGGCCAAAGAACAAGAACAGCTTTACTTTTGATCATGCACTTGTACATGTAATTGAAAGGTGCAGAAGCAGTCGGCAAGAAAATCCAAAGGGCCGTCAAAAAAAAAATACACTTCCAGCTTTGAGTAAATTTCCATTTTATGATTGTAAATCGAACTATTTATTATAGTATGTTAAGAAACTCGCTGAAATTTATTATTTAAGTTAATAAAGTTTGCATTATGTGGATGGATGGTCCTGATAATTAAAACTGGATGATGGGACAACCTTGTATGCAACTGCTTAATTAAAAGTAAAGCAACAGTATAAAATAGTGCCTTTTTTTATAAAGCAGATGGGATACTTTTATGCAGAATGTGTTGTTATGCTCTCTGAAGTTGGAATTTTCTGCATTAGTCAAAAAAAAGGTTGTTAAAAATTCGGTATTTATTTCAATTATTAACATCACCCAAACTCGCAAATTTTTAACAACCTTACTATTACCCAGTTTTATCACATAGTGCTTACTTAAAGGATCATTGCTTAGAATTTTTTAAGAATCAAATTTTTCTTTCGGATTTGATAGGTCTTGTGAAAGGAACTTTTCAAATTGGTTTGATTTTCTTAGTGTCTTGTGGTGAATATTTGATCGGAATAGTGTTGTGTATGTGATTAGAAATAGAATATTCAATTGAATCGTTAACAAAAAAAAATATAATCATTCTCGATTGCAAAGCAGGCAAACAAGTTATTTAAACTTTTATTTAAAATTAGGTAGAGTTACATCAGTCGTACTTAAATTTACTAGTGTTAAAACTAAATCTGGTTGTGTGCTGTACATGAAATGGTTAGGTGTAATCCTAAATTATATAAATATGCAATTCGGTATGAGCTGTAACGGTCTAGCATAGGACAAGGTAAACATTGTCCAGTAAATTTCACGAGTTTGTAAGCATACTGTAGTTTTCATACCTTACCCCCAATCCTTTATTATATAAATACGTTCGCATTTAAGTTTCTCGAATTCGATTATCTGTATTGTTGATTGTAATCTTTTATTTATTTTTTATCATATATTTCCTACAGAAATTTATACTTTTGTATGAGTAAAAAATTTCCAAAAAAAACTCACGTGTTTACTTTAAGCTACTGATTATTTGTATATAAAAAAAACCATTTGTTTTAAAATTCTATTTTTGAAGCACAACTAGATTCCGTGCTAAAAATTTAAATTAAAAAAAAAGTTAACGTAGTAACTCTTGAAATTAAAATCAAGTAATAATAAATACACATATGGTTAAGAAAATAAAAATTCAAAACATTTAACATCAATACACTCAACATTGAAAATTATCGTGAAATTGTAAGTGAACAGGAAAATTGATTACCAAGTTATAAAACGATTATAAAAATACTTCCTGTATGAGTAAATGCTATTTTTAATTTTCTAAAAACGATACCTAAAATTAACTCTTCTGATGTTTAATTTTGTATTATTTATTTTTGAATACTTACGTGTGGCAAACGGTATTGAAAAAAAGACACAGCTTTTATAACTATTTGACAAATACATACGTATACTGAATAGATGCCTTTAATAAACACTATTACATTTTTTTTGTAACAATAGATTTGGAAATTCCAAAGCACGATGATGGGTGGAATAAAAATAATATAAACTGAAAGTTAATTATTTTGTTATAATAGTAACCAACAAATTGATTGAAACTTAAAAAAAGGAATTTAGTATTTCCTTTTTTTAATTAATTTTTAAATTACAAATTTGTACTTATAGAATATTCTCATATTAATTAATTTTAGATACAGGAAACTTTTCGCCGATTGTATCTATTTTTTTTTTTTTAAGGAAGTGGCAACATGTTTGTACACAAAACTTTAATCACTATAAATTTAGTAGTGATCATAACATCTAAAATTATATACAAATCTGATTTGTGGGTGGGAGGGGGGGGGAGGTCTCCTGTCTCAGTTTATTCTCACATCAAGGAATACATATTTCTAGATTTCAAAAAACTTTGGGTAAGGTAAAAACACAAAGTGCTTATAGGAAAGGTGCTGCATTTTGTTAAGTGCAGGCCAGAATTGAGTAAATTTCATAAGTTCCAAATATAAAAAAATTCACTGCATCTCTCAAAATCAGGGTCCGACTCCGTATTACATCTCACAAATTACTATAGACTGTAAATGCAATCTGGCAAGTTTATTCTAGGTAATAAAATGGCAAAGTTCGTTCTGATCTGGCAATCAATTTAAGCGCACACAAAAAAAATTAATCACGATTAAACTCACATACAGAACTTGACAAGTACGCATTAAAAAATATATATATATTATGTACAATACAGAGTAAAATGATATGTAAGACTATTACATTAAAAAAAAATTAAAATGTAACAAATTATGGACACCCCTCGCATACATCACAGAAAAAAATTACGAAATTAAAAAAATTATTTGCCTGGCAGATAAGTGAGAAAGAAAAATTTAAAGCTCTCGCGGAAAAATTATAAAATTTCTGAAATTTATGCAAGGTTATCCAAACGGGAAGTCGGCACGTCCCCGAAGCTCACATACCCAAGGGGTATAGTTTTGTGAAGATCTCCCGTAAGTACATAAGGAGATTTTACAGGTGATTCTGATTCGTAAGGTGTAGGATCGACACCTAGCACACAATAATTTTCAGACTGATTAGTCTTATTTGTCAATAATAAATTTGGCTCGGGCACTGGCACGTATACTCCTGACTTACTAGTGTTGCAAGTATGTTGTTGTTGTTGCTGCTGTTGCTCCTCACTGTGTTCATTAGAGTCTTCGTTTGTCAAAACATCAGGTTGTTCAGTCCCCGAATCTGAAGTATTTGATAAACTTGTACCCGATTCTAATGAAGGCGTGACACTTCCTTGACCTGAACTACAACCACTTGATTCAACACTTTGTTTACCATCAACAATTTTACCAAGTAACAGTTCTTCATCAGCAGGAGGACGAGTGATATTTTCACTCGCACCTTTCTGGCTATTCCATACGTTTTCTGTATTTTTCGGATCCAAACCATCTGGTAACTTGATACCAACATTTTGCATTCTTTTGCAAATACAATATACCCTAAACAAAAGAATAATAATTAGTTATTTCACAAATTAAAGAAGCATAAATTTTACCTTCTTCCAAGAAAAAAAAGTACACCAGCAGCCGCACACATAATCACTATGAATATCAAATACATATAACCACCTGGTTGACAGTAAGCCTCTAATTCTTGACTCCATGGACCAACATAACGTGTATTATTATCAATATTGATCGCTCTGACCGAAATGAAAAACGTGTTGTAACTTCCATCATTTCCACAATTCTCCAGGCTGTATTGCATGTCTAAAAACGCATTTTTTTTTTATTAAACACCGCTTCAAGTAAGCTACACTGATTGTATTGTTACCTGTAACATTAAATATCGGTGTAGTTCTATTTTGGCCGTCTAATTTCTCTGTGAATTTAACTTCAAAAATCTCGTTCCTTCCACGTGGAAAATGAGGCTTCTCCCACTTTATGATGATGTAAGTCTTGTTTTGGAAACTGACCTTCGGTGCATTTATTTGACTTGGAGCTGAAAACGTAAGTTAAATACAAATTGATTTAAATGAAATCAAATCGATACGTACTTCCAATTTTAGTCTGAACCAGCAAAGGTTGGGAATGCACAGAGCACATTTGTTTAGTACAAGCGACCACACTAAAATTATATGTGACATAGCTGCTTAAGTCTGTCAAAATGTCAGTGAACGGAGCTGATTTATTCTCCATGTCGACGGTTTTCATGAGTGAATTGTTATTGTAGATTTTGTACTTTCCTAACGGCCCATTCAATTTTTCTGGGGGATCCCACGTTAGAGTTACAGATGAGTTTGTCACATTACTAACTTTTAAGTTTAAAGGTTCAGTAGGTTCTAAAACAGAAGATAAAATTGAAGCGAATTATTGTACACCTCGGGAAATTTGTTGCTTACCCGCTTCGAACGTTGTGTTAAACATCGGGTCACTCTGATGACTATACGTGTCAGTCTTAGTTTTCACAGATACTGTTAACATGTAAGTGGTATATGGTGTGAGGTCACTAACTCGCCCGTTTGTCACTGAAGCATCTCCAGGTATAGTAACATTCTTTTGGCTTCCTTTGCAAGTCAATCGGTTCGGGGAAACTATCGGACAGTAGTAAATAACAAAGCCTTTGACAGCCCCGATTCTATCTGCGCAATCCAATTTCCAACCAACATCGATGAAATAAGAACCGACCTTCATAATCCAAACGTCTTTCATTTTACCGAGCGGTTGGTTATAAATAACCGTGCAAGCAGCCCACATCATACCACTACTTGAAGTTTCGTTGTTTGCAGATATTGCGAACTGCATGGTTTGGTTTTCAGGAACAGTTATGTTGTAAACCGTTGTATCCACAGACACTTCCGTCCAATTCAAATACCCCTGTACAACAAAGAAAACACAACATTAAATTAGAACATTAAGCTAAGAGTCTTTTTTGCTTACCGCGCACTGGTAAGGTCGATCTTTGTCATGGCTACACCAAAACAGAGTGTAGTTTTTAACTTCTGAATTATTTCCTGAATCGGGATAAGCTGGCTTGGGTCTTTCCCATGATAACTCATACACTCCGTCACTATAGGCAGTCTTTGTAAACGAAGATGGCTCTCTTATACCTAAAAAATGAATAATGTAATTAACTGAATCCTAATTAATGTTTCTAAATAATATACTGCAGGTTAAAAGACTTACGATAGGCTTGTGATGGTACGACAACAACCGAATGATCAATAGACAGTCCTTCAGTATTTTTAGACCAAATTGAAAATCGATACGTCTGTGACAACATCAAATTCCTAAACTTGGCGTACGCATTCGTCAGTTCCAACCTTTCTACTTTTCTATAAAAAAAAAAATTAATCTATTAGTAGCCCACTAAAGCTTCGTAATATAACTTACGTTGAATTCACGCCCATGTTATTATCGACTGTTACGTGATAAGTAAAATTCTGCCCGTTCCGTAATTCGATCGGAAGTTGCTGCCAATATATGTATACCTCCCTGTATTCAATCGTGTCAATGGCGGTGACAATCTCGAAACTACCGACGTTTGTTTTAGGAGGTGCACTCGGAACTGTTAAATTTCAACAAATTTAAATGTCACAGTTCGTGAAAATTTAGAAAAAATAACATACTTGTACTTTCTGTCCATGCTGTAAGCGAGGTATTTTTCGACCATAGTTCCTCGGTATCAACGCCTTGAACTCTTATAGACACTCGAACGTCATAAAGCCCATGAGCGTATTCCAAGTCTGTTAAATTATAATACACATCTCTTTTCTCGCAGCAATTTGACTTAATTAATCCTCCCAACTACAACATACGAATCACACAAAGAAAAATCGCATTTACCAATTGCTAACCTTCCACTCGTCAGGTTCAAACGAACTCTGATACAAAATCCTATGCTCGAGACCTTTTTCGAAGGGCACCATAGACCCAGGTATTTTCCAAGTCAGGTATAACGAGTGCGTGGTCGCATTGAGACACTTTAAATCTACAGGAGGACCGGACAGCACTGTAAAACGTGTTTGATTAAAATTCGCATTTGTACGCGTTTACTTAAGTTTACCGTTTTTGAAGTGATTAAATTCGAAACTTTTGATCCACGTTCCCAACGCATTTTTAACATCGAGAGTGAAATTAAATTCACTGTGGACCTGTCTGTAATGGGGCTCAGTCGCCATGCTCCACATGCAACTTAGTTTCTTGCCGTCTTCTTTTATTACAGGGCAATGAGTTGGACGTCTACAATAAAATTTAAAATACAATGATGAACAAACATATTGCTTAAGATCAAAGTTTTTCAGAATAATCTCAGTTATTACTACATTTTTTCAAATTATTAAAATTATAAACTGCATACTGTATAAAGTGGACTATCGAAATAATGAAATGCTGAAATTATTCTATTATAATATAGAATCATTTACCTTCCAGGTCTAGATGGAGGTATAGTAAATGTAAGTGTATAATTTGTAGGAATATAGTTTTGTTTTGGAGTCCAGGTGCAAGTTAAATTGTCGTAATTATAACTGATACACTTGAAGTCATCGATTGGCAGAGGTTTTCCTATAAATTAAAAATTGTAATTGCGACAGTTACATAAAATAAACAAACTTACTTCCAACTGCTACATTATTTAAACATACGGCGTCTCTATCTAATAAACACGTGAACATCGAGTTGGATAATTCGGGGTTATCGATGTGTAATTTTATGCTTGTGGCATTCAATATTTCTACCTGAAAATAAGTGTTGATTAAAAAGCGAACGTGCTTGAGATTGCAAACAATAAATACTTGATCCAATGACAAAATTTCCTTATTCCTTTGAAATTTCATAAGGCTACTGACATTTTTGTTGGTTTGGTTCCGTAAGTATTCTTCGTCGTTTACGACGCATATTATTTCTAGTGATTTCGATGTATTATACTCTATAAGTATGTCTCCCGGGGGATACGTATCTAAAATAAAATATTTCAAATCGATATTAATTAAACTACAATGAAATAAATAGTTACGTACATCCTGGAGATTTCTGTAACGGATTACATGCCTGACGGACGTATCCCTTTGTAGTTAATACTAAGCAGCTTATACATATCAATAACGTTCTCAACCAATGAAAATAACAATTATCCATTTTATCCTTAAACACCTTGAAAATTGATGAATTCATGTTCGCGTACTCGCTAAGATTTTAGTGCTTACCTAAATTAGTAAGGTTGTTAAGACACAATCTCTGCGTTTCTTGCTTCATTCATTTTGACCTAAAAGTGTTTTCCATGAAACACAACGCAACTGAAATAAATTTATTCTAAGAAAGAAGCTGTTTGTAATTCGAAGCTCGAAAAAAATTATCAGCATCTTGTGGTCCGCAATCATACAAACGACTTTTACAATTTCTTTATAAACAACATTCATATGTCTTCAGTATTTTTTAATGACGTGTGATTATATCAATTTTTTTTTTTAATTATAGATTTTAATGTCAAAGTTTATTATAAACACCATAACTTACACTAACCAATTTGGCAACATACACTACCAATAGCTGTTATTGTTGTGATCCATTGAAAATTAAGTCAAAAATTCAGAACGTAAGGCAAACACATAAGGCTAGGGTAAGACTAAAAATAATAACAAAGCAGAAAAACTTACCTTTGAGGTATGATACACCATTCTCGAAATCAGCAATACTGGGAATTCTGATTACGTCGATGGTTATTGGATGCTCCAAGATTTACACATTTGCGTTCCTTTTAGCACACTACGCTACACCAAGTTAAGTAGAAATTTATACGTCCATTTGTACGTCTTCGTTTACAGTATTTATTACAATTTTTGATTTATTATACACGTATTTTTAGTTATCTTTACAATACATACAACTTACGTTGCGCAACCTACACTGTTGCCAAGTCTTATACGTGAATATAACCATTAACATAAACTACCAGCATTACCAACATAAAACAAATATTTAACAACTTTCTTTAATTTTAGCAAAAATTTAATTACGCATTTAATTATAAATTTACAATCACATTACTAATATTATAATATCTTATACAAATTCTAACAATAAAATTTTATGTTAAATTATAATAATGCTTTTATAAAAAAATTAACGTCGTAGTATTAATTTTTTAATTAGCGTATTTCTTTAAATATAATTAGTGAAAACCATTTCCAATGTCAGTTAAGGGTAACTTGGTAATTTTATTGGGAAAACGGGTTTACTGGGTTTCTCCCATTCCACTTTTGCGACGAATGTATGACGTCATGCCGTGTGTAGTACAATTTTCTACCGGGTGATTCAAAACAATTCATATCGATATTGGATGTATTCGGCATAAGAATCTCAGATTGGAGCAGAGTAACTCTAGTCAAGTGACAAATCAATGACAGCGTTTAGAGTTATTAGAATGAATTGGAGCACAAGTGGAGCATTTGTCTAGTTTTAACGGTTTTTCTATTTTTTAATATTACAAACGTACGATGAAATGAGCGCAAAAGTTGTTGCTGGATTTATTGCGCTAGAAATATGACATATGTTAGATAGTAACGATGAAGAAGGAAAAAAGAAATCAAAAATATTGCTTACAAAGGTATCACAATTTACCTGACACGACGCAAAAACAATTTAAAGCATTTTCACTTATAAAATCACATATTACATAATAAAATATTATACCATCTTCGACATTTTTCGCTTTATTTAAATCAAAAGATTTATTTTACCGCCTTACTCTCTCTGCTCGCACATTGAAATAGGAGCACATAAAGTATGCTCCGTGTAGTACTCTGAATAAATTTGAAACATAATCGAGTGTGCGCCGAACGAATAAAGAAACAGAAAAGATTAAATCGCGCACGCTTTTTGTACTCCGATCGCTATGCCGAATGCATCCAGTGTAAATCGCAAAGTGCGTAATTCCATTTAGCAAAATTTTACAGGAGAGCTAAAAAGCATACGTATTTTGCCTGTCAACAATTTGAAACTTGGAGATAGGCATTTTTCTGTACCAGCTTGAGTGCGTTTAGATTCTCAGTGTAAACATTCCGAATGGTGTGTGACGTAAAATATACGTCACACCTTCTCTTCCTATCTTTTTATCCACTTTTATGAACGCTTGTAGTGTGCGTAGCCCCCCGCACATGCGCATTTATTTTATATGGACTAGAGACGTTGAATTATGTAAATATATCGCCGCAGATATTACACTGACGCCGCTGTTACTGTTTTCATTTTCACTACTTTTGTAAGTTAAAATAAAACCACCGTTAAAACTTAAAATTTCAAACGTTATAACGTAAACCGTCTAATGCGCAAGTCCCACACCAAACGCCGCAGTAAAAAGAAGGATGAAAAGTGCGTCGTCCGGACGAAGTTTCAGAACGGTGCGAGTGTACGTTCTGAGATGTGACGTCAGAAACATCCTACTTTTCGAACGAATGGTGCGCGTCCGGGCGTACTTTCTAAACGCACTCCTTCTGTTGCAAAACGGTGACTTAGGTATTTATCAGACTATAGATATGCTATTATATTACTAGATGGTGCCATAAAAAATATTTTAGAAAAAATAGAGTTACGCACTTTGCGATTTACACTATCGATGTATGGATTTGATTAATCGTCAAAGTCGATAATTTTTGTAAATGCAAATAAATGGGCGGGTTCAGCGGTCACAAATGTTGAGTATGTTAACTTGGTTGGTACGCTGAAGGATAATGTTACTTCCAACAGTGTGTCAAATTAACTCACAAATTTACGGTAAGTGCGGTGCCAGCGAGTCATTTGTTTATTCTGACTACAAATTCTAACCTTTTTCAAATTGCTGGCTTTCTCAGTTTTCTCTTGTTTAAACGCAGCATAAGGTCTGTTCGTTTGTACTGCTCGGAGTTACTCTAAAAGCTGTCAAATTAAGTTGTCAGTCTAATTCGAAGTTTTTTCGGTCCGAGAGAAACGAATTTGACTGAAAACTACATTTGACAACTTTTGCAGTATCTCCGAACAATACAAACGAACAGATCTATAAATGAAACACGTTTCTGGCACAGCATAAGGATAACCAGCAGCGCAACTCTCATGAAAATATTAAATTCGCGCAAGGTCTGAGTCACAATCTCAGGATGCAGATTGCAGAGCTCATTCATTCGCGGCTCTGGTGCCGAATGGATCTTTATAATTATGTTAATACACATTATTTATGCCTTGTTATTTTTATACCACGTCCACTAAATACTACAATCCGGCCCTGGTGTGTGAGCACGTGTGAGTTTACAATTTACAACAAAATCGCTCACACTTAAAGCAGAACAAACAATTCGACACATCCCCTTTAATCAACTCGAGGTCAATGAAAATCCAGTAAAGAGATCAAAGTGCTGACAAGCGAGTTGCGCTGTTGTATTCTTTATGTTGTGGTTTTAGTCAACCATTGCGTCCGCTGAACGCACCCATTTTTTGTTATTTATTTTATAGTATTTATACCACAGAATAACCAGAACTACCAGGGGTGTGTTCAGAATAAACGTCGGGCGTCCAATTTTTTAGCCCTCGCGTTCATAATAACTTCAAGGTAAAAAGTTGTTGTGTTCATAATAAACGCACCATTTCGTCCGGTAAACAACTTTTTACCTAAAATACTAATACCATACATATAATACTAACAATGTAATCCATTGTTCTGTTTTCAGGACGCTTTCAGTATTTCAATATTCACTATTTGACCGTTTTGACAGCTCATACAAAATATACATAGTTTAAATTTAGGTCACACTTGTAATCACTTAATAAAGTGATTACAAGTGTGACCTAAATTTATTGTATTTTTTATACGGAAGTTTGCAGTTTTTGCCCAAGTTATTTTAAATACTCTCGTTTGTAGGTCCCATCAAGAACATGGCGAAGGTCACTAGTCAACGTTTAAAAAGATTAAAGTGCCGACAACGACTGTCACTTCTGGGTTATTCTGTGTTTATACTGATAGCGTTTTCGATTCACTTGCACCGCTTGCACTCAGTGTATTTGCATCTTCTTTTAACCACATGTAATAACACGAGATGAAGATATTTTGAGTGCACAGTAGCGCGGTCAATCGAAAACGCTATGAAGCTTACTGAACTGACTACTCACAAAAGCCGTCCTCCATTTACAACTTATTTGAACGCGAATCGATTCAAATTTACTTAAAAATCATTGATTGCATTCCATTTGAGGACGGCTAAAAGCATCACAAAAGCAATAAAATCCACGATAAAGAGTAAACAGAAGGGAATCATGTTAATATATACTAGTTTCTTGTCCAAAGTGGTAACTAAATATGTCATAGGTATACATAAGCGCCTTACAAAATTCTGGAAGTTTGCAAGCCAACTGATCACCATCGTTTATAAAGCACTTACTACACTAAAGTGACCATACGTCCCGCTTTTTAATATTGTTCATTAAATTTCTACTTTTTTCTTATGTTTACAGATGTTTATGTTAAAATATTCTGTTTTTGAAATATGTTTTATTTGTTTTCTTTCATAGTACCATTGTTTATGTATTACATATACCGAGTGATTTTTTAAATTTTTATCAACTCTTGCCATGAGGTCTGGAGTTCGTCATTGCACTCCTTGTTGCTGCTTTACAGTAAAGCTACCATATGCCGTCCAAATTCCATGGCAAGAGTTGATAAAAATTTTTAAAAATTACACGTTACAGGCAAAGATAGTACATAAAAGTTAGTTTTTTTTTAAATATTTTTTTTATTTTCATTCATAACACCCCCCCCCTCGGTTGATTCTGTCTCGCCTTACTAAAATTAAAATTGGTAGCGTTTTCGATTCACTTGCACCGGTTGCACTCAGTGTATTTGCATCCTCTTTTAACCTCATGTAATAACATGAGATGAAAATATTCTGAGTGCGCACTACTGCAGTCAATCGAAAACGCTATTGGTCACTTTATACATACTACACTCAATTTAACTAAATAGGATCCGAGCAATGTCAATTGTATGTATTCTATACACTGGAGTTCTATGACTAAGGCCCAATTTTACAATGTTCGGATAAACTGAGTATAACACTAACCTTGGAATAACGTGACGTAGATATAGAAGAATGTTAAAGGATATTCGGCGAATAGAGTTTATTCCACGATTGTAAAACTGAGCCTTAGAGTACTTGAAAGAAATTTACTTGACATTACGTTTGCTGCGCCACTGAATATCGAAAAATTCCAAAACCAACCTAAAAATCATTCACTTTTTAACTGAAGTCTATAATATATTAGGCTACATTTACATTCAATTTCGTGCCAGCACGAATTCGAAAGTTTGACGTGTGTTTTCTTATGATACCATTTACATTGGCCAATGTAAATGGTATCATAAGAAAGCACACGTCAAACTTTCGTGTTACGAATTAATGCTGGCACGAAATTGAATGTAAATGTAGCTTTAATGTATCGTTTGCATATAGGCCCCTAGCAATCTAGCTGGTGGCGCCGCCTGGTGGTGGTTACGACAAAAATTGTAGGACGCGACTTTAAACCGTTATATCCATTTATATCATTTCGAAGAAGATTTGAATGTGTTTGCTAGTATTTTCTCGATTTGTTTTAAAGTATGGAAGGTAAAGATCGTCCTCGTAACTCCAGTGACAGTACTGACAGTCAACTGATAGCAGTGTTGCCAACCCTGATACGATCGCTTTCCCTTTCCAGGTGGTTCAAAACGGTCCTTGTCTTTCTACATTGGCCGCTAGTGGCGCTCGTGACGCCGTTTGCTACCCGCCTATAACGAGTGTTTCTTTTTTAAATTGGCGTCGGAGTTGGCTGTGATAAAGTGCTTATTGTGAACGCACCACAATTTTTATTATGTACTGCTGCTATGTAAAAGAAACCTATTCGAGTTTGCAGCTAAGCGTTCGCCACCTGGTGTCAACTAAACAAACCCTTGTATTGTATGCTACATAACATCTCGTGTTTTGGCGTCGATTTTGAGTATATGATGCAGTGGCGTAGATGGGGGGGGGTACGAACCCCCTCCGAAATCGTTCTAAAATATTATGTTCCGCGTAATTCATACTAAAGAAATTTTTCATATGACGTTTTTTGTTCACCGTTTTACATTTCATAAATAAAATGTTAAGCAGTCCGTACTCGTTAGATTTTTTTATTCGCCCCCCCCCCCCGAAACAAGTTTCTATCTACGCCACTGATATGATGTATCAGGATTGTGTTATATGTGATATTTGCATTAAATCAACTTGTGTATTTGTATTGGTACGTCCTTAAACAGGTGCATTACAAAAATTCTAAATAGCTTACAGAGGTTCAGATTTATCCGCGGTAGCGCTGCGATCAGAGTTGGGAAAACTACGTGTAAAAAATATTTTCTACATTACATTACGTCTAAACGCAATTTCTATGTAGTAAATGTAATTTTTACACGCGTAGTTTATGTGAAATGTCACATTTTTAACCTCAAAATTGAATATTCATTTGACGTATTTCAAGCTCTTTAATGCTTGAATAAAACAATTTTATCCATTTTACATCAAAATAGATATTATATTGTATATAAATAATTAATTATAACCAGAAAATGAAGAAAATGGAAATCAACGTAGTTTTTACAGTAGTTAATTCAATTTTTACGACGTAGATAATTACAAAATCTACGCGTAATTAATGAGTATTTATACGTCTCATTATCTACGTCCAAACCCTGGCTGCGATCTTTAAAATCAAACGCCAATTATTTGTGGTAAATTTTATTTTCTTGTCTGTTTGTATTGTTACAACAGATCTCATTATTTTTGTCGTTTTTTGTTTAGTTATTACAATATAATATTACATTGTGTTTTCCTATCGTACAGTTGAGTTCGAAACCTCGAAGGCAAGGTTAGGAATTGCAAGTTCAAACTTCAAACGTCAAATTAACAACAGAACTGTCATGACCAGAGAGATGCGGAAAATAGTTATCACCTCCCACTACTTTTACATGCGGCAGTAGCGCCGAGCGTGGTCCTCATTCGAGCCGCGTAGACTTCGCAGTATTGCTGATATATTGGAGAGGATCGTTTGAGTTTGAAATTACACTTGCAGGCACATAAAAAGCTATTGTTTTGTAGGCGTATAATTTTGTTAACTGCAAAACAAACACTACTTACTTATGCAAGTACATAGTTTACTTCTGTTAGAGTTGGATACCTAAAAATGATTTTCAACTCTTTTCGCACAATTTTTTTATAGGCAGTCAAATTCTCGCAAAATTTCATTGCAGTGATTCATTCTTCAAGCCGAATAATAAGGCACAGTAATAAAATAAAGCATACTTATGCATTAAAAATCAACGACAATAATTAATTAAAGAAACATTTTAAAGAAATGAATAATAAAATTTATACTTTCAGCGTAAAACTGAAGCGTGCGATATTTTTCAGTCGCGGTTAGTAGCCACGTTGCATCGAACGCACAGTTCGAGTGTACGGCCATAGCTTACGGCACTGGACAAACATGCGATCTCGATTTGTGATTCTGGTGGGAGGTGTTCCGTGACGCCAGATTTAAAAAAAAACACTCTTTACTACTAATCACAGTTGCTAAATAATCACATAGATTCGTACTAAACTCAGATAGAAACACAAAATCCAGCAATTATTTTTTCTCTGCGGATGTTAACAAATAGCCATATTACAGAAACTGACCAACCGCAAAGTAGTTATTTCCGTCAATTCTCCCATGCCATAACTTCCCCCCTTGAGAAAATTACGGAGTGGCTGGCATCTAGCGGAAGTTTTGTATAGGGCCCTATAATAAAGAAAAAAATTTAAAAAATCACGCAGTATGATAAAACTAACAAAAACATTGTTGGACCGAATAGAACAAGTTACCTATATTGAATGACATCTCTTTATTTTCTTTATCAAAAGCGCCATCTGTGGGTTGCTGATTTTCGCGAGTAAAGCTCTCAACATCCAGAGATAATTGATACACAAAATCAATCAAATGAATTCAAGTACAGGTTTAGGGGTCCTAGATAACGAAATTAAAACACTTTTGCATATGAATTGTAAACTTGTATAATAACTTTTATTGGGATAAATTCAGTATGTTACAAAAATTTATTGCAGATTATTTATTATTTATCAAAACGTCACAAATATTAATTCAAATGCGCTGTATGATATGATAACTGAACATGAAGTATTATTAAAACCCGAAATTAAATCTGAACAGTAAAAGAGAAATCTGAAACACTGTCGGTGTTTTTTGCAGAGTAGGGCATCTATCTTGCACTAGACGTCTTTTAATTCTGCAGGCACTTCGTTTTTAGGATGTTTGTTCTCAAAATGCTGCTTGTAGGTTTTTGGATCTGGCATTTGTGCCTGTAAAAAAAAATTACTGACACTATATAATACTATAACCTTGACAAGATAAAAGTTATAAACAGTTGGTCTGACTAAGACTAGGTATACGGTTAATTGTGAGTAAATGAAGGAGAGGCTCATTGAAACTTGTGCGGAAATGAAATAGAGATATTACAATGTTGCGTGCGAAGGTAGGAATGCTGCGGCCGGAGCGTGGCCCGCGTTATCAATCGGCAACGTCGATTGATGTAGCTATTTCGTTTACTCATGCGCTTTCTACTATTCTATCCTTCATTTACTCATGATAAACGCATAGCCAGTGGTGGTCAGGCCGACCCAGTATATCATCTATTATATATTAACACAAAAATATTACATGTGTATGTCTTGGTTTACGAAAAGAAATTGTATAAATTTACAGCAGTTCACACTAAAGGTCTAGAAATCATAAGCCACAATTTGGTCGGTCAGTAAACATTATGATTATAAAGGAAAGAAACACAATACTCTTGATTCTATGAAATTTTCCTCCGATTATTATTATGTACTATTGTTTTAGATATTATATTAGCGTTTTATTTAATCTTAATATATCAAAAGTAATACAAGAAGCGCAGTATAAAGATTACACAGTAGCGCGACTCTCATGAAAATATTCAGTTCGCGCATAACATCCCGCGCAAGGTCTGAGTCACAATCTCGGGATGCAGAGCTCATTCATTCACGGCTCTGGTACCGAATGGATCTTTATAATTATGTTAATACACATTATTTATGCCTTGTTTTTTTTTTATCACGTCCACTAATCACTACAATCCGGCCCTGGTGTGTGAGCACGTGTAAATTTACAATTTACAACAAAATCGCTCACACGTAAAGCAGAACAAACAGTTCGACACACCCCTTTAATCTACTCGAGGTCAATGAAAATCCAGTAAAGAGATCAAAGTGCCGACAAGCGAGTTGCGCTACTGTATTCTTTATACTGTGACAAGAAGCATGCGCACACTACTGCATATACATTAGTCAGAAGTGAAACTTGTGTCAGTTCTTGTGTGTAAATGTTATGGTACATTGCTAATGAGCCTGGTACAACGCTTCTTTTCTGTAACTACTGTATATTTGAAGTATTACAAGACTGAAAATTGCCCATTCAGGGCAGATTTCTTTAATTGATTGTTATTAACAGAGGTAAGATGTTTTAGGAATTCGAATAGATTGATAGAAAGTAAGAACAATGATTCATAAATTGATTGTGTTTATTAGTGCTCTGCGTTCCGTAAGTGAATCACAGACACGTTTTCATCACTACCCTTGATTAATGACTTGATTTTTTATTTACATTTAAATCACTGACGGCCGGTGCCTATGAATTTGGGAGGTCGCTCGATGTGTGCTATGTACTATTGTTCTCTATTTAAAGCTAGCGTCCTTTCAAATTCGTATGCACCGGCTGCGGCTGGTTTAAATTGTTTTATTTAAAAAAAAATACAAATTCTACAATGAAAATTGCAACACAATTTTACAGTTCTTGTTTCATCTTTAAAAAGATTTACATTAGTCCTTGCTGTTATAATAGATGGTCTTGGAGAAAGTGTAACAAGCAATTATAACTTTCAATGCTCTGATCAAACCACAAATTGATTTAATGCTACTCTTACCTTACAAACAGCACAGACAAATACTAAGGCTTTTTGGGCAGCTTTTTTCTGATCAGTGGCATTGTGGCCTTGTTGTTTCTTGACTTTTGCAGCTCTTTCTTGAGCTTTAGCTTGTGATTGTAGTTTCTGTTGTCCTCTAGCCATTTCCGTGACTCTCTAAAACAAAAAAATTATACGTGGCCATTGGTGACAGTAATAGAGAAAATAACACCAATGAAAATACAGTTAAAGTAACCTTAAAACATGAAGCTGTCACTGTACCAAAATCAAATGTAATAATTTTACCTGTGGTTATTATTATTATTATTACTTTATCGAAGAATGAAGTGAATGTCGTTTTTTTTCAATCGAAAAGCAATTTACCACGATGGGCTAGATTGCAGCTGCTTTGCAGCAACAGCACCTAAGAATTCGCATGGAGCGCACCGAACCGTACTAGCAAATGTAACGTGAAGTAAATCACACTGAAGTTAGCTGTATTAGACAGCTATGTTCAGAGTGATCGGTAAACAGTTATTGTTTTATTCGATTGATGAGTGTCTTTTTATTTTTAAATGAATAATAAATAAAAAAATATGCGTTATAATATATTTAAAATTATTTAAAAAGTATTATGTTTTTCTTAATTTTACTAACGCTATGAATTGTAGTGTTTACGAAAACATCTGAACGTGGTCGGTAAGGTGACCAATATAATCTAGGAAGAAAGTTCGTCTGTAAACAAAGGTACTTAAAAACATTAAACTAAGTATATCGTTATTTCTAAGCTTATAAACATTTACAAAATGTACGTAAAAATAAGCTGGAAAAATACTCACTCCTTATATAATTTATTTGATGTTTATCTGTAAAGAATTCATGTGTTGTTATGTCCATCAAAGTTTTCCATCTTCCTTACTTAGCAATAAAAAAAGTATTCATAAACAGCTGCAGATGGAAGGTTTCGATGCTATTTATTACGAAGACGAAGAGGAAATACCTGAAGAAATTGAGAATGCCGATGTCACGATTGTACCAGATCCGGTTATTATTCGAGGAGCCGGCAATATGACCGTGTAAGTATTTCGCTTCACAACATTCAGGATTACTCTCATAAAGCGAAAATTGCAGGTTTGGTTTAAGCAACAGATTTAGCACAGAATTTCCTAGTGGTCTGGTGTCACGCGTTGCGCCCGAAGAATTTAAAGAAACTGTTTTGCGTATCAACAGCGTCTTGAAGAAAACTTTACCAGTTAATGTTAAGTGGCTTTTCTGCGGTTGTTTGTGTTGTTGTTGTACTCTCGGTTGTTCGTTATGGCCTGTAATATGTTTAAGCAAAAGAGTAAGTATACGCACGTAATCAATTTAAATAACCGATCAAATTATTTAATTTCAGACGCAACATTCTTTGAATAAATTGTTGGAGTGGGAGAATAGTTATTTGTATCACAAACTTGGATTGCATTGGCGTTTATCCAAGCAACACTGTGATTCTTCATCTATGATGGAATATGTCATTTTAATAGAATTTCTACCAAAAATACCAATTTATAGACCCGATTAGCGTAATGTACACTTTGAAACATTTGTAAATAGATGCCATCATTATTCGTCTAAACTGCTTGAAGGTTCGTAAGTTATCATTTACAAGTACTGTGTAAATATATCGAGTAAATGTGATAATCAATAATAGTACGTGCTTGATACAGTTTATACTCATTACTGTGTATATAAAATTATTGGTTCCGTATATAAACAATTTGTTGACGTTATTACCTGTTGAGTTACAAAAATTGCCGTTTCATATTTTATATACGATATCTTTCAAGTACTCTCGTATCGTATTATCTAATTAGTTGTTTTTAAAAAAAAAAAGGATGCGACACCGATCTCTGAATTGCAAATAAGTTAAGACAAAATCCGATTTAAATTTAAACCTCGTAAAGACGTGTAGAACTTCTGCAGACACCATACTCAAGTAATTTTACATTAATCTCTCGCATTAAAAATTTTCATAAATAATTAAAGCGTGGATGTGGTAGTAACGTATTTGTGTCATATCTGTAAAAACGGTGACAACACTCGTACAAAATGAAATGTTCTGTTAATTTTATTGTAGTTCGTTCGGTTTAGTTTGAAATCTATAGTAAATGTTAAGGCGATTGTTAAACCGAATCTAATTTACGATAGTTATATTTTTACTATTATATTGCAATTTATTATAGAATTTAATTACAGCTGTGAAATATTCATTCAAAATTGTAAAAGGAAATGCTTAAATTGTTTAATTCTTTAATCAACCCTCTCGATGTGAACTTATTTGGACTAGGTATTCTATAAGCAGTTAATTTTGTGGAAAATAAATATTATCTTTGATACTTCATTGCATTTTCACTTTTATTATACACCTATTACTCACTTACACTTATTTAAAAAGCTTCAAACTTGATTAAAAATATTTTTATTACAAAAATATACACATAGAAAAATAGTTCAGCATCTAGTACTTTCAGTGAAAAGAAAAATAATTGCGTTAGACTACATTATAAATGTGAAGATTCTAAATTGCTTACAATTCCTCTAAATTATAATAAATTGTACTTGTTACAGACAGTTTACACTATTATATGTACATGTTCACTACTTACATGATAAATATGTACATAAAATAAAAATTAGTTTAAAGTGTGGTCGGAATTCGGTCGACAAAATTTGCAGGAAATTGACCTCTTTGTCCGTTAGATTCCCCAGCGAGCCAATCATTAGATATTTTATGAAGAACTTGCACGACTTGACCCGGTGTTAAAGCTAGATCACCTGGCATTTGCGGCCGAAATTCATATAATGCAATTACTGTTCTATCATCTGCTTCTGGTAGAGGTACTTGTATATCAATGAAGCTAGCCGGGAACATCCCTTCTCTATCATCAATTCGACCATACAACCATTCATTGTTTATTCGTCTCAGTAATATTACGATATCGTTTACCTAAAAATTTACAGTAAAAGAATACAAACAATTTCATCGTGAGATACATACTTGTAAAGGTAAATCACCAATTTGTGTCCCGGGAAAATTATGTATAGCTACTCCAAAGGGTAAAATTGATTCATCTACATTTTTCGGAGGGCTCGGGGGTGGTATCATCGGCATTGGTGGCGAGTAATTTGCCGAAGGTGAATTATCAACAGATGGTGGAGAATCCCGAGGTGACACATCTTTTGTTTTTGAGTATTTCTTTCTAGATTGAGCACGGATAATAGTGGGCATGGACATTAATGACTGAACCTGATTTGAAAGCGTACTTTCTTTCTTAGCAGAAGTATCCGGAGATGTTTGTACATTCCAAGGGTTCATATCGAATTCAAAGCTTTTTTTACTCGAAGCTAAACTACTTGTGCTACTACTGAAAGAACTGGAAATACTTCCACCAAAAGTTCTTGATGTGCTTTTGGGTGAATTAGGTGGAGACCATTCGATTAAGCACACCTTCTCTGGTTGTTGGTTTAAATTCCAAGAAGATTTGCTTTTCATCTTACTGAAATCAGGCGGTGGAGGTCGAGGGGGCGGTTTTTTCTTGTTGATTTGTTGGTTAGAATTATTCCTGAAAATTATATTATTCCTTAAATAAATCAAAAAATATTGTAGTTGACTTACATGTTGTGTGTTGTGAATTTACGACGGGCCTCCTCTACCGAGGGGGCCGGCCTCACAGGCACTTTCATGTTTTTCATGTAAACAATTTCATCACAGCATACCTCTGGAGTTTATTAATTATGACATTACAGTAAATCTAATTCGTCGTTTACGTCGTAATTTTTATTATTTCCCAATTCCGTAGTACGTTTTGGATAGATAACATAATAATAATTATAAGGTGGAATTGAATAATAATTTTCGCAATTATGACATGACACTTGTCAAAAGCATGAATCACTTCAAACAACGGAGGGAAATTTTAAAATTACAAATTACGTTCTTTTCGTTAGAAGTTATAAAATAATTTGTCTTTATTTTGAATAAACATAAATTTTTTTTGTATAAGTATCGGATTTTCCGATGACGTCTAGAAAGAATGAATTCTTAGAAAACGTATATTACATCCACGATCATGCAACAGATACGTCAATCTACCTAATGTTCAAGTAAACTAAAATATTATACAATCGAACTAAAATGTTTATTGCAAAAGAATGTATTAATTAATTTAATTTGATTTAATCTTGCGCATTTTTTAAATTTAAATACTTAGCAGTATAATAATGAAGATTATTCTGTTGTAATTAGTAAATTTTCTAATTTTTTCTCTAATATACAAAGTGGTCAAGAATAAGTGTTTGAATTGGCAATACAATTAAGAGCATTTTTTTTTGGGCTATTTGCAACCGGAAATGTTTTGTTGGTTTATTTGACGTAACCTGAACAGCGACAAAATTGTAGGTTATGTGAATAAAGATTAGCGTTTTAATTTGAATTTGGAATGTCAAATGGCACTTGTAAATTGACGGCCGTCAGTGTCAAGCTGTGAACAACCGGAAGTTACTCCGATTGTACTATTTAAATAAAAATTCAACACTGCCAATTCAAACATTGATTCTTGACCACTTTGTATTTTTGTAATAAAGGATAACTATAGAGCGGTAGAATTATATTTTCCAAGGTTATCAGTTACCGAAATGCTTGCAAAGTGCAAGGTATTGAGTCGGTCAGCGACGTCGTAAAGCATTCGAGTAAAAGCAACTAATTTGTACCCCAGACAGCACAAAAGTCATAAAGATGATTTAAAGATGTCTTAAAGGTTAAGACATCTTCATGACTTTTGTGCTGTCTGGGACGTAATGCATATGGTATTCGCTTCTCCCACTGCGTGCAATTCAGTACGCTTCTGACCGATAACCTTGAAAAATATATTTCCGGTTAGTAGGGATAAGTTAAGGTAAAAAATAAAATTATCTAATTCAGTCAATATATTACATATTTCAATTAATATTTTACATGATATCATGCACAAAGTACTGATATATATAAAAAAATAGGAATAACTTATGGTCAAAATTATATTGGAACTCTAGATATACAACATAGGCTATTTCTATATAGTATAAACATTTACCGTTTATACAATCAACATATACAAATTATAACATTACCTTAAACGCTACAGTAAATAATATTAAAATGAGTACAATAATAAAAATTTGGTTCCATCATAAACTAACACATAATATATTCAAAATAATCGAGATTATATTAGTCTTGCATTTAATTTATAATAAACTGCCGTGTTTATATAATATTCATAGGGAATATACAGGAGGAAATTAATAGAAAACGGCCATAATCAGCCATTTTTCATTAATTTATGGTGAAACATACAAGCTAAGTCTCCTAAGTTATCGTCTTCTATTTGATACACACAAGGGTACAAATTACATTCAATCTAAAATTGTATAATAGTGCACACTTTTTTGTTAATAATTCAGGAAACGTAATTGTTCACTTTTTAATACGTGGCTACAATTTTATAAAAATGGACCCTTAATGTCTATACACATTACGCATTTTATGCATCGTGTACAACGTGCAACATCCTATCATTTCTGCAATTCAAAAAAAAAAAAAATTACAACACTTTTAAAGAAAATTAATAAAAGAATATTTTAATACACCTGTACAAAAATACTGGCATTTCAATTAGTCATATATTTTGAATGTAATTACCATTTTAACACAATTTAACGTCTACACAATGTACACATACATTCTTTTTACTTGGGAAATCTAAATTTTAAGACGGTACACTCTTTCTTAAAAGTAAGAAGCAGGATGGAACAGCCCAACAACAGCAAATTTGAAAGTCGACGGCAAGTGCAATTCAAATTAAACATAAAACAAAATAATAATAACATAAACATCTGTTTGGAATGCACCCTCATGTTGTTAATTTGTTTTAAAACTGATCGGCTAAGAGATCACAAATTTCTACCGAAACACTTTCCTTACTGGAACGAACTGTCAACCTGTACATCTGTAACAAAAGTAATCAATGAAAACATACCTGCAACATGCATATAATTACCTGAGCATTTTTATTGGGTTCTAAACGCAAGAGACACCCAACTTGTTGAGTTCGCATGTGAATAATACCAGCACAGACAAAATTGTCTGGGTTAGGATCGATTCCATCTAACAACTGCATTCCGAAGCCCATAATTTTTGTTCTTGCTGCTTGTAAATCCATCGGAGCACTAGCCTTGAATATTTTTTGAGATCTTTGTTGATTTGTGCTGTAAATTCAAATTATTAAATCACATAAAATCATTTAAATCACTCAGCGTAACCATTCGCTTACCTGCCTAAATTCTTCCATCTAGCGAAGAATGACTCGCCATTCATTTCAGTAGGTTCAAAGAACTTATTTATGGTTAGTGGTAATTTAAGGGTAATTTTCTGGGGGATATTATTATAAATGAAAGTAATAGCGACAGTAGGTGCATCTATAAATAAAACTGAATTAACTTGAGAAGAGTAAACGCCAATGAATTACCTGTGTAATCATCGATACATTCGGCATTTAACATCTGTTGAATTTGAGCACCAGCTTCTAAAGTAGGTTCTACCGGTTTCATTTGTATGCTTAATTTGGAAGATTGTTCATCAGTCCATTGAAGTGTTGGCACAAAATTCTGCAAGGCAAACGAGGTCTTGTTTCCGTAAAATAGGCCAAGTCGTCCAAGGTTTTGTCTGAATTCGCTTTTCACACCGATCTGGATCAAGTCGTTTTCAAAAAGCACTCCATTATTTTTACATACAAATCTGTAAATGACCTTCATAAAACAATTTCCGTACAAAACAATACAATGATATACTTCTTTGGATTATACATATTGTTGGTAGTTGTTGCGTTTGTAGATTTTCCACTGTAAATATCACCAAGGACATCCAGTAATACACCAGTATGTCCAGCACCAGGTTGTGAAGTTGGTGGGGTTGATAAACCTAATAAATCACCGGAAGCAGTTGTGCTACAACAACCACATACTTTAATCACCAACATACTTTACACAAAATAAAATTACCTTGTATTATTAACTTCGTTATTATGGTTTGATATAGGCGTAGGACTTTTACCTTCTTTGACTTCATTTTCAGGAACTCTCCCGGGCTTTTTCTTCTTCAACACCGCCAGTATTGAGCTCTCACGCTCCGGGAAAGCAGGCATTTCTTCCAACACAGTTGCCAGAACATCTGAGCTAGCTATTATACTTAGCTGCAAATACTCAGACGCCCTCTGCTGCAATTCAGCATCCGCAGATCTTAAATTACTATGTTGCCTGAAGACGTCCTGCACTTGAGTACGGATTTCAGGAAATAAATTCACAAATTTTATGTAAGTGGAAAGAAGAAGGGCTCGTGTCATCGGTGAACACAAGTGATACTTCGAGTGTAACAGTTGAAATTGGACCGATGGGGAAGAACGATGGTCTCCGGCGATGAGGTTTCCAAATTCTCCAAGGATGTAACCACCTACTTTAACCATGTTTTCATGACATGCTGGGGCTTGAAGTGCCTACATAATAAAACAACATCACTGCTTTCATTATATTAATAAATCTACTGTGTGTATACCTCAAATACGGTTTTTGCTGCATAACCTTGAACCTCATCTCTGTTAATAACGATTTGGATTACTCTGTACCAAACTTCCTCTGATACGTAGTCACCTGCTATTCTAATAAGATTTAATATCACGTCGACGTACCTAACAAATAAAACAGAGGTGAGCTAAATTCTTGTTTGAGATTATTTCAGTAGTTTACCAAGTATAATCTGTGGCATATTTCTCTGCTAGTATAGCAACTTTGAGCACCATTTCTTCACGAATAGAATAATCAGCAGTTTCTAGGTAATTCAACATTTCCTGCACGATTTCCTCTGCGTTTGTTTTGTCACACATTGCGTATAGAAGGTCAACCGCTTGTTGCCTCACAGATACATCTTTCTCCATTTTCATCGACAGTATAACAACCTCCTGGTGTTTCTTAACAGCTTCATGGGAAAATTCTGAGGTTGCTAAATGACACATTGATTCGAGAGCTAAATATCTTAAATTCGTTTCTCTATTACTTAAGAACTGGCCTAGCTGATTACAGGCTCTAACTAGCAAATTTGCTTCGCTAAAAAAAATTATTATTTTTTGCTTATTAAACATAATGTTATAATGTTGAATACCTGTCATTATGAATTATGAGACTTATAGCTTCAAACAGGACTGCGTTTTTAGCATTTGAATGCTGCACTTTTTTAGATTTAGGTGGTTCTTGTGCTTTGTTTAAAATTGTTTCTAAACACTCATTTAATCGACCTCTCACACCTGGATCTTCGGCTGCAATAACGAAACTATGCAGAAAAAAATTAATGTTGAATGCGAAACCGAATTACCTGGCGGAGTGTAATTCTGAAGCAAACGGAGTAGCTTTACGGATAACCACGGAGCGGGTACAAAATAATATGTGTAATCTTGTAGATCGGTGTAGCTTGCAGTGACAATCTATTTAGTTGAACTGAGATAAGAAAACGGACATTTATTCATGGGGGAACTTACCCGACTTAATCTAGAAACTGCTAAAGAAACACACCCTTTGTACTCGTCGGGGTTTTTCTTAACGAGAGCGTCTATTAAACTCGTTGCCGCTGTTACTACCCCCATGTGCTGGTCGTTTAAAAGATGTATGATACGAGAAGTCCATTCACCCCCAGGAATAATTTCCTGAGAAGTACGGAATAGTCTTAAAAGACATAATGCTGCACTTTGTTTGACTACATCCATAGTGTCACTAGAATAATAATAAAATAACATAAAGTAATATCAAAGATAAAGTATTTAACATTATTTGTACAACACTTCATTATAATGTGTGTGAAGGGCTGCACGTTAATAGATGCTAAAAACAAAATTATTGATAGTGTATGATTTTATTTGGCAGGATTAAATAGATTAATTGAATAAATAATCAGTGTATAAGTATATACTGATTAGTTAATCATAAACCTCTTACATAAGAGGAAAATATTTATCATTTAATTGGCATTTGATTTAACATATTTTTGAAAGGACTTACACATATATATATAACTTAATACTCTCTGACACAAATATATTTTAATTGATTTGCAAATTGTGTTAAACATTTAAAAACTTACGCTGACACTAAAAGTTTGGGGATTTCGTTTCCAAACGCTTCGGCCATTTCTTTGCTTCCAATGTTTGCGATGCATTGGAGTGCCAAATTAACATGAATAGGGTTTCTTGATTGTAAATCATTCTTTATGCTCTGTATGATAAGTTTGATTAATTCGCTGTTAGTGTTGACTAGTACTGATATGAATAAATATCCCTAAAAAAAAAAAAAAACAAATGAATTATTATAGAAAAAAGTTGTCAATGTTTGACACTTACAATCTGTTTTTCTGAGTATTTGTTTGAAGATAATAAATTGACGGCTTCCATGTGCCCGAAATCAATATCATGTCCAAGTAAAAATATAAACAAAAGTTTACAAACATATTTTTTCTTTTGATATCCATCGAGAGTTTTATCACCCTTGAACTTACTTCGTATGTTGGCCAACTCTTTGTTAATACGCTTTATCTCGGCCTCTTTACTTTTACCTAAAATAATAATGAATATTATAAAAAGCTTGAGAAAAAGAAGATTTGAAACGCACAGTTTCTGATGTCGGATATGAACACAGCAAGACCTCGCATGCCATCTCCACGAACAGCTGGCATTTTGACGGGCTGCCCGGCACTTTATTAATCCTATATCTAAAAAAGTTTTACACAAAATAAGCCGATTGTTTAATGTGTCATGCCGTAATATATGAAAAGGTCAAATTGACCCTCCCCCTAAGAAGGATACCGACTTTTGACAGTAAATTGTAAACTGGAAGTGCCAATACACCTACCTTCTCTGATAATATCGGTCGGATTTTACAGACAAGACCCTCAATAACAACCACAAATGTGGGAAGGAAAACCCAACACCTTATTTTTGAAGTACGTATACTATCTAATCCTATAGAGAAAGCAACTCTACAACACTGTCACCTGTCACTGTACTATAGGCAACTGTGCAATCAACAAAAGTAACCAGTGTTGCCAACAGTGGATATTCACTTTCTACCAAAAGGCTAAAGCTATCTACTCAGTTACGCGGATAGCGTTTTGCGACTCTCGTGCGGTATTTGTAATTGGCTCATTCAAAATCGTTTAAAATTATAGCCAATCACAAATGCTGCACGAAAGCCGCAAGCCGCTATCCGCTTAACTGAGTAGATAGCTTAGGGGCCGTTTTCATAATAGTCAGTGAGTATATAATAGTTATTTCTATACTCACTGTAATAGTGCTAAAGGAGACTTTAGGCGCTTTCCAATTGCACAGACGAGCTACTCGGTGCTACTCAGAAGCTACTCCGGAGCTGCTCAAATGCATTCCAATTGCACTTTGAGCAGCTCCGAGTAGCACCGAGTAGCTCGTCTGTGCAATTGGAAAGCGCCTTTTAATTTAAAGTCACTTTAAGTATAGAAAAATTAATGTGTTTTTATAGGTTAAAGTCACTTTAAATTTAAAGTTGTATTATGAAAGTGGCCCCAATGTATGTACAGTTGAAAAAGAACTCTCAGCAATCCATGGAAAATTAACGTGTGTCTTAAGTTGATTGTAATGAAATAAATGCAAATCCAGTCACGTTACAGAACTTCATGAATGGTTTAAAACGTAGTTTTAAAATGTATTGAACAGAGTGGAGGGCATTTTCAACCCTTTTTATAAATTAAAAATAAATTTTTAATTAGTATTATAACATTGCATTTTTTCAATGATATAAAATAAAATTGAGGTTATTTCCTGTGTCAAGTGACATTTGTAAGTAAAATAAGAGTACTAATAGCACAGTCTACATAGACTGTGCTAATAGCGTTTTCGATTGACCGCACTAGTGCGCACTCAGAATATCTTCATCTCGTGTTATTACATGAGGTTAACAGAAGATGCAAATACACTGAGTGCAACCAGTGCAGATGAATCGAAAACGCTGTAATAAGACATACCTTCATTGTCGTTTCAAAGCAAGTTTTTTTTCAACTGTACATACGTTACTAACCATACACGGGAATGTCGCGGTTCGCGAATTCGGAAACGGTCAAAACAAAAAAGGAATGATTTTTTAAACAGTATGCCTAAAAGAAGAATTAAATCTGTAATTTAAATTTTAATTAACGTTTCATGTTAATTTCAACGTGCCTTTTAAGCAAATACGTGCTTTATATAAGTTCTCGTAACCATTTTCATAAAATTGTGTTAAAGGTGTGAAATTTCGTACAAGAAAAATAAGAGTCAGAGGACAATTTTTTTGCAGTTTTGTCTTCAGTGCCCATAGAGGAAAGCTTTAATCCTTAAGCGTTAAGGACGTTTAAGGGACACCTGTATATAGAACTTTTTCCCTCAGTATAGTCAGAAATCTCTCAGAATATCTCTACTATACCTTCCTTTCCTAGTTATGCTATCAGCAACTAGAGGTCAAAATAAAAAAGTGCTAGTTATGGAAGAATGTAAAAGGATATTCGGCGAATAGTTATTCTGTCCTTATTCTACGATTATAAAACGGGGCCTTAATGATAAAACTGTATTTTGTAATATAAGTTTTATTAATAAAGATTTCTGTGTGCTGTTTTTGCCATTAATTTTTGTTGGATACCTATGTACTTTAAAATTAAAGTAAGCAACAGCAAACTATTAACATTTATAAGAAACATGTTTCCTTGGAAACGTGAAAACTATATTACTTCTAATTCTTCCTTATTAATTTCAGCGGTAGTCAAGTAAGTGGTCACAAATTTATAATAAATTTAAACTGCTATAACTTCATTGTTTTTGTCTTGGTTAAAGGCGTGCGTCCGTTTTGAGGCACCCTATATATATATATATATTGAGAAATCAAACCTTTCACGGCTGGTATTACCAACGTTTTGAGGATACCTTAAATTTAAGTCGTGTTTAGGTTGACATTTATGCATGGGTCTGTATATATGTATAAGGCCCGATCTTTTAACTTCCTTTTAAGTTACTTGTAAATTTATCTGTCTTGTAACTGAAAAATCTATCATTTAGGTGTCTATCAAGCATTATGCATCTCTTTCGGATTAACTCGACGAGTGAGTGCATCTATCTCAATCACATGAATACGCGTTGCTATAGCAACTAATTTAATGCTCATTTTAGTAAAAAGGGAGTTTACAAGGAAGTTAAACGACCGGCCCTAAATAACATTCTGATTGACACTTAAGCTAGAGATACATGGAGCGTTGAGCGCGTCAAAACGCCGAGCGTACTCTACTCCCATTGGTTAGTGCTCGATACGTAAAGAGCATTAGCCAATGAGAGTGCAGTACGCCCGGCGTTTTGACGCGCTCAACGCTCCATGTAAATCCAGCTTTAAACTTCAACTTTAAATTTCAGTTAATTTAATTTAATTATATATTATTTTGACACGACCTATATTGTTGTTATACAGTCTAAAAGGTTTTAATAAACTACTACTACTACTACTAATGTGACTGACTTTTGTTGAACTTACATAAAATGCCACATTCTGAACACGGCTTAAATTTAAGATGTCCTTAATGTATTGGTAATATCGGCCGTTTAGTCCATTAAAATAGATCAATTACAACATATTTAATTTAAAACTCTGTTTTCATAAAAAATTTAAAATGTTAATATCTCCGTTTCAATATTTTCTTTATTTCGGTAAATCTACAGGTATAAAGGTCTACAAAATTTAAATTTTTGACTAGTTCTGTACATGTATATATAGATATATTTTATTTGTTCGTTATAAACTTAACAAAAAGTTATTAAATTTAAAATACTCATAACAATCAAATATTCAATAGAATTTTAAATACATATTTATGATGATAAAATTAAATAAATAAATAATTAAAAATCAATACAAAATACCAGTATAAAAAATATTGTGATGTTTAAGTAGATTATTCTAACTTTCACTATTATCTTAGTAATTGCCGGAACTCGTCCAGTTCATAAATACTCGTCGATAACCTGCAATCATAACACGAAAATAATTAAGTACGTAAATCCGTAAATACTATTATTACCTGCCAATACTGTTAATAAGAGAAACTATTTCCGTACGTTGCAATTGGAAGTTCTTCCTATGTTCATGAATGTATAAATCCGGACTTTGATGATCAAACATTCCAGAAAACAAGATTTTCAAGGCGGTTCCTAATCCTTGAGTCTACAAACATATATTACATTAAATGCTTTAAATCTTAATGCATAAATTACCTGTAATTTTCCCCAAAGTTTGCACTTATCACAACCAACGCAATCCATAATAGTAGAGACATTACGAAAATGCTGCTTAAACTCCGATTTCAATTTTTGCGCTTTTTCACCCCCCGTAAACATAGAGCTCTCGTTAAAATGTTCAGGGAACATTTTCACCACATTTAATAAATCTTTAACTGCTAGTTTTGTATCCCAATCTTCAGCTTCATTACCTAAAGACAAAAGCGTAAAATCTGAATTGGAATGATGTAATATTACCTGTATAAAATTCTTCTCGTAATAAATACGTGGTTGCCTTTGCAAGTGCACGTAATTCCAGTAAGTACACAAAGTATAAGTTGCGAAGCCAATTCGGTCCTTCTCCGCTTGTAGTCTCAGGAGAAAATCTTCTCTTAAATTCATGCAAATTTGGTCCCCATTTACCTTTACTCGCTAAACCTAATTCACTTTGTTCAGATAATAAGTATTTTGCACAGAGGTGAATATTTATGCTGGTATGTAATCCAGAAATTGCTCTGTAGAAGACCCTTTTTTCTAAACACATTCCATTTAATTTTTCATTTCGTATATACGAATTGAAAGATCTGCTCGGCCTTAAATAAATTATTTAAAACATCAATGTGAAAACGCACGGAAAAGTGAATGTACCTGAAACAATTTTCTAAATATATGCTGTTCCATATTCTATGGGCGGAATGTCCGCGGTACCCTGTATACCGCTCTGGATTCAAGAGTAAATCTACATACTCTGCATCATTATCATGTTCGTTAATTATGCAGAAGTTATCTTGGGCATCATCAAAAGCTTTCCACAATTCAAAATACTCCTGTGATTTTGCACTGATTGTTGTGTTTAAATAACTTAACTCTGGATTGTAATCCTCACCGCAGCCAGATAACTAGAGTTAAATTTAACTTAATTATTTAAATGTAGCGCAGATATTTTTGACAATAATTAATTGTTTAAACAGTAACTAATCAATTTTTAAGGAATTAAATTTAATCAAACTTCTAAGAAAATATAATTACTGTAATACTGATAATAACATGTGCAATTTTAAGTTGGTGTACGTGATTATAATCTCATTAAAAATATTTTGATAATAATAATACCTCTTCCTTCTTAGAAACTGTCACTTCTTTTGCAGAGCCTTTCAATCCTGGTGGAATGTCATCTTCTTGACAGGGTTCAACATGACAATGCCTTATCGCACATCTACTATCGTCTGCCCAAAAGGGGCATTGTCGTTTTAAATTAACTTTGTAAAATCGGAAATAATCTTTAGTAAGTAAACTGCGCAGTCGAGGGTATATCTTAACATTGTTAAAATAATCTACAGTATCTACGTTACACGTACAGTCATCGATACGTCCATGCAACTGAAAATGACATTGTTAGTAAACAAGTGAATAGTGTAAAGTGAAAAAGCTGGTTTTACCTGACAAAAACATTGGTCATCTTCCTTAACTCCAAAGTATCCAAAGCTTTGGCTAATTATGAAGAGTATCAGACATGACTGTATTAGACAAGCTGAAGACATTACTACACGTTTACAGCTTACATTTAAATGATCTTTGAATTGAAGACGTTTTAATCTGAACGTGTATATCGTCTCCCATACGCCATTTACACACCAATCAGCATGAAACAAATCGAACACTGATTTTGCACGTATGCATCATATGTTTGATTTGACACTTGTTGACGTTACACGCACGTTAATATGGTTGCATAATCTAAAGGCGTTATGTCAATTAATATTTAAAATTCGGCGTTTATTCATCGTCTTCATAAAAAGAAACCTAATCTTTTAGGTTTTGTTTCATTAATAAAACAACAGCGGAAAATAAATAAAGTTTTAATTTAAATACTCTGTACAAAACAAAATTTTTACAAAAAGGAAACTATACACTGGCAAACAATGAATTTACCACAATATTAACAGATGTAAAATTTCCATAATTCTATATTTTTCTATAAACCTTACATTTATGGATCATCTATTAATACTGGGATTACTTAAATAAATAAATATATATATGAGGGTATTCATGCTCATTGAGTTGAGTTTTCAGTAGTAATTTCTAGTTAATGAAAGCGATCTTCTTTTAAATAAAACATGTTGTAATTGTGCTAGGTGGTGTAAAAACCCTGGGTTAGGAAAAACTCGTCTTTGCCTAAAAACGAACTGCAAAGCCTCTGCGCAGTCCATATGTCTTACGATCATCAGGTACGCTATGACAAACGTAGCTGAGCGAGATATTCCAACTACACAGTGAACAAGTATTCTACCTATAAATAACCAGAGCTTATATATCAGGTGATTTTTAAAAATTTTTATCAACTCTTGCCATGACATTTGAACGACATGTCTTAGATGAATTGAAAAATAAGTTATTGCACTCCTTGAGGTTATTTTACTGTAAAGCTAAGACAGAGTTGATAAATTTTTTTTAAATCAGTCGGTATAATATCGTTTGCTGATTATAAATTAGTGTACCTCCACTTCTTATTGCATTATCTATGAATGCGGCAGCTTGTTCGAAGTATATAGATATGTCCCATGAAGGCCTATCGTGTCCAGGGATTCCCATGTATTTAATTTTGACATTTCTGTAATACGACTCGTTTGTATCAACTTGGTATTCATCTTTCCCTTCGGCACAGTTTAAAACATGTGTTATTCCATTTTCCACCAAAAACTTCTTGTCCTTTGCAGAATACCTGCAAAAAAAACATCGTGTAGAAGATGTATCAGCAGTATTTAAATTACTTACTTGTCTCCTAGGTACAACCCATTATCAATTTTATTAACTGAATGAATATTTGATATGCTTGAATGTGCATCTGATCTGACAGTGTAGGTCAATTCATCGAGCACATCAATCAAGTATCTGCCACTGATTTGAGTGTCTGTGGATCTTGGTCTTAGAGTACCCTTTGAAGGTTGAAAATTAAATTTAGGTTAAGGTCATGTTTACATAAACGTTTAAATGTAATCAGTAAAGTATACTTACGCTGTATACCGCGTCTCGCCACATTTCATTACTTCAAAACGCGTTATCAGTGAAAAAAGGCGCACTCCGATGATTTTTCTACAGAATGAGTAACGTACTAATTTTACAAGCTAATGTAGGCACGCAATACTAACAACATGCAATGACATTTCAATACGTAATTTTATAAATAGAATTTTGGTATTGTGCCAAACTTATACATCTACTACGCTGAAGATTAAAATAAAATTTATTCCGGGAATTTGTAAGACGAGTAAACGACATTTGTAATTCTAAACACAGGTTGTTCACATCCTAAGTTCGACTTAACATAGGTAGACCGGCGAGCAGTAGATCAATCGATTCTCAAAAAAGTATATATAGGTATATGCAAGTTAACTTAATTGAAAAAATATGTAATTTTAAGCAAAGGAAATCAGATACAGTTAAACACAAAAATATAAAAATAAATGTTTCAAAACCTATTAAAATTAAATTATTAATTTAAAATAATTCTGCAACTTGTGAGGAATCTCAAAACCAATTTATATTATTTATAATTATTTATTAATAATAAAAATGCAAACAGCCAATCCCGTAATCGCAAGTTTTTAGTTACACAACCGTCTACTAGTGGCGTCATTCGTGTTGGTTATTCGGTTGGTGAAGTTTGAATTGTTTGAATGTGCTTGCTACATTTACAAAGGTCTGTATAAATAACATTAATTTAAAATATGTATGTTATAATTTGACTGTATAATACCTTAAGAATTCAAGTTATGTATTTTTTCAAATGCAAGCAATAAAACATTAGGAATATCTTTTAATAGCGCCACCTAATCAGAGTTATAGAACTTGGTGCTTCTATTACGCCTAATCTTATAAAATTAATCGAGTTTATTTAAGACTATGCATCATAACAATAATTTTGATGCATAAATTTTAGTTTTCTCTATTCAAATGTACTTTGCCGCCATTTTCGTTTTTGTACGAGGCGTCCTCTATAATTTTGCATATCTACTATTGGCTGATAATGTTCACGTGATCACCAGATTTATTTATCGTTATTATTTGAAATTCTGCGAGCAAAGTGTATTGTGAATGTATATAATAATAATTCGGTGAGATTTATAAATGCTTCGTGTATTCAATTAAAAAAAAGTTTTAATTTTAATTATTTAGACATACAAGGTACAAATCCTGAGTTCATCTTAATTTTAGTTCATAATTTGAGGTTATGTCGTTTTTTAATTTTAAATATTTTTTTTAGTCTATTATTATATTACACTCAATTAGTTTAGTAACTTGTTAATTTTTTGCTTGTGGCTTTGAGTTTCTTTTAATTAAATATAATTTTTGCCTTAAATGGTTCATTACATATAGAGGTGTTTAAAAAATACTTTGGGATATTTTACCCGGTTATAGATCTCATCAATACAAACATAAAAGTCACAGTAAACATAGGTCCAAAAATCAACCGTTCCCGAAACATCTGATTCTGTAAAAAATAAATTTTGCTTCAGTCACTTTTCAATTTAAACTAATAACGGTGTTATTAAAAAGAAATCTTCTACATGTCACTCCTTCCATTTCTAGGCATGTCCATCCCCGTAAAAATGACATCAATTGTGTTTTAAACCACTCTCATAGCACAGGTTATTACTACCAAAATTAAACGTTCCCTGTATGTAAAAAGTTTCATTTCAAAAACTAAAAAAGTATCGGAAACGGTTGATTTGCGGACCTATGTTTATTAATAGCGTTTTTCACTGGCTGCACCGATGTACACTCAGGATATCTCTATCTCGTTTTATTACATAGAGCTGAACCGACATGAAAATACACTCGGTGCACACTAGTGCAGCCAGTGGAAAACGCTGACTTTTCTGTGTGTATTGAGGTGATCTGTAACTGGGAACATGTTTTTAAACACCCTGTATATGCATTAAAAATTACTGCTTTAGAATACGACTAACAGTATTCATAAAAGTCTTGCAAATTCATACACACATATTTTTTGTGAATCTTTGCAGATATCCCAGTCAAAAATACATAGTTAGTTTGAGCAAAGCCAGTTGATTTTAATGCTTAAAGTTTAAAATAACATTGTGTTTCCACTAGGTACCCAATTGATTTGATGCTCATTACTTTTCTTCGTTTAAGATGTCTTTTGTGAACCATCCATTTTTGGGATTTATTTGAATTGGGGAGGGGGGGGGGGAGGTTTACATTAAAAGTACTGTTTATATGTTTAATAGTATTGAATATCTACATACATATTTTAATATCAACATAAATAAAACTTAAACACGAAAATTATACAAAATAAAAATACTCAAGTAGGCAAAAGACACACCACAAAGACGTAACTGATGATGAATAAGAGTAATAAAACACAGAGTATACAAAAATACAGTTTTTTAGGAAGTATAAAAAAAATATATTTCGCAAAATTTGGCCGTTGTAACTGCACTAATGTTATTTGTATTCGGCATTCCCTGCAAAGTAATGAAAAATTTAAATATGTAAACTAGTACTATACAGAGGTAGTCAGTTTGTGCATACACAAGAAAGGCACGTTCAGTATCAATACTTACAAATAATACAATCAAAAAAATAATCAGAAAATATTCAGTCTTAGTACTTCTATAATTTCTTACGACGTTCGATTCATACAGTTTCCCTACAGCTCAAATTTATGCAACAGAACTTTTTACTTTTAAAAGGAAATTCAAATAAATAAAAATAAATGTCATTTCAAAGATTCTTCAAAAGTACGCTTCGTTCTGTCAAAAACTAAAAATAAATTAAATACATATCTTCATACTCAACTAATCAAGTTATTGTTATTGAAAAATATGAAGACTTTAAAATGAATAGGAATATTTTGAACACGAATGTCATTCTGTTGCATAAATTTTAAACAACGTATCATTTTTCACATTTTATTCGCATATATAACGACAAAGAAAGATCTGTAAGAACAAGTTAGTAAATAGCATGAGTATTAAGATTTATGTATAGATAAATAGTATTTTTAAAAATACCAATAAGACTAGCTGATAAACTTATGCATAATTACAAGTTATAAATTAGATAAGAGTATTTTTTTTACAAAATAAAATACTAGTTATAAATATTTTTTGAGCATATTACAATAACACAACTAAAATTTGACTACTAACCAATAATTTTAGTGAAATAATAATAATTTCAAAGACAGCAGGACTTAAATAATGTTTATTTTTACTTGGACACAGAATTTTCAGACGTTTGGTTATTCTTAACAGGCCATGTAATAAATAAATATTTGTACTTTTTTTTAATTTACTTCGTACATACTCAGTAACAATTGTTTCAAGGGTAAAGATTAGCATCACTTTTTGGCACATTCGATTTTGTTTAATTCATGCAATTTAAATAAAGCTGTTGTTAATTTTTTCAGAAAACATTTCAGTTTCATCCTAAGCATCGACATTAACTCAATTCTTTTTCTATTTTTAAGTAAAGAATTTAAAAATTTAAGCAAGTGACTTTGAATTCTTATTCAAATTGAAATGCTACAGTATGTACACAATAATGTTTTAAATTTACAACTTAGATTTGTAAATAGTACGCGAGGCCTGATAATCACACTAAAAAGGATGCATTTTTCAAAAATAATAATAATAATATGGTCCCAAGTAATGGCAAGACAGGCAAAATAAACTAAAATAATCTGTTTTTGTGATGCTATTAAACAACGATAGGGGTTTCTTGGTAATGATGATAATGATGATGAATATGCTCATGCACGTGATGATGTTCATGTCTTTCAACACTAGAACTAGGACTTGATGGAGTATTACTAGATTGTTTTTCTTGACTCGTTGAGCGATGCTCAGTTTTGTGAGTTTGATCGTTGGAACAGAAATTCGAAGAGAATTCTTGTTCTAGCCATCGCATGACTTGAGCCATCGCTCTTGCTTGATCCTCCTGCCTGTTTCTATGTCTTAGATAATGCGGTGATGATGTATTGCCCAAGACGATTTGTGGAATTTTTTTGACGTTTTTCTTGAACGTTTTAGCTTGGGTAGTATCAGCACTTTTTGGAACTGTTTTTTTCGGCGTTTTCTGTTCCGTATTTTCTTTATTTTGATTCATTAATAGATGGCAATGTAAGGGTAGATTTGTATATCCTTGAGGTTTTATCCGGTTGTGTTTACGACAACCTTGATTTTTCCTCATTGGTATTCTCTTACTCGACACACACATGACCGCGTCTATTAATTTATTGTATTGACAATTAGTGTTTGGTAGTTGTGTAGCATTTTGGAATGATGCTAGGTCTACATAGAAATGGGTAGGATCCATTATATCTGCTAAATATTGAAGGGTTGGCATTTGCGAAGTTTTCTGATGTCTTTGTTTTGTTTCGTTTCGTTGGGAACGCTTCGTTTCGGAATTTAAATGGCTTTGTTTTCTGAAAAACAATTATATTTAGTATGTATAAATTTTAATCATTTCTTTTATAATTCCAACAAAAATTGCAATCGTTTTCAGTTTATAAGAAAAACAATAGCAAAGAAAAAACAAATTTATAATATAAATTCCTTAAACACGAGGTGGCTTTTTCATACACCAAGTAAAATAAATAAAGCTCCAAACTGTTTACTAATCTTGTCAAATAAAGTATCTTCAGAAAGGTCATATTTACACTACATGTACATCAAAGGACTTTGTGTTTGTTTGGGTTGAAAAGGATGTGTAGAATTATTTTGCCAAAGTGAATTATTACAGCGTTGAACACAAGAGAACAATTTACAAATTGCAGTTTAATGCCATTAAAAATTACCTTGAAATATTTCTTTTTTAAAATTATAATTAAATCACTGCAACAAATTTATTTAAAAAAAAAATTAGTTACCTTGTTGTTTGCAAACCAAGATTATTTTTATCCATATTGGCTTGTATTATCTGCAATAACTCTTGCCTTTGTAAAGAACTCGATCTTTCTTTCTGTCCTTTTTCAGTTTTTGAACAATTTTCTTGCTGGTTGTTACATGTATTAGAATCTTTAGGAAATGTATGTCGATTAAATTTTTTATAATATTTCTTTTGTCTCAACTTATTACAGATGTAATGATCAGAGCAATCTCCTTCTTCCTCACTCGTTACTTCTCCAGAAATTTGACTGCAAGCGTCGGAAGTATCGTCCGAAACGTTGAGGCAATCTTCAGGATCGGCGTCTAACGATTCACAACATTCATGTCTTTTCGCTCTCCTTTGCTTTTGAAGTTTTTTGCAGTATTTATTACCCTGTTTAATAGTAACGTTTAAATCTCTTTTAAGCCTAGTATTTGGTTCGTTCTTTTCGTCAGGTTTGTTTTCTTTTTGGTTTATTACGGTCGCGCTGACGTGCTTCCGTTGATCCGGAGAAACTGTTAATTTCACTCTGATCGTTTTACTACCGAAGTGAGGTACTTTTACCGAAGATCCTAACGCTTCGTAAATCGTTGTTACCAAACCGGCAATATCCTAAATACACGAAATTTATTGGCGACGAAAAATAAATTTAAAATCGTAGGACTTACATCTTTGGTAATTTTGCCATAACCGTCGAAGTCGTACAGGGTAAAAGAAAATTCCTGTCGTTCCTGGCCTGTTTTATCAACACCCCCTTCCACGGAAACATTGCATGAAAATTCTTCCAAGTTTAAATGTTGTTGTTGGGATGTTTGGGGATTTGTTGGACGGGTATAGAAAGGGTTGGAATTTTGAGATTCTAAGGGTGGAGTAGTACAAGCTGTCCTTAATCGTTCTTCTATATCACTTTCGTGACATCCATTGCCTAATAATTCTTCGGTATCCGATATTTTACCATAATTATTTTCAGCTGAAAAAAAAAAACATAAAATACGCTTAAACTGGCAGTTTTTAAAGTACTAAATATAATGTAAAATGCACATTATTTACGACAATTTCTATTAGTTAAAAGGAAGCCTCGTGAAATATTAAAAGCATCGCAAATTATTAGCTTTCTCTAAGACGAAATTTGCAGTATGTATAAAACTATTTTTTACGCATGTAAACAAGTATTCATTCATGAAGAAGGTTGGCTTTCATCCAAGTATTCAGACAGTGGAAGTAAATAAACATAAAGTAGATGTTCAAAGGATGATATTTGGACGTAAAAATAACATTTATGTAAAAATACTTATTATTTTAAATTAGAGAAATTTTTATGAAATTTACAGGCCCGGTTTACACGCAGATAAATACCATTTAACAAAACGAATTCAAAGAATTTAGTTCCTCCCGAGACTGCAGCAGTGAATTAATAAAACTCGATGGGCGGTCGTCGATAAATTAAAAGCTTTCATAATAATAAAGAGAAACAATTTCCTGACGATTTTCTGCTTTCAGGCATCGGCATTTTTCATCATCGAAAAACTAATAAAAAAACAAATCAAATACAGCAGTTTATAAATATCTAAGGCGGCGCCGCAACTCATGAATAAAAATTTATTCAAATGAGGCAATTGTAAGTGAGAGTCATATTTAGCGATCAACTTTTGCTTTGTAGTTTTACGACAACTACTTCGGTAACGAAAATAAATGAGGATGTGACAGCCGGTTGCCTCACCTTATTGGCAGATGTTCAAAGAGATTTACAAAACTTGCATTTTAAACTAACAAAAATACATGTACACTATTTATTTATCTACGGAAAAACAGAAAACTCTTGTCAATCAAAATACGAACACTCAATATTTATTTTTACTTACTACCCAAAATGCTAAAATTTGAAAGTTATAAAAAATTTTAAACTTTTGTTATTTAGTGTATGTATAGTCTTGTGCAAAATTAAAATGGACCTTCACCTTTTCACAATTATTTTATTTACATTGAAGGCCCATCGTAATTAATTTTGTATTCGTTTTATAACGTTAAAAACAATAATTTCATGAAATTTATTGCAAGTCGATTTTGATTGCAATGGATAGGTTAAAAATCGGCCGCAAGATGTCGTAACCTAGATTTTATAAGGCATTATAAAAATTTTTTAACTCTTGTCGTTTAGTGTATAGCACGTGCAGCCTCGACTCGTGGTTTTTCTTATGTATGCGAATAATGTTTGGCGTCTTTCAGGGTGCATTCGACATAACGCTCCGAGCACTCAGAGTATTCCTTTATCTCACTTTTACATGCACTGAAACGCATTCGTTCTCTCTCACACTTCTGGTCAGAGCGTGCTCCGAGCGTTATGCCGAACCCAGCCTCAGAAGGTCAGAAGAAAGTTCAGTTGACATCAAATTTGACGTTGGTTTCTTTTGCTGCGGCATTGATGCGATTCATTTGTCATTCATTTTTAATATAAATACCAACATATTTCTGAGATCTTTTAAGCGTCTTTTTTATTAGGGCGCCTGTGTGCCTCGCACACTTCACACACGCTATGCGGTGGGCCAGGTCATGTGCAAAATTAAAATGGACCTTCATCTTTTATAATATTATTCTAATTACATTGAAGACTCATCGTAATTAATTTTGTTTCATTTTATAACGTACCTATAAAACAATAATTTCATGAAATTTGTTTCAACTCGGTTTTAAATATAGTGGATTAGGTCAAAAATCGGCCGCAAGATATCGCGACCTAAATTGTTGCATATTTTCATGGAAAATAAATTTCAAATTTTCATAATTAATTCGTGTTTCCTTTTTTGTACGGAAATAATGAGGCGCAATCGAACGTTTTTATAAACAATGACAAATTATAGTGAAATTATTAAATAAAAAAGAGGCGTTATAATTGAATTAAAAAATTTAATTAAAGCGAATATGCCTGTATTGAATTGTGTGAAATATTTTTTATACTTTTTAACAAATGGTTGATTTAGTTATAAAAGTTACAACATTTATAGTTTGTTTGTTGCATGACCTTCTGGGCGTTTTGAAAAATTTACATTGAATTTTGGTGCTCGAGAAAATGCCAAAAGCCGCCACTTTGGCGCTAGTTACCGGGTGCTGTTAAAGTGAGTTAATGAATTAAAATTGTAACTAACGTAATGCAGCAAAATTTATGATATAAACTTTATAGATTCATGCACAAATCATTTGATCACGTCGGAGTGTAGTACGCTTGCGCAAAAGAGAAAGGCTGCCATATTTAAAATCTACCGTGTTATGAATAATTACAAGATACATAAAAGAGTTTTTATAATGTAAAAAGGGCGTTGATAATTACGCATAACGAGAAAAGAAGCTTTATTATACTTGTTATTGTTAGTTACCAAATTCTTAGTACGCAGGTAAGATTTTATTCACATTAATCCAAAACCGTAAAAGTTTAATGTTAAATTAAGTTATTGAATGAATACTTCACCTTATTCCAACGTAAATAATATTCTTTATGTTCAAATTATTACAACAATAACATTAATTGTTCTTACACTCACATATGACAGAAGTGTAAGAATTGTCAAACTTTTAAGTTAAGAAAGCGCCCTGTAACCACTGCTTAGAGGAGCGCGCTTGAACTGCATTTTTGCCTAGGCCAGTTAGATTTCGTTACTCATTTAGAAGGTCATGGTTTATTGTATAGGTGTCCCTCAGAAATGTTGTTAGAAGGGTAAAGTCTGCTTAATGAAAATTTTGTATTTTTCTATTTTGGTGCTTTAACGACTACATTATGAAACTCATTTGGGTTTCATAAAGTACTTAATTAAAGCATTGGAAATTTTATTTTATTAGGTTAGCGATAACATACATATAAGGCACTTTTCAAAATTCACCGGTTCCATCGGTTACCTAACGAAGCCATTCTAGAATTCACCGGTTGATGCTATTTCCACCTTTCAAAATTAACCGATAAGAGAATGGTTACGCTACCGGTGAGGAATCACACTCACCGGGTTTTTAAAGTGGTGGAATGTATTTTTGTTTATAACCTAACTTTTTGTAAACGTACATAGTCCAGCCGTGTTGGAAAAATTAAGTGAAAACATTTAAAAACATTCAAAAGTAAGTAAAAAGTCCAAGGTTCGGAAAGTTACATTTAACAAATATTTTCTTCAAAAATTACATTACACGTCACTTTTGATGTTTTGATGTAGTAAATGTACTTTTTGTAGTACACAAGTTAAAAAATTACATAATCTCAATCTTTATTATACTCTATAATTGACCATTTATACATTTTGAATTAAGAAATAGGCTCGTATGGAAAAATCGAGGAAGCAATACATTGTTATTAATCTTTGAAACTTCAAAAATTGAGTTAGACATCTGGTAATTTATTTAGGGACTTTTAATGCCTTAGCAACAATTCTAAAAACAAATGTTATAGTAAGGCATTAAACTGTAGACTAAATTTATCTTGCATTTTTAAAATTGGGCCTTAAACAGCTTAATTAAAGTTTAAATTTGACTTAATTCAGTTTTAGGTTAGAATCCAGCAAAGAAATAACAATGTAAATGACGTAGAAAATGATGTAATTTTTAACCTAGTTTATTCAAAATAATAGGGACGTAGTAAATAAACCTGGTAAAAACATGGAAAATTCAACAAGGGGCGACATTAATCAAAATTAAGAATTTTTTCTTGTTTACATATTGATTTTTATACATTATTTCTTCTTGATCACTATCGCGCTAATATCAGACTTTAAGTATAACTTGAATTTAATGACTTTTTTTGTACTTAGATTTTTTATAATAGCAATGACGGCGGGATTCATGTTTCACAGAGGTTAGAAATTCCATTCCAATTATCGTTTCGTTTCAAAATTCACATGGTTCATCTCAGGAATTGATCAGCTTTTAACCGGTATAAATTTGATGAATTCTGAAAATTTTCCATAGCCCATAGTTTTGTTGGCATTTCAAACTGTAAAAATAATCTCCAAAACTGACATTTGTTTGACAATACCCGTACCTATCTGTTGACATCTCAAATTGCAAAAATAACCTCAAATTGACATTTGTTTGAAATTATTTTAAACGTCAACCAATGTCACCAACCGCCACGTAACCAAAGACTATTTTCCTATATTTAAATTGCAGACATTTCATCCTTTAGAAAATAATATAATAATAATAATAATGTACTGTTATTTGTAAGTTTCTTATAAATTTTTGATAATTTAGTAATTTGAAATGGTTTTTTTTTGCAGGATTTTTTTTAATGAGAAGCTTGACGTCATTGGATGGGCGCGAAGTTGTTGAAAATATTTTAGCATAAAATCATGAATGTTTTTATAGAGAATTACTTTTTACGAAGTAGTTATGAGATAGTTAAGAGGCGTACTTCAAAGTTTACCCTACGCTTGACATTTGATGGAAAAAATAATAAAGCTACGAGATGACTTTGACGAAAAAATTTCCGACTTTGATGTAGCAATCGGCACTAAATTTTGTTTATGCTTTGGGAAACACAAAAGACTGTGACACGAGAGAGATGAACAACAATTCATGACGACTATTCTCGGAACAGAACGAGGTGCGCGTTGTTTCGAATGACAAGCTGTGACCGTAAAGATGAGAGAAGCCGACAGACTGCATTGCTACATCAATCGCAATAACGACGCCGGACCATTAATTCTTGTCGAAATCACCGACGTGTATATACTCCCTGTGTATATATTTTTAGTAACAACTAAATCACATATGAAAGTCATTTTTTTTTAATATTCCTTGAAAATTAAACGGATTTCAAGTTTATTTCTGCCGCAATTAACAAATATATCAAAATTAGCATCGACGGCATAGTTGTGAGAAGTATTTATCAACGATGTCATAGATCAGGGGTTGTAAGAAGTTAAGGTCAAAAGATAGGAAAAATCTACACCTTACGTGTTAATGTAATTCCGTTGATTGTAAAAAGCAAATAAAAGTGTAGGAGGTATGTACAATAATAAAAACATTTGAAAAATGTGGCCAGGTTTAGAAAATAACATATGCGCCAAGTTGTAAATACCACGAGATTATTTTTTTTTTGATTTCTCACTTTTGAAATCACTTCAGTCTGAAAGTGAATCAATCTTCGTTGTTTATGAATTCGTTTTTAAAGTATGCGATGTTTAAAAACCGTCTGTTAAATGCGTAACCAAAAGTATAAAACTGCACCGACTTTCACTAGTAGGTACGTATTAAAATTGCATTTGGAATTCAATTAGTAAGCCTTGATTTTTTTTTAGTGAAAAAAATTTTCTGTCACGTAATTAATGTTGTAATTTAATTATAATTTAACGATTCCGGCGTGGAATAAACTCGCGTATTTGTCTAAATATACATTTAATTCCTGTGAAATTTAGCAAGCGCTGGCGCCGTCGGTTTAAAGTAAAAAAAGTAATGCGAGGAAAACAACATTACGTGAATGCTAAGTTTAATGATAAAGTACTGTTATTTCTCTTTACCTGAAAAATGTTTGTATCCGTTAAGAAATTTTGTTTTCCACCATTTAACGAAATTGTTCGCCATTTCTCGTACCCTATTCACGTATGATCTTTAAAAGTGTCAGTTAAAGCACACGTGCACATCCCTGTGTAATAAATAAATGAAAAACACGTCACAATCATCCACCAAAATGAAAAAGCCCAGGATTTAAGTGGGTATGCCGTTTCACCAAACCAAAATAAATATACACTATGTACAGAAAAACTGATCGAAAGTTAAGTAACACCAACGAACGGCTGAGGTTATAACGATAACTTAGAAATTTACGATTTAAGGCACTTTGACAGATAATAAAACTCGTACAACGAGCGCTCCGATTTTTAACCAGGACTTAAACCAACAGCACGTCTTGCACTCAGACAGACGAATTCAGAATCGTCTCTCGTCCGACGTGGTACGCATCTCCCGAACGAACAACCAGGTGCAACGACGAAGCCATTAGAGATTGGTGCGTCCCCATTACTTTACCACCGGCGGTAAACTTCACAGGATTTTTGTAATAGGACCGTACTCAACAAATTTGCACCCCTCATTTTTCTCTCCCAATTCACCAAACAACATAAACAAAACGCCATTCATAATCAAACCTAAAATCAGAAAAAACAGCTTCAACCAGATTAAACCCCAAAATACATTTTTTTTTTGCATCTCAAACCCAAACCTCATGCACGAATTCTTTTATCATTCTGTCTCTCAACTTAATGATATTTAATAAAAACCTTACTATCGATTTAAATTAAAAATTATTTTATTTTAAAGAAACCCCCAACGAATGTATTACATATTAAATTTGTGAAGGTTCTCAGGGTGGTATTCTCAATTTTTTTGAAGTTACATTTTCTAATTAAATTTTCGCCGTGCAGATCTCTAAAGTGTTTAGTGTGTGACCGTCCCTCACGTCCCTGGAACAAGTTATCAACAGGCTGGTTGGTAACACCCCGCGCTCCTCCAAGAACAGAACTCTCTTTTAAAATGCTCCTCCAATCTCTTTTAAATCTACCATCGCAGCCTTCAGTTTCCTTTGGTGTTTACCGCGGCTTTGCTAAAGCACATAGTATGCAATAGCCGGAGAGACAAATGACAAACTTCTCCTTTTTTTTTTTTAATTTTAATTTGTAGCTGTAATTTAATTAATTTCTTTTTGCGGTTGATTTTTTTTGTTTTTATTGTCGAAACTCTTGTATTTTGCTGGAAGTAATTGAATTTGCATAATTCTTATTTTAATTAATTTGAATTTTAGTAAATCTTTTTTTTTTGCAAGTCGAATTCGCGGAATAATATGTATATGAAAGTATATTTTTCTCCTAGTCTTTTAATCTTTAAATAGAAATCGTAAGTACGTATGTTATAGAGGATGTCTATTAAATAAGCAGACATATTTTTCTAAATATAACTCATTCTAGGTTAGTTGTGTAAAAAAAAGGTATGTCTTTGATTATACCTAAATTATACATAAATGTAAAATGACAGTCAGCGGATTAACCAATTCACGGCGTACGTTCAAATTCCATGGCCTGCCTAGAATGGAAATTTAATGAATCGCACATGCAACATGGCAAATCAATTGATTATATAATTTTTATATTTCAAAGTTATTCATTATTGGGTTTAATTGTAAAATGTGACTGCTTATTTAATGAACATTCTGTATACACATTTAATTAAATAAGCAACCCAATCAACAGCAATGTAAACTTAGTTTACTGCGGTTTAAATAATATTGATTAAGTTGCATAGTTTTTAATATTGCTGTAGCCAATAAATCTTTGTGTGACTTAAAATATTATGATAATTCATGGTCAACTCTGTGTATTTGGTTTCCGTGATGGCAAATATTAATATATGGCATCTTACTCTTTTATTGACTTTAACATAAAAAAGTAAATAACAGTTTAAACAAATGTTTGATTTTGGTTTATCTTTTGTTTTGAAAGGTAAGAATACCTGTGCGACGATAAAACTATTTGTTTTATTAATCGAACAATTGGAATATGTTTGGATTTTATCGTGAAATCGTGGTTTACATTGATAATGGCGTGTTTGTTTTTGTTTGAGAGTTCCTGTAGTATGAATTTTGAGGACCGCGGTGATAATAACGGCAATAATTGACGGGTTTTTGTACCTGGTGTTATAAATTTTACAAAATTGTGCTCAGCCCCATAAAACAATAAAATGTAACTTTAAATAAGATTACAGTAGCTGCAATCAACGTAACCGAAAAAATAAAGCATACACTTATGTTTAAACAAGTTTTAATTTTGCCGAACGTGTTATAAAGACCAGTGTACTGTTGGCGCGGCGGCGGCGAGATCAAAGTGGCGGTATTTTGATTGAAGTCGTACAATTACTAGCTGACCTTGCATTAGAGGTCCCTACTCTCACACCTCCCGCGGCTGGCTATTCTTTTATTCTTTGTGCTTCCCATCAGACAACTGTTTATTCCGACACAGTTGTATTACCGTGTTTTAATATTTATTGCGCCCATCTCTATTTTTAAACATATTTATTTCTTTCGCAAATTCTAAATAAAAAAATTAAGTCTCATCAATTTACTTTTATTCTTCCCAAGAAATTTCCTTCCTGGCATACACTGATAAAAATAGTAGTAAATTTAAACTATTTTACATCAAAATTCAATATTATTTTGAGTGAATTTTTAATACTACATAGAATTCTATGTAGGTATTATTACTTAATAACAGTAAAATAACAAGAAATTTTGATGTAATTTTACCACCGTTTTTAGCAGTGTAGCTACGGAAATGCAACTTGATACTTCCTCTCAAAAAATTAATTATACAGGTGTCCCGTTTTACAAATCTCTGACTTATTTGGAGATAAACAAAAAAGGGAGATTAAATTAATCTCTGTGGGTTCAGTTTCTTTTTAAATTATATAATTTTTCTATGACTTGCTGTGTTAACACATCAATGGAAGGACTTATCATTAGTGATATCGCAAATTTTAGTAATCCCAGTGGGATTAGCTGGACTTGAAAGATAAGTTTGCATTGCTGTCAGTGCAGTTCAGTACGGTTATCATCGGCGATAAGTTATCATTCATTTCCGTGCTGACATTGCTGATAATAGCAACCAGTATTATGCAGCGTTAATATTGCTTTCGGAATTTCGACAAGTAAAATTGTCTTAAAAATGCAAAAAATTGAGGAATAAAATATAATTCATAATGGAGCTCAATGACAATTTAATATTTATATATTATATTCAACAGAACATTAACTTATTTGGTTAAAATACTTCTTTAGAATTTTTTTTTGAATTAAAAACAACAGTTTTGTTTTAATATATAAATAATTAAAGAAACTTGGCCAATATAATATAGAGGGCGCTGAATAAAGTGAAGTGGATAAAGAAAATCTCTGTAATCTTATGATTTGAATAGTTGTCCTTCAAAACAATAAAGCAGCATAGCTGTCAAAACAGAACGGGAACATTTGAATGAAATTTACTTTACTATGGCGAAAATGAACTCAACTAGTTTGTACGTAACAACAAACCAAATAATTTTAGGATGTGATCCAAATAATTCCAGCACCTGGCAAGATTTGTACAGGTTGGTCCCATATCTCAGGAATTCTTTAACCTGCGTGGTTTGTGGGAATCTTCTCATTGACCCTATGACTCCTGCTGCTGGCAAGTGCCAGCATCATTTGTGTAAAAAATGTAAAGGTGGAAGGAAAAGGATAAAGCCTGCGTGTGTTTGGTGTAAAGACTGTGAGATTTACAGTGAAAATAAACAACTGCGAACTCTTTTACAGTGCTACAAAAAAATGTGCATGATGTTGATAAACTCGGGTATATACAGGGGTCTTGAAGAGGCTTCGAAAAATCATCCGGCTTTAGGTGTCGAAAGAGGAGCGAGTAACTTAATATATCTTGTGAAAGAAGGTGCCGCGTTTCAGGATGAATACCAAAGTAACGTAGGACTATCGAAATCAGAAATTAATATATTACCTTGTATATACACAAACTCTTCCAATCAAATGTTACAAGTGAACTCTGTAAATAGTGCCAAAACTTTGTTTAATCAGAACACGAACAGGACTCCATTATATTCCGTGTTATACGCAGGTTCGGGAAGTAAAATTACTATAAAAAGAAAAGCGAGAGAAGTAGCAGATAAATTTCACAGACCTAATATTTTATCGTCCAAACGTGATGTAGCAGAAAAGGTATCTATGATTGATATATTGTATTTATTATTAATATATTAATTTTAGGCTGTTTTTAAGAAACCACCTCAAGTGAAATGCGTCATGAAGCAACGAAAAGGATGTCGCTGCGGCAATGCTACACCAACTCCAGGCAAACTCACCTGTTGCGGCCAACGGTGTCCGTGTTACGTGGAAAGCAAAGCTTGCATCGAATGTAAGTGCAGAGGCTGTAGAAATCCTCACACACCCGATGGCAACAAAGTAAGTTCATTCAATTTCAATAAACTTCGTATCTATATAACTTAAGAGTTATTTTCACAGGTGATAAATTTACCTCAAATTTTGAAACAGTTCCAAGAAGCTGCAGGCCCTCAACAACCGCAGCCGTACCAAATGCAACAAAGGCAAATATTTCAAATGCCACAACCGAAGCAAGATCTTTCCATGTTGCAGACTGTTAAAATTGAACTGGATGCAAATCTCACTATTGAACAGCTAAACGAGCACTTAAAATTGAATGGTAACGTTTTTAAACAACTTTCATGAACGGTAACAGATTATAAATATATGTGGAGGACTTGATCGATTCTTGTTTCATACATAATTTTGTTTTTTACATGCAGTTCTGGATTCGTTCACGGAAGTTCCGTCTACTCTACCTCATACATTTTTAATGAGCAACGTTGACATAAAAAAGGAAGACGACGAAGAAATTTTGGTAGATGTTTGACCTTGGTAGAAACTTATACTTCAAAAAAAAAAAAAAAAATGCCTTAAATTAATAACGCATTTAATTAACGTGTAAGAAAAAAGCCAGTCATATTTTTAAGATTATTTTCATAAAAGAGATTTATATCTGAAAAATGCAATACTTCACAATTAGATGTAAATTCACTGTTTATTGAGTCAGGAAAAATTATTTTACAATATCACAATTGTTTTTAATTCCTTAGTCCCATTGTAGCTTACCAAAATTCTTTCATCTACATACCCGCAGAGACTCTGCGAACCGTAATTTATAATAAACCCTTTACTATCAGGGATAAATTTTTAATGGGCCTTAGAAATTTGATCATAGCTATTTTTCTTTAAATTATTTATTATTTTGCAATTAATAGCTTCTTTACTATCAGGTAAAAATTATTATTTAGTTATTGTAAACTTGTAACAGGCCTTAGAAATTTTATAATTTTTTTTAAACTTATTTATTTGTTGTGTGTTTTTTTTTAAGTTATTGCTGTACATTTATTTACAGTTTTAGGAGGGAGAAACTGACTGTTAGTAATGGCTATTTCCAATCATGAAATTGTAAAGCAATTATATGTCAAAATTTACAGAAATAAAATTTTTTTAAAATAAGACGCCAAATCATTATTTACGTGCAGTTAAATATACGGTATGTATATGATTTAGTAAGGAAAATGTCAGGGGAACTCAAATTATGATTAAAATTTTATATATATTATCTGTAAGCGTACATAAGCGAACTGAACACAAACGTAATTACAATAATTACCCGTATTAAAATTATAAATCATATTGTTTAATAGTTAAAAATGATCATTAATCGTAGTATTTTTAATTTAAAGCACACCATTAAATATAAAATTACATCTGCGCGGGGCAGATGTAAACAAACGTACATGTCCCTACACTATTCTGTTAACTAATAATAACAATATTTACAATTGCTTGAGGTTCATATTTTATTGCTTACATAAGGCTTTATTTATTTGTGTTATAATGAGCACAATCACAAATTGCAAAACTGGCACGAAATTTACAACTATGTATTTGGCTGAAACTTTTTTCTTAAATTTTTAGACTACAGGAGTAGGGACTGCGATTAAATTATAAAATAACCATAAAGCACTGCAAATTGGTGAGAACTTTTAAATTCAGTTATAAACTGATCTGTGTTGTACTGGATACAGACTTTTTAAAAGCAGCTTTTATTTCAAAACGGCTTGTAATTTATAGGAAATTTAGATAATATAGATTTCTTTAAATTAGAAACTATATGTGTCCAACCTAGTAACTCGCATACTTCAATGTAACGTTCCTCTACTTCTTTATTTGGTTTATCCTCTTGAAGCTTTCCTAGGTATTTAAGAACTCTACCATATTGCTTGTTAATGACGGCATGCCACAGTGCAAAATATAAAACCGCACTCGTCACCTGCATAACAAATCAGATTATTCGTTTATTATTCCAGTGAAATAAATTAACAACCTTAGCATCATTTGGGTCTGCAAATTTGAGCAAAGTTTTCCATAACCGCGAAATATCTTCTATTGTGGGAACTTTTTCTTCAGTTTCAGTCGTGTTTGAACTCAGCTCATAGAGACGACAAAAATATATTCCTTTGCGAGACAAAGCTTCTAAAAACGCAGTTTTTTGACGTTCCATCTGTCTGTAAATTACATAATAAATTAATTTTACATATCAAATGCAGTATTATAGTCACTGTTTAATTTGCAGAGCTTCTGGTCTTTGATCTATTTTAACACCAACATATGCTAACAATTTCTCTTGATCCACTTTGTTTAAGATGTAGTCACATGCTGAAATATATTTCTGCAAATCTTCTTTGAGGTTTGTGCTTGAGTCTTGGGTCTTAAACATCGGTAATTGCTTTTTCGGTTCTAAAGGATCTATGGATTGTAAGTAAGACGTATAAACTGAAAGGAAGTCGGGATATTCCTTGACTAAACCTTGGTAAAATTCATCAACCCCAACATCTAAATTAAATTAACGGTCAAATTGTTTCGAGGATGGCTATTTAATACTAACCAAATTTAGTTAACCATTGGACTTTCAAGTCTCTCAAGGCATCTACGTATTCGTCCAATTTTGATTTGTCTTTATCGACTACTTTAACAATTTTCTTGTTGTGGTCGTAAAGAATGTATTTTATTGGGTAATTATCGGCTTTTTTACCCAATTCATCTTTGGCATATGTTACATATCCGGTTAAATAATGTGCAGTGTTGTTAGTTTTCGGGGCGAATCTAAAATAATTCAAATAAAATGTATACTTTTTTTTTATTGATTGTACTTACTTATCTGTTGACAGCGGGGCTATATATAGGGGTACGGTGGATGAGTGTAAAGAATGACCAACTGCGGCCTTCTTTCCACCGATCACCGCTTGCGAGTGACTATTGTATACATCTAGTGTAATCACGGTGGCTAATTTTTGATTTAACAACAATGGAGTATCGGATAATTTTTCTAGGTATTCTTTTTTATCATGTCGGATATGCATTTTTATTACATAATCGCCTTTATCTAATTTTGTACTGTACTAAAACACAGAAAAATTTTTCTAAAAATGTTTTCACGAGGAGACTTCTTATACCTTTGATGGATATGCATCACCACAACCCAGATACTGTTTGTTAGTGTCGTATAACATCCACAGTTGTGATTCAAATTCAGATTCATAAAGAACATCACTAAGAAGTGGGCTATTTGGGCATATTTCAGTTGCTTTATTCAAATGGAAGTTATAAGTCAAAAGCAATTCATAAATTTGTCTTCCCGGTGGAATAACATCTCGCACCGTTAAAGGTACCAGTTTTGATTCTGCTGGCCTAAAAATTAATTAGTTTTTTACATTATCACTGACTGTACGCAATTAATAAATTACTTTAATATCTGGACGGAATTCTTCAGTGATATAGAGGGGAGAATCTCTTCGCCTTGTAAACTGCTAACTTCGAGAGAGTAAATCCCATCTGCAGCCTGCATTGTTATATTAGGTTGGTTAGGTTTAATTCCGTGAAACGACACCGAATAATTGATGTTCATTTCTCCTAAATTAGCCCAGTATTTGGCTATAACAATTTCTAGTATAAGGCCACCTCTGACAGCAAAACTATGAACACACTCGCTGTTTGCAGAAATAGTCACGTTTTTATTCATCTCTAAACTCTTACAGCTCTGTTTCGGTTGTATCTGCATAGTATGAATAACAAAACGACCTACGGCATCCGTATCAGGTGAACGTATACGTAGGACTGCCCAAGTTGCTAAATCAGGTACAATAAAAAAGTGGCGTTTAATAACATTGGGCCTAAACATTACGTTATTGAATGAAACCAAATAACTAGGGGCAGTAATTTCCTGCGGTTGTATAATAGTTATAGGGATGCGGAAGACTGGGCCTTTCATAACGCAAGTTACATCGTAAGCATCTATGCTTGTTCTGTGAACCCCATGAGGCAACACAGAAGTATCGACTTTAATTCCAAAAGCTCTAGCCATATTTGATAAATCTAAGTGAGCAGGATGGCTAACGTATGATGCATCACATACAAGTGTCAGTCTCATATTAAATGCGATTTTAGTACTGGCTACAGTTTGTTGTTTAAAGTAAGGCTCTACGCTGATCGACCATTCATGACTAGATAAGCGTAATTTATTGCGAATGTAAACTCCTTTGGTACTGTTTGGACCGCACGTTATGTGAAATCGTACGTCACGTTCTTGTACTTCATGGTAGTTAATTAGATAATCGAATGTCTTATCTACTTGGAGCAATCCGTGACCTTGAGCAAAGCATTCAATTTCTGGAAGATATGTTGCAGAATTCTCTAAGGCTCTTTTAATACTATAAGGCGAAAAGGGCACATCGCGTTGCTTCAATCCTGAAACTAAAGTTGCCACAGCACCTGCAACATGAGGTGATGCCATAGAAGTGCCATTCATTAGTTGGGAATTCCTCAGAGTAAAATTTGGTACTGATGTAATTGCACCACCCGGAGCACATACGGTAACACCAAAACCCCCGTCAATCGTTGGCCCTCGTGATGACCACGTAAACGGCATCCCCGGTAATTTTTGACGCATTGAATATTCAGCCACCATCATGTCAGGCGATACATAAGCAGCAACGCCTATTACAGTCTCCTGGCTTATATCTGGAGGTGTCCCTACTGTACTTAACGCGGGGCCATGATTACCAGCCGATGCTATCCAAATTACACCGTATTTATTAACGACTTCATTCATTAATTCACCTATACGGCTGCAATTATAATTAATTAAAGATTATTACATTGTTTGCACAAATTGATTACCCAGAATTAGACCAATGAGTGTGTTCACCATAACTCATATTAATAATATGCACCGGATTTGTTTTTTGAAGTTCCATTACTTTGATCATCGCTCTGACTAGAGCAGTTCCCGTTTCCATTGAACCTAAACGCCCATCACCTACGAATTTAATTTTACAGAAACAAAATATAAAATAAAGAAGCTATAAGGCGGTACCTATAGTTAAAGAAACGATTTGTGCGCCGGGTGCAATGCCACATAGTTCCGGTTCATTTGGAAAGTAGGCAGCAGCAATCGAAGCAACATGAGTCCCGTGACTAGCTAAAATATTTAAATTTCAATTTTAAATTTGATCTGAATTTAGAACTTACAGCACAGGCCGACAAGTTCAAGAATATTCCCATCGTCATGCACGTTAACACTAAAATTAAGTTGATCGGAAGCTGTAAGAGGGGCAAAGTCTTGAGTAACGCTGTATTCTCCTAAGAGGGGGCACTTTTCAAGATCGCCTTGTTCGGTCGTGTCCACGCATGCCATCCATTTAGTTCCATCATGAAACAACACGCAATCCAACACGGATCCTACATCCGCATATTTTTTATCGGCAGCTGTTAAAATTTCTACTTTCGCTTCGAGGTCTTCTTTTTCTAACTTATTACTTTCAGATAAATTTGCCGTGCTCGTTAATTTAGACTCAAATTTGGCCAGTTGACGGCTCGCTTCTGCTAATGCAGTTTTGTATAGGTTGTCCCAGTTTTGTTCTTTATCCTCCTCTTGGATTCGTTCCCTTAAACGCTCGGGATACAAATCGAAAGCATGTTTCATTCCTAATCTATAATTATTCGAAGGATTTTTCCAATTATCTGGAATCTAGATAACTTATTTCTTAGTTATGAGCCACTACAGTAACTGAATTATTTACAACAAACCTATGGTTATAATCAGATCAGTTAAAAGAGAACGAAAATCAATAAAATTATGCCAAATTTGACCTTACCTCTATTAAGCAAATTCTCTTTTAACTGTCTATAACTGTACATTTAAATCTTTTTTTTTAATATAAATAGTCTGTGTTGCCAACTCGGTCGCTACATCTCCAATCAAATTGGAATAGCGGCGATAGCCGGTCTACGCTGGATCTCCGCAATCTTAATTAGAGGGAGATGTAGGGACCGAGTTGAGAACGCTGAGTAGAGTACTTTGCAAAAATAAATGTACCTTTAGCTTTCGCCCTGATAATCCTGTTATACATCCTTCTTTTGGTTGAACAATTGTAGTTGTAACTACATCACCGCAACCGCTACAATCGAATCTTTCTATAACTTTCACCTTTCCATCAGAAGTTTTCTATTTACAAAAAAAAAGTGTGATTTAATTAGAGCTTAAAACATAAAAGGAAATTATTAACTTGTAAACCTGGGGCACCAGGATCGACACCAGAATCGAGGATTGCTATTACAACGTTTCTTCCATCGTACTCCGGATATTTAGCTAAATATGTAGTCACGCCCGTTTCATTTTTTGGCATAAGTCCCCAAATTGGATAATCTTTTTCCACAATGTTAGGCATTACTTACTTTTTGATGAAGGATGAAATAATAATAACCTCAAAAACGTAACCTAAAAAAAAAAAAACTTTCATATGATGGTTTAAATTGGTTTTATATCTTTACTAACTTAAACAAGTACAAATAAATAGATTTTTAGTTATTAGCTCCCAGATAATTATATTATTAATAAACGTTAAGCATTTCGCAAGTCACAAAAACCTAGTTATGTTGTTATTTTACTAGAACTAAACAAATTTTACTAATTATCACTACACTCGAAATCAGTCTTTTCTTTAAATGAAAATCCAACGAAACTAAATAATTACGATTAATTCAAGCACAACACATTTCAACTTATTTCGTTAATAGACTAGAATATTTCCACCCGATTAATTTATTATTCGTCAAAACTAATAGGTTTGTGTATGAACTTTATTATAAAGTACTCAACGTATATAAGTTAATATAATTTTAAATTAATGTAATTTTTTTTTGATTGAGCGAAATTAATTCATTGATTTTATTCTTCAAATAAACCGCGAAATTAAAGAACCTCATCGGTAATGCAGGGTACTAATTATGTAACTGTCAGGGATTTAATAGTGTTGCTGTTTTTGACAAGTGACAAGAATTAAAAATAGGCATGACGGTCCGTCAAACAGTATTATTTTCTTTTAAATAATAATTATAAAATGTTGACTAATATACCATTTGAATTTCGTAAGTTTATGAGACATTGCGATTCACTAAAACGAATACTGAAGGATACTCAATGTGCTTTGGAAGATATAAAAAATAATCATGTGTTGGGTATGTTTACATATAAATTTACGTCTCTATGTAACATTATGGTTTGTTGTAGGCGAAGTAAAACAGCATTTAAGCAATAATGTATTCGAGTCTTTGCAGAATAATTTGGAACGATCACCGGCTTTGGTTATTTTTGGACAAAATTGCCATGCTAAAGCGCTCTTGATCAACATCATCTTAAACCAAACGATTTTACCTTTAAATAGTTCCAGATGGAGATGGGTGTGTGTGGTTTTATAATAATTAATCCATAACTAAATTTGAAACGACTAATAAGTTTCCGTAGGTTAAATTTCTTTACGGTTATCAGAAAACTTTGCGACTTACTTTAGGCCATGAATTCGAAATCGTTGAAAATTTAAAAGCGCATGAAGAACCTTGGATAACAATTCCGGAAGTAGACTTGCAACGTAACGAGAATGAATCTCCTATAGACCCATGTCCTACCGTCGAAGTAGAACTTTGTCATTCTGTTTTGAGAGATAATGTTATAATTATGGTTCCACCTGATTGTTCGGCAGACCAACTAAATGACGTTTTATCGAAGCACTTGGATCATTTTTTACCTTTACTTGTGTATGTTACTTGCGAGGATGTTTTGAATTACATGGTGAGTTTATTCATTTGTATATACCTAATCATTAAGAGTAACAGTCTCCCATGGATAAAAGAGGTGTAAAAGCATCTCTTTTATTAGACTAATAATAACTTTTATTAAATAGTATATTCTTTGCCAAATGTTTAAAAATAAAAAGTTTGTGGCATCGATGATGATGAGTATTAAGGTCCCCTCCTGATCATTGTGAATCATTTTACTCTAACTGAGACAATTTTGTCAGAATATCCAAGAAATAAGAGTATTAAAAGAGAAGTACTCGGATCTCCCGATACTGTTTATCAATGTGTCGACAAATGGTATTGATGTTAAGTCATTTTGTGAAGTCAAACAAAATCCGGAATACACAGAACGGAAATTAATTAACCTTAGCAATCAACTTATAAGACTGGGTACGTTCATCTCAATTTCACAGTTTTAAACTATTTTAATCACCGCTCATTGTATTGTAGGATATTTAAGCGATTCATTTAATTCTCGCTCTGATGGTGGCATATCACCGGCGAAATCTTTTTGTACAGAATGTTCTATAGATAATAATTTAATAGCCGATAATAACATTAATGATCAATTTTTGATGTTCATACAGGAAGTTTTGAAATCAAATCTTTTAAAAATGTCCGCCTCTCTAAGTGAAGTAAGTACGTTAGTATTAGATTTTTAATTTGAATATAAAACCGAAACTTGCAGGTCCATAATGTATGTTTAAGAATATTTATTTTATCAGCATTTGATATGGCTCGTGAAATACAAATTACCCCAAAAAGAATCGGTTACGCTCAAGAAATAGAAATGAAACTTTATAAATCTCTTATGAAAATAGCTGGTGAAAAACAGGATGAAATAACGAGGATTATACAAGCAACTTTGCAAAATATGAAAGCCAATATTGCTGATGTCCTCGATGGTTACCAGTACAGAGGTAAAGATTCAATTTTGCTTTTTTTTTGCATACATTTTTCTGTTTAGAGGATGACACCAATACATATCCCAAATCAGCGAAAGTTGCTACGATGGAAATCCATCAGTTAGTCCTTCGTAGGCTCAGCAATTCTGTAGCAACTCAACTCGTACAATCAGTAGGTTGTTTACAAGAAAGTTTTACTGGCACTTTACAGCGTTGTCTGGAAAGTTTAGAAAGGAAATGTCACGAGTTGGAAGGCAATTTACTGGCATCAACTGCAGTCAAACAGATCGTCAGTGCAGCTTATAATATTGACTTAAAGTCGTCCACGTCGTTCTCTGTCGTTCATTCTTTTATGGATCGCTTGCGTAAATTCGTGCATACATTCACTTGGACTACGTGCACACAACCTCAGTTCGACGTTCAATGGCAAATACAAGTTGTAACCGACATGATCGACAATTTGAGTTCATCTAAACTCGCGAAGACAATATCAACTCAGTTTCAAGAACATGTTAAATCATCTCACGAGGCTTTCCAATCTGCAATGAGATTCATAGAAAATCAGTTGTCAGGGCAGCTGGAGCAAACTGAAGAACAGAGAATTGCGATTCGTAAGAGACATGCACCTCGATTAGCTAGACTGGCTTTGGAAAGCACGTCTCTGTGTGATTTGATACGTTATGGAATGCCGAAACCCATAAGAGAAATCGGTCGAGGACAATATGGTGTTGTTTTTGCTTGTGAACCGTGGGGTGGAGTCAATCCATGTGCCATAAAATCAGTCGTGCCACCTGATGATAGACATTGGAACGATCTTGCAATGGAGTTTTATTATACCAGGTACTGAATTGAAATTATTTATAAAAAAAAATCGATCCTAATTTGCTTTTTGTTTTATTTAACGCAGGATAATACCTGAACATCCACGAATTGTAAAGTTGCGTGGATCTGTAATTGATTATAGTTACGGAGGAGGTTGTTCATCGGCAGTTTTACTTGTAATGGAACGAATGACGAGAGATTTATATTGGGGTTTAAGGATAGGAATGTCGTGGACAAAACGAGTACAAATTGCAATCGATGTTGTTGAGGGAATACGTTACTTACATTCACAGGGTTTAGTTCATAGAGATATTAAGTTGAAAAATGTGCTAGTAAGTCGGGAGGGTTTGATTTATACGGCTGTGTTTAATTTTTTATTTATTTTTTTTTGTAGTTGGACGAGCAAGATAGAGCCAAACTGACCGATTTCGGTTTTTGCATACCGGAAGCCATGATGTCTGGTAGCGTTGTTGGTACTCCAGTTCATATGGCTCCAGAATTACTTTCTGGTCGATATGATTCTAGCGTAGATGTATATGCATTTGGAATACTTTTTTGGTACATATGTGCGGGACAAGTTCAGCTACCCATACATTTTGAACAATTTCATAGTAAAGAGCAGCTTTGGAACAGTGTTAAAAAAGGTATGCGACCTGAATGCCTTCCTCATTTCGATCAGGCCTGTTGGAATTTAATGGAGCAGTGTTGGGCTGCTGAGCCTTCAGAACGTCCGTTATTAGGACACGTACAACCCCAACTTGAATCTATACAAAGAGAAGCGATTGCAGAGGCTGCTTCTGGCAAATTTTGTTAGTATCGTGTTTTGTAATTATGTACTTTCTTGATGAAAGTCTTTCTTTACCTTTGATTTTAGGTCTGTGAATTATCTGAACAAAAGAGTGATAAATAAATTTAAAAAAAATGTTGTATTACATTTAAATATTTTTATAGATGCCGTGTAAATATTTTGATCAGTTATTTTTTACGTTATTTATAACAATAAAACTATTGCTTCCATTTCGTTCCACCGATTTATTCTCGTTAATTATAATTTATTTGTATATTTTGAAACAAAAATACATGGATATTAAATATCATTTTATTTCAAACACTTAAAATAAAAATTACAAAATTACATAATTAATATTCTAATAAATTACACTAATTTATGATCAGTCGCTGATTAAAATTTATGTATATTATTTAAATAACTTGATACAATTACATCTAGATTTGTCAGTCGATTAAACAAGTGACGTTTCTTTAACAACAATTTGTAACTCGTAACAGTTTGTATCAAATTTGTTTATAAATACAGAACAATAACTAACAATTATTTGTAATAACTTTAACCAACAATTAGTAATTATTAGGCAGTGAGATTCTATTAGCTATCACATTTTTAATATTATAGTGTTTTTATCTCACTTTTTATTTTCTAAGAAAACTCTGACGTAACTTCGGAATGCTAAACGTTTAGAAGAAATAGAAAATGTAATAATTAATTCACTTGTTTACTTCATAGACCAACATATTACAAACACAAAACCCAACTTCAATTAAGCTATAGAAACTGCATAGTAAAAAAATAATCATAAATTTAAAAATAGAATGAAATAATATTAATGAATATTAAAAAAATCTTATCAGCAGCTCCGGGTTTAGAGGAGGCAACAAATTAAGATTACAATAACAAATATGAATAAGCACACTCTGTGAATAACCTAAATATTGTTTTACAATAACCAGTGTGTAAAATATCTAAAATAAAAACTTAAATACCTATAGTAGGTAGTTATGTATTGTATTTCATTTATTGCTAAATTATATTCTCATTTTGATTAACTTTTTGTACACCGTTTTTGATTGAAAATTAAAGAAAGTGGGTTTTTCGTTGATGTATCTATATCATGTGTCCAACAATTATTGTAGTCCTGGGTGGCTGTGGTATCACACATAAATGCCGATTTTTACTTCCTATCGTTGAATTGAATTCTCAAATATTGACTGTTAAGACAGCAAATAAATGTTTCTTTAGGTATTTAATGTTTTAATGCCATTTGAAACAATAATTAGTTAAAAATGTTTGACTCTACAGCCACCCAGGACTACAATAATTGTTAGACACACGTTACAAAAAGAAGCATTAGATTATGTTTACTTTTTAGTAATCTACTTAGTTACATAATAATTCTTAATAATAACATGCCACTGAGCACATTGCTATAAATGCAGGTTTTTTTTGTGTGTAACGAAATATTACACCTAAAACTAAATTTATACATAAATACTGAAATAAAAAAAAAAGGAAACATATACAAGAAAATAAAATCATTGGTTTACCAGATCTCTAAAATTGATAAAATTTAAGTGTACAGTAAATATATGCCCATTAACATTAGTACGAAATGTTTATTATCTGGAACCGGCATATATCTACGTCAAATGCTACATTTATACATATACATACATATTTATTATTTACTATGAAAGACACATGTATTAATATGAAACTCACTTTTTAAAACCGTTACTGGTCAGGGTTCGGAGCGATAGTTAAAGTAACGGACAGACCAGAATCTTTTATTAAGTTGACTATATCACCATGGCTTAAATGCATTATATCGATACGATTTACGGCTAAGATATAATCCCCGACTCGCAATCGACCGCATCTTTCTGCGGGACTGTCTTCTATTAACCTTCCTATAAACAGAAACACAAACATTAAAGAAAATATATAATATTTAAAGCAGTGCATTACCTATAGTTGAGCCAGCTTTATTAACTGATGATATAATAACAAATCCAAACCCTTCATTTTCGTTTCTGTGAACCACAACATCGTAGGTTTGACCGTTAATTGGTGGTCCAGAATGAGGTGGTAATGACTGAGGGATGTAGTCATTTATAGCACTTTGATTCGGAGATATCGGGCCAATGGGAGGGCACGTACGTCTGCACAATACCAAAACAACTTGACCACGAGTAGCTGCCGCATTCATCAATTGAACTACTTGGCGATGAGAGGCTTTCAAAACAGAAATTCCATCTACGCTAATAATCTGATCACCAGTACGAATACGTCCGTCTAAATCAGCTGCACCACCAGCCACTATATGTCCGACAGCAACCTTGAAGTAAAAAAAATTTAAAATATTTGATTTGATTTGAAGTTTGAAGTTTTACTTGTGATCTGTCTTCTATTCCTCCAACAATCCTGAAGCCGAAACCAGTTTCTTGTCGATGCAACGTGACAGTCATTTCTATAAATTCTGGATTTTGTTGCGTCATATGCCACCAATCCTGTAGGTTGTTTTTTCTTAGGTTGTTCGTATCGTAGCAATCGTCTGGAACCGTCGGTTGTTGATTTTGGCAGTTACAGCACAAGCAATCGTATCGATGAGGAATTGGCACGTAAAGGCCATATTTCGGATCAACTGATGCATGAAAATCTATGCCCTGCTTATTTTGCACAATGTCGGTTATTTCCAATTCATCTTCAACATCCGGATTGTCAATTATCGAAAGTCGTAAATGTGATCGATCTTGATAGCCCCCATCATTGTTATATTCGTGTTTGTAAATCTCATTATTCGAATTCAGATCTTTATGCAGTGGTTTTGATATATTTCGAGTATCCACGATCGGTGTTTTAGGTCTGCTAGGTAAAACTTCTCTAGGTTGAGTGCTGTATATGTCTGCGGTCGGTGTTTTACTCCGAAAGGCATTCGAGACGTCTTTATTTCCAAACCTGTTGTCTAATTTGCGAGGCCTACTTCTTGTACTTATAGTTTTATTGCTGCAGCCTCTTTGCACGCAGATCGTAGCTTCGCTGTTGTGTGGACAATTTTTTAAAACTTGAACCACCTCATCGTGGGACATATTTTGCAAGCAAATATCGTTGATTTCGAGTAATATATCACCTTCCATTAGGTTTTTACATCTCTGTCGATCTAAAATTTTTTTAACCCGTTGTCCACATGCACTATCGGCTATCGTAAAACCGAAACCTAAGTTGCCTTTCACTATTCTGACACGTACTTCAACTTTCCCAACGCTAATGCCTTTGAGTAAGTTATCGATTTCGTCGATGTTTTCCGTCGTGTTTTCATCTCTGGATAAGTCGTCCCCATCTAGGAAATTGTAATTCGTATCTAAATTTGCGAGGTGTTTATCATTCGGTAGAGTTTGTAAATGCGAGTCGACGGCTATCGTTGTAACTACCTCCGTGTTAGGATCGTTAGGATCGAAAGGCAAGGGATACCCACGACATACTTCTAATGCCACTGTAGATCCTACGCTTATCGATTGAAATAATCGAACTATTTGGTTGTGGGTGTATCCTAAAACACATGTTTCGTTCACGTAAACAATGACATCACCGGTCTGAAGTTTCCCATCTAACCAAGCTGGACCTTTAGGTACAACTGATTTTATTTGAAGAAATTCATCGACTCCGTCATCGCCTCCTACTATAGTAAAACCAAGGCCTCTCGATGATTTAACAAGCGATGTCCTAAATCTTTGCCCACACAATTCGGATGGGTCTTTAGTAAACGACGTTCTACTAACGCGAGCTGACGCTTGCGATGCAGCTCTTTTCGCTTGAATAACAGGGTTCTCATACTGCGTTCTTCTGTTTACATGGTCAATGAAATAAGTACCATAATGTGGATCACTTATTTTTTCCCAACCGTAAGGTAGTTCATCATCCATGCAATCTTCGAGACACTTCTTCTGAAACTTTGACAATCTAGGGTCCAGCCAATGTGAAGTTCCAGTAGAATGACTATAAATTCTAGAAATTAGATATTTTTTTTTTGTTTGTATCATAGTGAGTACTTACTCGATGAAATATACTTCCCCACTTTCTGTGTATGCTTTTTCCCACTTGGGTGGCAAAGGACCAAGCGAATCTACATCTTCGACATGGTTATTGAGATTATAATTCTCCTTCACTTCATCAAAATAATTCGTTTCTTCAGTGTGAGAATTGCCTTCTTCAGTTTCCACTCTTAAAGGTTGAGAAAGAGATTTGTCACTGATGTGACTCATTTTTAAAACTTGATCTTTATTATGGAATGGCCATTATTAACCAACAAGCTACAAAACTATTAAATCCTTAACGAAGAGCACTCGTTAAAAAACTGTTTTTACTCACAGAAACCCCAAAATACGAAATATGTTCGTAAATTCGCCTCAAAACACGGAACTAAAGAAGTTGCATTCCATCTCAGATTTTCCCCACCACGTTTTACGTGAGGCTGTGTGTCTATCGCCATATCAAAAGGAAATGATTTACATAACTCAGTTTTCTGTTTATGTTACGATGGGCAGGTGGTATTAAAGCGAAAGAAACGACAGCTTTAATGTAAATTTATCCTCGGAAATATCAAATTGCCACGTATTACATAATCCACGAATTTCAATTAAATATGATATTTACTTTGAACTACATAAGTTAAACATTTTTTAATTTAAACGTTTGACCTCAAGTAACATGAAATAAATCTAATTATAAAAGATAAAATTACATAAATATTTTGTAATCTTTCAAACAATAGAATATTCGTCTAGTCTATCTAGTAATCAATGTAAATCAATTGCTAGATTCTACTACTTGAATTACCATGTTGCCAAATCTACGTAACATAATACAAACATGTTTTTATGTAAGTACACTAACGAATATTTTGAATAACATTTAATTGGAATAAAACTTCTTCAAATATATTTTTTTAATTATCATTATAAACTTTTCAAGTATCATTATCATTACCATCGACGTTAAACTAACTGATTTTATAAAAAGGAAAACTAAATTTATTACAAAATTATGTACCCACTTTTCTTTATTTTTATTTAACAAAAATGTAATTTCATTCCAATAATAAAACGCAACTTTTTATTTAAAAGAAAAAATTCATTCATAGGATATTATTTTTGTTTGTACTTTTTCTAATTAAAAAAAAATTAACGTTTTATATTTTGTAACTTTATATTAACGATGTCCTTATTTAAATTATAGTTGTAATATCCAGCAGTATTTTCTTAAAGACAAGTTTTTTCATAAGAACTTGCAAATTGTTTAAACTAACATTGTATTACAATCATCGATTGCCTTAATATTTGCGCGTTTGAATTAGGTTGGTAATTGAAGTCGAGTTGCGGATTTTGGGCATGAATTTTCCTCCCTGTTTAGTATAGGCCTGGCAACGTTGTTTAGTCATTATTTGAATGTTATCAAAGCTCTGTACATTTTCAGCACATTGATTTGATAGGAATTAATTGATTGAGTTTGTGTTTTGTTATTGCAAACATTTGGTGAGTTTTTCAACAAATTTTCCCCGGCGCTAGACGTAAATTGAATTCGCCTGGCGTTTAAAGTTTTGGTGCGAATTTGGAAATGTATAGTAGGCATGCAATTTGGTATAATCTCGATAAATACAAAGGTATGTACCAGTTTGTTTAATTAGTCAGAATATTGCTAATGTGCAGGTGATCACGTGAACCGGTCCATCAGTGGATAATATTTTTAAGTGATAATTTCCGTAGGGGGAAAAATACGTCAAAAAAATTGCACTTTGGTTTTCAATTAAAATATTTGGGTTTAATATAGAATTTGGGTGAATTTTTTTGTTAATCCCTTAGGATTTGGTATGTCAAAAAAATTATTAAGTTGTGTAGCTGTGTAGGTGATATTGAAAACAAATGAATATCGATATTGATGAGGAAGCTCCAAAAGAAAAATAATGTAGTGCTAATTTTGTGTGTATTTACAGCGATTTTTGTGTGATATAAAATTTAAATGTCAGATAGGTGAAGACTGCAAGAAGTCATCTTGGTTGCAAAACGTTGGACCATATTATTAGAAGTTTCGCCAGGTTTTCACTTTCATGTTCAGTATTTGTTTGATCGGTTGTGCGTCACGTAGTTGCCAGATATAACCTACAAGATGTGTAGAGTGTATTATTTCATATGTAGATGACGAGAAGTAAGTTTGAAATATTAAAAAATTTAAATTCTCAGTTAATCCATCGGAATATTACGAAAATTGTGGGGCGTTTAAAAAAAATAATTTAAACCATATTTATTTTATCGCGTTGATGGCAGCAATCGATGTTATAGTGGGGGTTGAGTTCTGGACGTTTGGTGCGTGCAAAGAAAAAAAAAAGGATCTCGTAAAATTGTTGATTTTTATGTAAAAAGATTCGTGTCATGTAAAATGTCACGCTTTTTACTTTAAACAATGCCCGTCAAAAACCGTGTTTTGTGCGTTTTTAATACGAGTTAGTTCCAAGTCCGCTTTTATCAGGTAAACGCAACCCATAATTGAAAGTGTAACTTAACATTTGTAGTGCCATTAATTGTAAAATTTGTTTCGCTGGGTTGGTTGCGACCGTGTATAGTGATAAGAAAGGAAATTTTCTGTTTTGTTTATCTTTAATATCGCGTCGTCAAGTTTATTGCCTTTTATTATGTACTGTTTGTTATTTTCTCTGCAATTCTGATTATGTTTCACATTTCCACTTTGTTTTCTACATTTTTCCGAGCGTTTCCTCCAATTTTCTAATTTATCCACGACTTATACAAACTTCAAAAATTTTATTTTCCACGTAGGTAAAAGTTGTAAATAACGTTTCTTGTTTGTTTCTTTTTTTTGGGTTGATATGCAAACCTTATCTCTTTGATTTTCAGCTTTAGACTGAAGTACAACAGCTTTCCAAGTAAACCACATGGTGATTTAGGAAGATAATTATTATTAAATAAAAAGTGACCTTACTGTTAACTATAGTAGTGTTTAATGGTGACCTAAAGTGAACACTAGTGTCAAATACAAATCAACTATGTAAGTTTTCTCCAGAATGGCTTCTAAGGAAGATAAACGAGGAAGTCCTACAAATACAGGCAGTAGTGAATATGGAACAACTACTTCGAAATCTGAACCATTTGAATTCGTTGTTCCTCCAGAGGCTCCTGTCTTTTGCCCTACAGAAGAAGAATTCGCAGATCCATTAGGATATATTGACAAAATTAGGAGTGTTGCTGAACAATCTGGAATATGCAAAATCAAACCACCACCTGTAAGTTTTCTGTTACCTACTAGTATTACTTTATATTTAAAATTTCATTATAATTGTGCATAGTAATGGCAGACTAACATTTTTTTTTTTGGCTTTACCAATATATTAAACGTTAATCAGATATAATATTTCAATGTCTTCTCTACTTGTATTTATCTACTAAGTACCACTTTCAAGTGTAACTACAAAAAAAGAAGAATTAACTATAAAAATAACTTGGGCTATAATATAAGCGTAAATTTCCAATTAAAAAATATAAATGTATACATTCTTAATGTAATACTTAATAATATAAGTTTGTTATCGTACATTGGTGTACACTAGCGTGTACTTGTTCCCAAAATGTGCTTGAATGCAACCTGAAATCTATATGTGATGTGTTGATGTAAATAAATATGAATCGTGTTGACATATTTATCAAAGAATTTAGGCTGCACTAACTCATATGTTGTACAAAAGTGTGCACTAGTTTACACCAGTGCAGGATAACAAACACACTTCAGGTCTGTCTGTTTGTTCAGCATTTTCTACACTTTTAACTCCGTTAATCTATTTTTCTTACTCTACTTACATTAGATTATATACATCTCACTCTCTCAGGAGCAGTTGGTGTAAAAAGTGTAGAAAAGTGCAGAACAAATGAACAGACCTATCAGGTTTGTTCGCTTGTTTTGCACTTCCTACACTTTGAACTCCTTTATTTTAGTTTTCTGACTCCTGCTTATACTATATTATATACATCTTACTCTCTCAGGAGCGGTTGGTGTAAGAAGTGTAGAAAAGTGCAGAACAAATGAACAGACCTATCAGGTTTGTTTGCTTGTTCTGCACTTCCTACACTTTTAACTCCTTTATTCTATTTTTCTTACTCCTGTTTACATTATATTAACGCGTGATCAATATCTTTTCTAATCAAGTGACCTATGGAAAAAAATTATGTCTTGGTTTAGTTCATTATTTCAAATGCCATTTGAATTATTTTTATTGCATTCCTATCGTTTTGTATAGGAATGCAATATAAATATGTAATTCAAATGGTATTTGAAATAATGAACTAATTAAAGACACATGATTTTATTTCCATAGGTCACTTGATTAGAAAATATATTAATCACCTGTTATATACATCTCACTCTCTCAGGAGCGGTTGGTCCAAAAAGTGTAGAAAAGTGCAGAACAAACGAACAGACCTCTTATATTAGTTACCAAAAATAAATGCTGAAGGTCTAACTGGTGATAAGTGTTTAGAAAATAATGGAAAATGATAATCAGTTACACAACCTCCATTCAATAGACTCAAAAAAATGGTTAGTGTTGTTCATTTTAACAACAGTATTTTCATGGAGATGGCAATATAAGAAAATTTCCAAGTTTTCAGATGTATGAAGTTTATTTCCTTTAGGGCCGGTCTTTCCATCTGCCCATTAAAGTTATTTAGCGAATAACTTGATTTTTATGAATTGTTTCCATGGTAGTTATTCGTCTAATAACTATTGGTCTTTTTAATAAGGGATGGAAAGACTGAGCCTTAGAAAAATAAATGTAATAACTTTATATTAGAAGAATGTGTTTGCTAAAGCTACATTTACATTCAATTTCGTGCCAGCATTAATTCGTAACACGTAAATGTAGCATAAATGTTTTGTAAAGCTGGAACCAAGTTGATTTAACTGTAAAGGCACAGTATAAAGAATACAGTAGCGCAACTCGCTTGTCGGCACTTTGATCTCTTTACTGGATTTTCATTGACCTCGAGTAGATTAAAGGGGTGTATCGAACTGTTTGTTCTGCTTTACGTGTGAGCGATTTTGTTGTAAATTGTAAATTTACACGTGCCCTCACACCAGGGCCGGATTGTAGTGTTTAGTGGACGTGGTAAAGAAAAACAAGGCATAAATAATGTGTATTAACATAATTATAAAGATCCATTCGGTACCAGAGCCGTGAATGAATGAGCTCTGCATCCCGAGATTGTGACTCAGACCTTGCGCGGGATGTTATGCGCGAACTGAATATTTTCATGAGAGTCGCGCTACTGTGTAATCTTTATACTGTGGTAAAGGTCTCATACAACTCCTGCCTGTTTGGCCCAATGACACATTTAATCGTTCCAATACAAAATTATTACATAAATTTTCTTATATCAACTTCATCTTTAAAGTAGGGAATACACGATCCAACATGTCTTAACACATGTTCGCCGAACATCAACGTCACATAGTACTACACACGATCGAACTTGTCTCAAGACATCATAGTCCAGTTATCAACCAAGACGATGTCCAAAGAGGTATGTTTGGTGACAGTGGCGTGCGCTATTATAGTAAAACAAAGGTACAAAAAAAAATTATAAAGAAAGCTGTGATAAGTCCCCAGTTTAATAGTTCCAATTGCAGGATCTGCCACCACACATTGCCGGAAAGTTATTTATTAGAAATCATAAATTGGCTGTTTCGATATGCTGTGGAAACGTCGACGCACTGCATTGAATAAGTCCGTGGCGAACATGTGCGTTTGGCAACCACACGGTCGAACATGTACGCGCAAACATCAACGCACGCACTTGTTTTCAGGAAAACCAGAAAACAAGTTCGACGGACTTTTGTATGTGCGTACATGTTCGAAGCGTTTTTCGGGCCAACACACGCACGTTGATGTTCGGCGAACATGTACGCGCGTACATGTGTTAAGACATGTGGGATCGTGTATTCCCTGCTTAAAATAACATTGTTAATGAACAAGCTTCTTTCAAACATTGACCATTTTTTTTGATTCTATTGAATGGAGGTTATGTAATTGATTTTTCGTTTTCCAATCTTTTCTAAACACCAACAGTCGAGCCTGCAGCATTCATTTTTAGCAACTAATGTAATTGTTTATTTATTTGCTGTCATTATATAAATATAATACACATCCAATTTATATAATATTATTATGTAACACATTAGGAATTTATACATTTATATTTTTAAATAGAAAATTACGTTTATATTACAATGTAAGTTAAATTAGTCCTTATTTATATAGTTACAAGTTAGTTTATCCTTTTTCGTGTTGCTTCACTTGAAAATGTCTACCCAATAGATGAAACCCCCTCTAGTTATGAATACAAATAAAACTTTATAGAGAAAACAGTGAAATACAAAGTGGTCAAGAATAACTGTTTGAGTTGGTAATACAATTAAGAGCATTTTTTATTCGGCTATTTGCAACAGTGCAACCGGATATATGTTTTGTTGATTTATTTGACGTAACCTGAACAGCGACAAGATTGTAGGTTATGTGGCTAAAAATTAGCGTTTTAACTCGAATTTGAAATGTCAAATGACGCGTGTGAAGTGACGGCTGTCAGTGTCAAGCCGCCAACAACCGGGTGTTACTCCAATTGTACCAATAAAAATAAAATTCAGCACTGCCAACTCAAACAGTGATTCTTGACCACTTTGTATTTCTGATTAATAAAAAAAACTACAAACACCAATGCAATATGATCTTTGTTCAGTTGGTACAATTTTTTAATTATTTTATTTTAATCTCATGTGTTTGAAGTAACTTACCTGTTACACTACTTAATAGTATCGATGCACAAAATTCACAACAAAATTGGCAACTTTTTATAAAAAAAATTAATTATTTCCAAATTCTCAGAGCCTGATTTAACAAGAATGAAACTTGAATGTGATTTTAGAATTGGCAACCTCCATTTGCAGTCGATGTAGACAAATTAAAATTTACGCCTAGGATCCAAAGACTCAATGAATTAGAGGTAACGATAAATAACATTGTTGTGCGTCAAGTTTTTACGACAGAAAATTATTTTAGGCGAAAACTAGAATTAAATTAAATTTTTTGGATCAAATCGCGAAGTTCTGGGAACTGCAAGGATCCTCGCTTAAAATTCCTATGGTCGAGAAAAGGGCCCTCGACCTTTATACACTTCACAGATTAGTGTATAATGAAGGTAATGTTGTTTTTTTAAACATCTCTCTTATTTAAATGAAATTATTTCAGGGGGTTTTAATAATGTATCGAAAGATAGAAAGTGGTCGAAGGTAGCAACGTGTATGGGTTATCCACAAGGGAAAAGCATTGGAACTATCCTCAAAACGCACTATGAAAGATTGCTTTATCCGTTTGAGGTTTTTTCTCAAGGAAAATCCCTCAAAAGCATAGTAAGTTCATGTAATCCTAGAGTGTTTAGGATTAAAACCTCCGTGTTTGGTTTGCAGCAAGCAGAATTACCGGATATAAAAACAGAAAGCACTGATGAGGAATACAAACCACATCGTATAGAAAGCAGGATGCTCGTTAATCCTTCTTCTAAAAAGAACGGATGTCGACGAAGGGATAAGAAATTTGTTACTGAGGATATGAAGCTCCCCAAAACTGAGGTGAATATTTTTTTCCACTTAAATAAACGATACTGTGCTGTTCATTTACAAAACAAAAAAGTGGCTACAGAAAGAAATTACTTTTCTTTTTATTTTTGGGTTTTTTCTTTTTAATTAAACCAGTTTGATTGGTGATATGTTTATTTTTCTTTTAAAATTAAAATATTTTTTAATTATTGAAGGCATATTTTTTTGTACATATATGAATTTTGAGCTGCAATTAACGAATTGTTTTGTAAAAAGGAAATAAGAAAAATAAGCACTACCACCACCACCATATTTACTTCTAATATAAATAGGGAGAAAATTGTTTGTTCTAAACAAGTGGTCTCGTATGTTGTCTTGTTGAATTTCTTTTTTATTTTTGTTTAATTTTGATTTTTATAAAATTCTGTGTGATCTGTAGAATAGTAGTGAAAACTTGTGCACTACAACCACTGTTTGAAAAGTGTGCAGCACTTAGCACTTCTTTAACTCACCACAGAGATTCAGAGAAAATTTATTGTAAAAGGCATGTTTGGCACGCACGTCCAAATTTTTTTAAATACAGGTGTCTAAGGAGTCTGTGACATCAAAAATTATAAATTCGTGAAGATTTTGAGAAGAAAGGAATCAAATTTTTTTTCAATTTGATGAGAAATTTGATTGAGAGATCAAAATTGATTGACTCAACAAAATTGTTTTCCAAATTTATAAGACAAAAAAGAAGAAACATTTTAACAAAGGACACACTTTTATTTGTATTCTCATTTGATATTCGAGAAATACATCTACATTTCAGCAAATTAAAATAAAAGAAGAACAAGATACCGAAGCAGAAGGAGGAAATAATAAAGAGCTGAAACGTTTGCAGTTTTTCGGGGCAGGTCCGAAAATGGCAGGTTTTAACGTGGGAAAGAAAGAAGAGAAACCATCTAGAGGCAAGCTCGTTAATTATGACCTTGATTACGATCCTGTAAGTACTAATTTGTGTTGCCATGGTAATTCAATAGGACAACTTTCTTATAAAGGACCCCACATGATTTGAACAAACATAAGTTCCTATGTTTATAATGGCTGATTGTTTATTGGCAGCGTGTAATAATTCTACTATTTTTATAGTTGGCAAAATATGTTTGTCACAATTGTAATCGCGGTGATGAAGAAGAGTTCATGTTACTTTGTGATGGTTGTGATGATAGTTATCACACTTTCTGTTTGATGCCACCTTTGCTTGAAATTCCGAAAGGTGATTGGTGTTGTCCGAAATGTGTCGCTGAGGAAGTTTCTAAACCAACTGAGGCTTTCGGTTTCGAACAAGCCCAGAGGGAATACAACTTACAACAGTTTGGTGAAATGGCTGATCAGTTTAAATCTGAATATTTTAACATGCCTGTGCATGTAAGTATCACGATTAATTACCTATTTTATTTCTTACGCACGTCTGATTTAGTTGGTTCCAACTAGCGTTGTTGAAAAAGAATTTTGGAGAATAGTGTCATCCATTGATGAAGATGTAACAGTTGAATACGGAGCTGACCTACACACCATGGATCATGGTTCCGGCTTCCCTACAAAGAATTCCATTAATTTATTACCGGGGGACCAAGAATATGCATATTCAGGATGGAATTTAAATAATTTACCAGTATTAGAAGGTTCAGTTTTAGGATACATTAACGCTGATATATCTGGAATGAAGGTAAACGCTTTCTGCTGATTTTTGATGTCATAAACTAAAAAAAAATTTGGGCAGGTTCCATGGATGTATGTAGGTATGTGCTTTGCCACTTTTTGTTGGCATAATGAAGATCATTGGAGTTATTCTATCAATTATTTGCATTGGGGTGAACCGAAAACATGGTTAGTCGTTTATATCTTATTAAATTAGAAGAATTTATGAATTTAATAATTAGGTACGGAGTTCCTGGATCTAAAGCCGAAATGTTTGAAGAAACGATGAAATCTGCAGCACCCGAGCTTTTCCAGTCACAACCGGATCTCTTACATCAATTAGTTACCATCATGAACCCAAATATATTAATGAACGCAGGAGTACCCGTGTTCAGAACCGATCAACACGCCGGAGAATTCGTAATCACCTTTCCGAGGGCCTATCACGCAGGTTTTAATCAAGGGTAAGATTTTGAAAATGGAGTTCTTCGATTTAATCACATTTGTGTGCAGGTACAACTTTGCAGAAGCTGTAAACTTTGCCCCAGCTGATTGGGTTTCCATGGGACGTGAGTGCATACTTCATTATTCACAGCTAAGAAGATTCTGTGTGTTTTCACACGATGAATTAGTATGCAAAATGGCTGCTAATCCAGAGAAACTTGATATTACAGTGGCTGCTGCAACTTACCAGGATATGTTGCGCATGGTTGAAATGGAAAAGAAATTAAGAAAATGTCTATTAGATTGGGTAAGTAAAAAACACTGTTATTATTATTTTTTTAAATTAAATCGTGTATTATATTCAACAGGGAATAACGAATGCAGAACGTGAAGCTTTTGAGTTATTACCCGATGATGAAAGACAGTGTGAAGTGTGTAAAACGACGTGTTTTATGTCAGCAATATCCTGTTCGTGCAATACAAATGTTCTAGTGTGTTTACGTCATTACACATCGCTGTGTAAATGTCCTCCACAAAATCGTACATTACGATATCGATACACTTTAGACGAGCTGCTCCCTTTGCTGCGTAACCTAAAAACGAAAGCGGAGTCTTTCGATAGGTGGGCTGACCGAGTTAAAGACGCACTGGATCGTAACACTCCGAAAAGTGTTGATTTGGCAGAGTTGAAATCGTTGCTTAACGAAGCACACGGAAAAAACTTTCCTAAATCGGATTTAATACAGACTTTGGCCAATGCGATCGAGGATGCAGAAAAATGTGCTAGTGTTATTAGACAGTTGGATTTAAATAAAATTCGAACTAGGAACTCACACGATAATAAAAGTAAATTAACACTGGAAGAATTAACGTTGTTCTGTGAGGAAATTGATAGTCTCGCATGTGTTTTGGAGGAAGAAAAAATTATTAAAGAGCTACTAGATAAAACGCTGGCATTTGAAAAAGAAAGCAAGCGCTTACTCGATTTACCTTTACAGGAATGTGCGACTGCCATAGTCGAAGAATGCATAAAATCAAGCAGCGGGTTGTGTATTGAGCTTCCATCTTTACGCCCTCTCAATGACAGATTAAGTCAGTTGAAATGGTTAAATGACGTCCACACCACTCGAAGGGCATCAGATGTAGCAGACATTGAAACCCTTAAGAATCTCCTTAAAGTAGGTTTGCATTTACCTTCGGAAGTTGCAATCGAGAATGTTCTGTCTGATTTACAGAGGTTGATAACTGAGGCTGAAGACTGGGAAGAACAAGCTCAAGAACTGTTGAAAAAATCAGGTTCCGGTATTATCCTGCAAGCAGAACAACTTATTAAAGATGCGGCAGATATTGACGTGTTCCTCCCAACTGAAAATCTTCTCATCGATAGCCTTAATAATGCCAACGAGTGGTTTAAGCAGCTTCAAGAAATGAATTCATTGGAATTCTACCCCTACTTAAGTTCCGTGGAGGAACTTATAAAAAAGAGCCGCAATTTTTCATTCCAGTTAGATGAAATCGAGCGATTAAAATCATTTGTGTCTGCTGCAAATGCCTGGAAAGAAAAAACTAGTAGGACGTTTTTAAGAAAGAATTCATCTTGCAGTTTAATGGATGCATTATCTCCGAGAATTAACTTCACAGTCGTTAAAGGACGTAGAAAAAATCAAGAGGAAGAAGTATTTATTAAACTGGTTAATAACATGGATCCTGCGGCAGTTGTTGCTACTTTTAAGGATGCGGAAGACAAGGAGATGAAGGCTATTAAAAACTTACGACTGCAAAATATAAGTAAGACGTTCGATTCAAGCGAGATAGTTTTCTGCATCTGCCAAAAAGGTGTGTCCGGGGTGATGATGCAGTGTGATTTATGTAAAGACTGGTTTCACTCTATGTGTGTCCAATTACCAAAAATAGCTAGTACAAAAATTAAGGGCAATTTCACAAGCGTTGCTTTACACATGGGTTATAAAGACAGTAAATTTTTGTGTCCGAATTGCTTACGTACAAGAAGACCTAAGTTGGAATCCATACTTAGTTTACTCATGTCTCTCCAGAAATTACACACACGGTTACCTGAAGGAGAAGCTCTTCAATGCTTGACAGAGCGTGCTATGAATTGGCAAGATCGAGCGCGACACCTGCTTCAAACCAGCGAATTGGAAGCTGCTTCAGCTAAAGTCAACGTTTTAACACAAAAATACAGTGAGGCCGCAGCGAGATTAAAAACAGAGAAAATAATAAGTATGGAATTGAAGAAAGCAGCTAAAAATCCAGAGTTACAACAACGTGTTGAAGAAATCACACCACTAAGTGGGATTATACAAGAAGATCAAGAACGAAGCTTAAGTCCTAATGACAGCATGTCTTCGGAGGACAGCATAAAAGATGAATTGACGGCTGAGAGTTGCAGAGATGAACACGCTTATTCCATGCACATATCTAAAATTGATGAGAATGATTGGAGTATGCAGCTTAGTTCTAATAGTCGCTCTCAATTGGAAGAACTCATTATGGAAGGTGATCTTTTAGAAGTTTCTTTGGATGAGAGTGCCCAATTATGGCAACTGCTCCAAGCATGCAGGGATATTGAAAAAGATCCAGCTTTACTTGATTTTGATGTAAGTATAACGACGTTTTCTAAAAAGTGTTTTAAAAATTGTGTTTTAGACGTCCGGAAAACTAACTCCTTTGAAACGCGGACGTAAACGGCGTTCGGATGAAGTCGAAGTATCAAAAGTTCCCAGACAAGTTAAACTTGAGGTTCCCAAAAAATTAAAGACTAGAAAAGTCAATGCCAAAGAAAGTGGTATGGGGAAAAGGCAGGAAGGAAAACGGAAAGGAAGAGGACGGCATACACAGGACTCCGATGAAGATGATGACGGTGAGGATCGATGTGCTGTAGACTCTTGCTTGCAGCCATCAGGAGAAGAGGTGGTGCAGTGGGTTCAATGTGATGGTGGTTGTGAGTTGTGGTTTCACATGGCGTGTGTGGGACTTTCTGCGAAAGATATTAACGAAGACGAAGATTACATTTGCATGTCTTGTTCTCAACAAAGTGTAAAAGATAGCTATTGTAGTGCAACGCAAGAACACTCGGTTGATAGTGGAATTTGTCCAGACGTGTCACAGGCTTCCTCTATAGGTGAAAGTGTCTAGTTAATACTTTATAATCGAACAGTTTTTTCGTAACAAAAATTTCCATTTGTTTCACTTTTTATTTTTATTTGCAAGATCGAACAGTACAAGTTTTTTATAAGTGTGTAAAGTTTATGAAAATAATAATTAATTACATTCTACTTGGAGAATAGTACAAAGTAATTTAATAATGTTGTGCGCTACAAGAAAATTAGAAGTTACAGTTACATTTAATATTACTTGTAAACACACATCACAAGCTTAGACTTTATTTAAAAAAAAGTAAATACAAAAATATTGTACTGTTCTATCCAAGTTTTTTCTTCTTTTTTTTTTTTTAAGAAATTCATTTGTGATAATCTTAGTGTTTAGTTCACATGTAAAATACTTTTTAGAAGAGGTATCATGTTTTATTTTTCCACATGGTTTTACGATTTTATGAAGCAAGTTTCCATGGTTTATGGAACAGATTATGTCTACTTATGGTTAATGATTACAAACCTGTAAGATTTTTTCTATCATTATTTATTTTTATTTAATATTTTGTATGATATAAATAAGCAACCCACTCACTCATCTTTAACTTTGTTTAACTCCCTTGATATTATCTTATCCTTTTGTTAATATTTTGTATTTAAATCTTGTCACGTCACAGTTTCCACACGGTGATTTTAATTTTAAACTTTTACATTAACTTCGAAATTAATTAGGTTTAGTAATAAATAATTGATTTTTTTTTTCTAAATCAAGAAGTACCTTCTTTGTAGATTAATAACCATCATAATATGTATCATGTGTTTATTCGATTATGATTGTATTCTGTGTTAGTTATCAATATTACTTTTGTAAGTAAAACAAGTATCAAGTTGCTTTTATGTAAAGCACTGGTTTTTCTTTCGTTCTTCCACGGAAAATTAAGCGTAACAAATCGACACAAAAAAGTGGTTAATATCTGAAAGTATATAATTTTTTACAATGTAAAATAGGTCGCCATACCATAGATAAATTTTACTAATAGTGACTAATACTTTTAAGAATACACATTATAAAATAAACTAGTGTTTTATTAGTTTTCAAAGTTATTTAGCGTTTCTTCTTTCAACGAACACAAAACACAATAAATTGCTGGAATTTTAAAAATTTATTTTCAATAGAATAATACAATAATAAAAAAACAATATACAGTGGTAAAATAACATATAAAAAAATAATACGATGTCTGAAGTATACAAAATTTATGAGCTACTATAAATGATTACAAATAGAGTTAATGACGCTAAATCAAGTTTTTTGCAACCACGTCTGAAAAAAGTATTTGGTTAGGATGTGTAAGTTAAATGACTTCGACGACACGAAACCAAGAATCCAGCATTGTCAAACTACATTAATCACAACGAAATAAACTATGACAAAGCACAAATGTTTGCCAAACCACAATAATACACATTTCGAATAAGAGGAACTGAAATCATATCCAAGTAACAAAGAAATTATGATTTCCTTTAATGATGCAACGAATCCACCAATGCAATCACCCATTGCATCATTAAAAGAAGCACTTGTTTTTTTTTTACCCATACCGTAGTTACTACAGCAATTAATAAACGGACTAACCTAGAGTAAAGAAAGGAATGCGTTCAATACGCAAAGGAATGGATGCTGGAGTGTAGAAGGAACGAAGACTTCTGCACACCCATCAACTCACTTGCACTCTAACTAATATCTGAAAATATTGCATCCAAATATAACAAAAAAAAAAAAAGACTAAGTTACTTATGAGTTTGGGGAATAAAGTAAAATTAAGGTAATAATCTCACTTGTCATCGGTTGCACTGACACTCACTAAAACAGGTATGATTTAACTTAAATTGACAAAAACGGCACATATGCTACGTTTTCAATTTCTCATGCATATAAATATTATAAATTGATCAACAACTAAGCAAATTATTAACACGATGTATACATATAAGTCGTCAACCGATAGAAAGTATTTCTTTAAAATTTCAAATGAATTAAGTATTGCTTATAAGAGTGCAATATGTGCAGTTTGTGTCTTTGTTTGAGAAAAACAGACGACATGCATCCGTAGGACATCGAATGTTTTCCTCAAGAGTCAACAGTCTACGGTATCACAAAAAAATATAGGATTCTTCAATCACCAACTGATTATCACATATAAAGTCGCTGAGAAGATCAGCTATTACTTTCACACCAGTTAGGCCACTGTGAGCTTAGGATGGGGAGGACCAGGTCTGGATAATGGAATTAGGACTAGGAGTCAGAAGTCCTCTCAAGGTATAAAGGTGTAGGAGACCGTGTAGGACTTTTTTTAAAAAGAACTCCACAACTAATTGAAAAACCTTTTCAAAAAAATCAAATTAATTTTATGTACGTCAAGCAACAAAAGCTTCGTACAAGGTTAAATCTACTTTTAGCATTTAAGTTTCATAAAATAAATAAACATTTGTACTTAAGCTGAAGTGGTAGTTTTTTTTCTTGCTAGGGTAAAATTTACGTACATGCCAAAAATTCTAGTATGAATATGTGTTAATTTATAACAATAAACGATAATTTTTTTTTCTCTTAAAAACCCTTCAATAAAATCGGACTAACATTTTTACACCTATACTCAGTCTTATAGAATCATTTTTTTTTCAAAGAAAAAATCAAGATTGTTCAACACTAATAATAAATAACTGATAACAACAGTAGAGTATAGGTTTTTCGATAACTAGACTCTAGAGAACTGAACCCACCCAGTGGCAAGCGACGAGATAGCGCCGGCTGATTCCCACCCAGGAACGAGATTGTCTCTGTAACCCCGATGTCCTAAAAATCAAAAACAAATTCATAAAAACAACTAAAAATTATCTTATCCTTTTACCTCTCTGACACCTCAAATTCCGTACAGCGTTGAAAGTCTTTCGCTTAACTGAGGTGGAAACTGATCACTGAAACGCCTCCAATTCTCTTCACCTACTTGAGCTTTAAAACCATGAAGAATCTAAAATTCAAAGCAATTGTTAGCATATGCAACTCTTCTCCAAAAATAGACCCCACTTACTTTGATAAAAACATCTTTGAGGTCTTCTTTCGGTGTTATCCACGAAGCAACCGCATCACAAAAGAAGATGAAGTCTGGCACAACACCGGCTGGATTCACAGAGATCATGTGGCACATACCTCTGAAAGCGCTGTCTTTTTCTTCATTGTCGCGAATGTTACGTAAAGATATACACCTGCAAGTCAACACGAAAAGATCAATATAAAAACTATTGTTTTCATTAATGCAAGGAATAGATTGGGTTAATTAAAAAGTAACCCATATCATAAATAGCAAGATAAATTAGGAGTTGCTCTTAAAAATATTTGTGTTGTTGCAGAATTATTTTACCCTGATTTATCTTGGATTTTTTTTTGTTGTTTTTTATTCAAATAGTAAGTCTGAATATTTATAAGGCAAAATGTGAGGTTCTGATAGAAACGACCTTCAGTTATATATAAAAAAAAATTGGATCGTGTTTATTATTGAAAGGCCAGAAGCTTGTTTTTAATTGAAGGTCATTATTTATCAGGAGTATGCGTTACGTTAAAACAGAGGAGGAAGCAATAGGATTTGGCAATAAAAAAAAAATAAACAAATCGCTTCCTCTCATAATAAATAATAAAATGGAATAAAAAACTATATAAGGTAACTTAATATAAAGAATAAAGAGGGTTACACACCACTGGCGGACAAACTGTTGTAACACAGGCGCAACATCGTGTGGGCAGACATAACCGAGGCGACCGATTGTTATGGCTACAGTCAACCACCGAGAACAAAAACAAACAAAAAACCCAACTCAATTAACGACAAATAATCACAATCATAGAAAATTACAATCATAGAAAATATCGACATTAATTAATAATAAATAAATAAACTCATACCAACGGATGGTCAGTCAATTGATAAAAAAGGAACCTTAAAAATTAAAAAAAAAACAATCAAACAAGGCGAAAAACTAAAAACCTGATTACCACAAATAAATTCTAAAAACTAAAGTTCGCCTCAAGTTAGTTGACAAGACGGGGCACAATATCCGATTAATGCAAGTTCCATTTTTATCAATTCTGCACAATTTACAATGAATTCTATAGCATTAAAAGATTTGTAAAAAAAAAGTTGATACTTCTTCCACAGTTATTTAATAATACACATCAAACACACCTTAAAATATGTGGAAGAAAAGTACCAACATTAGATTATTAACATTAATAAATCCTAGCAAAGGGACATTTTTAAGAAATGAATTCGGTGGTCCTAGTAAAAAAGAAATATACAAATGCACAAACAAGAAAATACCTGAAAAAAATACATAATTTATAAGAAAAATAATATAATTAAACGAGCTCGCTTCGCCACCATGTGATTCATTTAAACACAATTAATCGTTCTATCCCTAACCTGTATTTTCGAGCAGTGTTTTCGGAGTATTCGGTCTATTTATAATTTCTATTAACTGTGTCAAAACGATGGGAATATACGGTCTGGTTTCCGGACCTAAAAACCACCGGTTAATGCGAGCTTTTAAAATTATTTTCAAAAGTAATTACCTAATTTTATACTAATTTCTCCTATGGCCCATGTAGCATTATTGCACACGGAAATAAATTCCGGATTTAAATTCTGTCCTAAAATCGGAAGAAAGTCAGGTATGCAAGGCCGTACGTGTTGAAAACAAGCTTTGGTCAAATCTCCCAGCAGAGCAAAAGATGACTGCCTCACTTCGGGCATCGGATCTTGCATGCAGTGGTGTAGAAGTTCCATGATATTACTATTAACAACCAACTTTTCAATGTGTCCGTTTAATCCCTCAGCTAATCCCGATAACAAATCTAAAGCTACTATCATAAAATCCTTGTCAGGTGCTTCATAAGCATCTGGGTTTTGTGTGTTTGCCATGTGCTGATACAACGTTTGTTGCACGAGGGAAACACAACGTCTGTATACAGGTTCACAATAAGGCAAGAAACCAGACTGAAGTGCTGTAGCTACACTTGATAAACACTAAAATACAAAAGAAAGCATAATTAAAAAAAAAAAAAACATTATTTTAGCATAAATACCTCAAGTAAGGGAAACAAGTCTTTATCTTCGTCTTTTAAAACGTTCCATTTGTGTATTAAAGGTGGCATTAATAAATTTATGTAAGCAGGCTTATTTAAGTGATGTCCAACAGAATCGGCCAGTGTCCCGATAGCATCGTAAAGTATTAATAGATTCTTATGTTGATATTTAGAAAATGCAAACACTAATGTTTCTAATATAAAGCTTAAATAGGGCACTAACTCTGTACATGCTTCTTCTTCTAACGTAGCGAAAGCAGAACACGCCGCTTCTTGCACCCTTTTATTGCCATCTAATATTCTTTTTAGTAACTCGGTCATTAGCGGCTTCAAGTAAGCGTCATGAGGTTGAGACACAACCCAGTGTGAGTATCTACTTAAGGTCCAACAAGTTATTGCTCGTACCAACGCCTTCCTATCATTTAGGCTGTTGATTAAATATGGGATCAATTCCGGAAGATGACTCAGCATTCCCGACATGCAACCTTCGGCTATGGCCCCCAAAGCAAGAATTCCCGACTCCTTAATCTCCCATTCTTGATGAAACAATGTTTCTTTCAAGATCGGGATTAAGATTGGCAGGAGTTCTTCCCGGAACACATTCGCCAGCACATCCAAAGCTGCGGCGCTGCATTTCCTAAGATTCCAATCAGACAATGAGCTATCATCGTCACCATCGTCATAGTCATCGTCGTCTTCATCATTTTGTTCAGACGTTCCATTTTCTGCTGAAGTACTATTCGTATTTGCGTTCGTCGCCTTCATGGTGTGTGTTTTTGATTTATGGAATCTCGGTCGTATATCTTCTTCTTTGTCTGGTACTGCTTCATCTTCTTCTACATCTCCCTAAAAAAAATTAATTACAAAACATTTAACTCTGCCCTTTAAACTTTTATCATCTAAACAAAGCATGTTTATTTATTTGTAATTACATATTTAAAACAATAATTTTTGTCATTACCTTTAATAAAATGATGTCGATTTCAGAATATTTCATTCCCCTTACTAAAATTGGCACTAATCTATTTAAATGTCCTCCTAAAACGTCTCTACAGATAGGCTGTTCAGCGAGAGACAGCCAAAATTCACAAGCTTCTAAAGCGACACCTTCGTCAGTGTCTTGCGTACGAAGCAACATGTACTCTATAATATCTGCCATGTGCGGTATTAGTCTATCCATGCGTACTTCGAGTAGCATAACGAGTGCTCTGCAAACGTTCTTCCTAACTTCAGAATCATCGTCGGTTGCAACCCGAAATAAATTCTACAAAATAAAATAAATTCAAAACAATAAATAAATAGGGTGGGTCGCTGACTTACTGTTAGAAACGCGTCTATGTGCATCATTAAAGCGTTTGAACGTTGAATAATAAATTGATTTACACATCCGATTGCACAAGAGCGTATCTTCGAACTAGAGTGATTAAAAAACTGAAGGAATTTAGGGACGAGAATGTCCAAAGGTCGGTTCACGTTGTCGGCATCTAAAGTTTCGGCCGAGTCCTCGCATATTTTCTGTAAGGCACCAAATGCACCCTCACACACGTTGTAATCTTGAGAATCCAACATGCCACACAGCGCAGGTAACAATTCAGGCCATGATTGCAACTCGCCCTTGCTCGCGATGGTAGTTATTAAAATCCCAACGGTTGCTCTGATCAAGGGGGATGGATCACCGACTGCTTGCAGACATTCTTGTTTGATGAAACTCGTAACACTAGGTACTAAATTGCTGTAGTGAGTTTTAACATTGTTTTTAAGAATAAGTCCACTCAGTGAACGTGTCGGTTCATCTTCTTGCACTAACTTTGTAAGAACGAACATTAAATAATTATTAAAGTCCGGATATTTATTTAGTTGCTCGAGTTTCTGTTGCATGTTAAGGCAAAAGCATTTTAGAACATCGTGGAAAAACAATAATAAAAAAATTTGACGCATTCACGTGTAAAACAATTGAAAATCCAAGCCTGCTTTTATTAGAATCGATTAACAATAAAGTAAAATCGATTTTATAAATAATTAATAATAATATCAAATATGTAAATTTTGCAAGTGGAGATAAAGCTTGTAAAACTTGCAAGTGTAATAATGGCAGCCAGAAAATTCGTGATAAACAGTAAATTGTTTATAACGCATATTTTACGTGTGAACATCGTTTGTGGGTAGATTTTACGTATTTTTTTGAACGAAAGGATACTTGCTGAACGGCTCTTTGGGTTGCAGTGTCCGGTGACTGAGATTCTTTCAGTAAGGTTAATATTTCTCGTAAGCCCTCCTGCTGAGGTGTCCACTCCATTTTCATCCTCGGACACAAGCCCTACTTAATAAAACACGTTTACACAAGCTGATATTGTTTTTAACCAAATACAAAGTCTCAATACGAACACCCCACTAACCATCAAGGCAACAAAATATTTCGATACGGGAGGGACAAGGGATTCAAGTCGGAAGTCGGCGCTAGTCAAACTAGATACTAAAACTTACATTGTCAAATTCTTTTCACAGAAATACGTCCAATTTATATAGCAAAAAATTATTTTAATTTACGACAAATTTATTGAAAGTCAAATCTCGGTCTGTCTGATTAGTTCCTGGTTACTTTTGATCAAAACTTCCAGATTTTTGAATTTGCCGCTGGTTTTTGTTTTATCTAGGAAATACGGTTTGCGCCTGAACTTTTGTTTATAACATGAATACCCTAGTATTTGTCAAATTAAAAAGAAGCTGCGCATTAAACGTTTTTTTATTCATCGATTATTTATGTAGATATTTCATTATGTAATAATCAAAATAAAATTACATACCTTCAAAATTCTCTTCAAATGTTATTAAAAATTAACTTTAATTTTTTTAGGCAAAATGTATCACTTTTTTGAATTCCTTAAATTAGCAAATTTTTGATTAAAAAAAATTGTTACCCATCGAAATAACTGGACGAAATTCAAATTCTTCCTTTAAATTTTAATACATTTTTAATCCCCCCCACCCCCATCGATTTTTCTAATAACAGAAAATGTAAAATATTTGTAGCTTTCTTTTTTACTACAAGATTGTTTTTAAAGATGTCATGCTACCAGATTAATGGAAATTCAAAATACATATATAGTTTTTTTTTTGCAAAAGGAACTTGAAATCAATGATTATCAATTTATTAATGATTAATTTCTCAAATAAATCAGTTTTTTATAAATAATTTATTAATGAATTTCGTTTCTGTAATTTAAAGTTACTTATTTTTTTAAAATAATTTATAAACAGAGTGATTGCTTTTGTAACTATGTACTTATTTTGCAAACTGAATCAAGATTTTTTTAATTTCTTTAAAATAGCACGTGCTTTTTATTTTCTCATTTAGCTTTCAATTAAGTAAACAAGTTTATTGATTAATATTTTAGATCCAGTACGGTTGTTTACATTTTAAACAGAAACTTTAGACCTTGGACTTTGCAAATTTTGCCATAAATTTTCATTTTGTCTCAGTCCTTTTTAAAGAAAAAAATACATCACCCGTTTGATATACGAGAACGTATAAATAATTTTTTTCTGCAACTCTTGGAGTTATCACCGTATTTTGAATGCATTTTCAAAGCGTGATGCAACACTTCTTTTCAGACGAGCACATTTTATTACCCGGGGGTCACGCCTATCCAGATTTTCTTTTTTTTCCAAAATCAAAATATTTCTTATCTGTTATCCGTGTAACATTTTCGAAGCACGTATGTATATTTTCGTTGTGATTAGGCTTTATCTTTTATTTGCTTTCTATCTTATCTTAGGACTTAATGCTTTTTTTGTTTGAAACGTTAAGTTCTGCGTCTATTTTAAAATTCTCTTTACGTACATATATATTTCTCCGTTTTTAACGGATTATTGTTTATCAGGTTCAAGGCCTACATCTGGGGTAGATTTGTTTAACCCAGGAATTATTTGTTTACAAAATATGATTAGCAATGCTTCTTTAGGAATTAAAAAAATAAATAAATAATGAAACTGGAATGTATTTGTTGCATTGTAATAACTATTTTTGCAATAAACTCTGATAAAATGTTTATTACCTCTTTTATTGCCAGTAAATGGAATTGTTTAATACACAAATTTATTATTCGAATAGTTATCCATGTGTATAAACACTTATAGCCATAAAATTCTTGGAAGATAAAAATTAGTAAATATGGCGAACTCACATACCTCACACTGAGGCATGCGTTTTTTTTTTTTTATTTTTAAATTGAAAACTTTTATGCCGTACTGAACCTAACAAATTATTACGTATATTGCCTTCCAAATGTATTAAAGCACTAAAATAAAACCATTTCATTTTTGTCCTATTTTATTGCGAATTTCGGGTTACATTCATTTTATTTATTGAATGTGCATTACTAAGCATTTTAATCTTGTTGGCATATAAAGTACTATTTTAAGTACAGTGCACAGATTATATCTATTCGTTGAAATAACAACAAAATATAAATAATAGTTTTGTTTAAAAGTGATGATTATCCGTCACGTATATTGTGTAAAGTAAGTATCTAAATCAGATTCAAACTTTACAACTATCACGTGAGCACTAATCACAATAAGTGTTTTCTCAAGTATTACTCATCATTTTTAAATAAATACCCATTGTTTAAAACAGTGCAACAATTTACATAAAACAAAAAAATAGAATATAATTGACACGGAATTCATTAGTTTTTCTTTTTTATAGCACTGATTTAATTTTTCCACATATGTACAACATAATGTATAATCGTTGATTGGAGAAATATTCTGTTAAGTTCTAAGAAAATCATCATCTCGCTAAATTGTAAAACACGTTTATTTTAGATAAGCGAAATCAATTTACTTTTGCAATAAATTATTTCAGATAATTTATGTAGTTCGCCTTGAAGTCATCAAGACATGCAAAAGTTTAATGAAAAAATAAAATCAAATTCTACCAATGAAAGAAAATTTGATTCACGCAAGTCATCCAACCTACTAGGAAAAGTGATTATATAAACACGCATGACTGCGTTTTTTTTAAAGGTATAATTAACAGTGTTTTGCTGAAAATTAAATTAACGAAATCATTCAGAATTGCCTTCAAAGTAGCTTCTGTTTTCATTATTTCACAACGTGAATCTTTTCACTTTATACATTTGGTTAAAATAATAAAACAATATGTAGTTTCCATTTAATTTATTTAGTGCAATTTAGTATACAAAGTCTCATATAATTTATCCAATTCAATCTTGATAATTTTATAATACAATTTGCTTATACAAAATATATAATAATAATAATATGATTAAAAATATATGTATGTATAGCAGTGAGAAGTACTTCGCCTTGGAATAAGATGTCACGAACTGTAATTATATAATATATATATTTTTTGACATTGTAAGTGTGTATGTATCCCTATCTAAATATATTCATATCACAATAATGTAACCGCAGTGTTAAATAACAGCTAAAGATTGGCCGGCTGTTTATTTCTTTAAAACTACATATAATTCCCAAAAATGATATTTATTTTTATTTGTTAGTAATAAATGATTAATGTGCCTGACGATGTACCGTCGGTAGTTCCGTCGATTTCTCCAAGTTGTACTGAGAACCTGCTATGTCTTCCGTCAAGGGCTTGTAAACGAATCCGCCGTGACCGTTTCTCCAAGATAAGTTCATGTTGCGTGGTAACTGCCCTCGTTTCCGCAAAACGAATAAAACAATATTGAGTACGATGAAAAGTACCAATAACGCAGTCAAGACGAAAACCAAGACGAGCCACAAGAAATTATATGTAACATGTTCTGGTATGCGGCTTTCTATAACTTGAATTCCCCTGTTTATTATCGACAGGTCTTCAGTAAACTCGTAATCATCGTTTTCATCGCAAGAATCAAAAATGATATCCTGCCAAATAAAATCATTGTCAGAATCGCTCGCCCAATTATAATCGATGTTTATAAGTTCTTCGTGCGTGGTTAAAATCACCGGAGTTACAGAATGATTGGTTAACCATTCGATGGCTTCACGTAAATCATCAGTACACTGAAGATCATTATTATTTAGATTGAGGGTTTCTAAATTTTTAGTTACTTCCAGTTCCTCTTTCGAAATAGTTTCCAATTTATTACTAGCAACATTGAGCACGCGAAGGGAATGTATCTGGTTTTCAGCAGGTTCCCAAATATGCGACAAAACATTATTGCTCAAATCAAGTGTCTTCAGAGCTCGGGTCTTTGCGAAAATCATCGGATCCAAATAAGTAATTTGATTTCCGGAAAGGTTTATGTTGGACAACGCGCTGTTATGTTCGAAAATACCAACGTCGATAGTCGTAATGAAATTGTAAGACAAGTCTAACTTATTCAGGCTTCGAATCGCCGCAAAAACTTCGCCAGTTAATCCTTGAATTCTATTATTCGACAGATTCAATATTACCAAGCCCGGCATGTATTCGAAAGTGTCGTTTTTCAAAATTTCTAACTCGCAGAACTTGCATGAGAAAAAGTAGGTCTGGAACGTCTCGCTGTTTTCAAATTTCGGTAAAGTTTGCAGGTCGTTGTGGTCGAGGACGATTTTAGACAAACGCGAGTTATTTGCGAACAAATCTACGGGCAAAGCGTTGAAGACATTACTAGAAAGATCGATGTATTCTAAATCGGGCATCTGTTGGAAAGCGGTGTTTGGTATAACGTCGATTTGATTTTGGCTTAAATCTAAGTAATCTAATGAGTTGAAGTCGTCTTTTCCGTCGAATTGTTTGAGCATGCAATTACGAAGCACGAGTTTTTCTATATTTGGAGCGATAATCACGTCGGTAGTCTTGACATGGTTGCCGCTTAAATCGAGTACGACCAGTTCTTCATTGTGGAGGAATATATTTGGGGGTAAACTCGAAATTTTATTGTTCGTTACGTTTAAGTCTTCTAAATGAAGTAAATTCGCGAAAGCCCCGGATTCGATTTCTTCAATGTTATCGTTGATCAAATTTAAGCTCTTCAATTCGACTAGATACGAAAAAGTATCGTTTGTGATTTTTTGTAAACCACCGCCGGCTATTTTTAGTTGGATTAACGACTCTGATTTAAGGAAATCGAATTCTTTTAACGGCGTATCTTCGAATTCTAACACTGATAGGGAGGTTGCGGAAACGAAGGTGTTAGGGTCGATTTTTGGTAGCGTGCAATTCACAAAACTCACGGAAATTAGTTGTTCAAGGCCGTCGAATGCTGATGGGTGAAGAATTTCGACGGTCGCGCTTTCGATGGCGATGGTGTCCACGTTTTGCAAGTTGCGTTTCGCAAAGAAATTCGGTTCTAAGTTCAAGGACTTCTTGGGTTCTTTTATTATTAGTTTCATTATGTCGATGCTGAAGCTGGGGAAGTCCATTGTATCGCACGTTGCAGTCGACATACTGGTACAGTTGCAACCCACCGGGCATCTTCTATAATCAGGAATTCCATCGGCGTTGAAAACGTGTAATAAGAGCAAGACGTAAATCGGAAAATAACGCAACACCATTTTAGCTTCTGCTGTAACAATAAATTTTTTTCTTTTAATGGTTGGCAGTAAATCAGATGAGTAAGAAAAAATATGCGTTATCGCGTCGGTGATAATTCCGCGGAGAATAACGTGTCATTAACAATTAGTAATGTAAACATTGGAGAAATAATGAACGCATTAGTACTGTAGGTTTAACCTTGAGTTAAGTCGTTTCTGAATGTTGGGAATAAACAATTGCGTTTCGTTGGGAAATACTTGGGAAAACATAACGAAAATTCTACTGACATATTAAACAAAGGTTTTAGACCTTACCTTGATGTGCTTTCGTAGCAACGCACAGCTGTGTACTGAATTGGTTTAATTGGGCACGTATCGCAGGCGGCCGAGGTTAGATAAGGTTTACCTGTGACAGGTGACGCTTAGTTGCAACGCTCTTTCACAGATGGCGCACCGTGCTCCAAGTAACTCGCTGAAATGAAAATACAAAATTAAATAACGCGCGAAAACACTTTTTGAATATCTTCTAACGTTTCACGGTTCTTTCCAAAAAATTCGCGCTCAACTTTTTTTTCTTGGTTCACAATCGGTCACGTAGTCGACCTGGATTCCCCTCTCCGGTTTCTGTAATTCAAACCGATGTACTTAGATCAGTATTGTAGACTCAACACAGGATCGCGCGATGAAACATTAAACCCTGATAAATGTGCTATGTGGTTGACGTCGTTAATGTATCGGCTCGAGGCGGGTGCAGAATGCCGTGAAGAGTGACCAGTCTTGACAGTGTCTGTGTACGGTAACCACGACCTGGGGCTCAAGAATTTGCCGGTGAGTTCTCCGTTACGACCTCATCCTACCAATACTTTTCCTCGGCCGATCTCGCTACCCACTACCTGCGTCTTTACGCTTTGCCCTACACGCGTATTTGAACTCGCCTACCAAGAGGTCAAGTAAACACACGATATTAAATTAAATGATAATTTTATTCAGTCAAGTTTCAACGATCGAGATTCATTAAAAAAAAATCAATCGATTCAGTGTTTGACAACAATCAAAAGCGTAAGTTTTTATTGTTTCACTAAATTCGAGGGAGATGTAAGTACTGCTTGTATGATATAGATGTAATTTGCGTTTTGGGCAACGATTAATAATTAAGTATCCTTAGACGCCAATATATCTCATCAATAAAAATCGAATTTCGCTTTCGTCTTTGGTGGTATGGTACATACGTACACCTTCGACGAAAAATATTTACACGCGAGTACGATTTGCGTCAACGGTAATTACAGGAGGCCAGTTTTTTTTTATTGCCTTAACCTTTATTCGTGACCTTTTTTTTTTCTCGCGAATATTTTCGTGAAACGTGCACGGACGACATAAAAGTTTTAAATAAAACTTGATTTAATAATTACGTACTGGTGACGTACGAAACTGGTATTACAATAATTGTTAACCTTTGCCGGAGTTGTCTAGTATGGTACAAAAGTGTTTGGTCGTTTGATAAGGACGCCTAGTAGTATAATCGAGCGTCGTTGTGTCATAGTACCGTGCAATAACAGTACCCCGGTAGGAAAAGTTGGAATAAAAGAAGCGGCACCGGGAGGTAGGTTCTCGACAGGTATCTGCGGCACACTGGTCGCACCGTTACAGCAGCTGTTCACTGATCGTTCTCTTTCGAGAGTGAATCATACGACGGAGCGCAGCCAATAATCTTCGCTTAGAAAGCCACCTGTGCATTGTTCTGGCTTTCATTGCCCGAACCGGCAAACCGAAGAAGGATCAATCCGAAGAAGCAAGCTGAGAAGTGTGCATCGATACCCCACGCTTTTTTCTGCTGGAAGTCGATCAATGCACCAGGTACCGTTCGTTCGATTAAATCGAACGCGCGTTTCGCTCTTATAGAACTCTATTCGAACGCCATGCTCGAATGAGCTCGGTCATTTTATTGTAGCGCGTAATTCCGAAATTCGAACCCACATATATGTTTGTTCCTTATCTGATTTGTACCGTGGTGATTCGTAACATGCGACAGTACACCTCAGTCAGTGTGCGGCTCGCAAGTTCGTTGTATCGTCACATTCGCGCTTATCGGTGAGTTACGTAATTTCTTGTTCTGGTGATCGTTGGCCTTTAATCCGTATCCTTGTGCACTCATAACGAAGCGTGGAAGCTCATTGCGGAAGTCCTGCATTACGAAGCGTACAATTGACACTTAAGTCAATCGCATTTATACAGGTCACTTATGCAAGTGACATTGGAAACGCCTGCGTGAGCTCTCCAAGCTTAAAAGTCGATACATTATCAATATCACTTATCGCGAAAGCTCAATTTTCACATGCCTCGCTTTAAAAATAATTGTGTCCTCTTTCTTTCCAGGTAATTGAGCATGTGGGTCCATCTATGCATATTGTGGACGTTGTTATGGGTAGCACGGGGTGCTCCCTCCGCGTATAACATTTGTCCGGAGGATTGTAAATGCTACCCTCTGGAGGGAAGACAGTTGGAAGCACACTGCTCCTCGCAAGAGTTCCTCGACAAAACAGGACTAAAGCAAATTGCTCAAATAGTTTCGTTAAATTTAAGGGCGCGTTCTATCAAACACATCGATCACAAGTTGAAGAAACTCTACAACCTGAGAAAACTAGATCTGTCCGATAACTTGATCGAAGATTTAAAAAAGTTTCCTAATTTACCCAAGCTAAAGGAGTTGAATTTGAAGGGAAATGTCATACAGCATCTCACTGCCGCAGAACTGCCAAAAAGCTTAGAGAATTTAGACGTTTCTTTTAACAATATAACGTATATCGCGCATATTTCGGACATGTTACCTAATTTAAAAGAACTCGATTTAAATAATAACCTCGTGTCATGTGAGTGTGAATTTTTAAAAGAACGTGATTATTTGCTGCTGAATGGTGTGAATATAGTGCGGCCGGTTTCGTGTTACTCTCCTCCGAGTGTCAAAGGAAAATCGTTGTTGACGGTTTATTGTTCCGAAGGAAATGTCATGTACGATGAACTTCTGATGCCTGGGGATGAACCCGACGTTGGATCCGGGGATCTCAATGCTCAACCAGCGTTTGATGATGGAGTCGACGGAAGCAGCGAGGGTAACATAGAAGATGATTACATCATGACGAATAACGAAGATGTACACGTGAATACACGTATGAGGACGTTGGCAGAAGGAAGCGGCGAAGGAGACGTAAGTCGTAAGATTTCCTTCGAAGAAGAAGACTACGGAGATTATGGTTCTGGTGAAGCCGACATCACCACCGAACCGACTGAAACTACCATCGCTGCTATAACCGAGGGTATCATCCACGCATGTTACTTCAACTGTTCTACACCTTCACCCTCGAAAACCGAAGAAACCAACACTGGCGCTCCGACGAACGTCCTGGAAGAATTCGGAAAAATATTTAAAGATCTTACTGGTCAAACGGATGTCACCACAGTTCGCACGACGACAACCACAGAAGTAGACGAAGAGGTTACTACCGAACCGATTATTGTTAAAGCCGACGTACCACTCATCTCTTCCATTGATAATAGAGCAAAAAGCGGCGGCGAAGGAAGATCGGCGGATAAAGGTGCGGTAAAATCCCCAGCACCGACTGAAAAACCCAAAGAATTAGAAAAGCAAGCCCAAGAACCTAAACAGAGCAACACCACGTTCATAATCGTGGCAGTATTATTAGTTTTAATGGCGTGCTTGATTGTGTACGCCGTGGTTAAGAGGCGTTCCAAAAGACAAAACCAAAACAACCGCCGCCCGAATATACCAAACGAAGATGAGAAAAACTCGGGGGTTGAAATGAAAGCGCTGATTCCTCCTAAACCTGCCACGAACGAAGCGAATAATCTGCCGGAAAAGACGCCCCTCATGAACGGGCAGAATGGTACACCCGGAAATAAGGAAGCAGAGGAACCTGAGGTGGTGGCCGAAAATAAAGAACCAGAGCAGCAAAGCGTGCCTGATTTGCATGAGCCGGATGGTAAGACGTATCCGAAAGATTCGGTGGATGATGTAGGAGAAGAAGATGTTGCGGTACGTCCTAAAAGAGACGACGAGAATTTGCTGACGCCGGAAACTAAACGCGTCACGATTCAGGTTAAAGAGCTGTCTTCTCCGAAAACGCCCGTTTTCGTACATCGCGTTCTCAGCGACGACGGAAGAATTATAACTACCCCGAGTCTCGACCAACGTAATTAGGGATGCGTTTACCTCAGTATTCATTACCCGTATGACATATGTGATACATTTAACTTATAAAGTGGTTGTTCCTATTATTCAGTCTGTTGGCTCAGGGCCATGAAATTAATAGACTGTATTTATTAAATCGGCTGTTAGAGAGAAATAACCGCTCTATACGATGTACTATTGTTTCAATTTATAGAAAATATTTACTTACTTTTATACTTGTTGTACGTCTTTATATATATGTACATGGATAATTGTTGCCAAAGTAGTTTTTATTGTATATGTATTGATTGTCTTTATATTGTGTTAATTTTTCTCTGTTTTGTGACTGCGAAATAAATTTTGCAGGCATAAAACAGCGGACCCAAAAAAGTTACGACTTTTACATTCCTAAATCGATTTAAAGACTTCTCTCATTGTTTTTTTAATTTAGCACTATCGGCCAAATTCATTTCTTGTTTGTATTGCCACTTTTTTATTACATTTTTTTTTGACTTTGTTAGAGTTTAATTCTGTGTTATAAACAAATATTAATAAACGAATTTAAAATATTACGTCGTTTAATTTAATTAATCTTCTTTTCTTTAAAAAAAGAAATGCATATAGAAATGAACTGCATCACATTATGATTAGTTTAATCAAAGTTCAAACTAAGTTTTTTTTCATTTGCTTTATCTAATGCACTTCAGAGTACGGATTGCGTTCGTTTTCTTTGAATCAAAGTTCACTTGGGATTACTCAAGTGCAGTTATTACTTACACGTATTTGGTAATATATTAACGCTCATTTGTTGATGGAAAAGTGCATAAAACATTAACGTTTTATGGGTACTCAACGATTTAACGAACGATCTTTAAACTTTATCGTTTAACAAACGAGCAAAACAGTAATCGCTTAATTAAGAAACAAAGTTGAGGTATTTGAAAATAAACGCGGTATCATTTGCTAAGTACACGGTTAATTATTTATTAAACAAGATATAAAATGTATATTTAGTATACACGTACAACATACTTCTCGTATCAGCAATGTAATATAACAAGGCGTAAGTTACTTAAACAAAATGCGATAAAGACCCGCGTTATGTAACTTGAGCCTTTATTTAAGTGATCAGTTTGTATATAGATGTATATGTATGTGGTATATAAATAGATCCACGTGAACTGTTTGTATTTTTCTCACTCATATCATCAATCAAAGTCTCTCTTTTACATCAGAAAATAAATAATCGATAATTTCGATTTCGTACATACGATCATCAAAATTCAAGGTCAGATCATTTTTGATTGACCTTGAAGTCCTGACCCACATAGCCATTTGCAAGTTTTATAAACAACTACTCGTATTAAGACAATCATAAAACATCCGTACGTGGCGAGGCAGGAACGTCTCAACTGCGTCACCGAGGCTAAAAGGTAATATTAACTCTACGTTACAAGCTACATTATGATCCTATCTCAAATCAAGATTGCTATTAGAGATACATTTTTTTTATGTATGTGTTGTACCTATGCACGTGTATTTATTTATTTGTGTAGGTAAACCATGACGTTGCAATATTTTACCACAAATTATTAAAATCCAGTCGAGGGAAGTAGGGCTTCATAATTTCGAGGGGAAACTCCTAATTAGATCGATAAAAGTGAAATTAAAAAGCGAGGTCTTAAGTAATCTCTTTTTTGTATGACGCAATCGAACGCGAAATTTCTTCCAAGAAACGTAATTTGTTAACTCAGGTGACGAATATGTACCTTACATAAAATAATATTCAATTTCTCTTTTTACAGGAACGTATTCACATAAGTACTTCTTTTATGTAATACACAATTCTTGGTATTTATTGAGAAACTGCTTTTCTCGGTTTTTCCTAATTAAAATAAAAATATTAAAGTAAATTTGAAATCTTATTTTTGTTCTGAACGTTTATACCCGGTGTCTCATTAAAGGTGGCAAATGAAAAAAGATGTTCTCATCAAAATGTTGTCTTTTTCGGAACCCTTGTTAACACTGTAAAAGAAATATAAAGAAAACTGGGAAACATTATTACTCCCTCTAACTAATTTAAAGCAAAATAGCCGGGGTCACTGAATACAAACTTTAGCTTAAATTTCCTTTCACTTTTGATAAATTAATAGTAGTAATTAGCTTCCAATCAAAGTCTTTATTAAAGCTGCATCTTATTCTGAGGTTTTGGTTAGTAAAATTAAATTTTATTGTTGAGCCTATTGATTGCGCCCCCTTGTGGTCAAATGTGACACTTACAAATATTTTCTTTGAATTTCTCTTAGTCACTTTGGATATAATTTCTTTTTCCCGAAGCTCTAGGTATTACGGTTTTCTATACAGTGCTAGTCTAAAGTTCCTTTCCCCCCTGTTAATTTTGGAACCAAATACGCGCAGCGCCACCTCTTGTCAATTTAGTGTTTTCGGTTTGAAGTGATAGATTTTTATTTTGTTTTTAGTATTTTTAAGCCTACTTTTTATGTTTTATAAAAAGTATCCGATATTTAATAAGCCTACTTTTTATGTTTTATAAAAAGTATCCGATATTTAATAAAATTAGGTTTTTTTTGTCATTAACTCAATTATAAATAAAGGTTAAAAGTTGACAAAGTAGGATTAAAATTCCTTTAAAATGATATGACACTTAAACCACCATGCTATTTAAAATTTTGAAGATCATAGTTCGCAAAACGCCACCTAGCGGATCTTCTAAAGTAACTATGTATATCTCAAGAATTAGTATTTTTTATGTACTTTGATTTGGTTTTTGTCTGAACTGTCTATTTGGTTCAAAAATTAATAGGGGGAAGAGACTTTCGCCCAGCACTGTATATTGCCGGTCGCAACCTTTATTGGGACATCCGGTATAGAAAAATTAAAAAATAGAAAATATACAATATGTCGGAATATATATTTGTATAATAAAATTAGCCGTGGAAACAAAAATTGAATGAGATTATAGCATATTATCAGGGTTACCAGATATAGAGAAATTTCCCAAATAATAATAATTGTCCCTTTCGGAATCAAGGGAAAACTTGAATGTCACCATAACCTAGGGATATCTCTAATATGGCATCTGTAATTTAATTTTATTTGGGTTGGATTGTGCATGGAATAAAGGAGAGACGTATTACTAAAAGTACAGTATTAATTAAATATTCCTATTGCCTAGGAATTAGGAAAATGTTCCCTCAAACACGAACAGAACAAAGTTAAGCAAGCATTCTTTTGCAAAAAAACAAAACAAAAAATACCGGAGTATAATAGACAAGAAACAACCGATAATAAAATAATGAGATGGAAGATTGAAAAAGAACCGGTTGCAAAAATGTACGAAGTCGAATGGGGGTTGGATGATGCGACATTTTTTTTATGAATTACAGAATTGAAATTCGAAATAAGTCAAATTTGGGATAAATCGATACCTTGTGGGGGGTATTGTGACAAATGTTCAAATTTCAGGATAATCCTGGAAAATAGGGACGCCTGGAAACCCTGTTCTTATTTAGGAAAAGGCTTATCAAAGTCATGCATATTCCAGAATTAATACATACAAGAAAAGAGCTCTTTCTATATTTGTATTATTTTATTAAAAATTTTGATCTACATTCAGGTATGCAGGGTTAATTTTATTAATATGTACTCCCCTTTATTATTTTAATTATCAACAAATAGTAGATTCAATAATTTCGCAGTAGCATACAGGATGTTTCACTCAAGGCAGTTTCTTTCATAATAAGATTATAACACAATTACTATTAAAATTTTCATCGAACAAGAGTTTATTTAGTTCAATTATGGAAAACTTTATCCGAAGAGCCCTTTTGCTTCATCTGACGAAAAAATTAAATGTGATTTGTCTCAAAAGGAAAAAAGAAAAATGAGTGCGAACGACACTAGTGATAATCTCGATTTACTTTTGTATATTTTTCCTTACATTTTATTTAAAAAAAGAACTGAAATAAAATAAATATTGATTACACATGTATAGAGTTTGCTAAAATAACTTATCATTAAAAAAAAGAAAATAAGTAAGTCGATCGAAACTGACAGTTTTGCCTGTTTTTTATTTTTGTTTCTTTTTATTAACAATTGAAAAATAGAAATTCTCTGACATTTGAATATACACATCATTTTTGAAACTAATGCAAATGAAACTCACATCACAATTTCGATTGATTTTTTCTTCGTTTCGTGATAAAAAATTGGAATTTTATTGTGAAAAGGTAATATTATTTTTCTTATTTTCAATGACATACAGACTGTTCCACTTAAGACGGCTTCTTTCATATTTCTCTAGTTAATTGAAAGTTATCTCCGTCCACAATAATTTTATATCCGTAGATACGTATTTCGGCAGCTAAGCTGCCATCTTCTTGTACTGAAGATGGCAGCTTAGCTGCCGAAATACGTATCTACGGATATAAAATTATTGTGGGCGGAGATAAATTTCAATTATTCCTTAAACCACAGTCTCCTTTACTAATTTTTAGTTTAACTTCTCTAGTTATTAATTTTATAAAAAAGTTACATCGTGTCGAGCATTTTTTAAAAATAGTTTGTTATATACAGAGTGTGTCCGTTTTGTCTGGGCGTTATGTTATTTCACTGTTTTAAATGGAACGCTCTATATATTTTTGTATTTTCGGATTCCGGACCAAATTTTAACGTGACTTTATGTATCACACATAGGTCCTAAAGTAAACCGTTTTCGCGTTAATCCTTGCAGTACCACTAGTACTTTAAACAAAGGTTTCGTCTTGAAATGCTTTTTTACTTACAGTGTTAGGAAAAATGACAAGTGACACAAGTTTTTATAAGCAATTTAATAAACAACTGCACGTTAAATTTTTTTTTCCACGTTTTACTTTTCAGTGATAGAGGGTTGTCCATATGTATCGTTTACTTAAAGTTTTTTTTTCAATGTTTATGTTTTTTTACAGTTTTCAAAAATACGCATTGATGTCTAATTTGTGGTTTAAAGTATTGTGATGTATTAACACTAATGTTTAATACATTGTGATCAGTGTTGATAAACATCACGATTTTTGTAACTAATCAAAAATCATTGATTTAAATAAAAAATCAAGATTTTTTTGATTTTTTACATAAAAATCCCAGTTTAAATATTTCTTGACAGTAAAAAAAAGTGTAAAAAAATTGAAGGGGTGATTCCGGAGCTGATCTAAATAAAAAAGTTCCTATAAACAAGTGGCCTAAAATGTTTCGTTTTCGATGTATAGTGCCATTCATAATATTAGTGACACATGGGAAAATTTTTTGTTATTGATTTTTGTGAAGAAATTTTACTAAGATCAGTTTATATGTCAATCAAAACAAAAAAGCAACCTAACCACATCATCTAGTTGACAATTTCAAATTCGGCGGGAACATTGAAATTCTCAAAAATGAAAAATTGCAACACGAAAAAGTTTCGATGTGACACATGAGTTCGCACTAGATGTTGATCGAATTAAATTCAAAAATACAGTGCTACACAGCATGTTCGGTAATTCATTTCATTAATAAAAATTAAACTTTAGTTTATAACTTAGTTCACATCCAGATCAATTTTACTTCAGAACAAAACCAAATCATCCTTTTCAGCTCAGATAAAAACCAAATTAATATCAGATCAGCTATCTGAATAAAAAATAAGAAAATGTTCCGGTTTATTTTTGCACGTGACAGACATAAATAAATAAATGAAATAAAAAGTTTTGAAACTAAAAATCGAAAGCCATTCAGTTTTATCTTAGTTCAAAACCAAATCAATTTTAGTTCAGATCAAAACCAAATTTCTTTTAGTTCAGATAAGACACGAATTAGTGACAGATCAGTTATCTAAATAAAAATAAGAAAAGTAGTAAAGGTATTTTTATAGAACATGACATACATAAAAAAAACAGTTATAAAAAACTCAAAGCCAAACCAAAAATCGGAAGCCGTTCAGTTTTATTTAAGTTCACAACCAAGTCAATTTTAGTTCGGAACAAAACCAATTTTCTTTATTTTGAATCAAAATCAAATTAATATCGAATCATTTGGAATAAGAAATAAAACAAGAACGCTGAATTAATAAAATTTTGAACAGAGAATACCCCAAGTAAAAAGAATTGTAAACGATAAACGTAAATAAATTTTAAAGAAACAGAGAAAAAGCGATAAGTGGACGTTTGTGTGCCTATTGAATGTATTTTTTTTTAATTTTAAATGTTTGCGATTATAAAATCATTATTTTAAAAAATAAAAATGATTTAAATCAGTTCAACCCTGATCGTGATCAACAGTGATTGAATACGCCGTTCGCACGGCGTTGTGTAGAAAATATTATTGATATCCTTATAGCTGTTGCGGAATGGAAGCTTGATAATGTGTATTTCGCAAATATTTCAAATACAAACCTCCAACATTGTTGATCAGTGTACAATATTACCTATCCAAGATGCGTTCTACTTACGTCAGATTTTGATTCAACCACAGAATACCTACCAACTGACAGATCTCTGAACTGACAGAAAAGTGACAGTTCGTTCAGAACTGACAGATAACTGATCGGCGAAAATTTTACCCGCATTTTGGCAACCCTGGAATTGACGTTTAATAAAATAATTTTTAGATTACGACATACGTGCTCTTTTTCTTTATAAAAAAATTATTTCGACGGTCGATATAAAACGTATAGTTTCTATTTAATTTTTGTAAAACTCTCGATGAAAATTTAATTTTGCACGTAATCTATATTCTGTTGACATTAACGTTAAAAGTCTTTTCTCGTACGTTGTGCGTAGATTGTTTATGATTAATTTTAGTTTAGGAATTTTACGTTCTGATATGTTATCTACTTCTATTTATTTATCAAATTGCGCAGGGTGATTGAGAAATTGGTATTTTAAGAAACGAAATTTGGTTTTAAATCATAGAATTTACTATGTATTTAGAAGGGTTTGGGGTAAGTATCCCGTTGCCTAGGCCTAACTATGACACTGATTCAGAAACGCAGTATAAACAAAAGGAAATTAACGCAAAAGTATTTTGGTTCTTAAAACCTATTTTGAGATAATTTTCTGGCTGCCACTGAAAATGGATTTTTTTTTATTTCAAAATTATTTTATGTGATCGACGGCATTGCTGCGTTTCTAAAATAAAGAATGCACCAAATGTTGACCTATCTGGCAATAAAAACGACCGTCCCACTACAGTGACGTTATAATATAATACAAAAAGAACAGGTTTCGACTACGCGAAAGTATGTTATTTCCATTTTTGAGGATCGCTAAAATTGTTACACCCATGGGAAATTTCACGGCATAAAGTAATTAAATTGTACGATGGTTTTTGAAAGGTGAAAGTAGGTGGTTCTTTTTTGAATTTTTAAAATAATGAATTTGAACGATTTTTCTTGCGAATCTGCGTTGGAAACGATACATGAAGTGCCCTCGGTCGAAGGCAGCGTTGTGAGCGTTGCTGTACAAAATTACTTTACAATTATCCTAACAGTAAAGTAATTGAAGAATTTAAAGTATTTAAATAGGATTTCAAGGTCTCGGTACACAGGAAAGTGTTTTCGAAAAAAAAAGAACGCGAATAATTACAATTACATCGGCCACTAAATTTAAAAATAATTACTAATTAAGATGGTGATTATTTAGTTTGTGGCAAAAGAGTCTTTCCTTTTTAAAAATGTGTATTTTGAGAAAAGAACTTTTACTACAGAATGTATATTAAAGGTAATTAAGTTTGTGCATGTAATTTACACATTACTTTCTAAATGTAACACCCGACGTGCTTGATCCGTGTCTGATGCACTCTGCTCCGTGTTCTGTGCCGAAGAACTTAAGCACTCGGCCGAAGCCGACTTCGATTTTCTACGTTTTCTTCTTTTAGTTCGCGAACTCGTCTTCAAATCTGTGTTGCTATCGCGCAAGCTATGCCTGCTCCCAGTAAGACTTCCGCGACTTCCCGCTAGACTAGGATGAGACATATCTAGCCTTGGCATGCTGATGGCTTCGGCATACGAGGGAGGTCTTTGAAGTTCTCTTGGATCCGGAGCGTTTGTGGATTCTTGTATCCGCGCCTCGCGTTCTTGAATACGCATTCTTTGCAAGCGTTCTCTCGCCTCCGTAATATTCTGCTCTCTCATTTCTAACTCTCGTAATTCCCTGAGCCGGTAAACCCGTTTGATGGATAGTATCACGCAAAACAACAGCACCAAAGCCAAAACGAAAATCAAAGAGTACATCCAAGCTTGGTCACCTTTAGAATCCACCACGGTCCAAGTTTCATAACACGCAGTACCCCAACGTAATCCCTCAACATTTTCCGGCGATTGACAGATCAAATCATACTTATCAGTTCTGACTTCTCCGCTGATTAGCCATTCGTAAAACGTTCGAAATTCATAGTTACTACAGTCACACCTCCAAGAATTATCACTGAGGTACAACTCGTTTATATTAAAGAAGAAGGCCCGACGGACGTTCGATGTTAATCGATTGCTCTTCAAGCTTAACCGCCTTAGATTCGGCATTGACGCAAACGTGCGATTATTAACACTCGAAATCCTACACTGGCTTAAATCCAAAGACACCAACTGTTCCGCCTCCATATCATCGGGGATATAAGAAATCGGATTCCTCGACAAATTCAAATGTTGCAAAGCTGGGAGTTGCGCTAAACTCTGCCTATGAACCCGATTAATCTCGCACATACTCAAATCCCACTTCTCCAGCGATTCCATCTCTAAATTAACAACCTCCCTCAAGTAATTATGCGACATCCTGACTTCTCTCAGCTTGAAATTCGAGGTGAACATCTTAGGGTGTACATCCGAAATCGTATTGAAAGATAAATCGAGGTAATGCAGGAGTTTCGTATCGTGGAAAGCATCTGAAGCGATGCCACTGATGGCATTGTGGGATAAATCTACTGAACGTATGTTCCTGATGCTTTCGAAAGAGTTTGCTGGAAGCTGACGTATGTGGTTCGCCCGAAAAGAAGCACCCCTTAACCTTGGAAGGCTACCCTTTGGTATAGAATCCAAATCGCAGTCGGATAAATCTAGGATTTCCAAGGATCCCGATCTTGCGTAAAAGTGTCTCAACAGGGTGTTCTTTGAAGCCCACAAGTGTGTTAAAGACGTCAATTCCGCCAAGGGGTCGTATACTCTTTGCAATCCGCTGTTGCTTAAATTCAACACCCTCAACGTCTTTGATTTCATCGGGGCGTTTAAAGTCTCTATGTTATTCCCCGATAAATCTAGTATAGTAATATTACTCAGTCCTTCAAGTATGTCACTGTTGACGTTCGTAATCGAACAATTGACTAGATGCAAGCTCTGCAGTGTATCGCTTCTTAAGTGAACATCTGTGATGTCTGGGAAGTTCTTCAGTGAGTTATGGGATAAATACAGGGCTTCGATTCTGATTGCCGGAAGTAGAACTGACGTGTGGATATCCGACCAAGTTCCAAAGTGATTATTGGACAGGTCGAGGAGTCGTAAGTTTTCCAGGCCCAAGAGGGAAGTTTCACCCATGGCCGATATTTTATTGAACGAAATATCCAACCATTCCAAGCCCTTGAACAACGACAAAATCGGGGGAATCTCCGTGAAGTCATTGTAGGAAAGATCTAGTTGACGGACCTGGAATTTAAAAACAAAAATCTTACTTCGTAAACAATAATTAACTTTATTGTTGAAGGATTTGCGATGAAACTAGTGTATTTGTTACGGAGTAATTATTTGCAGGCATTCGTTATATTTAACTTTCACTGATTAATGTGTATTTGTCATTAACACGAACGACAACGGGACATGAGTGAGTTTTTTTCCTTTGAATAAGACGTAGTGTTTGTGTTAAACCTTTAATGGGTTTTAACTGTAAATGGAATTCTACTTTAATTCGTTTCGTTTTTCCAGTTTTTTTTAATGATTATCTTAATGTAAGGAAGAGAAATTTTGTTTATTATTTACAACTGATGGTAAATTTATAATTTAATATTTATTAATTGGAGAGAGTACTATCAATCATTTTTTGATAAACGCGTTAAGATATTGTCCTTGTCACTGTTTACGACGATTGAATTACGATATTATTTTTATTCTTTTCTATTCTTGAATACCACGTTTAATTCGAGGTAAGCCAATGCGTAAATTTTCGCTGTTTTCGTGTCAAGACCGCGTGTTACCAATAAATAAATGATTTTTCACCATTAATACTGCAGTTTACCTGACCTCGTTCCTAAACGTAAAAATATGATGATTTTATTAATACATATACTCGCCACAGTGTTCGGAAACTCCTATGTTTGAGTTTATCAAGGGTGATGGAGATAACACAACAGAGTCGCAGCTACAGCATACAAGCTGATAAAAATCCTCGTAAACTTATCGAGCCAATTTAAAAATTTAAGCATACGTTTTTTTTCTTTAAATTTAAATTGGGCTAGTTTCTAAATTAATTCCCAGCTGAAAATAAAGCAGAAAGTGCAGATTAGTTAGATTCTAAACCTTGGGTTCAACTCAGATAAGATTAAATATGAAAGGTGTGATTCATTGACGAGTGCGCTCCGGTAAAGATCGGAATATTTTGCCTGCATGGGAATAGGAATTTATTTATCTTTTTTGTTTATGGCGTGGATATCCATCTGGATATGCTTCAGACTTTATCAGCTTTTATATGAAATGAAAATCTGAAAATCCGAAGCAGGAATTATTTCATTGCTTCACTGAAAATGAAATTAGAAAAAATTGTTGTGAGTTTTTAATTGCCGATCGCACAGTATTTTAATCATTTAATTATAAAGGCAGAACTTGATTATATATACATGAATATTAGGTTTTTTTTTTTTAATTTTATGTACAACGTCAGTAATGAAGCAGTTTAATAATAAAAAAAATCGTAAAGTAAAGTTATGACTAAACGCAGAGAAATGTGCGTGAACATGTACGCAGCGGTTTCACTTACATATATTGTCATAGTGTCCGTTTATCTTTTGCAAGCAGTGCGTTTAGGATCCTAATGTTCGCAATCAAGAAGACAAAGTAAAAGTTGTTGTAAACAGCTAGAGGTATATCAAATAATTTTATATGTATACATAAGTCGATCCGTCAAATTGTTTACAACAATCGTTTAAATGAAAGAATGCCACGTTTAACTTGAAACATAACGGTATTATAAATGGAATGTAGAATTCGATTTCGATAAGGTTCATTAATAAAAATACATGTAGGTAGTAAAGAAAATTAAAAAGTAACACAACTAATGTTTTCTTCCTGTTTGATATATAAATAATTATAGTAACACATTGGTTGAATTCGTAGTAAGTCAAAAAACTTTGGGTGCTCAAGGCAGCGCGTTTCATTTCGTCCTCGAATACCTATTTTGTTTCGGCGTAATTAGAAGTTTGGTTTCTTGTGTCTTATTACAGTTAATTGCAGTGTTATTTTGAAACGAAATAAGAAAACACCTGCATTCGATGGCTCAGAAAATTAGAGTGACATACAAAACAGGAATTATTGCGTTGCGCATAAAATTCTCGGGCATAATTTATTGAAATTATTTGCGCTGAATGTTAATGGATGCAAATAATTGATTTAATTGAACGGCATTGAATTGCGTACGCGTTTACGCGTAGCATTTACGTTTATTTGATTCTAAGTAGGTAAAAATGTACTTACGTCAAGGTATATGTTTTCTGGTAACTGATTGAGTTGGTTGTTTCTACAATCTGTACGTCTTTCCACGGCTGCACACGTACATACCGATGGACATGTGTATTCGTACGATTGAACGAAACGCATAATTAAGATTAGACACCATGAGCAGAGAATCCTACCCATTGTGCTTTTTCATTTATCTAAAAGTAATGACAATGAGCAACTTTTTTGGTGAGAAAGCAAAGCGAAAATAACTTTTACAAACTAACCTGTCTCGATGTTTTTAATTGCTTCACATTATTTTACACAGGTTAATTCGTGCGCCCACCTCAGTATCTAAATCAACATAGATTAAAACCATATCAACTATGCGATAACGTTGGTGTTATCTCGAGCGATTCATTTGCTCACTGATAGTTATGATTCCTAATTATTTTTTTTCTGACAGTTTTAATAAATCTATATTTACTTATTTCTTGCCATTTTTGGCATATTAAATTTATTCTTTGACTTGTGCTTAAATATTTTTCAACAGGTAACCATAAATTCTTTGCCTCAAATAAAATAAAACACAACGGTAATAATAACGCCTAATTAAAAATTATTTTTTTCTTCAAAAATTTGGCGCGAAATGATTGGTTACCTTTGAATTCAAGGGAGTGGATATGAACGTTACTCTTTCTCTTATTGGTTCATATCGAGTTCCAAGCAATATAAGTGGAAGTTATTTTATCCTTGCTTCGCCAACATGTTCTCTGATTTGTCATTCTCTATTTGAGGGGGCGTTATTTTATCCAACAAGTTCTCTGATTTGTCATTCTCTATTTGAGGGGGCGTTTCTTTGTTACTACAGCTACTTTCGAATTTATGGCAGTAGAAAACGCCAATCAGATTTTCTGTCTCAAAAAATGAGATTGCTATATGTTTCCTTCTCCCATGCAATTTCATTAACACAAATAGGGCGAGAAACAGAATACAATGTGTGTTATTGAAATAAAAGGGAGAAGTTATCAACATTTTCGCATAACCGACGCCAATCTTAATATTCTTCCTTCTTTTGAAAAGAATACTTAAAGGGCCGGTTTTTCAATATTGATTCATAATTCAATATGGTTTAAACTCCAGTTCAAGTGAACTCAGTTCATCACTTGATTTCAGTTCACTGTCATATAAATTAGGTGCTTGATTTCTATTTGAAAAGCGACTTTTACTTTAAACTCAGTTTAAACTCTGAACTTAATTTAAACCAATATTGAAAAATCGACCCTAAGTATTCAGAACTTACAAACAATGAAATCATTTACAAAACGTTGATTTTATTTCAATTTTTCATAACGGCTGACTTCCCTTGACAGTTCAGTGACAAACTTTTTAATTTAGAAAAAATTGACATGACCATTATGGTAATACAGTGTAGTCTCTATAACGTAAACGTTCCGAAACATGAACACCAGGGGCGAAAATACAGGAAGTAAGTATAAGAGTTATACCAACAGAGTGAATAAAGTGAAAAGCAAAATATATAAAATGATTTATATGAGAGAGAAAGAATATTACCCAAGAGTAACGCTCTGAGTTTGGACAAATACCATAAACGACAATATCGGAAACTACGCTCCAAAACCGGTGACACTTTTAGCAGCGCCTCTGCCGTCTGGAGTTGTACAATAACGATTTATTTCATCATAAAATTGAGTTTCTGTTATTTATTAAGGCCTAAATATTTGCAAAACCCATTCTATTATTCCAGAATTTCATTAAAAAATATGATAATTTCACGTTTAAAATTGATCTAATTTTCATACTAATCAGTGTAGTGTGCAACTCCTACCAATAGTGGGCGATAGTGGCGGTGTCGCCGTCAAAACATACGTATTTTTACATGAGTTTCCTGTATTGTCGTTTATGGTATTTGGTTTGGATTCTCTGCAATCCGCATTTTCTAAAACGTGAACGACGTTAGTTTTTAATTTTTCAAAACGTGAACAAAATTAGTTAAATTTAAACATCTTGTAAGGAAAGAGTTTTTGTTTGTTTTTTTTTTTAATAAAAATTGTTTCATGAATATGTTTTTTCAATACATACTCTAAATATGTCATGGAGGCACTGGAGAGAGTCATACCACTATTAACATTAGTTTCTCGTCTAACCTGGTCACTAAATATGGCCGCGGTAAGTCATAGGCGCGCACAAGCGTTTTACAAAATTCTGGAACGTCCACAAACCAACAGTTCATCATTGTTTATAACACACTTACTACATTCAATTTAACTAAATAGATTTGAGAAATGTCAATTGTATTCTGTACACTGGAATTCTAAGGAGCTTACTTATGATGCTTGATACGGCACTGAACATTGAAAAATTCCGAAACTAACCCAAAAATCATTCAATTTTTAACGCAAAGTGGTAACTTCCGTCAAATATACCTAATTGCATTCACCCATGCCGTATGTTCCTCCCTTGAAATCTGTATACACATGAATTATAATGTAAATATGTAATTAGTTCCAAAACATGAATATTTCGAAAACGTGAACACCACTGTCTTAATTAGTTCACGTTTTTGCGACTACACTGTAAATATAATTTTTACGCAGAGTATACTCGTGTCATATTATTTTTGTTGTTCACTGTACCTTCATTTGATTTTTAATTTTCAAAATAAATATTATTACTAAAATAAAATAAATGGTGATTTGTTTACGATTTAATTAATGAATTATGTAGTTGTTAATTCCACGTGGCTTTATCTAAAGTAGACGTTAATTTTTATAGTAAGTATAGTGTATAGTTACTGCGTAGTTTGCTAATTTCAAAATTATTTTACGCCACACGTGCAAGAGAGTAAATTGGACGGAACTCCTAATTACAACAATTTTACAAAAACGTTTAACTAACAATAAGTAATTTTTTAATTCTGTTTTACATTTACAAGACGTTCTATTTTTTTTTATTCCGCGAAAAATATTCCAGGAATCAATGTTGATAAATTGATAAAAATTACGAAAATGCCAAGATTTGAATAGTTACACAGCTGCAACCATTTCTGTGAAGCTGTGCAAATAATGTTTCAATTTTATTTCGTTTCCTTTGCTTAATTGCATCTTTTAAAACGTTGTTGTTTGTCAAGATGGTGACGAAAGTTGCACATATGGCATGGAAACTATTAAATACATTTTTTTGTTCTTATCAAAACAATTATCGTGCATATGAATTGCAGATTTATAATAAATATTGTCATATTGTTTTTTTTACAAAGATGCTTTAAAATTTTGCAGATAAGTGTTTATTTAGAACCGTTTTGGATTTTGGACCTCATTAAATAAAATTACATCAATTACGTTTATGTATGTACTCCGTTGCATCCTGGTTGAGTTGAGCGTTTGGATTAGCCACACTAAGTTACTTAATAAATTCAGTCAATCATCTTTGTAAGAAAAAAATAAAATGGAAAATGGGATCATTATTTATTAGATATTCAGGCTAATACAACTTATGTAACAGTTACATAAACAACTCACTCCTCTTTACTGTACACATAGACATAACATACAATAAGTTTCATTATTTATTAACAGTAATTATTCTACAATAAACACATTTTTATAATCAATCGATAGTCAAAATTTAATTAGAATTAAATACTAAATGAAATAATTTGTTAAGTTTATACTTTCTGGAAAATAAACTATAACAATTAAATATTTGAGATATTTCAAGCATTTCTTTGTTAAATCATGCGCAGTACTTGCTGCAGGAACCGGAATAATATATGTGACTTTGTCACTCCTCGCTTCATTCTCTTTGGCCCCTGCGTCATATGGTTGCAATTTTACGCTGTAATTTAAGAGATAGGTCAATAGGAGTTTTTAATTCGGAAATGCTTTTACCTGCATTTACTTCTTTATAACTAATTTATTTCCGTGAAATGTAGACAATGTAAAACTCTGAACTTTCTAGTTCTGCTACATCGTATGATGAAAGGTACCATCTAAGATTTATTCCAGCAGAATGGATGTGTAATCAAGGCAGAAGAGTAACTTCGCATTAAGTACTAACTACAACAAAAAGCAAAAACCTGTTATTTAATTAAAACGACGGTTTAATAACAAATTAAATGCACTTAAAAAAGAGAAAAACATAACCTAGAAAACAGTGTATTAATTAGAAGTGCAGGTTTACATGTAACTTTCACGGTACACTTACTTATTAATTTTAACGATGAAGCAAGGCGTATATTTTGCGAACGTTAAATTTCCAGTCCGATTTTAATTGACCCAGATACTTCGAATATATTATAACCTCAAAATCGCTTGCTTTAATTTGTACACACACGAGAAGTTAGCTACAGAAAGTGTGGTTCTGATTCTGATTTTCATCACAAGAGGTCGCTTGGTCCCAACTAGCCCTTTTAATTTAATAAAAATGATTCAAAATTAAGTATTTTCGTGCTGTTTCAATACTTGTTAATTATTAAATTCTTAGAGTATTATTATTATTGTTAGAGTATTATTAATAATAGAAGGGAAATGCGTCGATATATTTCATATGTAAAACAAACATTTTTATTTTTTTAGTTTGCCTGAACTTTAATTTGTTCTGAGCCAGATTTTAAACAATCCTTTTAACTTAGAGTTTAATATTTTTATGGGAAGAAAATTGTTGAAAACCTAGTGCGCCCTTTTTTTTAAGGTTGCCATGAAACGTTTGCACAAAAAACAATTGAGGAAATATTTCATACTTTCGGTGGTGACATGGACGCGTCTGGTAATATTTTTTGAGTTTTGTGCTAATTATTGGAATATTTATGATAGGGAACATTAATAAAAATGTGATAAGTGTGTTAGTGAATCATCCGGTGCTATTGGCTTTAAGGTAAGGCTTTTTAAAAATGATTAACATCTCATTATTGGATTCATAATTCTTAGGTGGGTTGTCGAAATATTTTATCAACTTTCTGTAATTCTAATTAACTACTTGCATGTAATTAGATCTGGATATTTAAAAAATTGTCGATGATGTTTGGTGATTTCTTTTTCATTTTACAGTTTCTGTCCTGAACTCGGTATGTTTGCTTAATTGTTTTGTAAGTTTTGTGTTAATAAATAAATAAGAATGAGCAAGACATGTTTCCTGGGGGTAGGTATAGAGTAGTCAGAAAATGTAAAGGACCTGTAGGTGGAGCTTATCTCCGCGGAATTATCGTTATTTACGGCAGGCAGTAGCAGTCACTCCAAGTGTAAACACTGAAACATGAAGCATCAACAATAAAATACGACCATAACCTAAAACACAACACCCCTCGCATTCCCAAAGACAGGTCCGACACAAATCTGCATCGTGTGCTGGTCACGTGACAGGTCCTTACATTTTCCAAATACTCTACCGTGCCCTACTGAAAAGTGTGTGAGTGAATTCGTCATTGCTGGTTTTAAGGTAATTTTTTAAAAATTATTTATTATTAAGTATATTCTACACAAGTTTTATGTTATAAATAAATGGCTTTCAGAAAAATTCCTTCTCACAGGCGGCTATGACATTACATAATCGGAAGAACGCATGTCTTTGCTAATACGTATGCATTCATGTTGTCAGCTGTTAGCTGTCGTTTCACTTTTGTTGTGGTTTGCATCCGTAAGCTTTTATGAATTTAACAAAACTTTATTGAAATTATTTTCAAAAATAACCAGTGTAAGTAGCATATAACATGTAACAGTTAATATCTCACTGAGAGTTTTGAAAAAAAAACCTCTCTAGCATGCCAAGGAAAAATATTACGTCGAAAACGCATGTCTGCCTAGAATAGGGTAATATTATAACCTTACTTGTCAAAAAAAAACGCATCAGGTACTTCAAAAGTTGTATTTATAAAAGACATGAAAAATGTTCATTTCGAAAATAGGATTCAACTACAAACGATTTCTACTTTAACATGAAAATCATTTCACAGGACAGTACGACAGAAATTAAATTTTAACAACACCAAAATGTATCTGTCAACTGACAACGCAAACGTGTTATAAGCTAAGACATGCCTTTTTCTGTCTTTGTCATTTTATGGCACACTGCGAGAAGCTTTTTTTATTGAAAACCCGTTACAAATGGAATCTGTTCGGTTGATATATACTTTCTAAATGGAATCATGGAATCAAAAGCTCTATTAAGTCAAGGTACCAAATATGTGTTTTCATTTCCCGTTTAACAGGAAGTATAGGCAACTTTTGTTTTTCAAATGTTAGTATATTTTTTTAAATTTCTATTTGAAAGCAATTTCTATGATGAATTCAGAAATGTAACACATGTAGGGGTTCCTAATATTTCCATTGGAGAAAAATTACAATATTAAAAATGTTCAAATACTGAATTTCTCATTATTCAAGTTTATAGTGTATCATGAAACTAACAGAAATGATTGAAGTAACGAATAAATTGTTGTCACTTTTGTATCTCCGGATTTGACGCCTGTAAACCAACGAGTGATCAATATCTTTTCTAATCAAGTGACCTATGGAAATAAAATCGTTCATTATTTCAAATGTCATTTGATTTATATTGCATTCCTATACAAAATCTAATTGCTGTTTTTATGTATTATATGTTTTTTTTTATACATTTGGATATCAAATCCCAAGTTCACATTTACCACTTAAAAAGAAAGCTCGCGTCAAGAGCATTTGCGCAGCCGCAGCTCGTAGCAACGACAAGTTTTAAGGTTATTCGGTATATGAGTTTTGTTATGCTGATTTCAGTTAAATTGCCATGTTTTTGAATTAATTAAATTTAGTGCAATAAAATGTATTGAAATAAATGTTACGTTTATAAAGATAACGACGTCAAATGTATACAACGAAAAACTGGTTCATAGAAGGTGCGTAAAATGACCGCGGTTCTCTTGTAAACACAAGCGAATTCTACGTTTTAAATTGTTAATAACATTCGCTAAGATTATTGGATTGTTATTGAACTGTTCAGAATGCAATAATAAACTCTGATGAACAAAGATTTCTGTTAATAAATTAAACTTACTGACATTGACAGTTAATAATTAAAATGACACTTGAAAAATGAATTAATCAAAGATATACAACTTCCATAGGTCACTTGATTAGAAAAGATATTGATCACGCGTTATAACTTGTGGGGTACTCTAAGAAATATTAAATATCAGAAACCGTCACAAAACTTGGAAGTACTATCACTTATTTATTGTTAGTTCCGATAATCCGGAAGTGCCTTTAGTTTTTGCTTTTAGTGTACAGGGTTAGTCACGCAAACAGTTCATTAAAAGTTTTCAAGGAAGAAGTTTAAATAGAGATTTGAAATTTACGGGGGAGAGATATTTCGAAAGGATCTTTTGAAATAAAATAAAATTGACTTTCAATTACTTCCGTTTATACTGGAAGTCGCCATCAATTCGCTAATATGTAAAATTGCAATACATTTCCCTATCTCTAAATTGCATCATTTTTGAAGTGTTTTGAGTTTTCTTAAAAATCTGGATTCTGCAATCTGATTTTCAAAAAATTATATTACAGGTATGATTGAAGCAATTTTATTTGCAACAGCTGATATTGTAGTTGATTCTTTAAGGTTCCTAAAAATTTCTTAAGCATAATCTATTAAGTTAAAATATACCACTCAACTAGAAGATATTAAAACACAGAAAAATACTTTTTTCAAATGGAACGACCAATATTTTATTACACCATCGTATGTGGAATTAAATACTGCATCGATCTGTATTAGCATTCTCTATATATATCTTTAACAGTTTTGGAGTTATGAGATATTTTTGATTTAATTCATAAAAATTTACAATTTTATTATGTTAAATATTTTTAATTTTGTTGATATAGCCATGAAAACAACAAACAGTTGCATTTTAACGTTTGCCGTTACTACAAATTTTAAACAAAAGCAAAAAAAGTGATATTTTAAATCTACCTACTTTAAATTCATGAAGAATGATCTAAAATTGTTCAGAGCAGAGAATGTGTTTTCAGTGAAATGTATCCCCTTTTGTCTCCTATGAATAAAACAAAGTTTGGAAGGTTTGAACCAAATTTTATGCAACTTGAAAAGATAAAATGTAGGAAACACAACGAAGATCAGTAACAAATAACGAAGGTAATTAGACAATGATTTTAAAACACTTTCACGCTAACCCAGAGAATTGCAAAATAACGGCTATTTTATTCTTCAATTTAAAGTACATAATGAAATTTATCCTTTTTTGTTTTATAAAATTGCAAGCGTCCCAAGAAAAGGATGATCAAAGAACAATTAAAATTTGTGAATTTACATTTGTAAAATTCTATTTTCTTTGGCTTACTACAAAATTTGTAGTAACAGTAAGTATGAAAATACAAGTTGTTATCATTTCCATGCTATCTTAACAAAATTAAAAAATATTTGACCTAATAAAATTGTAAATTTTTATGAATTAAATCAAAAATGTTTCATAACTCAAAAACTGTTAGGTATAGGAAATGCTAATACAGTTCGACGCAGCATTTAATTCTACATACGATGGTGTATTAAAATATTGCTCGTTCCCTTTGAAAAAAAAAGTATTTTTCGGTTTTTGAATTTAAGTGAAGTGGTACATTTTAGACATGCTATAGCTTAATAGATTACGCTTATGGATTTCTTGAGAACCTTAAAGTTTCAACTACACTATCAGCTGCTACAGTAAATAAATTTTTTTCAATAATACCTGTGCTATGATTTTTTGAAAATCAGATTGCAGAAATAAGATTTTTAAGAAAACTCAAAATATCTCAAAAATGATGCAATTTAGAGATAGGGAAATGTATTGTAATTTTACATATTTTTACGTGCAGAATTCAAAAATGTGATAAAAAATGTAGCATCCCATTAAAAAAGCGAGTTGATGGCGGCTTTCGGTATAACCGGAAGTGACTGGAAGTCTATTTTATTTGAAAATATCCTTTCAAAGTATCTCTCCTCCGTAAATTTCAAATTTTTATCTAAACTTCTTCCTTGAAACCTGCTAATGAACGGTTTGCGTGAATAACTCTGTATATGTTGTTCGCCATATTTTTCTGATTTCAAAAATATATAATGTTGATATTTGGATGGGCCACTTGTAACATATTTGAGCTGAAAGCATCGATAAATTAATATTTAAAAGATCAAGGCGGCCTGGAAAAAAATTTATTATTAATTTATTTTATTACGTTTCAATGATTAGAATTCATATTGCCATTTGTTAACTAAAAGAGTGATTTAGAAGTTTTTGAAGCATTCTTTTCAGGCTGCCTTAAGTATGACCCAAACGACCCATTCCAAATATCAATAAGTGTATTATATGTTTTTGAAATGAAAAAATTATCTTTTATTTTAGCGAATAATCTACAGGTTCTTCCACTTAAACAAAAACGCAGATTTTATTTTTTCTTCACTTTAATATGTATGCGCTTTTATTTTTTTTGTGATAACTCTAGAAGATAATACGTATAAAACCCTATGACGTTTGTATTAAATTTTTTTCTTGCTAGTTTTCTAATAAAATAATACCTCTAGGTAGGGTGCATGCAAAATACCGGGTGTATTTTTAATGTATGCAAATATTTAAACCTGAAATACATCACCATAAATGGCAACGATTGAACTCATATGTCCTTAACAAAAGTTTTACACATTTCGAGAAAATCGCAGTTGAAAATCGGGCAAGAATTAATCGCACGTCTATGTCTTTGATGTAGGTCAAGAAAAGGAAATTTTATTCGACCGCAGAAAGCATCGGTTGGAACAAAAAACAGAACTGCAATCGAGCAGTTTTTTTTCACGTCGCAGTAAGTCGTATCGTAGCCAAGGAATTTGCTTCATAAATACAATTACTATTTTTTGTGCTTAGTATTACTTATTAAAATGCCGCAATTCACGAACGGCGAAGCTCCAGGAAATACTGAAGAAGCACGGCGGATTTATGGAAACACATTTCCAAATCCATGCAAGAACATTTACAGCATTTACGCGATTATGGAACGTTTCTTATGTGTCGCTAATGATGGATGCCACTTTGAACCGTTGTTATAAACATTCCTAAATTATTGTAGTGAACGTTTGAATTTGTTCTTCCACACAGATATTATTCGGTGAGTGAGTGCACCTTTGCATATTAGTCACGCCTGCGATTTTTATTGCCTACGATCAGCGAAGCAGGTTCCGTAAGTTTTTTGTTGTTTCATGACCGTCGTATAAGGGGCAGATAAAATAATTTTCCCCCGTTATGAAATTTTTTTTTTTTAATTCTTCCGTGTTCTATGTGCTCTCACGCTAATGAGGTTAAAATTTTTGCATTTATTTTACAAACACCCTGCATAAAAAATAATTCTGTACTTTTCTAAATGAAGACCATTTTATTATTCGGAGCATAAGGGAAAATGAACATAAAATAAATATTGTCTGTTTTAAATTATATTTTGAGCAATTATGTTGAAAGTGATCTTAAGGTAAGCTTCAGAATATGATTGAATATACAGGGTTACTTACAACTAATGAAAGACTCACAATGGTGATCTCTTAACTATAAGAGATACAAAGACAGTTGAATTACGCTATTTTGGGGTCTATAAAAATGTGCAAATAAATCTCTTCTATCTTCATTCGTTTCTGAAATATCTTCAAAAAACTGAAAATTCTCAATTTCGAAAATCTGGAATATTTTGTTTATTTATTAAGATAAAGTCACAAAACTCGGTAATTTTATATTAAGTTCGGTGGACAATCTAATACAGTCAGAAGAAATAAATTAGGATTGACAGTTTCGCAGATACGACTATCAACTGTTTTTTTCTTATGGGCGCTATCTTTGATATTCATACCATGTGATACAAAAATAAAATCTGAATTCGACGATATGACACACTTTATGCGTTTGTTTTAAAACAAAATATGAAGTTACTAAGAAATAATTTCAGAAAATGACTTTTTTTATGTAAATACGTAAATATCTTCTATAATTTAATAAGATTTTTTAATTTAATAATAATTTTACTTCTTGATGTTTGTAAGCATCCGCCAACTAGATTTAAAATTTTATGAAAATATTTCTTAATAATGTAATACATATTTTCTTTGAAAGAAAAACGTAAGTGTGTCATATCATCGCATTCAGATTTTATTTTTGCATCACATGGTATGAATATCAAAGATAGCGTCCATAAGAAAAAAAAAACAGCTGACAGTCTTATGTGCGAAACTGTCAACCCTAACCTATTTCTGCTAACTGTATTAGATTAAAATAAAATAAAATGTTCAAGATTTCCGAAATGGTGAGCCTTTAATTAGTTGTAATCCCGTATAGGTATTCTATTTAAAAAAAAAAAAACTAAGTTGTACGTCATAAGTCATAACTGAAATACAGTATGCCTTAAGTAAAAATAGTGCACAATACCTCGTAGCTTAACATACTGCATAAGTTAAATATCTTCATTATTAGCTGAGTTATAGGCTGTCTACTATCCTACAAACACTCGATATAACCACTAAATTGAAGATGATAAAAAAAAGTGTAAACATGTGATAGAAAAGTGTATATCACACATGTATTGCTTCTAACAATAATGCTCTGCGAAGAGCAAGAATATGGACGCAGCTGGTGTTGCGCTCCCTGTATACATATTTCAAATTTCGTTTGAAATACATATATTAAAGTTGAAACTTGTTGCTTTATAATTAATTTCATTCAATAAATAATTTCGTTGCATAAATATAACCAAATCAACTCCATTTTAATTTTGGCAATAAATTTGGGGTATTCATGCCAAAGTGCCTTGATTTGAATGGAATAATAGTATACTAAAGAAACAACTTTAATATATTATTGGAGAATAATAATTTCCAGTATGTATTAATTTTAAATATAATAATTTTGTTGAGCTCAAAATTTGATTAGAAATAGAAAACTAGAAAATATGATTTTAAAACAGTACTGTCAACACAATATTATTCTTCGCATGGTTTCGATAGTTGCGGGGCGCAACATAAAACTTTCCGGAAAAGATTATTGTTGTATAAGCAAATGATCGTGTGTCAGCATCAGCAAATTCGAATGCATAAATTCCATACAGAACTGGCCAGATAAGTCTCGGACCTTTCTTAATACTCGAAATCACCAGTCATCTGGATAATACTCAAATTCAATTTTTATTACTAGCCGAATCCAATATTTTGCAATTTATGGGGCCGATCCAATATTTTCGACGAAGACTTGACGTAGAGATGCGTAGCACGCTACTATACATAAGTGGATTATGTGTGACAGATAATTTACTGTATCTGTTAAGTGCGTTAATTAAATATGCATACACAGGACTATATCTAATTAATTTAATAACGTAGGCAGTTATTATTAAACTTAAAAATTTTCTTATATGATTTGGAAACGTAATGCCTTTGTATATTACTTAGACAAAGCGATTCCCCAAAATGTATACTTATAGTGTGATTCATGTAAAGTGTGATTACTTTGAATAAATATTTTCTTCTGAGAATTTGCATATTACTCAATTTCTTCTTGTGCGTATTAAACAAAAGTAAAACTAATAAGTCTTCCGGATACATAAAATGCATGGCAGTTGATTTTGAATTACCTCAAATTTTAATTAAAAAAAAAAAACTTATTTAAAGTTTGCATATTTATCGAAATTACTCAATTTGAAAACGTATTTTGTGAATCACACTGTAAAATTAAGAATGAGTCGTTTTTATTGATTAACGCTCGATGTCGCTTCTTATATATTAAATAATTTGAAAGAATTTCTTTTCAAACAAATCCAGCATTGTATTCCGACAAAAAGACTTGTTTTGAAATAAGCAGGGCTAAAATAATCCCGAAGGCAAGCAAATAAATCAATAATGAGAACGATTTTATTCTTTAAAGCAGAAGGTTCAAGAAATGTTCCTCTTTGTGTACCTGTTAGAAAAAAAAAAGATTATAAGAAGACGCATGGTGTCACTGATTGTGATTGTTCGAGTTGTGTTGTTTTCTCATCAGTAGGGATCGAAATTTTATATTTTGTTCGATTAGTTGCGGCAACATGTAATGATATAACGAAGAGTTAATTACATAGGTACAGTCAGAATTAAATGTAATGTAAAGCGTGATCTTATCTATTTTGATCACTATAATAAGCAGGCAGCCAAGCAAACATCGACAAGAATTCGATGCGTGCCTTTTGACTTGTCCGCCTTATATTCGAAATTAGCTGAATATATAAAATTCCGAACACTACTCATAAGTAAAGATTGGACAACATATTTCTATTAGGGAGTAGCGTGGAATGCATATACGCTGCTAGGGAAATGGTGTTACCAAGTAGAAGAACATTAAAAAAAAATAAGGTTGTGCAATCAGTTTTTCTATAATGTAAATAACAGGGAAGGAGAAAACAATAGTATGAACAACCCTGATACATGTTTAAATGACGTCGACATATTCGGTTCCTACATGCACTCATAAGTAAAAAAAAAGTCGTAAGAAATTGTTTATTCACAATTTAAAAAGAGGACAATTTAAATGAGCAATATATGAAATAAAATGTAAGCATTTAATAAAATATGTGTACAGTGAAATACAAAAGTAATGTCTCCCCAGTAAAATGCTAAATTACGGACTAATCACTTTGATCACTATTATGAATAGTGCATTGCTCCGAAATAAAATTGAGTGAGTGTTTGTTTATACACGGTGAAACAAAAGTATGGAAACCTCTAAAAAATTGTTATAAGTCAGAACTTTCACACTAACTTAAAATTGACATTTACATAATTCTTAGCAAACCCCAACTTTGCTTTTTAAAAAAACGTGCGTGTTTTAATGTTACGAACTTACAAATGTTGAAATATTTCTAAAACAGTGAACATTAGATATAGGACATGTTATTATGTTAATAATGATTTAAGCAACTTAAACAAATAAAAAAATACTAGGTGTCTCATTTAAAATTACAAAGTTGGCAGCACTGGCGAGAAATCTGAAATATTGACAACACCGCCGATACCATCTTGACATCCGCGCTATCATCTAAATTAACTGTTCCAAATTTCGCTTCGATATCGCTAGCCGTTGTTAAAATATTTAGAGGTTTCCACACTTTCGTTCCACAGTGTAATCTACATGTCCGCGTACTCGAAATAGATTCAGAAAGGACTAGATTGCAATTTAAACTTTTATTGGGGTGACATTACTTTTAAAATGCTAAACTTCGGACTAATCTCTTCTGGTCACTATTACCCGGAAGAGAACAAGTAAATGCTTTGTTCTGAACTAAATTTAATGAATGTTTGTTTATATACTTGCTTATCCGCCTATTCGTAATAGCGGTCAGAAAGGATTAGATCGCAATTTAACATTTTCTTTCGGAGACATTACTTTTGATTTTCACTTTACAATCATAAATCGCGTTCAGTAAATTATTGCAATCCCCAAAAAATTCAGATCGAACCTAAACCGAATAACATGTGCATTCCTCATTGTAGCAAGTACGTTCTGAATAAATTAAATAGGTTTAAAATTACTATAACAAAAATGTGTTCAAAAAATATTAAAGTTTTTAAATGGTTTTAACACTGTTTAATTTGAGACTACCCCAAATATGTCCCAGATAACTTTTCCAGCATAGGGTTCTCGCTTTTTATAAGAGATACGAATTCGGTTAAGTGGGATGAATTATTCCTAAGTATTAGGGTAGTCATAAACTGTTTTGAAATTTAAGAAATTCCATGTGGTTCACAGGAGGCAAAAAACAAAAATTTTCAAATTTCGTTTTTTGTAATAACTTCTTTATTGTAGTCGATACGTTTTCGTTATTCGTACTTTCTTAAGGCACTTTTTTATGCAGAGTTTAAATGTGCTTTTAGATTTTTGTTTTCACTTTCCGTTTTCAAGTTTTCGCCCCCCAACTTCAGTTTTTATTATGAACCGTCAAATAGGCTTTGGAATAATTGAATGCACTCTTTTTTCCTCTTTACAGTGGTATAACACATGAAATATGTATTTCTTTTGACAGATAACGAAGAAAATTTAAAAAAAAATTTCTCCACAGAAGTAAGCTTTGTTTACTGTAAAAATAAAGAAATTTCCTAACAAATAAATGAAAGAATTATTGAGAAGGGTCCTACACAGGAAACAAAAAATAATAGTTAGTAACAAACAACAAATACGTAGTTAAATAAAATACTAGATTATTTATGGAGATGTTCGAACAATTGACCATTACGTTCTAAACATAATTGTGAAGATCTTCAAAATTCTTCAAATACTTGAACACTTTTTTGACGTAACCCCAAACAGAAAAATTCGAAGGGGTTAAATCTGGAAACATTGGAGGCCATAAAATAGATTCACGATTACCAATCCACGAATTAGGGAACCGATTATTAAGATATCCCCTGACTACGTTTGAATTATGGGGTGGAGCCTTTGAACCGAAGGATGTGGGTTCGAGTACCAACCTAGTCAACTTATTTTCTTGTAAATAGAAATACTTTTTAATAACTTTAATCATTTTTTTTTGGAAGTATTCATTTGTTAGATAATTTGTTTAATTTCTACTGCAAAGCATACGCCTGTCAAGAAAACATATTTTTTTAAATTTCCTTCGTTATCTGTCAAAATAAATATTACATGTGTATATCACTGTAAAGAGGAAAAAGAGCACATTCAATTATTCCAAAGCCTACTTGATGGTCCATAAGAAAAACTAAAGTTGGGGTGAAAACTCGAAAACGGAAAGTGAAAACAAAAATCTAAAAACACATTTAAATTCTGCTTAAAAAAGTGCCTTAAGAAAGTATAAAAAACGAAAACATATCGATTACAATAAAGAAGTTATTACAAAATAACGTAATTTGAATTTTTTTGTTTTTTGGCTATTACTATCGAACCACATGGAATTTCTTAAATTTCAAAATAGTTTATGCCATGTTTTATATAAATTTGTGAAAGTGTCATTTTTTGCCATTTTATAATTTTTATATCTGGAAATGTGATATTTTAAGCCAGTTGTACACTCGTGCTTAAAAGTATCCGGATGACCGGCGTGATCGCCTGGCACTGTGGAAGTTTACCATAGTGCTCCAATTCGAACGATTTTAATGCTTTTCATTCGGATACTTTTAAGCACCAGTTTACAACATGCAGACTCTCATGCCCGGTTGCACCAATTTTTTAAGCAGAGCTTAAATTTAAGTGGTGTTTAGACTATGACATTATTTATAGATATAACAAATTGTTAGTCACATTCTAATTGATACTTAAGTTGAAGTTTAAATGTCAGTCAGAATGTATTTCACATTATACTGACCATACGTAAATATCACATTCTAAACATAACTTAAATTTAAGCTCTGCTTAAAAAGTTGGTGCAATCGGGCATCAGTTCTGTAATGGTCCGTTTTCACGTTCAAGCAATTTGCGCAAATGTGCTTGTGCACACAAATTTGCACACGTATTTTTTTGCTTGCACAAGCTAAAAAGATTGGCAAACTGCATGCATTTGCGCAAGCAAATTTGTATGCGCAAATGCTGGCACAAATGCATTTGCGCAAATTGCTTGAGCGTGAAAACGGACCATAAATCTGATATAAAGAAACTATTACGGACAATTTGTTACGCTACATAAAATTATATAGTCCGTCTAGAAAATATTCGGAAAAAAGCAAATAACACTCCATCTTCTAGTTTTTGAAATTGTTAATGAAATAATAATAATTCTCGATTTTGACAAATACTTCGTTCCTAAGATATCTAGAATATAATAACGTCCGTTAAAAAAAAATCTGAACTTGTTTTTCTTTTATGACGGCACGTCTTAGCTTAGTACGTACGTATGTTACAACCTTGAATAACTGCCAGCTGTCAACAGCGTCAACTGTCAAAGGCTTTGTTTACATCTTCGAAGTATATGTATTAAAATAAATCGTAGGGAAGTAATGCCGTACTTGTTAGGTAAACCAATTCTTATTTTTTTATTAAAGGGGATTAACGGCTAATTATAAATAAAATATATTTTTGTTGGTCAATATTTCGTAATGTTTTTATTACTTCATCAGGACCAAAATTGCTACAATAATAAATTACATTGTACACTTATGAAAAATAAAGCTAACTATTTACTTACTGAAGGCGAAAATAATTGTTTTCCTTTCTTCTTTGAGAATGTATTAGAAATTGAGAATTTTGAAGTTGATGTTTAAATATAACAAAATTATTTATTTATAAATAAATATTTAAATAACAGAAGGACGCTAGATGGCCTGACTTATTAGATTGAAATAAATATTGTTTAGTCCATCAGTGTCAGATCTAAAATTGACAGTTATGTCATTATGTTTTTGAATATAAGACATTTCAAGAAAAATTCTGGTTTTATAGGACGATTCTTTTTCTAAAATTTTAACCTTATCAAAATTAAATCGATGGTTCTCATCAATTGTATGAATAGCTAATGCACAAGATCTTTTTCCAATCCTACAATCACTTTTATGTTCTGTAAGTCTGTTCTTGAGCCATTGGCTAGTTTGACCTATATAACATTTGTTACATGTATCACAATTGATTTTATACACATCATTAGAATTAAGCAAGAGAGGAGTTGGATTTTTTAAGCTAGTATAAATTTGTCTAATAGTTTTAGGATTGTAATAAGCTACGTATTTTGATTTGAATGGTTTTTAATAAAGAAGTTATTCTTGGAGTAATATTTTTGATAAAAGGTAATTTACTATAAATGGAATTTGATGTTGAAGTATTATTTCTTTCATGTCACGTCAGGATTACGTATGTCAAAAATTATCTTTTTTACAAGATGTTGTGGATAGCCATTGTTAACAAAAATATCTACTAATTTATTAAGATTTTTCTCTTTTAATGATTCGTGACATATTCTCTCAATGCGATTTCTCATGGCAAGGATGGTATTTAATTTATGCTTGAGACAATGGTTTGAAAAGAAGTTAATGAATCTTCCTGAAAAAGTCGGTTTTTGATACCAGTCTAAGATGATAGTGTTATTTGGCATTCTTATTAATCTGGTATCTAAAAATGGAATTGAATTATTATTTTCAGTTTCAATAGTAAATTGAATTTTATCATTGAAGTTGTTAAATATATTTAAAATTTCATTAATTTTTTTAGAGGGAACAGAACAAATCAAATCATCAACATATTTGTATATGAAAGGAAGTTGGAAAGATAGTTTTGGAATGCATTTATCAAGTATAAAATCCATAACAACTTGTGCGACTATGAGGCTCAAATGTGAACCCATAGGAGTACCTTGTATCTGTAGGTAAATCTTATTTTGAATGGTAAAATAGCAATTATTAAAAATAAATTCGATGATATTAAGAAATTCATTCTTAGGAATATTGCAATCATTTTTAATGTCATTCCAGCTGCTAGAAATAATATCAAGAGCTAATTCCATAGGAATATTGGTAAAAAGGGACACTTCATCTAAGGAGATGAGTTGGTAATCTTAAAATAAATATATTCTTTCCTTAATTGCGTTTTATTATCCATTTTGTAGAAAATCGTAATTAAATGGATATAGAAAGTTAGGTTATATTCATAATAATCTTATGGTTACGATGTGACTTTGCATTTGACATAAGCCTACTTGATAAAGGTTTTTTTGAAATATTTGTAAGTCGCACACAGGGTCGCAAGGTTCATTTGCAATGCGAATATAAAAAATATTTGGATTAACGACATATTTTGTAATTAACTCGTTAAATATAACGAAAGAAATTTTCTTTTCTCCTTCAACAACAGTTTTTATTGTGGTAAATGTTTCAACGAATTTCTTAACTTCATCAGTACAATTAATAGTATAGAATAGAGCACCGTTCGCCAACCCGTCGACAATTCCGATAGCTCACAGCACAGCATATTCGAAAAATCTAAAAGACTTACTCCGTAAATTCCGCATAGTTGTAGTGCTCAGAATAGTGAGTGTGTTGGGTTAGGTTTAGGTAGCTCGCTTTTTATTCGACAACTATTAAAGTAGCTTGCCACAATGAAAAGGTTGGCGACCGCTGGTATAGAGACAACAGAGATATTTTAAATTCATGTGGTGGACGAATACCAAACCGTACGTTAGTTAACTCAGTTGTATAATTTCATTTATTTTACTGACGAAGCGGCGAAATTGGCTGTGAAACGTTTACATATAAATCACAATAAAGGTCGTCGTTGAAGAAAAGAAAATCGTTTTCGTTAAATTTTGTAATGTAATGGCATTAAAGAGAGCAAGTATTTCGGTTTTTCTGGTGTGTTGACACACATATCGTAAATGCGCCCACGTTTGTTTATTATTTCATGACAAGAGGAACCGTAGCATTGTATATTTTTATCCGTTGGAAAGTTTATCCCTGCGGGAGTTGAGTTTAGGTATCGAGAGCGCATCTTAAGCGTGGTACGGAGCGTCCGGGCGCTCCGGAAAATGCGGGGGTCGAAAGGGCGAGGAGTATACGTAATCTCTTGTTTCGATGCGGCTTTATCTAGAGCCTGATCTCTCTTGGCGAAGCGGGACACCGTGGATGACAAGTGGAGTGGTTTCGGAACGATTTCAATCGAACCGCAAATAGCTCGAATGAGAAGCATTCCCGCGCGGCCCGGTCGCGTAGCATTATCTTTGTATTACGGGCCGGTAAGGGTGTCTCCCGGGAATCTAATGCTAAAAGGACGAACTCAATGTAACCTCTTTCACGGTAAATGCGATGCTCTTAATTGGTATCGGCATCTATACACGCGGTCGGTGCGGTCATTCAAGAAGCTGACTTAGATGGAATTAATGTTCCTGCGTCAATACGTCTTTAAGGTCACAAAGTGGAGCAAGCTTTCAACTAATTATAACCGCTAAAGTCTAAATCGTAAGCGGGGGCGACGCCACATCAGCAGCGTCTGGTCTCTAGCTATTTAGTTCCGGCCAGTTGCATGAAATAGCGGCCAATTACGAGGCCATAGTCTTTTCGGTGGGGTTTATCTCTCGCAGGGATTTTCACGTTAACCTGTTGCGCGACTCATCCGGATAGAAAATATCATTTCGGGGAAAACCTGCCGGGGTTGTTTAATTATAAGTGTATGCGTAACCTTATCTTCGCAATCAATAAAGAGACGCTTAGCAAAGTTAGGCAGGCGGTCGTTTTTCCCGATCGTCTCAGCTGCTCACCAGGGATGCGGCAAACTATAAGCCCGGCTTATTGCTTACGGTCCAGGTTTCACACTTGATCATATTTATGCGATGTCCGGATTATCGGTGGCTGACTACCTCTTACAGCTCCAAGACGCTTTAAATCGATTTATGAGACGCGCAGTGCTTAAGCGTTTCGATAAATCTTTATCAGGCCATAATTGCGTTGGGTTAAGAAAGAAAGTGAGTGCAACGGCGATGAAAAACCGACTTGGAATTCGGCTGGCAAATCGACGTATTTCTGAGAGAAATAATTTATTAGAAATACGCGGCGGAACCGTCGAGATTACGGGAGCGAAGGCGCACCTAGGAGACTCGCTGATCGCGGTGATGTACGATTATTGAGTTAAATAAACAGTCCGCACGCTGGAGCTCGTAACTTATAAATATCTATCCTGTTTTCCTTACAGGACTTAGCGTGATATATAGCTATAAGGATTATACACCTACTCCTTTCTTCATAAGTTCGAGGCGCGAGTCTCTCTCCGACGCGCATAACTTGGTATCGTTCGGTGCTACGGATATCTTAATAAGATTCATGAAAGGACCCCATATTTTATATCCTCCCTATTTGGCGTAATGCTTCGTGAGCCGCCTTGCGTTACCGGGCCGGGGCCGGCTGCCCCGTCGGCGCTCCGAGATAAGCCCGGCGCTCCAAAGGAACTCGCACGGCACTGTTCTCTATCTAATGATGCCGTATACTAGGTGGTAGCGATTTCGTCTAGATATATCATAATAATTTCTAGCTAACTGCATCGCTCGCTCGCACGCTGCGGCACAAGCCAACAATATAATTCCAAGAACCCGTAAATCTCAACTTTTAGGAGCGCGTTCCGCTAAAGAGAGTGGAGCGAGCAAGCAAGGGGATTAAAGATCAGTAATCTTATAGGGCAGATGAGTTATGGGTGTATTTTCCGGCTGCGTTCCCGCTCTTTACAAAAATCCTTTGTTTCCCAAGAAATTGCCGTTTCATTGGGTGAGATTACGGAAACGAAATTAATTAAGATTCTACGGGCCATGCATTTTCGGATCGGCGCGGAACGATGCCAGGTGCGGCGTCGTCCACCCGACTCGCGTCGCCTAACCAACTATCTAAGTAAGTATCCTCATATTTTATTCCGTATCTGCGTTAATCTCTCATATACGGTGGCGCGCGATCGGCAATAACCATTAAACATGGTAAAAGATAGTCGGCGAGTTTAAGTGTAACCTCGCAGTGAAGTAATACTCTGCTGCATATATCATTCGTCTTCCAGAAAACGCCACACCACCGACAAAGACGGACATATTTCATTTTCTATGTGAGCTTTATATGCTACTTTGTCGTTATCGGTGTTGTCTATACGGAAGGCGCTTGCTCTTCTCTTTAACTTTCTAAAAACTATGACCTCGAGCGCTACATCACAACCACACACACACACACACACATGGTGAATTTCTGAAAACCAAAGAATCTTTTTTTTTAACTTAAATTGATCATTTGATTGTTTGGATTTGTCTATCTGTCTGTTCTTCACGATATCAGTTCAAATTGCAAACTTGAACTAAATTCTTAGACACATAGGTACTTCAGCGCGGAAAACAGACCCGAAGCTGAACAAAAACTTACTTTTACTAGTCTTACGTAGGCCGGCCGCACATTAAACGCAGCACAGAGTAGCACACTACAGCATAGAAAAACTTTCCTGTATTCTACTTAAGCGATGAGCGCTTATCAATCGCACTTTTTCACTTGACTCTATGAGGTGTTCTTATTATTTTATAGACAACGAATCTTAAATTTCGAATCAAAATCGGAATCCTAAGAGGTTTCATATTTGAACTTATTTCAACGTGGAATGGATATTAGCAAATAAGGCGAATCAGACCACCATACCGACATTGTTACCAACCATCTACTTTCTCAGAAAATGATACCAACTTCATTATTTAGAATGGAACACTCTGTATATTTTTTCACATTTCGATAGAATTCTGTGTTTTCATTGCGTTGGTATCAAATTTGCCATTTCGTTACTAAACTGGGAAGTATTGATAGTTAAATATACCGTTGTTACCTTCCTAATGAAATTTAATAAGATGTTTGTTTACAATTTTGTTCTCAAAATTTAACTACACTGTAAAAAATGTTACAGCGATAATCGCGGGCAACTTTATGACCCGCGATTATCGCTGTAAAATTACACGTTAATATTATGTATTACTAATGTAATGTAAGGAAATATACTGCACATTTTAATGTTTTTTCACAAACCGAATGTGATATTACCCCGAAATACTTTGAATATTTACAACACCTTTTTCCACATGACTTTTGCTGTAATATTACCATATTTATCGCTGTAATATTACCGTACTTGTCACTGTAATTTTACCGCCATTTTTTACAGTGTATCCTAATATTGGAAAAGTTAAATTATTCAATTTTTGAAACAAAATTGTAAACAAAGAACCTAATGGATTTCATTTGAGAGGTAGCAACGGTGTATTTAAATATCAATATTTCCAGTTTAGTAACAAAACCTGTGGCAAATTTGATACCAATGCAAAGAAATATTAAAAAATAATAATAATAATAAGTCTTTATTGCTGATTTGATCGGAAGATGTTAGCAATTGTCATACAAAATTACATACAAATTGAAATTAAAAATATAAAGAAAATAATTAATTCCAGAAATGGAATTTGTCGATTAAAACTAGACATCAGGACACATAGAGACGACACAAAACAATTGAATGGACAGATCACCCAATATCCCAGTCCTTTGTAGCTGAGGAAAATTCTTCAGCAGAGTAAAAGGCATTTGTTTCAAGATAATACTTAATATGTTCTTTAAATTTTTTGGTAGAGTTTAATTGTCTCAAATTGGTGGGAAGTTGATTGTAAAGTTTTATTGCACTGTAAAACACACTATTGTGAAATTTAGTTGTCCGGTGTTGTGGTAAGTAAAGTTTAAGTTTTCCATGTGACCGAGTGTTGTAGTCACTAATGTCTGTCTCTTTTTTAAACGACTGTTCATTGATCCTGACATACATAAGGCAGTTAAAAATAAACAGGGATGGTAGAGTTAAGATTTTGAGTTCTTTAAAAAAGTTTTTACAACTTACATTCGATTTTATGTTCACAATGGATCTTATTATGCGCTTTTGAATTATAAACAAAGAATTCACTGAGGACGAGTTTCCCCAACAAAGAATGCCATAATTTAATTTGGATTGAACGCAAGCGAAATAAAACATTTTAAAAATTTTAAGGGAAACGCTGCCATTAAGTTTTTTCATTAAATAGCACGCAGAATTTAATGATTTTGCCAATTTGAGACAATGATCGCTCCAAGTAAGGCCCGAATCAAAAATTAGCCCTAAGAAGTTTACGCTAGTATCAATAGGAATGTCAACGTTAAGATTTTCAAATTTTTCAAATTTTGCTTGCGCAGAGTTTACTGAATAAGGAACCAAAACTGTCTTATTGGCATTTAAGGACAAGCTGTTGCAGTGGCACCACTCCGTGATTTTCTGGAGCAGTATACTAAGTTTAAGTGACAGCTCTTCATGAGATGTATAATTAACAATGGAAGAGGTGTCATCCGCATAATGAATAATGTCACCTAGTTCAACAAATTTGCTTAAATCATTAAGATAAATAATGAAAAGAAATGGTCCAAGAATACTACCCTGCGGAACACCGTGATAAGTTTGTGTAACTTCTGATACAGCACCTGACCAGCTCACAATTTGAGATCGGTCGCTTAGGAAACTAGCAATCTATAGGATGTTCCAATGAAAAAAATAAAGCGGGTATTATTTTCTGAGAAACTAGATGGTTAGCAACAATGTCGATATTGTGGTCTTATCCGCATCATTTGCTAATAAGTGGATGTAAAATATCAGCCTTGCGTTATCTATCTTTTTTGAGATACTTTGATTGTTCCATACTGTTGACTCGGTCTGTATATACAGGGTGTTTTCGGAAGTGTAGTTGAAAACTGAACCTTGGTATTTACATGTACTGGGTATATGATTGAACATTTTGTTTTTGTTCAAAAACAAATTTAATGTGGAATTTTTTTTTGTATTATACGATCCAGACGGCACTGGTGAATAAGGAAATTTCTTTAAATAAATTATTTAGAACAAAAACATAATGATTGTAATAAAACTCGTCGGTACGGTTTTAATTATTAAAATTTAAACAAAAAACTAATGTCAAGACCGAAAGGTAAACTGTCATAATTGTTAAAATATGAAAAAATTAGGAAAAATTCAAAATTAGTACCGTGTACCAATTTTTAGTAATTTATAAAAATTGATGAAATTGTTTTTCATTTCAAAATGAAAACAGAAAAGAGAAAAATGAGTCTGCCATTTTTTTTTAGATTTGTTTAATACTGTATCCGGATACTTTTTCAGTCACGCTTCCAAAAAGAAATTGGTCCATTAGGAGGCTGAGTAGTTTTAAACCGTCAAAATCAGCGCCCAATGACCGTTTTCAACAGCGCCATCAAGGCACAACTTTGATGAATGCATGCTTTTGACGGTTCCGAATTATTCAGAACTTCCTAATGGAACAAACCTATAACCTATAAACCGATGGTGTTTTGACACGCTTATTTTATTACTGACGTCAAAAATAAAACAGTTATGAAAGAGCACCGGTCGTTTTTCAAATATTTTTGTCCGACAAAAAACAGATTAATAATAAGCAGTAGTTCAGGTTGCGATATCTTGGGGCAGATTTTTGACCTAAAATTGTTTGAGAAATGACAAATTGCAGCCAGTTTACTGCCTAATACGTCATCTCACACAAAGCGGTCAAATAATGTTTTTGCAGCAAATTTGAAAATTTAGAAATTTGTTGCAAGTCGGTTTTGATTGCAATGTATTCCTCGAGCATCTTCTGGACAGCTGATGAGGCTCCAAATAGGGCCGAAACAATTATTCAGAGGATGCTCGAGTAATCGAGCAAACAAATTTCTAAATAATAGGAAAAAATTAAAATGAAATGTTTTTAATTGAAGCAAAATTTGTAATACGTGTTCTGAAAACTGTATTCAGAAATTATATTCGTATTTATTAAGAAATACTTGAGTTTTGAAGTTCTTTTCCATTTTATCAACAAATTTGATAAAATAATATTTGGGTGACAATTCATATTTTTACACATTTTTAACAGTTCTTTTATGTCAGGATTCAAATGATGAAAAACATTCGAGTTTCCTTTTTTTAACTTTCGCGATATTCGAATGTCTCATCTCTAGTATTTTATAATGCTACATTTAAAACAATTTTTGTTTAGGTTTCGAATTAGAGTCAGATTTAAAATTGAAAATGTGTTATTACAGCCTGTATCATAACGTCCGATAAATATTCCCATTAAGTACGCGATTCTTTGTTAAAAACTATGTCGACAAACATAGTAACATTTTCTCTAGAAATGTATAGTTTTTAAAATATAGCCGATCAAAGTTTTTTTTTTTTTAATTTGGAGACGCTATGTAAAGAACTGCACATTTAATTTAATAAATCTCTCCATTCGGAAATGTGTAACTAGCGTCGTTATTTATCGACCTGATTTTCAGTGAAATTTGACACTAAAGATATTCACTGATCACATGAATTTTTAAGTTACCTGGATACATATTTACAGAGTTGTAACGTCCTCCCAAATTATAAAATGCAAAAAATTTGCTTTAGTAAAATATAAATTAGAAGTAAACCAAGAGAAAAAGGTGAAAATATTATTTATTTAACTAATCTACATGTTGCATGTTTCATGTACTTCTTGACGATATTAGGTAGATTTATCGTACTCTACTAAATCAAAAATTAATTTTCAACTTTCAATAATTTCATAACCAGAGAGTTAAGAGGAAAAACAAAGTTTTCATCATAGAATCGCGTGCTCTACGTTATAACACACGCTGTATATACATAGTATTTCCAGAAGACAAAAAAATGATTGTTTAAGAAAAAAAGGATAAAATAATACTCAGTGTCATACAGAACTTTGTTTTCTTGTACACATTCAATTAGCAATTCCATTTCATATAAGGTTAACTGGGCCCACAAGGTAATTGGGCCACCCTTTTTAAATCTCACAATTGTGTTGTAATTTTAAGACGTTTTGGTCACAGTGGCAACACTGGATAGTAGCTTTACCAGGAACAACAGTTAGATTATGCGGAAAAGCGATGCGCATATAGAGAAAAAAATTCAAAATTTAAATGAACTACATTAGAACTGTAATTATCGCCAATTATCCGGATCGCTTTGAGGGAAGAAAAGTGTAGTGTACTGCGAACGCAGTGTAGCGGCTACTGACTCTGGCAGATATGTTCAAGAATTGACACTTTATGTAAGTACAGTACTGTACAAAATGTAAACAACATTGTTTTGTAGTCATTAAATTAATATACACTGTCTTTCAAAAAGTATGCTACAAATGGGATTTTTTTTATTATCGATTTTTATAAAAATTTATTGACTCAGAATGCTTCTGCATTCTTTAAAGTCAAATTGGGAAATGTCAGATGAAATTTATCTTGAATGGTATACAGCGTGGACACCGAGAAATGAAAGTGGTTTAAAAGTAAAGTGCCCTTATTTTACAAGATACTGTTCTTCCGCTCAATCTTTGCAGTTACGTCACACTTTCCCAATTCAAGAAACGAAATCAACATATTCTTTTATCCTTATCTAATACGTATGTTAAAACAATGATAGAATTTATAAATTTGTCATTTTGAGTCGATAATTTTCTGACGTAACTGCAAAGATCGAGCGGAAGAACTGTACAAGAAAATGTCATAAGGATAAATCGTTCAGAATTAAAATTTATAGCTAAATATGAAATTACAGCCTCCTATCTCAAAAATAAAAAATATCACAATTTGTTGTGAATCACTCTTTATACACACTACATTAGGAAATATTGGTGGGCTTAAAGTGTCCGCCAAAATAATGTGAATAGGAAAACACGAAATTTGTTATTATTTCTCTATTATTTCTCAATTATTTCATTTGGTTCCGAGTGATTATTTTAATGCATTCTGAAGCTTTGTGTTTTCTTGTAGCACACTTTTTGAAAGGCACTATATGTATATATATTACAGTACATATACACAAATTTAGCTTTTTTTTTTTCTTTAAAGAAATTACCTTTTTTCATGATTTATCCAATTAATCCGGATAATTGGAGTTCTACTGTCTATTATCACATCGGTTTGGCCCAGTTATCTCAAAACATATACATACAGAGCTGTATAAAATACAAGGGCTGGGTCGATTTGCTTTCATTTTTGAGGCAACTGTAGTGCACACATTTCATGTACATCCAGAGAAAGTGAGTCTCTAAAAATGTGGCAAAATTTAATTTAGTATTTGAACACAGCAGATTTCCTGCTTTCCGATAACCAGCGCCGATCGGTTATAGTTTTTCGCACAGAAGGTATAAACACAGTGAAAGGAAAATAACCTGCTTTGACTGTGTTATAACCAGGGAACAGATAGGGGAGAACGATGACAGATCGACTATGAGCTTACTAAGGGGTATGCACAAAAAAATTGGCCATATAAAAGAAAAACAATGAAACAGTTATAGAGCCACAAATTTCGAAAGCTTGAAACACTAACAAGGCGTTTAACTTACACTTACATACATATTACTGTCTTGTTTTCTATCCTTTCATGCATACTCGATATATAATTTGAGGTTTAGCAGTATTATGTACTGCTTTGCTATGTTTGTTTAAGTTGTGCTTTTTTTTTAAAGAAAGGACATTTTTTCGTGATTTATCCAATTATCCGGATCGCGCTCGGTCCCAATTAATCCGGATAATTGGAGTTCTACTGTATTATTACCACAACGGTAAAAAATAATATAATAATTAATTAATTAAGTTAAAGTCCTGTTATAGTAGTTATTCTTCTTTGCTGTATGTTTTAGATTTAATTCTTTTTATTCGTTTTATATCCTTCCATGCATACTCTCTATATAATTTGAGATTTAGCAGTATTATGTACTGCTTCGCTATGTTTGTTTAAGCTGTTTTGGTTTGAAAACGTTTTCTCGCATAAGACAGTATACCGCCATTATTTCAAAATTAACATCACTTTAAACATAGAACACTAAACTTAAACCACGATTTACTTTACCGGGTTACCTCTATTGAAACTAGAACTCAAGACTTGGCACGTTGTCACAAAATTTTAAAGGCCCACCTGCACTTTTTCCAAATTTAAAATTCCCGCGAATATTCGCATTCCTTTACCTCAGGTCTGCTGTAAATAATCACGGATATTAGGGGTTGGTCTTTTTCGTAACCACCAATCAGATATTCTGCTAGAAACGTGAGTTTCAGAGGACATCTACATAGTATGTTTCGGTTTTAAAACCAAGATGAATGAAAATCATAGCTTGCGAATAATACGTTTGCAGGAAATATTTTATAGTTTTTCTTTTAGGAAAAAACGTAAACTTGTTGTAAAAGAATGTAAAAAAATGTTGAAGTCCTATCAAATTTTGCTACAAATATACGTTTTAAAATTAAAATTACTAGTTTTGAAACTATTATTTTCAATATTTTAGCTGCAGCCTCTTGTAGAATATGAGGTTTACTATACGTACAAAAAAATCTAAATTAATATACTGAATCTGAATACTACTGATTCTTTATTGAGTATGTTTTAGGCGTATATCGGGAATGAAGTCGTGAGCCTTAAGTGTGACTAGGACCGAAAGTCAATTCTTGTTGCTTTAGTATAAGAACATTTCAAATTATTTGAAACTCATAAAATACTTAACGTGCTATGATGGTCATAAATTGCGATCCTTAACCCTTAGGCCCAGTTTTACAATCGTGGAATAAGGACGGAATAACTGTTCGCCGAATATCCTTTAATGTTTCTCCATATCTACAGCACATCTACGTCAAGTTATTCTAAGAATAATGCTTATCCGACGATTGTAAAATCGGGCCTTAGTAATATTAATAAATTTATAATCGATTTTATTTTTTTCAAATAATTGCAAATGTTCTATATCTTGAAATCTTTTTGTTGCACAAAACTGGAAATGTTTTTGAATAACTTTTAGTTAAATGAAGGTAATTATTTTTGCTTCTGTTTAAGATCTTTTTGTATTTAGAAAAATGTTTAATGTTTTCAAAATTGATAATTAATAGTTTGCACTTTTCGATCATTGTTTTCGACAGGTGCAACAATATCTTTTTGAATTTTTCGAGTTAGGTACTTCATTTCCATGCAGGTGTAAAGAAATTATTGTCAGAAATTAATGAAAACGGTTATTTGATAACAGTTAATTTTTTTCTTCGGTTTATTATTTTTCTTGAGCTTTTTACTAATTTGCGTACTTTGCGACTTTATTTGAGGTTTTAAAATTACCGAGTAATTTTTGGGTCACGTTGAATTTATTTCTGCCTCCGAAATGTCAAAATTTGTTAAAGTTGAGATTTGAAGCCACGTCGTGTCCGTTTAGTTCAAGTGTCCACTGGTTTGAGTAGATAACGTTCGCTAATCCTTGTGTTTTTTCCGTGCTTCTTGGGGTTGGTCGATAATCGGATGGCATTTTAAAATAAGCGTTATCAACGCGAAGGAAATGAAGGTGGTAAAGTAAAAGAGTGACAATTTGTTTGAGGACATTGAGCGTCAGGATCGAAACGGGCAGAGGAAACTGCTTTATCTCGTATACATACTTTTCTTGTTCCATTTAAGATACATTATTTTATCGGCAGCGAGGTAGACGCTGACAATTCTCTATTTTAAAATGTTTTCTTAGGCAGAGCTCCAGCGAGATAAGACTCTGATAAATGCCAGCGCGAATCTTGTTACGTTCTGATTGAATTTTAATTAAATTTGTCGCCACAGATATACTCGAGATAGCGTCCCGGTGCGGCAGTTACAGTTTTTCATATTAGCTCCGAAGCAAACAATATGCGGTTAGCTTAGATGGTGCGATGTAGCTCGCTTGCCTCCCCTTTTAAAGAATACTGACAGGAAATTAATTCTCAAAAATGAAAGCCGTCGGAGTGGTCTGTTCGGTAGCAATCAACAGCGATAACGACGCATTCTTCTTATTTCGTTTAATAAACTTCGCACAGGCGTTGGGTTATCGCTTATGAAGAATTTTTCACCAGGAGATAAGGTTTAATTCATCGCGATTAATTTATTGTTGTTGGTCGTAACGTCATTACGTTCGGAGTTTCGCGTTCTCCTGTAACTTATTCAAAATCGTTCAAGTTTAAACTGTAATATTTTTGTTCCACGTACGGGATTAATTTATACCTCCAAGGTGTTCATGCGGAATTAGGCAGCGTCAATAGAGTACGACGCTATTGAGTCGAGTTGAGCTCAAGTCGCGACGGCCTCGGTGCATACCCGTGATGCTGAGTACACCTGTCAGCGGTTCCCAAATTTAGAAACAGTGTCTAAGCTGACGCGACTTGTCCTGCGTGTGTGTAGTTCCTTCGCCTTCCAGAAATTGGATTCGACAAGAACCGCACTTTCCACTCAGCGGGAATAAACCCGCGGAGCTTCATCCACAGTCGATACTTGAGAATCGTTTTAAATTCAAATTCGGTTTTGTTTCTATAATCGATCATCTTTAAAAATTTTTACCCGGTTTAGCGCCGAAACGGAGAAATCTGTACTTTCATTATCCCTAATTTTTATTGCCGTTTTTATCATTACCGAGATTGCGGCGGTGGCACCGCGAGTTAATCGGATCACAAGCGGGCACTTAAGGACGTGATCAGGAGATGTGACGGGGATTTGCCGAGCTCCCGTCTCACCGTCTCATCTCATCCGAGCTCACATATCTCCTGGCCGAGATGGAAATTGAATAAGCCAACTCAGAATGAACGTGACAGTGTATTTTTATCTTTAATTTAGCAGCGTGCTGATAAGTAGTTGCCGACTCCCGGCGGAGAACTCGAGTCGGAGAATATGCATTTACGTTAAAGGCGGCAGTTCTATAAATATGCTCCTTCTGGGACAACCATTGCGATCAACCGTTACGTTTTCTATTAAATAATTCGCCCAAAAAATTGTCATACTCCCCATAACTACATCATTTCCAATTAATACACGTATTCAAAAAACTACGCGATAAATCCTTTATTCTTCTATACACAGCAAAAAATATGAGTCGTGTAAAATGTGTAGTGTACCTGGTAAAAATTTTAGATGAAATTTCTACAGTACTATAAAATGTAAAAATTATTTTCTCTAATTTCTCTCTGCCTTCAAAATTACTCTAATTGCCGTAGAGAAAATAATCTATTTACAAAATTACTCTAAATATTCACTACAAAGTATTAAATTCTTATAAATCTCTATGAAAGATTTACCAATACAGATAACTAATTTATCTATAAGTTCTCTAACACAGAGTGTTGTACACTACGGTTATTAAAACGAACTCTACGATTTCATAAATATTTAACTCTAAACTGATTAGACGTAAACACATCGGTTTTAGTGTTTAAATTTTTCACTAATTTTTTACTGTGTATTTATTTTTCCCTTGTTTCATCAAACTATACAGAATACCCTGAAAACTCGCACGCATCTGGAGAAAAAGACAAAAAACTAAATATCTTAAAATTTTTATTTTTCACAAAATAAATAGCACCTCCAATTTCAAATTCATTCCCCTACTTGGAGGCGACCGTATCCTTAAGGACGCGACGCGTCATAGGATAAAGACACAACCGCTCTATTGATATTATGTGCAGTAATACATTCACAGTGCTTTCAAAAATCTATGAATTCTGACAATTACTTGGAAAAAAAACGACATAGTTGTCTTTAATTTTAAATAGAACAAAATTGTAATATTAAACAACAAGACATTTATTATAAAAGACCAAATTCTGTGTAGAATTACTTTTAGTAATTAAATGACACCAACAAAAAAAGACAAAAAAATTTCAAACTGGATGTTTAATTAAAAAAGAATTAATATCGAAACCGAAATATTATTGTGTCGATGGTAGGACTCATCCTCTTTTACCTGCCTCGTTTTCCGAGGTGCCTTTGTTCTGTAATGAAAATTAATTTGCGTGTACGTAACAGTGTATTATCCTGGAAGTTATTATACAAGTTTAATAGACTAGCGCGTGTAAACTATTTGTTAATAATGATCACTTTCCTTAACGATATTATAACGTTTTGTATTTTCGAGATCAGCTATTTCTCGTGTGTTTGGAAATCTAAATAAACATATTAACTTTGTACATTTTATTATTCGTATCTACAAATCCGTGAGCTGACATTTTTATTGAAAAAAGATGTTTTCCTACCCGTATTTATAAATGAAGTTATGTATTACATAAGGTTTTTGAAAAGGAAATAACGTTATTCTCCCGATCGAAAAATATTGCGTTGACATTAGATCAATGCAATAAACATGAAACTTCCCTAAATATAGTCCGCTTATATAACAGGGGATTACGGGGTTCGTTCGTTCAAAGAGTTTCTTGAAATTACTGACTGAAATACAGTCTACGAATCGTTTTGTTATCGTAGTTCTGGTTTGGGTTTCTTAAGAAAAATAAAATAAATTTTATTTTACATTTAATTGCTTCTGCACAAGAAAATCTTTTGTGCGTGGGTTATCTTGAGATTTAGTTATTTCTAGGATTCATTTCAAGTGAACAAAGACGCATCTTTTTTATTTATTGATCTTTCGTTTGCAGTTTCGAACGGTAACATCACATTGCAAAACGACCCATTTGCTATTACTTGATAAATATTCTCTTTTATATCTTATGAATTATGAAAAAGAAACCAAGTAGTTCATATTATTTTATAAGTGGAAATAGAATCATGTTCGTTGATAAGCACTGTGACCTCTTGGTGTTCTTATTACTAACAGATCTTGGCGTAAGTCTCCAAAAAGAATGTGGAAATGTAAAGGCATGCCTCAGTACGAGTCTATTTAAATTAATTAATTGTTCTTTTTAAAAGGCAAGAGTAACTTTAAAAATTGTTTCTTATTGGCTGTTAGTTTTTCATTAAAAACACAGTTTTCATTTATAAAGTATGTCATTTTAAATATTTTGTTTGAATTAAGACTTGTTGGATAGTCGTTATATTGGTTTGTGATTGATTTCACGTTGTAGTTTTAGAAAAGATAATTAATATATAAATGCTAATTTTGCGTTTTGGAAGAACGTCCTGCGGTTAGTTTACCGAAAAAAAAAAATGTAATGGTTGATTGCAATGGTTGTCCCAGAAGGAACATATTTATAATACCGGCGGCGCTCCTGCTCAGATTACGTTCTATATCAGTATTTATTATTCATAACCGCGGCAGAAACTTGAAATAGTACCATAACGCATGATAAAAGACTTTTAAATGGTCTGTGCCGAGATCATCCCTTAACTGGCTGCGAAATATAATTGTTTCGCGGAGTCTCGTATACATTTTTCGTTGTATTTTCCGCGTCTTCGTCTCTATAGCAACTTAATAAAGTAGCTGGGGCTTTGCAGCGAGCTTACAAAGCGAAGAACAGGTACAAAACACGACTCCTTAAGCTTAGCGGGCCCGATATACCCTTTCTGCTCCGCTAAAGGCGTACCAATTATATTTGTTTCCTTGCTATGTAAGTATCATTTGTGCATAAAATCAGAATTAGTAAATAATGCTTTGTGTAAGTCATTGTCTTATTGCAGCGTCGTTGTTTTGATGAATGCTCTCTAATATTGTCTTATGCTTCAAACAGGGATAATGAACGCAATCCGATTTTCCCAATTAAAAATGTTTCAACTTAAAGTAGTCCGATATCGTGATACCTGCAGGAAAGAAAGATGATTTGGAAGGGCAACCCCTCCGTGAGCTAGATAAGGCCGAATGTGGGCCACAGAGAGACGCGATCTATCTGAAGACCGACGCAGATAATCATTGACTGCCGCTGGTTTCCGGGAAAGTTGGAAACTTGTCGTGGACTCTGACAGTTGCATTGTCGCGCACCCCTGCATTGTCATCCACTTGATATTATCTAATGAATTGAGACGTCTCTGTTGAAAGACAACCGGCCTATTTTGGGCTAGTCGCTGTTCGGCCCGGACTCGGCTCCGGCTTCTATCAGATATTAAGCGTCAACTTTACGAACAACCACACGTTCTTATCTGCTTTAGTCGCCCGCGTAATCGCTTTGTGCGAGCCGGCCGTAGATTTATTTTGATTACGGACGGCATTGGCACCTAACGAAATTAAATTTCACGTGTTCGGGGAATTCACATAAAACACTTCTAAGGGCGAACAATGTTTATTTACATCTGTACCGATACATTTTATAAATAGTACAGCAGACAAAACAGAATTAAGAGAACATTCTGCCGAGAATAATTTAATTTAATACATACTTTTCGATATACACCGGGGGGGTACAAGTTACAACACAGCATTCTATGGAAAGTATAATCGTTACACGGCATATCAAATATGCGATCAGTATTAACAAAATATCACTAAAAACACACGTCGACGTACAATCTTTGGTAATTAAAATGCGAATGCACGAAAATCGAATTTATTCTTTGTCTCCGTGATGGTAATGCGCGGACGCTTGACTATCAAAAAGCGACATTTTAAGTCTTTTACATTTGGCACGTCTGTTTTTGAACCAAAATTGAACGTTTTTTGGCTCCAAGCGGGGGAATTTCTGTCGGTACGCCATGCAGTTCAGTTCTTCCGTGTACTTCAAAATAAGGTTGTGAGATGGGTGGGTGTTGAGGGAAAACCATTGTTCCAACCGTGGGACTTCGGTTACGGGGTCTATAAACGTACGGTTTCGTTTACGTCGTTCATCAGCGGTTAAGGCTGACATGCTGAGCGCACTCGATCCAGGAGGCGATGCCGTCGTATGTGACAACGCCGGAATGTATTGACTCATGTACATAATGCTGTGGCTGAACATTGAGTTAGAAACCAGAGGAAAAGTCGCAGCTAAACGCTCCAGACCATCGCTGCTGGAACGGTGAAGAAGTTGTCCGTTCATATCGGGTGACAAACACATGCGTTGAACATTCGATTGAACAACGGAAGGCTCGTCGTCCAAATGTTTGTTATTCGCGTAATTTTCGAAGTCTTCATTTTCCGCTTCTGAAATCTTATTGTTGTTGGAATGATCGTCCGAAGACAAGTAGTTTACAGGTTCCTCTTTCGGCCCTAACGTAGCGTTTGACATCTGTAAAAACAACAAATAATTTTCAGTTCGCTTTTATACATTTACTATAAAATAAAACACCTTACGTGCGCGTCCGTTGGGGGAGGCGGCGTAGAAGGTCTCGAATTTTCGTCCTGGTAAGCATTCCTGCGATTATTGGTCGTTAACGAAAGCGGGCCTACTGGACTTGACGGTTGTTCTTCGTTTATATCGTCTTCTTCTATGTCGGATCCACCGTTGGAAAATTCGTCGGACAGTTGCGACATATTAGGTCCTCTGCGTCCCATGCCGGAAATGGTATTTTTTAATCGTTGGTCGCCCAAACGTTCGGAATTTAAGTAGCCGTCCGACATGAGAAAAGCCGAACCATTTGTGGGGCTGTGGTTACTGTACCCATTCATGGTTAAACGACAGGGTAAACCGGGACCTACGCTTCGAATTTCCGCCCTCTTCTGAGCCGCCCTCGCGTTTTTAAACCAATACACCACGTTATTGACGTCTAAAGGCTTGCGGCCTCTTCGAGATTCTAAACTATTCAATTCTTTGACGTACTGCTGAATTTGTTGCCTGCTGGGGTGTTGATTATCGGCGAACCATCGTTGTAACTTCGGCAATTCCAACTCGGGATCGAAACTTGTGCGCATTCTGGTTTTTTGAGTCGGAAATTGACTGTGAACGTTCTGCATTGCGGGATGTGCGCTTTCCGGTAGAGCTCGGTCCATTGGTTTCGACTGTTGGGAAGGTGCGGGGTAACTCGGACATTGAGGACCGAAGTGAGATCTACCCGGAGATTGTGGGCTAAATTGCGAAGCCCACCACTGATCGAATTTTCGGTGGCATTCTTCCGACATTTCGGGGATTACTCCTCCGATGGAACTTCCCCCCCGACAAATCTGTGATAAAACAAGCTGTAACAATATGATAACTATTAGTGAAGAACTTACTTTGTTTTATATTTCCTTTTATTTTTAATAATTTGATTGTCACATAAACATATTTGAATTTTGACGTTAATAATTTCTAATTTTCAAATTTGGAATGCTTTAGAATATTTGAATTTTGATTATTTGTTTTTTAATAAAAGAGTATTATTCTTGTAAGGGTTGAAAAGTAATGTAGTGAAATTTGTGGTTTAGGGAAGTCTATAATTTAATTGAAATATACTCTCATATATTCAGATGAAAGACGTAAGTGTTATAATTTATAAGCCGTATTTAACCGTGCTCATTATATCGAAATATGTACTTATTTTTAAGGAACATTCGAGCTTTGCGGACACGGATCATGTGCTGTTTAGCTGAAAAGCGCACGTTATGCAATCCCGACCATTATAAGTAGATTTCTGTGCACGCTCCGGTTTCAAGAAGAATGCGCCGTTGTTGTTACGTTTTGGTAATTTACAGACTACAAAATGTTGACGCCAAGATGCGTATCTACTTTATACTGCAGGATGTAGAAGGCTTTTGATCTCATTAATACCATGAAATAATGCTACATAATCTTATTAAAAGCGAGGTTACTGCTATTCCCTGCACCATTAATACGTTCATTCCCATATAATTCTTAAGACGCGCTTTGCCACCCCCTTACCCCTTCCATTGTTTGTGCCGTAAATAATTCGCGAATCGTTGCCTCGTTTACGCTATCTGAAATAACGAACGTACCTCATCCAGAGGGCATCCTGCGGAGACGAGCAGGCCGTGCGATTGGACCAGCAAGAAACGTAACAGCTTGTCTTTGATATCGTTCACAGCTCCCGGACGCGCCCGGAAAACTTGGATGCGCAACGTCGCCACCGTCGTCAGTTCTCCCAAAATATCCCCCACCGTAACCAGAGGGTCATCGGAAATCTGCTCGAAGTTCAGAGCTTTCCAGTTTTTTATCACTATCGAACCTCTTGCAGCAGCTGCACTTTCTGCCGAATATCCTAATCGCAGGAGTGCAACTTGGACTAGACTATGAAATGGGGTGCCTACGGGGATGATCACGAAACTATCTGTTTCTATCATTGGTCTACGTCTCCATGGACCCTGTTGCAAAATTCGGTTTTCATCCAAAGTACAAACAGCTTCCACGATACAGTGTACAGGCAAAGACTTTGCTGAAACAAATACATTTTCAAATTAACTTCGTATTTTAAAACTCGACCAGCAACATATTTTTAATTCCATTTTTAGTATTAGGTACATTCTTTTTACTTTATAAAAAGAAACCTTGATTAATTGAATCACTTTTTTGGTATCATGTCGTAGCTTTATCGAATTTAAAAATTGCAATTACAAGAAATTATCGCCGACGATAGGAATTTCTAATCGTAAATTAATAAAAAAAAACACAACTTCGTCGAGTGTCGCGTTACTGGAATTAAATAGAAATATAATTGTTTCGTTTCGTATTCGGTTATGTTTTATTTCGAAAAATACGTGTGTAAGTTAATCTGAACACTCATTTAGATTATCTTAGTTTTATGTTATTTTAAATTGTTTCATGTTTTCGAGTAATCTATGTGATTAATGAAAGGCACGAATTAGTTTAGAATTCGAGCGTTTCACTTCATTAAACGACATTTGTTTAAAAATGATTCAAAAAAACAGAATTGCTTCTGCGGAATTTGTTCATTTGTGGTTTTTCCTAAAATTTTTTTGTGAATTGACATAAGTGCTTAAAGGGGAGATGAATTTGATGGCAAAATACTATGTAGTCAACCATTTATCAACTGTCAAATAAGCTATACGAATAATTTGCATCCATGTTTTAACTCCAAAAAAAGGGTACGAGTTGAACCACTTAGATCTGTTATCGTTTTAAGTGGTTGGATTATAAATTTAATTAATTTGCGAATTTCAGTTCATGTCCTTTTTACTTCCAAAATTCGAAAATTTCCAACGATTAAATTTATGTTGGTGGAGTTAATTCCTGTGTGTTGAATTGAAAATTGAAATGATAAAGTAATGAATGATTTGGAAGATCCATTTGTGAGAATGTTTGAATATAGCGGGAGGTTTTTATGAGGGCGTGTGGTAAAATCTGGCGCAGATCGATTTAAATTGTATCTGCGGTTGAGCAAATGATCCGGTAGCTGTCAAGTGCGTCGGGTTCAAAAAGTTGGGGACGCCGAAGAGATAAATGCGCAAACCGCAGGCAGTTTAGAGGTCGAGAGCAATCGTAGGAGATCATCACGATACTCTAAAGGCGGGATGTTTCGACCGAAGCGAATTTAATGGAGACGCGCAAAGCGGAAAAGCATCCCGCGATAAGAAAGACAGACAGATCAATTGATAGCGGTGCACAGATGACAGTTAATGTCGCGCCTTGGCGAAGACTTGTTCATTTCCGTTTCAAGTTAAAAGATGGAAGACGTCGCGAGGCGGCGGAGGCGTCTTCGATAACGCACTTACCGGTGATGATCGACCGACGCTTCCCATAAACCGTCCGCGCAGAGGAATTAAGCCCGCTGGCCGTGCGCTTCTCTATGCTAATCTTGTTAGGTTAAGAAGGTTTCTGCATATTACAGAGCTTTAAGTGGAGCAACCCAGACCTAGCCCCGAGTCTTAAGGATTAGTTGACTCGACTTGCACGGCTGCCACACAAAGGATTGCGTATGACGTCATGCAAGCTGAGCGCAGGTCTTAATTTCTAATGCCGAGATTTATTTTTGTTTTATTGGGGTGCTGTCTTGGCCGGTCTTACGATGCAGATGCGGCGAGCAGCTTAAATCTCGGGATCCGGCTGTTGGATCCGGCCCGGACCTAATCCCGCCGGCTTACCGCGCCGTGCATAGTCCACTAGTCGCTAATCCCACCGGCTCTAATCCAGCCCGGCTGACCAGCGTCTTAACTAGGGCTCATATTGCCTTCCGATCCTTTGTTCCATCCCTAGATCAATAATGCAACCTTATAAATAATACTGTCGAGCGTAATAACGGCGCGGCATCTCCGCCTTATTTTCGGAAACAAAAGAAAAAGCGCCTGGAGATCACGTCACGACGCGTCTTTCAAGCAAATACGCCTCACGCTATTTACCGATGTCGTTCGGGGTAAACTTTAGGTAAGACAACGCCACCACAATCAGGATTAAGTCAACAAGTATTTAGCGCTCAGCAGAAAATCGGCTCGTCCATTGTTCAGATGAGCGCGTTTTTGCCCTCTAAGTCTATCTAAAGTACATAGGATTCTGATTCAGCCACTCATTACAGATTATTAAAATCTTTCTAAACGTGACGAGTTCAAAGGGGTCGCCGCCGCCCCTCTTACGCGGGTCACTTTTTTTTATCTCCTCCCGTAAAATATATTAAGTAATAGCTTATTTCTATGTATTTTCTTATTAGCTTAAGTCTTGTTAGTCTTAAGTTTTAATTCGGCTAACTTTTAGCAAGAACGGGGCGAGACGGAAGGTCTGAAAAGTTGAGTTTAGAGAGTGCTAAGGGTTTCCGAACCCGCAATACTGTTTACAATAAGCCCCCGTGCTCTGTTCTGCTAGTGCGCTAATACGATTTCATGCCGGATTTGCGATAAGGATTTAAAGGAGCTACTCGGATAGCGACGCATCTTCGAGCGCAACTATATTCGACGAACGCGGTCAATTTCCATATCCGACGCCTATGTGTGACTTGCGTCCGCCAACAGGTGGCATCGACGACCCAAGTCAATATTTTCATTTTCGCGATCGAAAGTAAATCTTTTCGAAGGGGAGACTCTTAAGAAACAAAGGGATTTTTTTTTGGAGACTAACAAGCCATAGAAATTGATAATCGCGCGGGGTAGATGGAACAAAATGCAGGAGTTACAAAGAGTGGCGACTTCATTATTTCTTTGATCGCGTCTTCAATAAATAAAAATACGAGCAGCCGTAGAAAGACCGCTTAATGAATATCAGTGTGAGGCGGATGTGCCCTATCTCACAGTGTGTAATCCGGTTCCCTCCGTTCTCGCCGCAGCCCCGCGTTGTTCGGACGTTTATCTGCTTCCGACGCTGATCCCCTTTCCATCTAGTTCGGCGTTGCACATGCATCGCCGTAATCCTTCCGTACGTGCTTATCTGGCCGACATCGTTTCTCTGCATGTGCTGGTAAGAACCACTGCGACCTCAAAATCATCATTAATCTCATTACAGCAACTTTTCAATCGGCAACATTCATCAAATTTACACGGAGCGCCTCGCTAATCCGACACATTTACAGCTAGAACGTAAACTAACCCCGGGATCAAATTCAATTTGCCATTTGAGAATATTCCAACATTTTCCCTAGTTTTAAATCATCGTTAATCTAATTACATCCACACAACATTAATATCGTCCAGCGCAAAGCGCCTCACTAATTCCACAACATTAACACCTCGGAACAATTTGAGAATATTCGGTTTTTGTATTTTTATTTTTTAGATCAGCTGCTTTGCTTTACTCTTGCTAGTTAGTACTTAGTGAAAGTGATGACATGATGAGTATAGACCATTACTCGAAATCATGTTTCTTAATCCGGCAATATTAACACCTAGAACTTCAAGATGAAATTCAATTTCCAAATGAGGAATACTCGATTTTTTTTTCATAAACGCCAAGAATAAAAAAATTAATTATAATATCTTCGATTACAACGAGAATCCTACATATTACAAACTGAAAACGCATGTAGTATGTAGGATCCTCGTTGTAATTGAAGATATTTCCAGAATTAAGAGAATAAAAGAATTTATCGAGTATAAGTGAGGATATTCGTGGATAGTTGAGAGGTGTTGAACTGTCCTTTTGTTTTATACATGCGTCACAATGTAAGGATTAAAGGCATTGTCGCGTGCTATCATCGTTTGCCAGAAACGATGTTTTCCCGATTGAAGAACCAACACGATCAAACGATAACCATAGAATTCGAACGGACGTCACCGCTTAAAACGTACTTACTCGTTCTAGTTGTGTTCGTGTGGTTTTTGTTTTCGCAAATCGTCGGTACGTAGGCGAGTGCATTCGAATTGTCTCTTCATATTTGATCCCTCGTGAATGTTAATCTCGCCTTGCCTTAATCCCCTACTTCCCGTCTCCGTGCAGACCAGAGTCCCTCTAATCCCAGCTTCCCCTAATTCCCTACCTTCACTTTAATCCAGCTTCAAGCAGGGCTTCGCTAATATCTCACTGAAATATCTGAATGCCATATAGACGACAGGCTGCATACTTGCTCAAACCGCTGGATGTTTTTGGAACGGGATGTACTGGGATGCAGCCGTTTCATCAATCATGAGGAGATAATCTGCTTAACGCCGTGCAATCCGTTTCAATTCGACCGACGAGCGGGGTGTGGAGGGTTAAAGCTATAACCGGGCCGCATCGCGGATAAGTCGCATTCGTACCGACGCGACGTGAGTATACAAATAAATACGTAATGCTGTTACTTCGGTTTGTCGTCTTACCTGAGCTTGACTTACAACTGTCGAAGTCTTCTTTTACCGACGGTGGCGAAACCACAGATTCGGCGGGGGTTGAAGTACGCGGGGGTGCCGGAGTCGCTGCTCTCTCGGCCGATTCGTGGCTGGAACCTCTGGTGACTACCGGCGTCGACGCCGGTGGCGGCGTCTTGCAGTTCCTAGTTAACGCTAACGCTTGACTCTGTAACAACATCAACCGCACGATTAACTGAAGAATGTATAAAACGCGCAATTAATCTGGGTTAAGTGAGGTCAAAAAGCTTCAGAATTCCTGAGCGCAGTTCTCATTCGACGGATGAGGACCGACGAATGCACGAGCAGATCCCTTCAATAACCCTATCGTCTATCGCTATAATCTTATACTCTCTCCCCTACATAATTCACTTCCTATAAAACACCCGGTTTATACAAGAACTCGGCTAAGTCTCTATGACTCATAATTTTCTTAATCCTTATATAACAAGCATTGCAGAGAGAGCTTTCAAGATTATTCGACAAGGTATAATAACTTCAAGAACTTAATTTTCTACAAAAAAAGACCTTTGTTAAAAAACCCGCTTAATTAATTAATTAGCTTAAATAAAATTTGAACTAAATTAAATTAAAACTAAAATCTAAACAAAAACAATATTAAAGCGTTTCCTACTAGAACTTAAATAGAATCAGAAGCTTTAGTTAATTTTAGTATACGAGTGGAATAAAAATTGTTTGGTAATTTATTCTGCATATTATTTTATGATTGGTATTTTTAAAAAGATGTGGATTTTACTGTTGAAGTAGTTGTTAAATTAAGTGCAGTGCAGTTTAAGGACTTAGTATGATCAACGAAATAACGAAGCAGGTGCAAAAATATCTAAAATTATATTGTCAGACGAGTAATCAAAAACTGCCGCGCAGGCCTAAGGAATCTGGTTCATTTTTGGTGCAAGTGCAGCGAGTGACAGAACGGCTATACCTCAGCTTCTACGAATCAGTTTGCAAAAAGTGCCACCAGTTGTATAAGTATGCATGGCCAGAGCAGGAGCATCGACCTGTTCGTTGACGGTCCAGCAACTGGTGCTGAATTTGCACCGCTACACTTTTCACTATGTCTCCATATCCGACCAGTGAGGACCCACTAGACCAGACATCATTAAATTCGGACGATGCGTTTCTTCCGAGTTCGACCTACATATCACATTCGAATCGAACGCGAATCGAACGACAATCATCCTCGCATTATCCACAAATCGTAATTTATTACGCCAACCGTTAATCGAGCGAAAATGATACGATTAAAATTAATTCTTTGATAACGTAAAGCGTCACCTTATTGGCCTGCAGCAAATCAAATGCATTAAGATCAATAAAACAAGCGAATTTATTAACGTCATGGTATCGCAATCTCTTATTAAATAGTTAAGGAATCCCCAAACTAACAGCTAATATAACCAAGTAAAAATCAAAAATTAATTTTTGAGCTTCCATATACACACCTACATATATTCACATTCACAATTATTTATTTACCTAGTAAATAAATAAATGCAAAATTTTGCTTTTATTTTAATCAATACGACGAGCACATTTGGAGTTAATTAGCGATCACTTGAGGGATAATCAAACTCTGCTAACCCAACAAATAATATAATATAATATTCATAATTTTATTTTTGGAAACAAAATTATCGATATGCTGCTAAATTTGCCATATTACTTTAGTCAAATATTAACTTACCATATTTATTTGTGAATGTTAATATAAACGAACGATTGCCAGCAATATATTATATGAAACTATGTTGCAACAATAATATTTATACAACTATCGCGCCTTCAACGGAAGTGTTGGTCGGATTATAGTCATAGGATATGAACTATGATAGCAGATTATCCGCTTTGAAATGTTTTTTTTGTATAGAACAACGATAGCTTAAATGGAATTTTAACGTAGCGCAAATTACGTCCTGTGCCTTGCAATATTATTAATTTAGTTTACTGTTGTATATTTAATATTTGTCCAAATGAACAAACTTAATTCACCAAACTAATTTGATTCTAGTTTATGTCGATACTAATTTCAATATCATATATTGTATATGCATTACTTTGCATTTTTTTTTCATGTCATAAGGAAGAAGAGACTGGCAGTGAACTTTATCGTCGTGATTTTAAAAATGATCAGGTGATAGTTCCTTGCACACCCTTTTTCTTTTATGTGATATTATGTTTGGTCACGGTTGTACAATTTAGCCACTAATAACAAGTAGTATACAATTAACCTATTTACAACATAAGTAAGTGATGTCTAGGGAGGTTATATTTTCTTTGAAAAAAAAATGCCTGTATGTATGTATGGTATGATCCAAACTTTTTTATTTTTATTAATAAAAACAATGAAAATTGTTAGACGTTCCAACAAATAACAAACAAACAAATAACATCGCATCCGGTTTAAGCAGAAGAGTTGGAGGATGATATATTTTTAATAGAACTTCTTTTTATTTTTACATTTCTTGAATCATACAGTTCGATATGGTATATGTATGTACTTACAATATGTGATCTTTATCAGTAATCATTTATAAATAGCAAATAACTAAAAAAATATAAATATGTAATATATAGAGTGATTCTTGAATAGACCGACAAAGAAAACATGGTGAAAGAATCGACATCACAGAACATGGGAAAAACGTATTTTAGTTTTCCAGAAATAATTAATGAAAATTATGACGACACATCCCTGGTAAAGAAAGAGAATTGGAAACATTATAAGCAGTAAACACATTCTCAGTCAGTTTGGTTTGTTAATTATTATTATTTCGTCTTGTGTGCGCCGTTCATTCTAATTCTAATAAAGTAAATAATAAAAGACGAATTATTAACACAAATTTGTACAAAGTCAAAATTGAATTCGTGCGTTCGGTGTGTTATTTTTTAAAGCGACGGAAGTATTTCACTTTTGTACACGTAATTAATCTCTTAGCAGTTAATACACTTGTGCGAATCATTCATCAAGTCAAGTTCGTCGGTCAAGTTGTACGAGTCACCGACTCTAATTCTCTGCATAACACCACCATATACTTTACTGCACGTTTTTAAAGATGTAAACTTTTGTTTTGTTTCAGGTAAATGTTTAAATTAATTATCAATTGTTGTATAGATTTTGTTTTGGGAAATCTGTTCTTTTCTCAGTATTTTTTTGTCGGTCTATTCAAGAATCATCCTGTATATATTGCATCTGTTATTTATTTCAAGTACTTGACTAAAGCAAAAATAGAGATTTAATATCATGGCGTAAGCCAAATTGGAAAATTACTGAATTAGCAAAAATTGCAAAAAACTTTCACGAAAATACAACTGATAATAATTCAAAGAATATTGAAACTAGATGTATGATAACGTTATAAGTTCAGTACTGACTGAGAAATTAAATTTATTTCCTCTTAAATCGGATGTGGTACAATAAGGGTCAACAATTTTTTAATTAGGAGAAATAAAAGTGCTAGTTTGAATCACCCTATATATATATACAATGCCTAAATTCATTTCAGAAAAATATTAAGAGTCCTACTTTCAAGCAATGTTGATAAAATTCAAAAATCTAAAACCATTATTTAAATGAAAAAAAAAATCAAGATTTTTTTTGATATTTTTAAATAAAAACTTCACTACCGGGAGGAGAGGACAATACTTCGTGGGGGTCTAGAGTTGGTTATTATAAGTTAAAAAGTTTATATTAAGAGGTAGTCTTTTATTAATGGTTTCTGAGATACAGCTAGGTATTTGAAATTAAAAATATGAAGTTGCTAAAAGACTTTTATTGTAAAGTATTAACATTATATTTGTCAAAAACAGCGCTACATTACGGTGAATTAAATCAACATGAAGCGCCAAATTTAAATTATTCCGGAACGGCCTTGTGGTAAGAAGACATCAATATTTATCTCAGAATCCATTAATAAAAGACCACTTGTTTATATAAACTTTTTGACTTATAATAACTCACTCTACACCCCCACGAAGTATTGACCTTTCCTCCCGGGACACCTTGTATATTTTTAAGCAAATAATAAAAAATCAAAAAGATAATTTGTAATAGAACTCAAATTTGGTTTAAAATCTCAGGCCTATTGAAATTTGTTGAAATAAACAAAAATATCGACGATTTCCGTCGAGAAGCTTTTGTATTTGTTTCTTTGTATTTCATTTATTTTTTTTTTGTAAGTAAAAAAATCAAGTAAATTTGTTTCTTTACGTTTCATTACTTTTTCGTTTCTTTCTAAAACGAAAACTAAAATAAAATTAAAATTTTTAAGTTTTAAATGTTTACTGTTTCAACAGTCTATTTTTTGTTTTATATTTTGTATTTTATTAATAAGTTTAAACAAATTTTATAAAATCATGATTTCAAAAGATAAAAATCGGTGATTTTAAGCGTGATTTTAATCAAATGACTTAAATCAACTCAACCCTCCTTTCAAGAAAATATTTTTTATTTTGGAACAAATTTGGAAGAAACTGATTTTTGGTTCCAATTAATTCTCAAAATAATGAGAGAGTCAATTCTTTTTCCTTTTTTTTATTAAAGTTAAGTCGACTGATTTTTCGACTAGTAAGTCTTCGAAGTCCTTTGCTGACTAATAAGAGCTTTAGAAAGTTCAAAATTGTATTTTTGAATTAATTTAGTTCGTTTCTTATATTTTCTTAAATTTAATTCTAATTCTATTGTGTTTCGTATTCACAAATACGTTCCTTATTTATCCACATTTATACGTATTGGTGAAATATTGAGGAATGTGCCAACGAACATAATACTCCCTCAATTAAATTAAAGGCTTTTGTGCACTGTCCACTTTTTTGAACGTTCAAAATCCGCGTGTAGAATTAGAATCGCGAAAATATTTTAAAAAAATTGAATTTAGAAATAAATAGTATGTAGTTAATTTTTAGAAGAATTTGTATCGTTGTTATTTTTCCGGTGAATTTTGGCTGTCGCAACGCTTAAGTAATTTTTTCCGACACGCGTGAATGAAATCGTTTATGACGGCCCAGTTACACGTTTTAACAATTCGGTTGGATTGTTGCAGCAAAAATAAAAAAAAGGTATCTGTTGCTGCGGTGGTGGAAACGAAGGGGTCCGTAAATTCATTCATGAGTGACGCCGGAAGGACATGATGTTTTACTTGTTTCCCCACCTGTAAATACTAGCGAGGCTCAACCTTTCTTGCATTACGAGCAACGGCGTAGTGTTTTTTGTTTACTCAATAGAACAGAGTGCGTTCGAAATATACAATTTTACGTTGGATTATTTTTGACATTTTTTTTAACATTAAAAGCTTATCGGAATAAAATTTTTACAAATTGAATATGCAGGTGGTCTGGGCACAACGGGGCGTTTCCATTATATTATTAATATCGTCTTGGTCAATCTGATCGATTTGGGCTTTGCATCCAGTCTCGGCTAATCTGGGATAAAGTTAATCCTGGATTAACCGTTATATAAATGGAACAGATCGAATTTGCGCCGCTTGGGTCGTGCCACACTCTGGTTCGTTTTGACGTACACGTTTTGCTGCATATTTTATCAAAGCGCATAAAATACTGTTATTTAATACGAAGTTATCAACTATTGCGGTTACATAATGCACTTCATATACTATTTATCGTCCTGTGAAATTACGTAATCTCAAAATCTTTAATACATTAAACACGGTATTAATTCCGTTATACGTATGTACAGCCGCAGTCATAATTCATCACATAACCTTTACAGAAAAACTCAAGCAGAAAATAAATTACGACATCCCGGATTCACTTTTAAGTAGTAAGATTTGGATGCATTCGACGTACCTAGTCCTGAAAAAGGTGGGTACGGTATTCTGTAAGCTTTCTGTAAGCGTCAAGAATTATGATTGCGACTGTACTTTGATGCATCAAACTATTTCGGTTAGATATTTTACGAGCGGAAACAATTCAAACAATTTACGCAATATATCATCAGCAATTTTTGACTAGTTCGAAACTATCAAAAGCATCAAAGTTGTATACGTGATAGCGCTATTAAAATCCGTCATTATTTCGATGGGCAACTGTTTTTGACGGTTCCGAATTAGCTGATGGTATATACAAGCCTACTGTGAACTGATATTGGGTGGTATCCATAAAACGAAGTACATGCTAATACTTCAAGCATCTACTTCGAAAGTGAAGTACCTACTACAGTAACGTAGTATTTAATATGCGATCTAATAGATACTAGAGCACAAGAGCACATAGAAGTTTTTACTTCGCTGTAGAAGCACCTACTGTAATATCTACTTCAAAGCCTCAGATTCATTTTAATAGTAAATACTACTGCAGCGTAGTATTTACTACGTGCTGTAGTATAAACTTTGTTTTCGTAGTATATGCTTCAGAGCTGCTGTAGGTACTTTATGTAATAGAAGATACTTCGAAGAATATACTAATTTGAGAAGTATTAGCATCTACTTCGTTTTATGCATACCACCCATTGTCTTTGCTAACTCAATTATTTTTTAAATTTGTGGTACTTTTTTGTTGAATCCTGAAAGCTTCATGCAAGAAATTAAAGCTGAAAATAATTATGTACCTTTTTTTAGTTAAAAAACATATAGCCATTAACACTACTGGCCTTGAAGGCTACGGCGCCCCACCTTTTATCTTCTGGGATAGGCAGTATCACATAAATTGCATTATATTGAGTGGATAGCCCGTCGCTAGACTCCTTCTGTTTACATCTCAAATAAATTTGGTGTACTTAAAGCCGCCCAAATCACTGCGTCACTCTTCTTATAATTATCGTACAATAAGGCCCGATTTTATTTTTATAAAAAACTCGGATAACGTCGGTTAAACTGAGTACATATATCAGTATTCTTAGAATAATGACGACGTAGATATGGGAGAAGTTATTCTGTTTGTAAAATTTGGTCTAAATAATTTAAGCATCACTTTGATGCATGAAATCTATATAATTTTACTTCTTCAATTTCGAATTTTAACTAAGGAAATAAGTTTCATGATATCTACTTTTAATAGAGTTACCATCGTACTCTTTAAAGAGTACAGGTACTATTTTTCCCCACCCTTTAGCCTCCACTGTTTAGCCCCCGTCGTTTCGCCCCGTGATGTTTCGCCCTCGTACCGTTTCACCCCCGACCGTTTCGCCTCCGAAAATAATAGAGAATTTTGAAAATAATATTTATTAAATAATACGTATTATAAAATATTTTAAAATTCAAAATTATAGGCAATGCCTAACAAATAATCCATAGTGACCATAGTATCTATCCTACCATAACTCTCTACAATATTTTTTATTTTTGTGGAAATTATATTTTTTGTTAATTTTTGGTCTAACACCTAATAATAATTGTGAAATTTCAAATCTGCGTAGAGACTGTTGTTTTTTTAAACTATTTGTAAATTGAAATATATTTGGAAATAAATTACCGCAAGTCCTTTGAAAACCGCGATGCCAGCCAGCCTTCTATGCTATTATTCGTCCTGTGGCGATCATTTAAAGTTCTGTTACACACTTCCACATTTCAATAGAAAATTGATATCTACAATAAGAATAAAATGATATAATTTAAATTATCGACTTAATCTAAAATAAAGGTATGTAAAATAAACGTTTGTGACGACGTAACTAACACATCTTGTCACTGTTATTTAATGCAATGAAGAACATTAAAGGACTGATGACTGAAAGGACTCAATGTAATTTCTAAAATTAGTATATACATATGTTAACTTGGGGGCGAAATGGGTCGGGGGCGAATCGGAACCAGAAGCGAAACGGCGGGGACCAAACGGTGGGGGCGAAACGGTAGGGGCGAAACGGTAGGGGCGAAACGGTAGGGGCGAAACGGTAGGGGCGAAACGCTGGGGGCGAAACGTTCCCATCCCCTATTTTTCAGTACCAAAAATTGTGTAGTTTTACTTTTTTTTAATCCTTCACTAAACATCCATAAAGCCAGTGTGTCCCATAAAGCATAGAGTACTCAAAGCAGTTTTACCAACTTAGGGAGTAAGGGATTATTTTTCTAAAAAAAAGGATTTTCAAATTTTATTTCATAAAAGAAGCTGGAAGCTGACACCCCCTAGACAGCTAGCTCAAAGTTGTTCTTTTATATGTATAAAAGGAAACCCTTTTATATTGAATAACCACCATCTATTGAGCAAAGTTTCAACTGACTGTCATTTCTGGACGGTAACGTGAGAAGTAACTTGCGTTGTTGTGAGTCTTTCAACAGCGCCATCTGTTAGAACTTGCCGAACGTTTCTTGTTCAATTGTCTTTAGGGATATGGTTCACTAGCTATTTCCCACGATGCAGAAGATCAATAAGTTAAATTCACTTGCCGTCAGTAAAGGACGAAATCAATTGTATTTGTGTGAGATATTGAACAGCGCCATCTATTGCAGTTTTTTTTAAATAATCTGTTGAACATGTGGAACTTGTGGAAGGCAAATAATTTGTTTTGTTTCAAATTATTTCTTTTTTAATTTATGAATGTACTGGATTGTGCTCTAAAATCGATTGTCTTTAGTTTTTATTTTTTTATATTTTTTTAATATTGTTATAGTTTTTTAAATTTTGTTCATTTTTTGTCTTTATTTTGTCACCTTTCCGCCCAAACAGTTTTTTTTAAAATTTACTTATCTACGAATTTTCTATAAAATCGATTGTCTTTTATTTCTATTACTTTTTAAAAATTCTGTTATTTCGTTTTCTTTACTTTTTCAACGATCTTTGAATTTTTTAAATATTAATCTATTAAATTGTGTTGTAAAATCGATTGTCTTTTGTTTTTTGTAAATATTATTGTAAATATAAAGTATATAAAGCTTCATCTAACAGAAGAGTAGCCAAACTACTAGCATTAGTTACTGTCGGCAACGATTGTAGCCTTCAAACCTAAATGCCTAAACCTAAAATATTTTGTGCAAATCGGTTTTGATTACAGCAGATTCCTCGAGCAAGATGTCGCTACTTAAATTAAACCTAAAAATTAATGTAATATGTCGGTTTGTTTTGTACTCTTTTTTCAGACACTGGATCTGATAACTAAAGGGCGGTACATTATAATATACCACATCATAATATACCAATGAATTAATTTATTTTAAAATATAAACCGATTTAATATTTCCCCGGGCGATGCTCATGAAATCTGCTGTGAAGTCATTTCTTTTTTGCGCTGAGATTTAAAACAATCGCACTGCAATATGCCACGTATATTTCATTTCATTGAGAGCCTCACTTCCACTGGTCTGCATTGGTCATTCTTTTCTTGTAATCATTATCTAACGAGCGTTCAATAAAAAAAACGGTCAAGTAGGCTGTGACACGATTTTGTTGTCAGGAACGTATGTCGTGATTAACTTCATTTATATTTCAACTTTGACAAGTTGACGGGGGTTAATCTTGTGTCAACAAAACTCGAAAGTTTTTTGGAATATTTTGGCAAGTATTTTGTAAAATTTTTGTTCAAAAATTGCTGGAAATTGGACGTATTCTGTGGCAAGGTGCAGTTGCTGATTTAAATGACATAAGACAGCGGATTGCTAATAAAATTCAAGAACTGAAGGAATCTCCTCGTGCCCTAAAAAACCTGATGAACGCAATTAAGCATAGAACCTTGAAATGTTTTCAAGAAGAAGGTAGATACTTTCGTCATTTATTATAATTGTTGTAAAAAGTTTTATAAGTTACACTAATAAATGTTTTCTTTGGGTTAAAGTGAGGTTAGAAATGCAGGTGACACTAGTCGTATGAAGAACCCTACGCTATACGTTCAGAATAATTTCATGGCTATCTAGACCGTTTTTTAAATTGAACACTCGTTAGTAATTGATACTAGTATTTATAAAAGTCGGCAAAAATTCAACCGCAAACGTGTATTTTATTAGATTTGACATGTGCATTCGATTGCCGCATCTTCGCAAAATATCATATACATACTTTTTAAGAATGTCAGAAAAGTTCCGAGCGTTACTGATAACTCTAGTTTAATAAAAAAGTGTGACTTGGAAGATCTTTAATTTGAATGTCTACCCCATTTTACAGCTTTTGCTGGGATGTTTTATGAATTTTAGATCTCGTGGAAAATAGTTTAATAATCTGCTGTACTAATCACTGCGCCACCAAATTTTAAATAATTACAATGAATAATTTTTGAATCTGACAATAAAATAATTTATTTATTTTTATTTAATAAATTTGTTATTTTAGTCACGCTATTATAATTCCATAATTTTTTGTAAAATAGTGTTAAAAGATAGAGCTAGTTTTGCAGTTCTGCAACAATAACTATAATTAAAAAAAAAAAGAAAAACTACTTTTAATAATTTTCAATTTATTGCTGTAATTAAATGTATTACGCTTCTAAAACCGGTCCTGTATATAAGTAAACAGTAAAAAACGCAAATTGCTTTTACTGTTTAACGCATGTTTTTAAAGTGGATCTAAATATAATAAAATCAATTTCCTTGCAAAGGAGTATCACATGTGGTGTAAAAATAAAAAATGATTGCAAAATACTTGCACTGTAAATTATAAAAAAGTAGGCACACGAAATCGATTTCTAAACTAATTGAAAAGTGGACTTTGTAATTTAATGATGGAAAGATTTTTTTTTAATTTGCAAACATTTCAGGAATAAATTTGTAAGCGAGATGAATAACACGGCAATTGCCTTTAATTTTTCTAGTTTTTTTTTTTTTTTGAATAATTGCATGAGATAACGACGAGTTAAACCGGCATTAGAACAAATTCCCCTCGTCTTTTAATTGCAAAATAATTATCTGGGACACTATTAAAATTAATTGGCGACCCTGGAATGATTTTTCTGGAAATTTCGGATTTTATTTAAGCAAATATTTGATATTATCGAGTCCTGTTTTTATATAGCTCGGCTTGAAAATGTTTCAAGTGCGTTAATATTTTGTAATTATCAGCTTTTTTTACCGAGAAATTATACGTCGACGCAATTAACCGGCGAACGGCAATTATATCGAAGTGATACGTAAAATTAATTACGATTTACGTATATTATGTTGTAACACGTGCATCGAAACGTAGTTGCGTTTTATTTATGTAAATCTTCAAGATGAAATTTTTCCACTTTCTTGTTTAATCGAGAAATTCGCGGGATTTATTTTTTAACTATTGCGTTTAATACAAGTGTTCTTTTGTTGTTTCAGATTTCGGTATAAACGATTTGATAATGCACGGCGAAATACCTATCATCGGTGATAATCTCCGTCTTTTAAAAGTTAGTTTACCATTGATGTATATATCCAGCAAGATCAATTACTGATCTTATTCTTATCAGATACACAACTGTTTGATTTGTAACAATTATATATGTATTAAACATATTAAAATAGTCTATAAATAAACCTCCGCTCGGTGTTAAACGCACGAATTTTATTCAATTATCTTCGCTTCGTTTTATCCTCAAATTTTCCAGTTCTATCCTTGACCTGGGAAGAAAAACGTCGCATTTTCCCGGAAAAACCATCATTAGTGCATCGTATAAATCCCCTATCGGACGGCAACTTTGAAGTAGTTGCTTTGTCCGTAAAAAAATATATTGTTTGTTTATCCTGTTCGTGTACACTTTAATAAAATATCGAGCCTGCCCTTTTTGTTAAATTCTATTTAAACCGCTCGGAATTCCTCTTCTATCGGGGACTTTTTGATTCAATTTGTTTCAGAGATTATTAACTGAGTACGTCTTTCGCCATCAATTCCAAGTTATTTTGTCTAATTGCTTGGGCCTTGGTTCGAAAATGATGAGATTTAATTAGAAACGTACAATTAATTTTCTTCCGGAAATTTCCGAATTTATGTACTTACCTGAGATGCCTCAAAAAGAAAAATACTTATGGCAGCAAAAACCCCTATCTTTTTTTTTTAATAATTAACAAAAAAAATAACAGAAACTTATACGTATATGTATATTTTTCGGGGATTACATTGTGTTATATTTACTAGATTGTATTGTTTGGTTTTATAATATGTTAATATGAAGCAAAAAATGCTGTTCGGTTTTAATTTTTATTGTGAGATAGACGTCAAAACATGCGTAATCACGTACACAAACAGCACTTTGGATTATAATTATATCTTAAACTTGTGTTTGCCGAAATAAATCTAATTTAATGCCGTTATCGTACAGGTCGAAACGTAAGAGGAAATCTCATTCTTTTTATATAATTAATGCAGAATTTTCATTTTTTTTAATTTCGCAATCAATTGACCCTCATTCAGCAGCAGCTTCAAGTCAATTAAAAAAAAGACTGTCTTAAAGCATAATTCAAGTAAAATAAAATTTCTTTTTAAATTACACAGTTTATGCACATATTTAAATTGACTTACTTCAAGGCTTAACAATTCTTTTTAACTGTGCTAAATATATTCTATCTACAATGGATTCATTTAGAAAAATTAAATGGACAGAAATATATTTGACTCACAATCAGAATAATTAAATTATTAGAAATCGGGTTAAACTTTTCCAAATAAATTTGTATTATTTATTCAATGGAATAGCTTTTAACAACGTTTGGAATACCTATAGATTCAATTGGATGTTATTTCGTTATTATTAAAATAAATAACAACCTGAAACCTAATCATTTTAAACGTTTTTAAAAAGTACCCCAAGAATATTTATTACGAATGTGTTTAAGAAATTTCAACAAACAAGAAATAACTTAAATTTTACCTTGAATTAAATTAAGGTTAACTTGACTATGAGTTTGAAGGTAAATTAAAGATGTGCATCCACTTAAGAAAATCAATTACTTAATCATTGAAATTTCTTGAGTTTGTCGAGTACAGAAAAATGCCCTTAAATTTAATACACGTAAAAACAGATCGAGAGATAATTCTAATATTCGTAATTTATTGAATTAAAAAATTAAATTGATGTTAATGGTAAAGGGGAACATTTAGGTCCATTTTTACTTGAAAACTGTCATTAATTAAAACGTTATTAAAACCTTATTAAATAATAATAAATTGTTCTTTTTTTAGAATAATTTTAGTTTGAAAAACATTTCAGTTTATGGCAAAATGTTTTTAATGCGAAAATATTTGGATTTATTTTTGTGCTTTACAACAAATGTAATTTAAATAACTGGACAAATCCCTCATATTTTTTAGTTTGTATAATTTTTCAATAGATTACAAAGTTGACAGTTGTACGTAGTACGGACATTTTTAGTTTTGGACTCATTTTTAATCGAAAAAATAAAAATGTATTTTATATTAAAAAAATATGTCATTGTGAGTGAATTGGCTTATGTTTCAGGCACTTGTATCTCGTTTAAAGCCGCATCCAGACGACATGGCCAACGTTAGCCAGTGTTGGCTATTGGGTGGTTTGCCATGCCGTGTGGACGACACAATCCCAACTAATCGCCAATGTTGGCATTGGATGCATTCGCTATGAGGGCGGTTTTTTCGACACACATCAAAGAGTTTAACCAACGTTGGCCTTCACATGCCATCACGTTTGTTTTTACGTCCAGACGATTTGAATAGTTTGCACATGAGATTTCTAGGATATTATTTATTTTTGTGCATTGTGCGCGTTGAGTTGTACTAACTTGCTTTAAGTTTACTGTTTTTTTTTAATTTCACCAGAAAAATGTCGTCACCATAGACTGAATGGAACAACCCGTTAATTTTGGAATTCCTCAGCTTTATGAAAAATACCCAGTCATTTGGGATCCGAAAGAACTACACAAGCACTTGCAACAACCATATCATATTCTTCATTCTCCATATCTTTTTAATTTAACAAATGTCGGTAGCTATACGCTATACATTGGCCGAACTTTTTTATCTTTGAAGTTTGACAAGCAAATCCAATCATGTGGAGAAGCAATGTGCAAATGGTAAACTTGCCCAACGTTGGTTAAAAATTTTGTTGCCAATGCATTCACCAACGTTGGCTGAGGTTGGCCATGTCGTCTGGATGCGGCTTAACACTTTCATTTCTGTCCAACATTAAATAAACATCATAACGTTTTTTTTTTAGTTTGAAATATTTTTCTACAATTGATAAATGAAGTTTGGAGTCATGTTTTTTTTTTTAATTAGAAGAAATTATTTACTTTACAAAAAATATAATTTTGAATAATCAAAAAACAAATTCCTTTACGTTTGAGAGAATTTTTTTCTCACTCAATAATTTCAATAATTCAATTGATTCAAAATTAAGTAAACATTAAATTTTTTTTTAAACTAATTTTAGTATGAATATTTCCGCGACAATTTGAATGAGTAAAATTTTTGGTCGTTTTATTAAAACGTACAATTTTGAATAAGGGGAAAAAGTAGTTCATGTTCGAGGTATCAATTTTGTTTGAAAATTAAATGATGGCTGCTTTTTTTGGGTTGGGTTGGGTTCAAAAGTAAATACAGAGCGAAATCTTCAGTGTTTCTTTTTGTCTGAGAAATGACAATTTATGTAACTTAATTTTTCTATATTAGGTACATAGTTCAAAATTAAATAAATAAGACGTCTCTATACATTACGTGCTTGCTGTTGTTTGAGGTTTTTTTCTTTCCCATTTTCTGGATGGAGTTTCCTAAATAATGAAATCGTTGAAATATTAATTTATTGTTTGACTTGTAGGTACCTACTTGTTTCATTTTTTGATTCAAAATTAAATACAGAGCGATTTTTTTTAATGTATTTTAATTCGACAATTTCAATTAAGTTTCATTGATTTGAAATTTGCTTTTAAGTTTATTCTTGTTCTTTATTAATTAACATATGTGACCGTAACAAAATGTATGGACTCCTAACAATTTGGAGCCCTACATAAAGTTAGGTATCATTTACAATGTTTAAAAGATCTACAGTGTCCTTAAAAAACTCAGACTATTATCTTTTCTTGTCATGAGAAATGTCAATTTGTGTTACTTAATTTTTCTGCATTGATTCAAAATTAAATAAATAAAATGTGCCGTTTTGCGATTGTTTTTGCTTTGTATTTTTTTGGATTAAGTTTTCCTAAATAATGAAATTGTTGCAATTAATTTATTGGTTTCTTTCTTTAAATATTTTTCACCCTATCTAGAGGCTTTGTTTTAAAAACTTTAAATGCAAAAGTTGTAGGGTTTTATACGCATTATCTTTGGAGGTTATCACAACAAAAAAAAAAACAAAGTTGCATCACAACTTTTAAATGGAACACCTGTGTATTGTTCGTTAATATGATTATGTTAGTATTTGAGTTTAAAATATCGATAAATTAAAAAACAAGGTGGTCTGGAAAAAAGCTTTATTATTAATTCATTTTGAAACGTTTCAAATATTCGAATTCATATTGTCATTTGCCAACTAAAACTGTGATTTATAGAAGTATTTAAAGCCACTTTAATTTTTTGAATGTTAATGCACTGTGATCAACAATTATTGGTTTGCATCTAAATCCATATTTCGGTAATATTATCAATCTTTCATTCTTCAACAGCTATTTAATTTTTAAAGCCACTTTAAGGCCACCTTATTTTTTTAAATGTTAATACACTCAACAATGATTGGTTTGCATTTAAAATACATATTTCCGTAATATTATCAATCTTTCATTCCGCAACAGTCATTTACTATCTATAAGAATATCAATAATAATTTCTACACAGCGTCTTGTGGACAATAAAAAATTATTAATTTAATCATTGTTGATCACACTGTATATTGATATTTTAAATCTAATATATCACAAACGGCTCATTCAAATATTACTTATATATTTTTGAAATCGGAAAAAATGGTCTTTCATTTCAGCATTTTCAACATACAGGGTGTTGCATTAAAGAAACACAAATTTCCTCACTTTGTGATGTACTTTTTTTTTGTGATAACTCTAAAGATAAAAAGATCTCCAAGCCTCTAGTTAGGGTGCAAAATATATGAAAAATAATAAATTTAGAGCGAAATGTTTTTTATTGTAGCATTTGTCAATTTCTGATTTAATATTTGATTTTAGATTCAAATCATACACCCCATCATTTCTCTTTTTGTTCTAAGAATGGTTCAAAATAGAATAACATCATGTGCTTGTTGTTTCTTGAAATTACTTTTGTTTTGCATTTCCCGGGTGGTTTCCCTAAATAACGAAATCGTTGTACTTAATATTAAACGAGTTTAATTTCTTAGTTCAAAATTAAATGCAAAGAGGAATCTTGCTTTAAATTATTTTAGTTTCAAGTCAAATTAATTTTTTTCTGATTTAATATTTGATTTTTTTTGTTAGAAGAATGGTTCAAAATTAAATAAATAAGACGTCTTTGTGATTGTTGTTTTTTGAAATTATCCTTTGTTTTTTTTTTTGTAATTTATTTTAGTTTGTCAATTTATATTAAATTTCCTTGATTTAATATTTGATTTTCTTGATTGTAGATTTAAATCTCTTCTGTTTTTCGCTACAAGATGAGATATGTCAATTTTGTGTCGCTTAATTTTTCTATGTTGCTTCAAAATTAAATATAATTGCTCCAAAATTAAATATAAGACGTCTCTGTATATTATGTGCATGCTGTTTTTAGAAATTGCTTTTGTTTTTCGTTTTCTGGATGAAGTTACCCTAAATAATGAAATCGTTGTTCTTAGTTTTAAACGAGTTTAATTTTTTAGTTTAAAACTAAGTGCATTGCTTTAAATTATTTTATTTTCAAGTCAAATTATTTTTTCTGATTTAATATTTGATTTTTCGATTTTAGATTTAAATCATTCTCCAGGGTTTCTTTTTTTTGGGTCAGAAGAATGGTTCAGAATTAAATAAATAAGACGTCTTCGTGATTGTTGTTTTTTGAAATTATCCATTGGGTTTGTATTTCCTGGGTGGTTTTCTTAAAAAATAAAAAATGTTGTAATATTAATTTATTGTTTGACTTACCTATACATATTTTATTTTTTTGCTTCAAAATTAAATGAATCGGTCATTTTGAAAAATGGTTAACCCCAACTTTTTGATGAAATCAGATTTCCAAGACATTTATTCCACGTGGAAAAGAGTCATATCCCATCCTCGAAGAGCAACCCTGCGTATCATGGAAAGCTTCCCATTAACATAAACAAATCGAGGACGACATTACAAAGCTGTACCAATATGTTTCTGATATACATAAATATTTTTACAATGAAATAAGCAATGAGTGGGTCCACAACTACAGCGGATGAACCGGCTGAAGAATTTTGGCTATTATATTTACTACTTCTTAAATTTTTATATTTGACTTGTTTTTATAATATTTTTTACATGACACTTGACTCTACTAATAATAAAAGAGCTTTTGAAATGAAACAAATGTTCACGATTAATGTAAATGTAAATGTATTTATTCCTCTTAAAGACATTAATACAATGTATGAGATTTGTCTAGAAATAATTAGAAAATAATGTATAAACAGAAACCCGCAAACAATAAAACAGTAGGTACCCCCTCTATTTACACAACAAATTGTAAATTTTTTATCATTTTTCAGAATTAAGATATTCACTGACAGTATAGACACTTTTATTTATAAGAAATACCTTAAGAGTTAATTTATTTTTTTTGTTAAATTCGGGATCCAATACAGGACGGTAATTCATTAAAAATTTTCAAGCCTGTGTAAGTCAAGCTCTTGGCAATTTCAGTATGTGGTTGGGCTAAATGGAAGAGATCATTAGATTTGGTATTGTGATTATGCAATAAATTATTAATTAATAATGTTCATTTTGAAAACGGGTCATCCCCCGAATCGAAAAAAAAAATTGAGGTTCTCTGTGTGTCCATAAATCATTGTTTAAGTATTTCTGAATCAGATTTCATCCCCTGTTAAGGTAAAATAAAAATTGCTGCAATTTATACTTACTGAACAATATCGACTGGGAACGGCTTTTTGCTTTTCCTGTAAAATTTGAAAAATTTTTCAAAATGTCCGATTCAAATGTAGAGCGGAATGTTTTTTTTGTAATCTATTTTAGTTCGTCAATTTAAATTAAATTTCATAAATATTTGACTTTAGATTTAAAACCCTTCTTTTTTTCGTCATAAGATGAGATATGTCATAATTTTGTGCTGCTTCAATATTAAATACCTAATTAAATAAGACGTCTCTGTAGATATATTATGTGCTTGTTGTTTTTAGAAATTATTTTTGTTTTGTATTTTTCGGATGAAGTTTTCCTACATAATGAAATCGTTGTACTTAATATTAAACGAGTGTAATTTTTTAGTTTCAAAATTGCTTTAAATCATTTTAGTTTCAAGTCAAATCTGATTTAATATTTGCTTTTCCATTTAAATCAAACTCCAACGTTTCCTTTTTCTTGTCGTAAATCAGACGTTCCTGTTACGTTATGTGCTTGTTCCTTGTTGTTTTTAGAAATTATTTTTGTTTTATTTTATTTTTTTTTGATGAAGTATTCCTACATAATGAAATCGTTGTACTTAATGTTAAACGAGTTTAATTTTTTAGTTCAAAATTGCTTTAATTTATTTGAATTTCAAGTCAAATTAATTTTTTCTCATTTGATTTTGGATTGAAATCATACTCCAGCGTTCCTTTTTGTGTCGTAAGAATGAATCAAAATAGAATAAATAAGTCGTCTCCTCTTACGTTGTGCTTGTTGTTTTTTTGAAATTATTTTCGTTTTATATTTTTTTGGATGAAGTTTCCCTACATAATGAAATCGTTGTACACTGAGAGAAATAATTGTTTGTAGTTAATGAATATTCTTTAATTTAAAGAAACTGTTTCTTTGAAAGCAGCAGAGATATGTTTCTTTCGGGATAAAATATTTTCTTTTGGGGATAACATATTATTTCCACGTGAATAAGTACATAGCTTTTTTAACACAAGTAAGATATATTTTAATGAAGCAATATTTATTTCACCGAAATACAAAATGTCAAAGATAAAAATTTCTTAACTTGTATAAAGATTCTTTTTTCTCAGTGTATTTAATATTAAACGAGTGTAATTTTTTTAGTTCAAAATTGCTTTAAATTATTTTATTTTCAAGTCAAATTAATTTTTTCTTATTTAATATTTGATTTTACATTCAATTTAAATCATACTCCAACGTTTCTTTTTTTTGTCGTAAGAATGAATCAAAACAGAATACGTCAGACGTCTCCTGTTACGTTATATGCTTGTTGTTTTTTGAAATTAATTTTGTTTTATATTTTTTTGGATGAAGTTTTCCTGCATAATGAAATCGTTGTACGTTCAAAATTGCTTTAAATTATTTTATTTTCAAGTCATTTAATATTTGATTTTAGGTTGAAATCATAGTCCAGCGTTTCTTTTTTTTGTCGTAAGAATGAATCAAAATAGATTATGTGCTTGTTGTTTTTTGAAATTATTTTTATTTTATATGTATTTTTTTTTTTTGATTGAGGTTTCCCTAAATAATGAAACTGTTGTATTGTTTGACTTGCACGTGTTTCATTTTTTATTTTAAAATTAAATGCACTGCGGAGTGTTTGTTGTAAATTATTTGATTTGTCGATTCAAAGTACACTTCCGCATTTTCTTTTCTCAAATAAGAAATGTGATTTTGCTTGATTCTAAATTAAGTAGGTAAATAAGACGTGACTGAATGTATATTATTTCGGAGTTGATTTTGTTTTGTATTTTCTGGAGGGGGGTTTTTCTTAAATAATGAAGTAGTATTAATTTATTGTTTGATTTGTAGAAAATTATAACGAAACGTGTTTGTTTTAAGGCGAGAGCGTAGATAAGATGGGATATAGTCGAATTTTTAAGTGCGAGACAGGTTTTTGGTTCGATTAAAAACGTCGGAGGTTAAATAATTCGGTGTTTTAGGAAATAATTGGGCGGTGAATTTAAATTGTTTTTGGTGTATACCTGTGTCGTCATATCGGAAAGTGGTGCACCTTTGGCGTTGGCGGCGACCCATGCTTCAGCGAAAGTCTCCATAGCACTTTGAAAGTCCATCGTCATACGTTGGTGTCATGAAATTAACTAGTAATTAAACTGAACATGTCAAAATTGCCGGCAACGTGACAAGTAGTGGAGAACGATGCACAATAACTACTCACATCGACTTCCCGAGCACGACTAACGAACGCATTGAACGTCGCGAACGTCAAGGGATACATCGCGCCACCCCTTGCATGCGCCGGCAGACGCGCAAACATCTTTTTAAAAAAACGATGTACTAAACCTTTTCCTTTAAAAGACGTCCGGCCCACTAACCAACCAGGTTTGTATCTGACGATTTATCGCCGATATCAGACAATTGCTAATATTCGGCCGATACGATTATGAAATTCGGCGCGCTTAAACTAACCCTAAAACACATGCGCGCGCGCGCGTCCAAATCTAATTTTTTCCCCAAAAAATCAAACCCCGGAATTTTCCCCCCCGGCCTTCACCAAAAAAACACCATAACTCCCATCGATCGCAACTAATTTGATAATTAGCCTCTTTGGGTAGACGTGATCGGGCGAATTTCGTTTTGCGTGTTTTTCTTAAGAAGTTCTGTTTATTCAGCGCTTGCGTTAGAACGCCGCGAAAGCGTCGCGGTGCTCAAATGAATAGATGCGTAGGCGGAGTCCTGACTGAGGATAGGCGGTCTCATCTAAGGATGTCCCACCAGTAGCAAAGAATGCAGCAAATTATTCATCCCTGCAGATTTCCGCATAAAATAAACTATTGTAAAAGTGTTGCATATGTCGAGGTCCCATATGTTTTTCCACATCTTACCTACAATACAATAAACAAATATCCGCGCGTTATGATTTCCATATGATAATTTTATCGTCTCTCTTTTACTAACACCCTACCCCCAGCGTACGTACATATATTTCAAAATTATTCCGACGCATAAAAACATAAACTGCCATCTCAATCTTTATTATTATTATTTCTTCTTTCTTTTCCAACCCTCTTCTACAATATCCGAACGTTCGCAGGAATCGAAATTTCCACAGACAACTTTTAAAACAAACAACAAATTAAAACCAACGCGGAATTAAAGCCATCTCAAAAACTTCAAAGTGATTTGATTTTTGAAGGCAGACACGCAAATCGTTTTTCTTAAACAAACAGCAACGAAAAGACTTTCAAATACAGATTTTTCAATATTATAAAAACTTTCTATTTTGTAATAAAAAAAAATATATACATACATAATAAATTCTTCCATGGACATTACGTATTCATAATTTATTTAATTTTGAGGAAGCACTCAACGCAGAGCGAAACGTCGATGACTGGGTGATTTAAAACGTGTGCATAATGTTAGTTTGGAAGCTAAGAAATGTTTTTAAAGCATTTTAAAGAACTTTTCCCCGTTCTCGAAAACAAAAATAAAAAGAAAATTGGTATTTGAAAGGGCGTCTAATATTAAAAATGCAATTCCCCTTTTTATTTAGTAAGGGTTGCAGTCATGTTGAGGGATTGATTAATCTTTCTGCAGTCTCAAAACCACTAACAAAAACATAAAGACGTTCTGAAAAAAATTACGTTGGTAGCACAATTGTCCATTATCATTTTTTACTTTATCGACCAGGTTGTGTTTTTATAATAATTGAGGTTATGTTTCTTAAAAAAAAACATCATCTAACCTGCTGTTGTATCTTTATTCAAAATTCAAATTGTTTGAGACCGAACATAAATATCGAGTGTTCAACAAAATCCTACCTCGAGTCAGTCTTGGAAACAAAAGTACGTACGGACGCAATCATAATTCATGACATAACCTATACAGAAAACTTATATGTGATTTCCAAGCAAAAATAATTTACGGTATCCCGGATTTAATTTTAAGTAGTACGATTTGGATGCATTTGACGTTCATAGTTTTGAAGAAGATGGATATGATCTTCTTTGAGCTTTCTGTAAGCGTCATGAATTATGATTGCGACTGACTTTTGTAGATTGAATTGTACAGGTTATCGCAAGTACTGTCAGAATTAAAAATTTAGGTTATGCGAAGGGACGGAACGGAAATATTACTTTCAAAACATCGTTTTGCATTGGCCACTTCCGCCAACGAATATATGTCGTCCATCAACTGGAATTAACGATTAAAAGCATACGATCATTTTGAGGTTAATCAAATTTTTTGACATGTGAGAAGTGAATATGCAAGCTACGACATACGATTTTTTTCAAGGCCAACTCGAGGTATTTTTATGTTGAACACTTGTTATTCATTTTGAGAAGTTATTTTGAAAATGGGGGAAACTGAAATTAAATATATTTGTTAGCTGTCAAATTTTGATCTAAATAGCGTTGCCAGATTCTTTTTGAAAACTGTAGCCAATTGCTTCATGAAAGGTAGCCTAATTCCGATAAATTCCTGAAGATTTGTTAAAAATCTTTCAGAGCGAAATGCGTTGATCGTAGACGTTCTAATCTCAGTTTGAAAGCTAAGGGGTGTTTCAAAGGGCAGAACTTGAATATTTTTTCACTTTTCCCCTTTCTCAAAACAAATCGAAAAATGGTATTTGAAGGGCGTCATCCTATGGATGTCTTCTAATATTAAAAATGCACTTCCTGTTTTTATTTAGTAAGGGTTGAATTAATTCTTTCTCATTTTCAATCGGGCAATTTAATAGAGGGCGTTATTCTGTGAACGATTTAGTAAGAAACCCAATTGTTCTTTTGAATTAAAAGAGACAGTCATGTCGAGGGGTTATTAACTAGAAATTGAAATCTTTTTACATTCTCAAAACCACTACCTAACATTATTAAAAAAAAAAAAATTGTGTTGTATTACAATTATCGATTATCATTTTTTATTTTATCGACGTCTTACAGTTGAGGTTATGTTTTTTTTTAAACCATATCTAACCTGCAGTTGTAACAGACTTTGAATCTTTATTTCAATTGATTGACACCCAATATAAATATTCATTATCGAAAGTTATTTTGAAAATAGGGAAAGTTGAAATTAAATATAATCGTTAACTGTCAAACTTTGGTCGAAACAGCGTTCCCAGATTCTTCTTGAAAAGTGTAGCCAATTGCTACATAAAAGGTACCAGTCCAATTTCGCCAAATTCCTCAAGATTTATCTAGTCTTGAGAAAGCAATCAATGCAATCAATTTCGGTTTAAAGGCTAAGGGATGTTTTAAAGCGCAGAACTTGAATATTTTTTTCACTTTTCCCCATTCTCAAAACTGGTATTTGAAGGGTCTTCTTATATTAAAAATGCAATTCTTCTTTTTATTTAATAAGAGTTAAATATTTTCTCGCTTTTTCTCATTCTCAACCAAACAGTTTATTATTATTATTTGAATTGTTGCGTTATTCTGGAAGCGATTTAGTAACAAAAGGCAGACACGTTGAGGGTTTAATAATTTTTTGTTTTATCGACGTTTTGTGTTACTTACAATTTATCGTTGTAAACATTGTATCTTTATTGAAACTGTTTGACATAAATATTCATTATCGAAAGTTATTTTTAAAATAGGGAAAGTTAAAGTTAACTGTCAAATTTTGATCAAAGCAGGGTTGCCAGATTCTTCTTGAAAAATGTAGCCAATTGCTTAATAAAATTTCGCCCAATTCGTGGATCTGTAAATACTGAAAGGAAGTCATATGACAAAGGGAATTCTACTAGATTTTATTCTATTTAAATACTAGCTTCATTCAAGTTCTCCTTAAACTATATCCACCAAACAATTTTAACTTAATTAGAACCGATCAGTGGAAACTTATCCACCCTTCTTTCAAATTTACTTTGCTTTTCTCTTTATTTACTTTGCTTTTCTCCTTCTCATTTAAGATGTTTGTCATTGATTTATTGCCAATTTGCCATTGATTTATTCACATTGACTTGAAAAGCCATTATTACAACGTGACGGCGTTATTAAAAAAAGTTTTTTTTTGTGAAGCATGCTTTTCTGATGCATATTAAGAAAAAGTTGAAGAAAAGAAAATGCTCAATCTGGCAACACTGGATTGAAAGAGTAAACGGTGCCAACAATTTTTTTCGATCATATTTTGAAAAGATGTGAGGGGAATTCATGATTCGTATTAAAATTCAATTTTCTTTGTTGTACAAAAAATATGACATTAAAGTATAATTTCGGGTTTTGATTTTTTTAATCACAAGGTAACAAATAAATCACGCACTTTGCTTACTTTAACGAGTGGATTAGTTTTATTTGCTAATCTATAACGTTATTAGTAGATAATTATATCTGTAAAAAAAAATCAAGTAGATTCTGTCGACATAAACACAGGTATAAAAATATTTTCCTGTTGATGTTTACGCGTTCCGTAAATGCGAAAAAAAAAAGAATCATGGAATTCGTGGTGGTGAAGTTTGTGGGCGATGAATAATAAAATTGCATGGGGGGATTAGGGAGATTGCTTTCTTAAAAATTTATTTTTGGTAATTATAAAAGTGAAACGGCGGTGCTGTTCGAGTTTGAGACCGAAAGAAACGAGGAATGTAAGGTCTGGCGACAGCATAATCTTAAGAGGATTATCTCGAGTTAGTCTAGAAATCTTTACCTGAGTTTAAACCATCCATCAAAATATAATGGTCCCACATAGCACCTTACGAGATACACCAGATTAGTACGGTCTATAAATTTAAAAAAGCCTAAAACAAAGACAAAATAAATACGGTGAGCGATAAGCATGTTTGTAGTGCCATATAAATAACGAGATTTCGACTTATTTTTCTTACATAACTACTACCATATTACAATAAATTTAAACATTATATTTTAAGCGCAAAACGACGTATTTATTTACCGCTCGTAATCGTCACAGATTTATTTAATCTCAAATTTCTTACAAAAACCACTATCTAGATTCGGATATCGGCACTGATTTCTGATAATATTAATGGAATACTTCAAATAAAACGCTACACACAAGATTATTTGACGAATTACTGCTTTGATCTTCTACCGTCACCTGCTGATTGTTGATATTTACTTAATATATTAATCACTTTACTTAATTGACACTATGTACATGTACCACAGTTCCTATCAACTTTATTGTAGATTAACTACATCAACAGCGTATTAAATCGCGGTTATTCTCTAGATATCTCGAACTGATTTAGAAAATCACTCCGCTACTTATTAATTACAAACATTGCCTCAGTCACACTTATTTTTTTCATTTCACTTAATTACATTTTTTCTCTTTAACTCTAATTCTGGAAATTACATCATAGCACTACAGTTCAATGAAAAAACATTTTTGACCTACGGATTACACGTAATCTAATCCTCAACTTCTTTCTTTTCAAAAATAAAATAAATTTATATTCCTTACTACATACTCATCTACAAATTCTTTCTTTTATTTCAACTACATGAATATTAAAAGTAGTTTAGCTATTTGTAGTAGTTTCTGAATAACAGAGTAGTCACTTGATGAACTTTTTGGCGTTTCTGGTTAATTAAAATGTTCTAAAATCAAGTTTTCTTTTGATCAAGGCAGAGTAGGCTTTCTCAAATGACTCGGGCATGAAATGCTTTAATTCCAAGTTCGTAGAATCTAGGAGTTTTGAATAGAATCCGGATTGAATATGCAAACAGCATAGTTTTATATAAATTTATAATTTCAATAATATTCTCATTTTGCATAAATTTTTCGATGATAATGATAAAGTTTCTGTCCTAGAAATTTATTGGTGCTACTGTAGTGTGCGGTCTATCTGCGAATCTGAGATCTACCTACTGTAGAGTGCGTTCTACTCTCAAAATATATTTGAAAAACATGCCAATCTCTAATTTGACCCTATTTGTTTGTGACGAAGTAATTAAAGGATTTGCTTGTTTTGGTATAAATGTTTTTCTATGAAAATTAGGGATATTAATTAAGATTAGGGATATTGTTACAACTTGGTGTAATTAAAGGATTCATTTGTTTTTGTTTGCAAGTTTCGGGAAGAACAATTAGAAACATGCAGGTAGACCGCATAGTATGTTGACGGATTTTTTTATTTTTTTATCAAGTCTTACTATGAAATTTGGGCGGCATGTCTTAGCTTGACTGTAAAATAAACCTAAAACAGTGCAATGACTTATTTTTCAATTAATCTAAATTTCATAGCAAGGGTTGATAAAAAGAATTAAAAAATCACTCGGTATTAGAAACATGCAGGTAGACCGCATACTACTTAGAAACATACAGGACTGCACACTACAGTAGAAACATGCAGGTAGACCGCACACTACAGTAGCACCAATTTATTTTTCTGAATAATTTTTATTTGTCTTTTATTTACAATTTAGTTTGGATTTTAAAATTTTTGTCAATTAAAATTTATTTAATGTGTGAAATTATTCCAAATTCCTGGAGAATCAGAATGTAGACTTCAAAATATCCAAGGAGTCCCCGTGTTTTAGAAAAAAAAAAATTTTATTAAAAATATACATAGTTTCTTAAGACAATAAAGAAAGTAAGTTCAGAAATATTCTGAAAATTTTTTAAATTGAACGCATACAACATTTCACCACTTTTTCTCGTTGGGGGAATCCCAAATTTATTCACGCAGGTGCAATTATTATCAATGATTTTTAGGAGCGGTCTTTTCACCTCTTGATAAACTAACTGACGGATAACTACCATGGAAACAATTCATAAAAATCAATCAACCTTTCATAAAAATGAAGTTATTTGTCAGATAACATTAACAGGAAGATGGAAAGATCGGCCCTTAATGAGACATTGCAACACAGCATAAAAATGTAATTTTCGAGGGCAACTATTTACAGTGGTTCAAATTCAAAATTATTATTTTTTTGTAGCCTTACTGGGTAAAATTGAATATGTCACTCACGTACAATTTTTTTCTTCATGTTATAAGACTAAAAATTGCATTTTTGAGCTTGCCTAAAATTCAATAAACTCGTTTCATACTACAGGGGGTCAGCAAAAAGTTTCGTATCAACTAAATATCTGCTCGATTTGCATGTAATTGAAGGTTTGTTCTAACACCAGGCTCAGAATTATCAAAATCATATACACTGATCAATATTTTATACTTCATGGAGCTTTAAGTTAAAAACGAATCTTCAATGTATAGGAATAATCGGATGCTATCTACAGTAGACCTCGGTTATAGCGAACCTCAAGGGATCATCAAAATCGGTTCATTATATCCGAAGTTCGTAATAAACGATAATGCCACAAATATATGAAATGTAGTTCGTTATAAGCGGTGGATCGCTATAACCGAGGCCATTATAACCGAGGTCTACTGTATTTCCTTCGGGTTTAACCGGAAATTCATGTATTTTTTTATATTTAAACAGTTTTTTCACAAGTGGCAGCTAAAGTTGTCCCTTATTTCTATAAGGGACAACTTTATGTCTTATACAAATGTATGTCTTCTACAAAAGAACAGCACTCTTAATAACGATTATACAATTTCTTGTATAATCGTCATTAAAGGCTCTTGTATAAGACATATACACTGTAAAAAATGGTGGTAAAATTACAATGACAAGTATAGTAATATTACAGCGATAAATATGGTAATATTACAACGAAAGCCATGTAAAAAAAGTTGTTGTAAATATACAAAGTATTTCGGGGTAATTCACATTCGATTTGTGAAAAAACATTAAAATATACAGTATATTTCCTCCCATTACATTAGTAATATACAGTATCTTTCAAAAAGTGTACTACAAGAAAGCACACAAAGTTTCGGAACGCACTGAAATAATTACTCAAAACCAAATGAAATAATTGAGAAATAAGAACAAATTTCGTGTTATCCTATTCATATTACTTTGGCGGTCACTTTAATCCAACCAGTATTTCTTAATGTAGTGTGTATAAAGAGTGGTTCACAATAAATTGTGATTTTTTTATTTTTGAGATAGAAGGCTCTAATTTATATTCATAATTTATAATTCATATTTAGCTATAACTTTTAATTCTGAACAACTTATTCTTATGACCTTTTGCTGTATCTTGTAAAATAAGGGTACTTTACTCTTAAGCCGTCTTCATTTCTCGGTGTCCACGCTGTATACCGTTCAAGATCAATTTCATCTGACATTTTCCAATATGACTTTAAGGGATGCAGAAGCGTTCTGCGTCAATAAATTTTTATAAAAACCGGTAATAAAAAAAACTTCCATTTGTAGCACACTATTTGAAAGTCACTGTATAGTATTAACGTGTGATTTTACAGTGTATTTGGTACAATTATTGTAAGGGTAAGAATTTCAATTGCTGCAGATACCTTTTGGTCTAAACTTGCTAAAAAGCTTTTGTTGCTGTTTAAATATTTAAAAACATTATTAGCAGTTTTTTCTTAATCAAAAAAGGTGAAGATCCGGTTAAACAAGGAGGCCACCCTGTATATCTGTAGGTCGGTGTAATTAAATTCAATGTTTTGAAATTTTTAGGTGGTGAAGATCCGGTTAAACAAGAAGACCACCTGTATATTTATCTGTAGGTCAGTATAATTAATTTCACTGTTTTGATATTTTTAGGTGGTGACCACATTCAAACGAGTTTCCTTCTGCGAGAGGACGACGACTGCCTTAAGAAAATATGGTCTATCGCATCCTTGCAAGGATAACCCATTAGAAGAGTGACACCATTAAAGGTTCTTCTTAGAACCACGAAACATATCTCTCAGGAATTTACGAAACCGAGACACAAAAAAATTCGCAAACACCACAAGTTTAATTTGCCATTTTTTAAAGTAGATTGTGCTTATTGTGGAAAGTAAATCAATTTGGAGAATCTAAAATTTTTCTCGATTTTTAAAATTAGAAGCGTTAAAAATCGATTTTTTTCTTTAGTTTCTAAGTTGCCGATAGATGGCGTTCTGTACCTCTCCTAGAAAAAAATTCCCGGGAAGGCTATATAAGGCCGACAAGCGCTTGGGAGGTTGGGTGGGGGAGGTGGTCGGCATCCAAACACACATTAATCAAACCCTACGCTTAAACATTATATAGCTTTGGTTGACATTCTTTAATAAAGATTGTTAGGGGGAAGAATGAATTTCTTTAATAAAGATTGTTAGGGAGAAGAATGAATTTCTTTAAAATTATGCGAAAAATGTTCGACAGGGGTGCCTGAAATGTGTGCCGTCCACCCACCCCGCTAACCTCTCAAGTTCATGCAGGTCTTATAAAGCCTTCCTGGGAAATTTTTTCTAGGAGAGGCATTAAGCGCCATCTATCCGCAAACCTTCAAACTACGTTAGTTTTCGATTTTTGATTCATTCTTTTAAAAATGTTAATTTTTCCAGAAGGATTTGGAAGTACCTTCTTTCTAAGTAATCAACATAATAAAAAAGAATATCGACTAAAACTGTATTCAACTATTGATTACTCTAGAGAGTTTGAAGTGAATGATGCATTCACCCGCCTCCCCCGCCTCCCCGCGAGGGAGGCGGGGGAGGGTTGGCGGCAATCGCATTCAACTTCCCAAGTGGTTGCAAGTCATATGAAAATTCTCGTTAAACGCCATCTATCCGCAGTAATTTCAGGTACTGAGAACTGAAGATTCCTGTATAAAGTGCCCCCTGGTGGATAGTAGCTAAAGCTAGTCGTGGTTTGTGTCTAGGCTAAATAAGTCGCACGTCTAGCGGGAATGCAAACCATGAGATATACAATAAAATAAATGAATTTTTCATCGATAAAAGAAAGCGTCTGCAGATATAGCGATTTCCCAGTTGGAAAATTTGCTAGTTCTAAAAAGAACTGTTTGTTTTTAATTCTTCTGCAATGGAAGTGATCTGGGTTGCCTTGGCTCTAGCTCTTCGGTGTCTTCTAGGGCTCTACGTCGTCGTGCACGTATCTGTAAAATTAAAGATTTTTTTTTTTATTGTTAAAAGAGCAGAATTAAGAGTCACTTACAAGGAGGAAGTTCCTACGAAGTTTTAGCGGTCTCCAAGAATCTCCAGATTCTGTCTGAAGTCTCTTGGAAACTTGTCGATGTCCTTCCTGCTCACCCCTTCGAACTGGGGAGTCATTCACATAAAAAAGTGCCATGAATGGCTGCGGGATCGCACTTCCTGAAGTATTTCCGGAGTAGTCAGGAATTTCTGGAATTATCCGTCTATAAAACCTTCTGATCCATGTTTGAACTGACTTCCGGTTGGAAACGCGTCACGTTGACTTCTTCTACTGCCGACGTTTCGTTCTCCAATGCAAAAGAAGTTCATCAAGGCTCCTACGCTGGTTAGTCGTCGAGACCGACTAACGAGAAGCAGCAGCAACTACACCACCAGCAGCTGCAGCCCTGAGGAAGTTCTTCTGCAATGGAGAACGAGACATCGGCAGTAGAAGAAGTCAACGTAACGCACTTCCAATCGGAAGCCAATTCAAACATGGACGACGGCCGCTGAAGCCTTCAAGTTAAACTTCTGGGTCATCTTAGAGTTGGCGAAGTCTTCCAGGTGTAATCCGGTGCTTTCTAGGATTCTTCCCGGAATCTTGTCGATGTACCGTTGGAATTTTCCATTTGTTCTGCTTGTGCTGCTGTCACAGAGTTATCCAAATTGTTTGCTCACCCAGCATTTTAAGGGCACTTCCTGGGGTCTTTTAAAATTACTTCGAGCAACGTAAGATCTCTTCGGTTTTTTCTCGAATACTTTAGTAATTTTCCCGGAGTCATTCGAAACCTTTTGAAAGTATCCTGGTGTCGCGAAGACAGTTAATGCACCTCATTGAAAGTATTTTCGGAATCCACTGGGCAGTTCTAGAATTTTTGGAAACTCTCGACAACTTTCCGAAATCATCCGGAATATTCTGAGATTCTCTGCAGAATCTTTCTAATCTTATCGATGTTTCCTTGAAATCCCTCAAGTGTTTCCTGGAGTTGCAAAGTCAATTATCCCGACTAATACACACCATTGGAAGTTTTTCCGGAGTTCTCCCCTCCTAGTGTTGTTTGGATTATACGAAAGTTTATGGCTTTTTCAGGCGGATTTTCCGGAGTACTTTCGAATCTTAGGGAGGTCCGAGGCTCCTGAGTGAACCAAACTGCTGTTTGCTTTCTGCTCTATGATATACAATCTTCCTTGAGGCCACCTGGATTTGATTGAATATAACACGAATATTTCACTAATTATGATTCTTGCTTTCCTTTCAGGTTGGTTCCCGTGATCCGTTTTCGTCTATACTATTAAAATGATGATGTTTTCAGGTATTCAATATTTTCTTCAAAAATCTAGTCGATATTAACTAAAAAATACTTAAAAAACTTAACGGGATGTTTACTTTAATTAAGCATAAACAAGCCCATTTTGAAATCAATTCAGAAAATTTAGAATTTATTTTATTTAATAAGAAATAATATGCTTCACCTCTTTGAATGAACACATATTAAGATAGATTAGGTGTATCGAGGTAAAGCAAATTGTTTCCTGTGAAAACGATAGGAGAATTACTGGCAATTTACCTCCGTATCGAAGAGGGTCGCATCGTCCGTCTCCGGTAGTTTCTGGAGAGCAGCAGCAAGCGAAGACAGTGTCAACCCTTCTTAAAATCCATTAGCCTTCAATAATAATGTCCGAAGTATCACAAAGACCGATCCAGGCAGTCTAAGAGCCGTAGCGAGACTTATTATCGCTATACGCTATGCAACAATTAACTCCATAGGCTAAGTATATTACTTGCTACTTACCTACAGGGTTCGGCATTAATAGCTGGAACTCAATTACTTATTCGTTGTACGTACATCCTTTGTCAGAACAAAATTTCACCCAGCTATATCTCAACACTTATCGAAACGAAACTTCTTGGACTACACCATTCCAAAAAGACCAGCAGTTTCACAATTTTTAATTTTTTTTTTTTTTTGGTTTCACCTGATTTTACGAACGAAAATTAAATATTGAATGCACGGACTTTCCGATAGTTTTATCAATGCCACCCCCTAATTGAATTGCGACAAAGAACGTCAACTACATACTGAGGCCGCTCAAGCTTTTAACCCTTAATTAGTAAACCGCGATCCCGTTATTATTAGATTTATATACCCTTTTCGGATCTTCAATGTTACAAAAATAGATTCATCTTTGTTTATAGTCATGGAAAAAAGGCAGAAAATATGCCCTTCTGATTTATTAAAAAAAAAAAAATTATCACAATAATGACGGTAATTCCCTGGTTAAGAAAGACCAACAGGCGAACGAAATAAATACAGTCACAAAAGTGTTTTATAGTTTCATGGTTGTTAAGGCGCGGCGTTTGGCGTGGATTCGACCTTTAAAACGGAATTGGCGTGAAATACGAACTCTAAACTATTTACTTGGCGAATGCATGCAATCACCTGAAGTAAATTATTCTGTACAAATTGTATAAAATAAGGACAACCACTTTGAACACCTGCTTTCACAGATAAACAAATAAATGACTACAACGCGAAACCGACATAAATCTCCGTGTGCAACGTGGACGTCATAAACATTTCGGCATTTTTTAAGGCCCAATATCACGCGTTATCCTTCCCTTGTATTTTAATCAGTCGTTTATTCGGTTTATCGCTTCCTTCTGCCAGGACTGTCTTAACACAAAGATGCAAGGATAACCCATTAGAAGTATGACACCAATAAAGGTTCTTCTCAGAACCACGAAACATATCTCTCAGGAATTTACGAAACTGAGACACAAAAAAATTCGCGAACACCACACGTTTAATTTGGCATTTTTTTTAAATGGATAGTATGTACTTTTGTGGAAAGTAAATCCCATCGGAGAATTTAAAATTTTTCTTGATTTTTAGAATTATAAGCGATAAAAATAGATTTTCTTAAGTTTCGAAGTTGTCGATAGATGGCGGTCTGTACCTCTCCCAGAGAAAATATTCCCCGGAAGGCTATATAAAGTCGACAAGCGCTTAGGAGGTTGGGTGGGGGAGGTAGTCGGTATCCAAATACGAATTAATCTAAACCCTACGCTTAAACACTATACAGCTTTGATTGACATTCTTTACTAAAGATTGTTGGGGGAAGAATGAATTTCTTTGGAAATTTAAGATTCTTGGCCTTTCAAATTAAGCGAAAAAATGTTCGACAGGGGTGCCTGAAATGTGTGCCGTCCACGCACCCCGCTAACCTCTCAAGTTCATGCAGGTCTTATAAAACCTTCCTGGGAAATTTTTTCTAGGAGAGGCAATAAACGCCATCTATCCGCAAACCCTCAAACTATGTCAGTTTTCGATTTTTGACTCGATTTGAAAAAATTAAATTTTTCCAAAAGGATTTGAAACTTCCTTCTTTCTACATAATCTATATAATAAAAAAGAATGTCGGCTAAAACTTTATTCAACTATTGATTTCTCTACAGAGTTTGAAGTGATTGACGTATATCTTTCCCCGCGAGGGAGGCGGGGGAGGGTTGGCGGTAATCGCATTCAACTTCCCAAGTGGTTGCATGTCATACGAAAATTTTCGTGTAGGACAGATATTACACGCCATCTATCCTCAGTAGTTTCAGGTACTGAGTAACTGAAGCTTCCTGTATAAACCACCCCCCCTGGTGGGTAGTAGCTGAAGCTAGTCGTGGTTTGTGCCTCGGCTAAATAAGTCGCCCATCTAGCGGGAATGCAAACTATGAGACATACAATAAAATAAATAGAAAAATAATATATTGTATTTTAATCAGTCGTTTATTCGGTTTATCGCTGATCTTTTAATAATAACACACTTTGCTAATAACAAAGAAATGGCGATGACAACCAGAATTGAAAACATAATCAATAAATACATTCTTAATCTGTTTGTTTTGTTATTTATTATAATTATTGGTTGTGTGCGACGTTCAATGAGAAACAATTTCTATTATTATAAAGACGAATTATTAACAAAATCTAACAAATTCAGTATGTGCGTTCGATTTCTAAAGCCAGGGAGTTACCTGTCGTAAATTATTGTTCGCTTCGATGTAATTTCACGTTTGTACATCTTTGGAAACGTAATTGATTTAATACACTTGTACGACGCATTCATCATCAGCTGTGCAACTGAGTGTATTAGTTCACGGTCAAATTTTACGAGTGAACGTCTCTGATTCTCTACGTCACACCATAAACGCTTATTGCACGCTTTCAAAGATGTTAAATATAAATTGTTGTGTAGAATTTTTTAAACATTCTTCTCTCATGTTCTGGGAAGTTTCGTTAGTATTTCTTCGTCGATCTATTCAAGAATTACCCTGTATATAAAATCGCATTACGCCGTTTTTTAACGAACTCTGCAATGCGAGTATATATGTACATTAAAACTGATCAACTTTATTGGGGATGTCAAAAAAGCGAGCTTCTGAAAAAAACTCTCGTGCGAATAAGGCCTAAGATTAGATTTAAAAAAAATCCTTTTTAATTAAATTTCATAGAACGAAAAAAAGCTTATTATTCTTTTCGAGAGAAATCAACATAAATACAAAACGCAAAAAAATAGACGGACAGAACTTTTGGTGGATGCGTCGGACATCCACCAAAAATTCACAATACATGTGTTTCTGTCAAACGTACTGAGAATTTACTTTACTTTTATGCTTTTTTTTTGTAAAGTGAATCGTGTTTCTATTGTATGAATACTTCGTAAAGAATCTTGTATGTGTAAGGCTACGTTCGCACGAGAGTTTTCTTTGGTACACAGATGCTCGTTTTTTTAACGTCGCCGATAGAACTAATCAGTTTTGACATGTCTGTAGATATAAAATTGCATTACGACGCTTTTATAACAAGCTTTTCAATGTGAGTAAGTTTATATATACATTAAAACTGATGAGTTCTATTGAAGATTCTAAGCGTGAAGAAAACTCTCATGCGAATAAGGTCTAAGACTAGATTAAAAAGAAATTCGTATGAGCGTCCATTAAAAATTGGGAGAGTTTGAATATTAAATATTGAAAGTTTTGTTAAATGTGTAAGGAAGATGTGTGACGTCGTAGTTGTGTCGTAAAAGGTGGTCCTAAAGGTAATTAATTGTGGCCGTTTATTTACGGGATAATATCGTATTTAAAATGTAGGGAGCAAGTAGTATAATATCTTATTTCGATTCGCGGTGTAAATATATTATTTTGGAGGTAAGGCAAGTGTACTCTAGGGGAATATCTTGTCGGCTCTAGCGCCTTACACGAGTCGCACAGAAGCAATAACATTTGAAAACTACAAATCATGCCGATCCTACAAGATCTACCCCTGCCGCACATACTGCTAAATATTTGATATATTGTTATAGGTTATAGATACACCGCGAAACGAAGAAAGCGGGCCGATGTCGAATAGCGTCGTTATCTTCTATGCACACATAATAAATCGGTGGCCTTTTCCGAAAAAGAAAAAAATCCGGACAAACGGTCTCGTTTTGCTTTTAATGAACAAACAAGTACATTACGAAGTCTTAGGAACACGCCGGATTATTTCGGGGTGAAATATCGCCGCGCCTTTGAGCGCGACGAGTGTTTTTAAAGCGTCCCTTAAAGATGGAACGGGTAATTACGTATTATTAAAACGTATCGGAGATTAGGGCTTCTTTCAAGGTACGAATTCATTTTTTACGAGGAAATCGGATTGTACGTAATGTGAATTAGAAATGCTAAATGACTCAGAGCACCGAACTGAAATCTTAGCAATTAGTTCCATCAAAGAATTTTCGTTTACGCTTTTTGCTTTTCGCGACGGAGATTTTTCTGATACGCAGGCAAATCATTAGTAAGGTTTATCAGTGATTATTTGAGGAACGCTTTGAAGTTATAAGATGCGCAATATACATCTTGCGGTGCTCCGCGATAACGCTATGGTCGATCAATCGAACGATTGCGTTTGGTACGAAGCGGTTGCAACCCATCTCAAAAACCACCACGACGACATCTATCATCACACACACATTGCATGCGATTTCTGAGGTTAGTCTACCGCATAAACACCCTGAGTATTTCCAAATAAAAACACTACACTCCCTTGAAAAAAAAAAAGAATTCTATAAGAGTTCTATATTTCAGAAAGTCTTATGCAGTTTCATAATTAAAAAAAAAACAGTTATAAGCACGATGTCAAACAAAGAAAGTGATTTATCAAGAAGAAAAATGAGGAGGAAAGAATAGAATTTGAAAACTTTTTGGATTTGGATTTTTTCTAGAAATAATCCGACTTTACATGAGATATGTAATCGTATTGACCTAATTAAATCTAATTGGGAGGAACAATGAATTTTGAGAATTCGAAATTCGTTATTGCTATCTATATCTAGAGCATATAATAGACGCATCGATCGACTAATGCGCTTCTGTCGGGGAAATATTAGATGTTAATGGTTGCAAAGTAAGGGTAAGAGAGGTTCCTTTATACGTCGCGTCTAACTATCGTATTAAGGAAATTCGCTCGGCGGCAATTAAATAATCCCTTCAAAGCAACAGACGAATGAATACCGTTGGGAATTGTTGTAGTCTGGAGCAACTAGCGCTCGGAGTCTGTGATGAACGCTCCGCCGCTGGGAGGACAACCGTATATCAAAGAAAGATGCAAATTTTCGTCAGATAATCTGAATTCGGCAAATAAACTACCCATATATATTCGGTATCGGCCCGAGACGACGTCACGTGTGCTGCGATCGAGATCGAGCAGTGATTTATAGCGACTCCGGACTTCATTAGGAAGCCCGGATTTGTGATTCTTGAATTTTGCGAACCATCGCGATTTATTTTGTTTTGTTTTTTGTTGAATATATTCTATTAATGATAAAAAATGCATCGCAATTAAAAAATGATAATCAATCAGGAATAAACTTGCTTACTCTTTTTTTCAGAAATGTTTACATTCGTTTCCGTGTTTTCAAAAGAAAATTTTTTTTGTCATCCTTTTTGAATGCGGTTCAAAGTTAGCGCTTCTAGATGTGTCTACAAACGTTTACTAGGAGCAATGTCGCTCATCTACAAACCAGTTTGTATATTTTTCGTTTAATTCAAGTTCGGACATTTGAAGAAAAAAAAAACTGATGATTGAAGCTTTTTGTCATCCATTTTCTAATAGAGACCGGGAAGTACTAAAGGACAACAGCAAACTTTGAGTAAAATAGAATATGTTACTTGACTTTTGTGTTCTTCCCAGTTTTTGCAAAGTTTTGGGTTTAACAAAACAGAAGTCTGTGTTGAGGCTATTAACTCTGTAGTAAAAATCATGTCTTACTCCAATTATAAATGGAGTTCATGTTATAATATCGTCATTTTAAAGTGTGGGCAGAAGTCTTCATCCTTTTTGTGTTTTTCCTAATTCTTACAAAAATCATGGGTTTGGCCCTAAACTTTTAAATGCCTGTGGTGCCCTTTTTTAAGGATGTAAGAAGTCGGAATTCTGTACAAAAATTAGAACCTAAATGTTGCAATCATAAAATTTAAACGTACGAGTCTGAATCAGAACAAAGCGATAAAGTAAAAACTCTGGGCAATGCGTGGAAACTGTGGTTAGAGTAGACAAGTAATTCGAAGAATGTACTCCGAGTTGCAAATATAATAGTATCCGTAAATGGACACAGGTGTGGGCTACTAAGAAAAAAAAAACAAACGGAATAAAGAAATGGCACGCCCTCTATCCAGTAAACACATTTTCATTCGGAAGCTACGCGCGAGATGGAAATATTTTGAATTTGACTATTCCGGGTGATGTCATTTTACCCCTTTTAGAGACGCCAGATAGATTATACAAATTCGGTAAATGTTCAACTGGACATCCTGTTATATTACGTGCGGCAGCGAACGCACTAGAAAAATAAAGAGACAAATTTGACTAATCACGCCCAATTGTTTTCGATGCCAGTCACCGTTCACCGCCCGCCCCGCCGGGCCATTCTCCGCTCTCCGCGAACCGAATCGAAGCAAACTTGCTATTTCCGATTCTGTATGATTCATGTGATCTGTGTTTAAATCTCGTCACGATTTTTCTATATTTCGGTTCCTTGACAAATAAATTAATTTTCTTCTTAGTTTTCTTCATATTCGGTAGGAAAGATAACATTCTTTCTGCGAGTGTTTTTTTGTTTGGTTTTAATAAATTTAAGTGAGTTGTAAACGAAATTCAACGTTCGATAAGCCGAAAAGCAATTCATTTGCCTAGAGAAAGTAACAAAATGTACAGAATACCGTTTGTTCTCTCCTCGAATTAATTTTCACTGTATTGTGTGTATTCTTATTATTGTACTTGGTGGTATCTAGAGGAGAAAAGTGTCTGGAGGAGTCCTTATGAAATTAGTTATATTGAAAGTATAGGTTTCTTTAATCTGCTTTCCTTAATCATTTATTTTCAATTCCGTCCAGTCATTACAATGGTTTGGAGTATGGGGGGGGGGGCTGCCTTAACTCTATAATAAAAATTATGGCCTAGTAAAATGATTGATTCAGATGATGTCATGATGTAATATGTTGTCGTCTTAGTTTGTCGGAGAAGTCTTCGTTATGGGTATGTCGAGGAGTAGGGGATTTTGTTTTTGTAATCGTGATGGTTCATGAGAAACTTCCTCTTAATTAAGCGTTCCCGGATTTGTGATTCGTGAACAGTTGCGACCCATCGCATCGGTCGCATTGCACTCCGGCGGCAATTTATGACGTTCAGCTTTTATTCCGGCTTCGTTCTAAGCCATTTCGGAGCTTAAAACTTTAATGTATACGCAAAATAACCCGGAGATGAAGAACGGGAACGGAATTTCTTTAAATTCATTTATTTTGCGGGTAGAAGATTTCCAGCCGGCTCGGGAGATTAAAATGTCGTTTTCATTCCGACAGCTTTAGTGTTTTCTAATATTCCTCCGTAAATAACCCAAAAAGAAAACGCGATGATAGAGTCTACTTAAGCGGCAATTGTTATGCAAAACGGGAGCGGGCCCAAATCACCACCTGTTCTCGGCGAGTCTTTATCGTTCATCCTCATCAAGAGACTTCTTTTCTGCGCGCGACAGTATAAAGCCAATCTTTTGTATTTGCTCTATTTTCTAACAGAAGCGCGGAATTACCGACGTCGTGGCCTGGAAAGAATAGCTAAAAGGTTTTAATACCGTATTTAGAATAATTGCTGCCATATTTAAGCTCGCGCTCTCGGAACGAAGATGCCCGGCGAGCCAAATGCGCAAGGGAATACATAACGCTCCACCACGTCACGTCTCGCAGGACTAAACCCGCACATCTCAGACAAGGGTGCGCCAATCCCCTGAATGATTCGGTCACCCGTTCGCGACGACACCGAAATTTTACCGCTAACGATGGGATTAAACTTAATGAAAAGGAAAACCAATAGAAAAGAACCAACCCCACCGAAACTAACGAGATCAACCACCACACGATAAACATTTCTTTTTTTATTTTTCATTTCTTTTCGACAACAATATCTTTACTAAAGAAATTTTGTTACTTTTAGATTTGGCGAGTGAGTGATGTGGTGGTGGAATTCCGTGGGAAAAAAAGAAGATCCGATGGATGTTATTGTTGTATAAACGTGGCGAGATGAAGTTGATGGATGGCGGCTTCGAGCCCGATCTGCATTCGATAATCCTCTTGCGGTGTACGTCTGAACCGCGCCTAAGACGTCGAGCGACACGCGCGGGTTTAAGATCGGGACAAGGTATGATCATGCTAATGCTTTTTCAGTGCTCCGGCACCACAAGGGAGCGAATTAATTCGGCTCAACGCCGTATTATGCTTAATAGGCGAAAACACATTCGGCTAATTCCACAAAGACACGTCGTCTTCGCAAGGCGGCGAGAGCGTCGGATAAGGCGGGACGTGTGGGTCAATTAGGTAATGATGCGACGCCGGCGTCTCCGGGATTCGGTCATAGGTGGTGCATGTAATTTGCAGGCCAGGTTAATTTCGCTAATAAAGTCCTGCGCTGCGCGGACCAATATTTACTTTGCTAGAGTTAGTTGACACAAACACACAAGGTAAACTGCAAAATGTCCACTCGAGTGGAATAAAAACGCTTCTTGTCGCGCATCAAAGCCAACGCCGTATCCATACCCACCCGATCTGCGCCAGCCACTTTCGTAATTGAGCGCATCCTTTGCAAACGATTCAAAAATAAGGGCGGCGGCGAGCATTTAATCTCGCAGAGCAAATGTGATTAAACAGATCAATCGGGAGGGAGGGTGGCAGGCGTGTGCGTCAAGAGCGCTTGGTAATTTACTTACTTTCCCGAAAACTTATTTTACCCCTAACGAACGTGCAATTTTTCATTATGTGCTAAGATCAAGTCGGTGAACGTGATCAGATTTGATCCGGGAGGTCCGCGGGTACGACCCGCCATTATTTAACCCCCTTTCTGGCCATTATACTTTTTAAGCCCCAATCTTCGCCATTATACACTTAGCTTTAGTTCGGAATCGCAATTTTTACCGCGAAGGCACGTCTTAGCATGCTCCGTGCCTCGCAAATGCTTAAATCAACACGAGGAATAAGTTATTCAAATTAAAAATGTAATTTCGGCGTGCAGCGAAGTTATTACATTTTAATCCTCGACCCCTGATTTGGCGTCTTAATTCGGGACTGTTAAAAATACTAAGCAGCCGGAACAAATCGGCTGCCTCGCATCAGAATGTCTCCTGCTGAATATATTAGACGATCGGAGAAAGAGTTGCAGGATCCGAGCTGGAAGAATTACGCAACCATTATACGAGGATTAAAGCGAAATCACGAGCGCGTCCTTAGCCCCCGGCATTGTCTCGGACCGAGTCGTTTGGAAAAACGAGTAAATATTCCTGAGATACTTCTGCCATGCCGACTAATTCCGCGCGATGTGCCATAAGACTATTAAAACTCTAAATGCAATGCGAGCCGAGCTTTCATTATTTGTAATCTGGCGGGACTTATGGAAAAAGTTTCCATTTATTTTTAATTCCTTATATTCCACCCTTTTATTGAAAGAATAGGACGTCGCGCGGAAGACGCCTTTCCGCCACCGAATAAACCTGCACGCCGACGATAAATTTAAACAATTAAATATTCTCCGCCGAAGCTCCGTTTCACTTCCTGTTCCAATTTGAATATTCCCTTTTTGTTTACTTATTCGATATTTTCTCTTCGCGCGACACTTCCCGTCTTCGAGGTCATTTAACTCCACTTCTTCCCACCGCAAAATACACTCTTCCTTATTCAAACTCCAAATCTTTTCCCAAACTTCCCCAAAATGCATGCACGTCTTTCATTCTAATCGAAATAATTACACCTTCGCCAGACTTAGAGGTCATTCAACTCAATTTCTTCCTACCACCAAAACCCTATTTTTCAGAAAGCAACTATTTTCTTTTCGCAACTATCCTTTCTTCGAGATCACGCAATACTATGTTTTTATTGAAACTTATGTAAATTTTTCCCAAACTTCCCCAAAATGCAGAGCTCTAAATTTCTTCCTATCACTATAACGTTTCTTGTACAATAGTATATTATTATAATGTTTCAATCGCGACATCCTGCGATCACTTTTTGACCTAACATTGCATTAGGATTAGGGTTTCTGACCCGGGAATTCTCGATCTCGATTTCCCGGAAAATTTGCTAAATTTGATCCCGGAAAAAGACTGTCGAGAAATCGAGAAATTTTCGAATTCTACGCCTCCCCTTTCCGCTCAAGACAACTGTCCGCAGCTCCGCACATCTTATTATTTTCTACAGGCGAATTTATACAGATTGAAGACTTTCACTTTAGCTAGTAGTGGTTTCATGAAAAGCAACAAAGCGCAAGCGACTCGGATATGTACAGCCCTGCGCAGCTTAAGTGCTACAATTTGACAATTCCACCACAAGGTTTTAAGGATGAGGTTTGCGTGCAGGCGGTTGCTTTCTTAACGTGAGTAGGGGGACTGGGAAAAACGTAGTGGAGATTACGTGTTACAGTGAAAACTGCAAATATACGAATAGCAATCAGTGGATTGTAATATTTTCAAAAGCAGCAAAAAAATTAATTGTTGCTCGTACAGAATTTGTATTGCAATATCATTTAAGAATTTTAATCTTTCCAATGATATTAAGCAAAGATATTTTATTGTTAATATTCATCTATGGCTTAGATGCAACTGCATTAATGTGAATGCATTTGTCTAATCTGATCAGCGCCTTCCCACCTACATTGAAGACAACACGCTACGCAGACTATATCTACCTTTTTCAACCAATCTGATACACATGCTCTTTGTACTATTCTTGATATCACTTTTGGCTAAAGTGAAAGTCTTCAAACGGTATATATAAACTGTTACTACTTTAAGAATATTTAATTTTATTTTGTGCATTAGCCACTGTTTTTCAGAAGAGATTTGTTTTTATATTATAAAAGAGAGGAATTTTTGCTTTTTTGTTACTACTGTTAGTTTTCTAATGTTTATTATCAGAATTATTGTTTTGTTAAATTACCAAAATTGTTTCTACTTAAAAGATAAAACTAAGAGATTTTTAAAAGTGAATTTTATGTTAACCAAAGCCCTAGGTCGAAGACAAAGGCTGAAGGTCGAAGACAAATTAAGGCTGATTTTTGTATACTTAAAGGTCGAATTCTAAATGTTAAAGAGTTGATTTAAATGATATTCTTGTGTACTAATTAATTATTTACCCTTAATTAACGACTTTTGATTTTTTTTATATTTCTCGACTTCCCGGGAACAAACAGACAAGAATTCTCGAGTCCCGAGAAATCGAAAAGGTCGAGAAATCAGAAACCCTAATATTAGGATTGACAAATTGCAGCTAGTTCGCTACTTAATAAGTCATCCCATACAAGGCGGCCAATCGTGCTGTCAAAGCATATTGAAAATTTTGTTGCAAGTCGGTTTTGATTGCAGTGGATTCCTCGAGCATTCTCTGTATAGCTGTTTCGAGGTTATTCGCGAATAACCTAGGACAGGTCGGTTTGGTTTACAGTGGAATTCTCAAGCTACGCTTCTGCTGACGAGACCCAAATAGGGCCGAAACAGCTATACAGAGGATGCTGGAGGAATCCACTGCAATCAAAACCGACTTGCAACAAAATTTTTATATTATTATTATTATACATCGAGGTGTTTGTGGGCTACAAAAACACCGACGGAAAAATAGCATTCTCTCCTTAGGAGTATATACTATTTTATTCACGACCACGCATAGCAGAATGATAAAAGTCCAAACTTTTAGGATTAAAAAATTGCAATAAATCCGAGTGTCACTTTGACAGTCAATTAATTGACAATTAATTTCGAAAAATTGTGGCCGCCGACATTCATTATTTGCCAACACAAACTTATACGTTTAAAACTAATTTAAATGTATTACTTGATAGAAACATTAGTGAAAATAGAAGAAGTACTGCAAGAAACGCTGAACACAGCGAGTAGAACGGCGTTAAATTTACTGCCATCAAAAACTACTTGTGTCAATATAATGAAAACTCCCTTGGGAGAGAAATATCATTTCCGTCGCGATTTTGGTGTCATATATATAAACTGCTGTCTACTCTCGGTCGTGAATAAACACTATTTTTCAGAAAGCAGCAAATTATTTCACTTTCTATTCCAATTTGAATATTCCCTCTTCGTTTATTTACGGTATTTTCTCTTCTCGGCATTTCTTTCTTCGAGGTCACTTTATTTTTCTTCTACCACACAATATGCACTTCTATGTATTTATTTAAACCTATGTAAATCTTTCCGAAACTTCCCCAAATTGCACGGCTCACATTTATTTATCTCTTGAATTTTTACTTTACAAGATTTATGGTCTTCGCGAAACTTAAAGGTTATTCAAATCAATTTCTTCCTACCACTATGAAGTAACTCTTTTTTTGGTATGGAATTCGTTTAATGAAACTTCAGGAAACTTGAATTGCCTCATTTTTCTGCAAATTATTTCATTTTCTGTTCCAATTTGAATATTCCCTTCTCGTTCATTTACGATATTTTCTCTTCTCAGCATTTCTTTCTTCGAGGTCACTTAACTCTAGTTCTTTTTCTACCACACAATGCACTTCTATGTATTTATTTAAACCTATGTGAATCTTTCCGAAACTTCCCCAAACTGTACAGCTCACATTTATTTTTCCCTTGAATTTTTACTTTACAAGATTTATGGTCTTCGCGAAACTTAAAGGTCATTCAAATCAATTTCTTCCTACGACCATAAAGTAACTTTTTTTTTTGCAGTATGAAATTCGTTTAATGGAACTCCAGGAGACTTGAATAGCTTCATTTTCCTGCAAATTATTTTACTTTCTGTTCCAATTTGAATATTTCCTCTTCGTTTACTTAAAGTATTTGCTCATCGCGGCTTTCTTTCTTCGAGGTCACTTAAATCGACTTTTTCCACCACACAATGCACTTCTATGTATTTATTTAAATCTACGTAAATCTCTAATTCATTTTTCCTTTGAGTTTTTTACTCAATCGACTTTAGATTTCTTCCTTCCACTACAACACTCCCCATATAAACAGTATTTTTTTCAGAAAGTAACTTATTATTTTTTTCTGTATGGAATTCGTTTAATAAAACTCCAGAAGACTTCAGTTGCCTTGATTTCCTGCACTTGCTGTTTCAATTTGGATATTTTTTCTTCCTACCACAAAATGCACTCCTATTTACTTAAATCCTAAATCTTTACCGAAACTTCACAAAATGCACAGTTCACACTCTTGTCTTTTGAGTTTTTACTTGAACAAGTTTTATGGCCTTCGCGAGACTTGCAAGTCATAATGCCCCATTTCTCAGACAACAATTTATTTTCTTCTTTTTTTCTTCAAGAGGCTTCAATATAAGGTGTACTGAGTGAACGGTCAACTGGCATAGAATCGTTAAGTCAACGGTCAGACAGACCACGTGATCAATCAGCGATTGAGAAAATTGGTCATGTGGTTTAGCCTGATGGTTCTGTGCAAGTTGATTTAACGCAGCCTAAATATAGCGGAGTAACGAAGTAACTGACATCTGGTGGCGAGCGAATGTACTATTAATAAAATGAAGAACTGTATGTACAAGAAAAATGCCTTATTGAAATTCAACATAATTCAAGAAGTCGATCAACTCTAAAAGGGCTTGTAATTTTGTAAGTAAAGTTACGTAGTAAAAATCATGTTTTTGATTAAGAGAGAAAAAAGATATAAAAAAAATGTTAAGTCACCTAATTAGTAGGACCTACGAAAGAATCTTTTTTTCGAAAAAGCTTCCCCGTAGCCAAATAAGAACAGTGTCTAACGGGATCAATGTGAAAGTTTTTGACGTCGCACGGAATACCCGGGTATATAATATAAGGGTTCGCCCATTAGTGAAATTAATTGAGCGGTAAAAAGAATTACTCGAGGCGCAGAATTTCCTTCTGTTTCGCATTCAGGCGACGTTGTGCTTTTACTCCGGCGCTGTATCATCTTGTGGAAACTTTTTTCACTCGCCTTCTTAAACCTTAATTACCTGTACGCGTTCAGATTTTCCTCGTAAAAATTTCCTTTTTAAATCGAAGAATCCGAAAACATCTTGTTTGTTAATTAAAATTTATTTTAACTATTAAATATTATCAGACGGTGGAAGATCTTGGCTTAAAGCGGCTGAATTCGTTCGGTGCCCCTTAAAAATAAAAAAGCCTCCCAGTGGGCCTGCGATCTCGTCGTTTTTCTTGGGGCCAACGGACCGACGAAAACGCGACTTGACAACTGCACACGTCGAACATAATACGCGGGCAATGCACTATAATTCGGATTAAGAGCAGATTAAGTAAATCTCTCCGGCAATAAATAATGTAAATTGGCCCTGGCCAATATAAATCCCTTTTCACTATGTACAGTTTATTTAAGGATGCGGGACAGATGCACAAGAGATAAACATTTTGATTACGACAGTGAAATTCTTACTTCAATCTCCTTAAATGAAGCCCTTCAAATTTATTTACTCTTCTTTAAAGAGATTTTTCTTCGGAGAACATTTTTGCAAGAATTTCAAATATCCTCATGTGAACTATTAAAAGAAAATTACATAAACATTGCGGATTCGCGAAGTAATAAAGTCCAACGGGATCGTAAGATTTTGACAACAGAAAATATAAACAAATCAGTTTTATAAATAATGTAGTTTAGTAAAATCTGTTGGTGTATGAGAAATCTCTGGCGGACTTTTACATATATATGAAGTTTATTTTTGTTGCATTGTTGCCACAAACTTTCAGTATACTTGAACACAATCACATTTGCGTAACAATAAAGGCAACATGCATGTAATAGTGACAACTTCGGCAATCTTTATTTTGTTAGTCCTTTTAATTTACGTAAAAGACTACGCATTTTTAATTTTTATTAAACTCAACTTATATGTATATATGCGCATCTAACACGAAAATGATAATAATTATACATACAGATAACAAAACAAACCTAGAAATAACTTGTACTCTAAACGTTTCTTTGTAAAGCCCCACATACACCTGTGAACAAATTACGCAACAGAGGCTGTCGTGCAAACATTTGTATAGTATATGGTGTTGTTTGACGTGCTGTGCAACTAGTTGCAGAAATTCAAAGTTGTTTGAAATTAATTGCACAGCGAGTGGCGATGTGCAACTACTGCGTCGTGTTTGGGCTTTGTACGACACATTGTGCAGTAACTTTTGAATGAGTTTATTGATTTATACCGTCGTCAGACGGCATGTTTCCGTAGGTACACGACAAAAGCAACTGGAGTTTGCACAATATTGCGTATAGTGTATGGGTGATAGCGTATGGGTGACCTTGTTTGCACACCAACTTGTGCAACGTCAGTTTGCGCAATTTGTTCGCAGGTGTATGGGTGGCTTAAGCATTTGTTTCTAACTTAAGAAAACCTATCCTTTTTTTTTAAATTAATATTAAAAAGAATGACTAGGCACAAATAAAAATAGAAACTAATAGGGTCCATACACGGTCAAACAATCTGCGCAAACTTCTGTTGTATAACACTGTGTTGTGCATTTAACTTTGTGCATTTAACTGTTGCTTAACAACTCGAACGCGAACATACATCATCAAAATGTTTGCACAACATCCTTTGTTGCGCAAATTGTTTGATCGTGTATGGGGCCTATAACACAGTACAAAGAAAAAAACAGGATAAGAAAGAAAATCGATTTAACATTTCTTTAATAATTGTACTTGTCAGATCTAAATAAACTATTCTGTCAAAGTGCTTAAAAAGCCGACTCCAATAAATCATTAGAAGAAGTCTTCCTTTGCCTGAGTCGCGAATTTCCTTCTTCGGGGGTATTTGGAGGCGTACTGACGTCATCAGTGTTTTGTTCCAAAGGACTCAATCGGAAATCCAAGTCTCCATCTGTGTTTGCGTTATGGTTCATGAGGGTTTCTTCTTCGGGTACGGCACGTCTGCTGTTATTGGCCGGCCTTCCAGTTACGGGAGGATTATCGTCGTGTATTTCCTCGAAGACCTCTGAGCCATCATCGGAAGAACTTTTCGGCTCGATTTCCTCATATAAATTCAAGTCCTTTATCAAAAATACCACGGCGATTGCTAGTAAGGCCGAGATGATCATAAGCACGACGGTTGTAACCGAGAAAAACGTACCGAAGGCTTCTGAATGTAATAAACACGAAGTTCTGCCTCGATACTTACATAAAGCCTCTGTAAAATTAAATCAAATGTACTGGTTGTTTACTCAAAAACTAAAGCGTACCTGCTACCGTTGAATAAACCAATTTACCTGGGACGTAGGGGATTATCCCCAGCAAAGTGGTTTCCATAGCCAAAGCCATTGCCTTATCGGAGGGGAGGACGCATCTTAAATTAATAAGCAGGCTGATGATGGTGCCCGCTGCTAAGATCGCGCTAGAAAGTACGCCACTGACTTGCGAGAGAGCAAAGAGCAAATTACAAAATTCCCCGTTACAACTTCCTTCAGTGGCACTGGTATTCGTGATTCTGTTCAAGTGTTCACCACAACTACAATTTCGGAATATCTGCGAGTAACTTCGAGTTAACAACCACACTCAAATAGTAGATCTTATTTACCCTTATGTTGTTAGTTTCTTGGAGAGATCTGCAACCTGCATGGCACGCAGAGAAGAACGTCGATTGTCCTTCTTCGGTGCAAACGGGTGCAAATGGAATGTCGCTGTTACAACCGCAGGAGCTTCTGCAAAATGAGGTCGAAATCACCCCGGTCCTTTCGCTCTGAATATGAACATCGCAAGACAGAAACGCGTGACTTGCAAAAAGGAATGCAGCAATTAAGCAAATGCAGACGTTCCAGATGGCCAAGGTTTTTGGTTTGGGTTTCGATTTAGCAATGAGTAAACCAGTTGCTATTATCGATATTACTATGAAGGGTTGCTTCATTAAATTCGTTACTATCTGGGCTATCATTGGATCTTGATAACCAGACAAGTCTCTTCCAACGCTCACCTTAAACCTGGCTTTGAAGAAATAGTTTTGGAACAGCTCGAAATTCACGAGCGCCGTGCTCATGAAGAGTGCCACGGATATATTCACCATGAGCAGGGGGTTTTTGAGGAGACGCAGCAATGTCGTAAGAAACCCTAAAAAAACTTCATCAAAATACCGATACAGTTTTTTCCCCCCAAAGACTAACCGTCTTTTACTACTCTTTCTTCTTCGATGGGCTCGTTTCCGTTGGCGATGTTAATCAAGGAAGCGACTGTGTGTTTCATTAATACAAAGGGAAGACGTTGAGGAAACATTGTTATAATAACTCCACTAATGAAAGTCAAGCCCGACAGGACGAGCCACACTAAAAATGTGATGAAGATGAGTGAACGCAAAAAGGTGAGAGTCTAAGGAACTTACTTGGAGTAAAGAAAATTTTCAAGCTGTCGATTAAAGTTGGTATCCACGATAAGTACATGCCTAATTGTCTTCCACACATTTTGGCAGCCATGGGTAAGCCTAAAATGAAAAATGAAGGATGAAACTTGCTGGGGATTCAATGAACTTTTAGACTAACACAAATACGCAATGGCGTTCTCTTTGCTGATGTTGTCGTCTACGTAGGTTAAGCCCAAAGTGTAAAAAGCGATGGTAACGAATGCGAAAAATAGTTGGTACAAAAATAGGACTACAATCGCAACGTAATTGCTTTCCCTAGTGATGGGGGATATAATAGGTGGACTTCCACATAGAATAATTTCTGTAATAAAAAAAAAGAAATCTTATGATGTCGACCATTTACCTTTTTAATTACCAGAGTTGTTAAGTGCTGGATTATCCAGGCGTTCATATAATTCAGGTATTATCAAAATGCAGGAGGCTAAAGCCTGGAAAATAGCTAATCCTCCTAGCCATGAAGGCCGATGTATCCTGTCACCCCAATAAGTGATGACAAAGGCAAAGACGCCGACGAAAATTTCATTCATGTACAACAGCCAATCTAAAAGCATTTTATTTTTTGGTAAGAACAACTGAAGACTTATGTAAATCAAAATAAATCCCACTTGATGATATGAAGTATCAATAATATCGATGATGCCTTATCATCATGGGCGAGATAAGGTTTCCTCGTAGTGAAAACACTTTCACTGACCTGTAACATCTGGTGATATTGTGTAGTGTAACATCCATACATGCACGGTCCCTCTGAAATAACTTAAAGTAGCACCTAGGAAAAACCCCAAAATGGAAAATGCGGTCAAGAAAATGCCCGCCTTCGCCCATCTCTCTAGGTTAAGGCGTTCTGAAATCCAGGGCAAAACGGCGATGCCGCAGTCGATGTCTGTGCGTCTGGAGGCATCTACGGGGGCGGAAAAACGACTGGCAGAATTCGAATCTGTTCTGAGTAATTCACTTGGATGAATCATACTTCTGTTATAACGTGACACTACATAACCCAACACAGGTGCTTTATCAACTAAACCAGCCCTGATAACTCACTTGCTTATCTAATCTACGAGAGAGAGTACCCGTACTATACTATGATCGAAATAAATGAAATCTCAATCGTGAATTAAAAAATTATAATCGCGGAAGAAAGCTTTGGTTTCGAATTAGAAAAACAAAAAAAAATATTATACTTAAATAAAAATTAAAAAGTTTTGAGAGTTGGAAGGAAAGCGAAAATAAATTCACCAAGTGAAAATACCCCATCATTATTAATGATTTTATTTTTGAAGGAAAGTAAACATTTGAGGCAAAGAAAATACTATTTTAATTAACAAAAAAAAACGATAGTTTTTTAGGTGTAACACTCAACTAGCCATTTATTTCTTTAGAAGGAAACATAATTGAATCGATCAATGCAGAAAGGGCATATATACGAGTATGTCCAAAGGATTCACTTCTGCATTGACCGATTCAATTAATTAGTTATTATTTTTTATTTAAAAGTATCTACCTAGTGCTTCTTATTTAAATCACCAAATGCTGTCAGTTTGGTTGCCTAAAAATCAGGTAGGTATATCATATTCAATAGATTGAATTGATTGGAATTTATTATTTCTATCAAACTAGAATGAATTTAGAAAGCCTGAGTCTAAAGATTTTTTTTCTGCATCGCGTTAATTCTTCGCCGTTATTTTTGTGTAATTCTCCGAAAAGTATTAATTTTTAATTAAACAGAAAATAGTTAAGACTTGCAAAGAACGAATAACCGCGCAGATGAAACTAAAACAAAAGAAAAAACAAATTCTTTTTCATACGTGTTATAACCGTTGTAAGTAGAGTACTCCTGTAGCGAGTCTAATAAATTAAATTGTCGTTTATGTGCTAGTTATATGATTAAAATGGTTCCGATGTACTCTTGAGTGTTAACATCTAGGTTGTAAAACTGCAGCGCGTCGCTCGATAAGAATTTCGCTACACGCGAAACTCATCGCTTTTTTTTCAAATCACTCTCATCGCTTTATCATCGGTAGAACTGATAAATAGTTTTATGACAATGAATTTGTGATTCGCGTAGATATGGACCGTTCTTGTGGAATTTGTATTTACAGACCTAAATGGCTAGGGAAATTCGCCTCGATCAAATGCTTCATGGCCGTGTATGGTCTTTTGGGGACCATACAAGCCATGGCATTCGTCTACCTGGTTGTCACATTAACCACAATGGAAAAACGATTTAAAATACCAAGCAAGACAACAGGTGAGTGGAGATTTAATTCAACTAATTTTTGTTATTGTTATCTTCTGTAGGGTTGATACTGACGGGCAATGAAATAAGTCAAATACTTCTTTCGCTGATACTATCTTATCACGGGGCACATAGGAATCGGCCTCGTTGGATCGCCTGGGGGGTAGCTTTTTCGGCACTCTCTTGTTTCGTAGTGGCCCTTCCCCATATTATTTACGGACCAGGTTCGGATGCCCTTGCTTTAACGAGGGATTACCTTGATTTGGAAGTGCTCAATAACGTCGATAGTAACTTAACGGAATACAATCAACTTTGCACGAGTGAAGCCAGAGAAGAAAATTGCGAAAGTATTGCGATGGCCGGCGATTTTTCAGTGGTGCCCTTAATCTTAGTGTTTTTATCCCAGTTTATTTTAGGAATAGGGAACACGCTTTATTTTTCTTTGGGGCAAACGTATTTGGATGATAACACCAAGAAAACAGAGACACCCGTTTTACTAGGTACTTATGGAGACATTCTTGATTTACTGTAGCTTATCATGTTTATTTTAGGTTGGATTTTAGCCTTGAGGACATTAGGCCCGGCTGTCGGTTTCATTCTAGCTTATATATGCTTGAATATCTATATAGATCCAACAAAAACACCTGTCATAGATAAGAAGGATCCTCGATGGTTAGGAGCGTGGTGGTTGGGGTGGATTTTGTTAGGGTCAATTATGTTTATATTCTCGCTGTTAATAGCGATGTTTCCTCAACATCTCCCGGAATTAACGCCGAAGATTCACCCGGAAGAAGAGACACTGACCGGAAATGGGATTACTAACATTAAGTTTAACAACGTGCAGAAAGTTGATATACCAAAATTTAAAGGTGAAAATTTATATTTCATTATAACATGTACCGGAAATTCAATTTCGCAGATTTTCCGCAAGCACTCAAAAGATTACTCAAAAACAAATTGCTGATGTACAACAACTTATCAGGAATATTTTACATACTCGGTGCTAGTGGTTACATCACCTACATAGGTAAATATTTGGAGGTACAGTTTCAAGAATCTGCTACGTACACAGTTATAACAGGTAAACAATTTCCGGGCCTTAAACTAACTACTCATTTCAGCGTAAATTTCAGGCCCAACGATGCTGGTGGGTATGGTAGCTGGATTTTTAATTTCGGGATATTCTATAACGAAATATAAACCGGGCCCAAAATATCTGCTGGGGTGGAACGTTTTTGTCGGAATGGTTTTTATACTCGGACAATTTATTTTTATGCAAATTAATTGCCCGATTAAAGACATCCATTCTTTCGCAGGGGACGACGAAGCGTAAGCTCATTATTATTAAATAATAAATCAATTTAAAATTACCAACGTAAAACCAACAATTTTTTTAACATCAATGCATTTCAATCGTATTTAATCTAGACAACGATATTTTTCTAAATTCTGTTACATATATAAAAGTGATCTTTGAATTTTTTTCTTTTAGGTTTAAATTGACAGCAGAATGTAATGAGAATTGTTTCTGTAATAACATTAAGTACTCCCCTGTGTGCGAGTCAGAAACACGCGTAACATATTTTTCCCCTTGCCACGCGGGATGCACGGACATAATAAACGACACAAAGGTATTTTAATTAACCGTGCGTTATGTTTAATAATATTTGTGCAGTCCTTCACAGATTGCGCCTGCACAAACACGACGTTGATTTTAAAGGACGGTCCTTGCCTCACAGATTGCTATGAGAGCTTCTTGATCTTCGTGCTCGTTTCTTTCGTCGTTAATTTCATGGGAAGCTCTGCGAGAATTGGAAATTTACTGGTCAATTACAGGCACGGTTTTTTTAATGGCTTTTTCAAAAATTAATTGACTAACGATTTTTTTTCTTGCAGAAGCGTCGATATTAAGGATAAATCTTTCGCGCAAGGCCTGGCTTTGTGGATGATAAGTTTGATGGCCTTGATTCCCGGACCGATCGTTTACGGGAGCATCATAGATTCAACTTGCTTAGTTTGGAACGAATCTTGCGGAAAAACTGGAAATTGTTACGCACATGACCGACGAAAAATGCGAATTTATTTAAATTCAACCGCCATAAGTAAGTTTGATTTTTTTTTAATATAAAAGGATAACAGTAATTTTGGGGTTTTAGTACTGACGGTTTTTGGAGTAACTTTCGATGCGGTGGTTTGGTATTTAAGTAAAAATCTTAATCTCTATGAAAACACCGTTTTAAATGAAGAAGAACTGCAAAACACGAACAGGAGAAGACCCAAGGCTAATAAATAATAAAATTTCTTTTTGTGGAATAATGTAATCTCATCATGTATTATTAGCCGTAGATATAAATATATTTTTTTTTAATTTTAAACCTTCTAAAAGAATTCTGTCAGTTCAGTCGTACTTAAAGCTCGCCAGATGTCGCAACGTACCTCGCGCGCGATACGTTCAACGTATTTGCTTCCTTTAAATCAATATATCCGGTGGTGAGAAGACGGAAGGAGCGCAAGCAGCTTCTGTGTGATAGATGTCGGAAGTAGTAGACGAAGCAACGCGTTTTTATCGCAACTGTTTCCACACGCGATAATAAATTATTATCGAGAATGCGACAGAATAATCATAGGGGTCCTGTTTGTTAATCGCCCCTATGTACCACACTTTCTCTAGTTTTCTGGGGCAAAAAACTTCAGTCTTACTTGTGCATTCAACAAACGATGTGACTTTGTGCGCCTCGATTTAAAAAAGAATTCAAAATGAATCAAATCGATACAATTCAAAATTTTACCGCCACAGAACGTAAGTCCTAAAAATATTTAATTAAGAATATTTAATTAAAAATAAAAACAAATGTAAGAAGCATACTTTGAAAAAAGTTTAGGCCAAAGTAAAATGCTTTTGTATAGTCGCAATCATAATTAATGACGTAGAGTCGCTTACAGAACATTGTACATCATCTCCTTCAAAACTATGAACGTCAAATGTCTCCAAATCTTATTATACTTAAAAGAGAACCCGGGATGTCGTAAATTATGATTGCGACTGTACATTATTACGTGTATCTTTACGAAATGTTGATTTTACAATTTTTCAGCGACTTTTTTGACTACGCTTCCCTTAAACAACGGGCAACAATCCCGAGCATTTCAAGGGCCTCTGCTGGGGTTGCTCATTGCAGCAAGTCTTCTAGCGAAGGCCAGTCAAATTAGGCTGCCCTATTTCCCGGATTACGATGATAATCCTTGGACACCTTTCAGGCCTCCCCCCAATTATCTGCCTTTGTTATACCCAGATCGGGAAGGTTACGTGCAAAAGCATCTGACCACGGTTTCGCCCCAAATCCAACCGCCTCCTTTAAACCAGCAACAGATCATCCACATTCACGATTCACCCCCCAAAAACGAAGAAGCTGAAGGTGAGGTGTACCAAGACGTCAATGAACGAAACCACCAGCTGATTATTAACACAATAAAACAAGGAGTCGAGGAAGATGATGCGACGACCACAAGGTTCGTTTTCGAAAACGATTCTTCAGCGTCTAGCGATATCATAAATATAGATTTTCCGCAAAATAATTCCGCGGAATTCGGAGAAGACATGTCAGCAACCAACACGTTCTACGAACGCCAACGCTTTGGGGGCGCTAATAATAACAAGAGACATCGCATAAATAAGCCAGCTTCAACAACCAGAAGAGAAACTCATAAAAGACCAGGGTACCAAAGCTACGATGAGGATTACCAAGAAACGAGAAACAGAAACAGAAAACGACCCACAAAAAGGAGGCCCACTACTCCAAGTTACGACGACTATGATAATCCAAACCGTAAAAAAAGACGTCCGCCCCCAAAAAATAAATTCCCAGGAAATAGGAGGCCAATTAATAATCCTCCCAATTATTACGACAGTAACGAATATGGCGGAGATGATTATTACGATGATTACAACTATCAGAACGATTTTAATATTTTTGCAAGGCAAGGAACAACGACGACAACTGAGGAAGAAACTGAAACATCTACGACTACGGAAACTACAAAAACAACGGGCCATTCAGCCACTACCCCAGGAACAACTGAAACTACCATGAAAATCAGTACGCACCACCCAAGTAATACAACCGAGGGAGGTTATACTTATGGACCACCCCATACGGGGTATGGTCCTTCAAACGGAAACGAAAACATTAGTATAACCTACGGCCCACCAACAGGACCGAAACATGAAACTTTAGGGCCCTTATTCGACGCCTGGTATAATCACTACAATAAAAACTCTGTATTTCGAAGGTTACAAGAACTTTTAACCCCGAACAACTTTTACAACCACCATTACGACGTGAATTACCAGGACAATTTTTAATTTGCGCGTACAATTTAAACTACGCAAGGTGATGGATTGACTCACGCTTTTCTCAATACTCACAAGCACCTGATTCTAGTATTTTCTGTTTTTTTTTTCTTTTTTGAATAAATAAAATTTTGCTTATGGAAGGTTTTTTTTTTTTAATGATTATTTTTGAATGGTGACCTTGCATTGAATACACGGTTTTATCTGGTTTTAAAATCAAGTACGGACTATAATGACGATAAAATCGAGCGATAATAATTATTACACATCCGCACAAAGACATGAATAAGTGGCTCGCGTGTAAAATCGAAACGGACGGGAAAAATTTTAGGTCGCAACTCGGAGTGACCGTGCAGGAGATAATAATAAAGTTCGTGGGTTTTTGCGCAACTTCAATCTGTCGTTGAGTTAGTTGACAGCGCACGGCCCTAATGATTCTTCTTCCATGAATATTTTAGACACAACTCTGTAAATATAACTCGACCGACGCGGCTACTACTTTATCACTTAAAGTGTCCGACGCTAATGCGCTTGGGAATCGATTTTTCCGGTGAAAATATCAAAGGACTACGACGGGGAAATCAATAGCAGAAAAAAATTATTATTTTAAACCAAAAGCGCTTTCATATTAATTTTATTTAATTAAAATTCATTGCCTGAGAATTTTTTTTTAATTGCAAATATCATGTACCTACCTCACTGTTTCCGGTCACGCAATTATATTAAATATTCTTTATAATTCGAGTCTAAATAACAAATACGTAGGTAGATGACTGTTTTGGAAATTAAAATAATTGGTTAAAAACGATTTTGTTAAAAAAAAAGAAAATGTACTTATTATTTCCAAATCTAGAACAATTTTCGAAACGATTTTTAATCTTTCAGGATTCTAAATAATAATAATACTTTTGTAATCAGTAATTTGTACTTTTTTAATTACAAATCCATTATTTCTGATAATAAGTAAAAAAAGAATGTAACGGCAACTAAAAATATTCAGAAAAAGAATAAAATTCGAAAGTTTGTTTCGTTTAGAATTCTTAGGCAATAAATTAAGTAAAAATTTGGACTACGTCAAAATCAGTTGCATAATGAGTTTCGTAAATAATTCACTGTAATTGCGTATAAAATATGAGTTTCACTGTATCGTGACAATAATAATCAAGGAGAACGCTCGATAGTTTCCGGAGTGTTAAGCAGCCACCCTCATTTCACACGCGCTCCATTTGTTTTCCGGTGGAAATTAAGCTGAAAAACTGACCACCGGTTCACTTACTGATATTGAACTAAATTGATTTCGGTTGATTACGCGCAATTTTTCACATAAATTACACCGACCATCGACGTCGTTATTGTTGTTGCTATCGAGTATCGATTCAATTTATAAATTTGTTTGTTAAACGGTTGCGTTATTGATGTTATTACTCAATAAATATTAGGTTAATTGATATTTGGATGGAAAAAAAATTCGAAATTGAGCGACGCTCTATTTTGAGCGCAAAGAGGAAGTAAAAATTATTTAAGATACGAAGCAGCTGAATTCTCTCGTCTAATTACTTTCTCGGTTAAAAAAAAAAACAGCGGCTATTTTTGGACAGTTTCAGCTGTTTCTCATACATCAAATTTTTACTTTTTAATACGACGAGTGCCACAAAGACCTCTCTGTCGTTAACTTTTGAAATTTATTTACCCGCACGCTGTTAATCAAAGCAATTAGATGTTGTCCTCTTTGTGCTGGTAATTCGTACTTTAATGAAGATGGTTCGATAATTATTTGTCACGATAAATTTCAAACGAGTCAGTTTTCAAAGTATATTAGCGTTAAATATCTTCGGAAATAAATAATTGCGAGTTGTCGTAAACAACGACACGTGCGCAATAAAACTTGGGCCTGCTGGAGAAGGCAACGTCACGACGGCGGCGCTCTACAAAAACTCGTAAAAAAGTATAATTTAAAGATAAACAAATATTTGCTCCAGTTCTCATTTACCCCGTCGTTTTATTTTTGTGTATACGCTAAATGAGTTCGAAAATAAACTTACAAAAACTATTTGACGTCGGTAATGACTGACATGTGCACGGTAATGTTACCAATAAATTTTCTTTGTTTCCGATAATATTTCACGGTTTTGTTTTCGTATTTTACTGCGAAACAAAAAGTACACACTCAATCACGGACGACGTATTCTAGAAGCACCCAAGAACATAAATACTTATTAAAGGACAATTTTACAATCGCAGGAATTTCTATTATTTTTTTTTCATTCAGTTGTTTGAGCTTTGTATAAATATTTAGCAGTTTGAGATGGTGCCAAATTTAATGGAAGTGTATCTGTTTGTGTAAAATTTGTTTGTTGTTCTTCTCATGGTTCTGTGTGTGTAAGGTTATTTTTAATTTTATTGTCCCGAATTTCGATTGTAAATCCGGCAAATATTTTTTCATCGTCACCATTATTTAATTTTCACCATCGCAACCTCACCAACTGAATGAACGAGACTTTTAGAAGTATCAAAGCTCAAACGGTTTTGACGCGCAAATTTATGGCCTCGTGTATAGTTTCTTCGTATTACGCAAGAAACGTTTAAAATAAATATCCGCGGTTTCTAAAAAAAATGTAAAATAATTTAAGTTGGCCTGGACCGACACGCACGTAAAACGAACAAACGTTTAAATCGGCGATCTTATTTATAAATACGTATTTGTCAACGGTGTCTGCGAGCTTTAAAACAAAAATAAAAACATTAATGCATTTCACAACGGTTCGTAGTTTGATTCAGTTTTGTGGCCTTCTCGAAATAAATAATCGTGTATCAAAACCCAGCCAAATTCACCATCATGGTGGATTTGAATACACTTCTAAAAAATATTACCACTTAAAAAACAACTTTTTTTAGACAAAAATGCTTTGACGCAAGTCTACCATCTTGTTTCGAAATATCTGATGTGAGCGCTCTTGTGAAATTTCCAAAATTTCAAGTTAATACACCATCGCATTTTCTGGCAGAAATTATAAATTATTGCTCACACATGGTGCGCGCTCATGTCAGAAAACGAAACCAGAACTTCCTTTGGACGAAAATAACTGAGAAAATTTTAAAAAAATCACTCACATAATTGTATTTAATTTCCCTGAACAATTTATGGAATACAAACATAACGAAATTTCAGTCAGTTTAAATGCCTTTAAGATGTTAGCCATCAAACTTATTTAATTTATAATAAAAACTGTCATTATACCTCCACAGCTATTAATTAATACCAAGCTACATTTTAACATGGACTTGCCATTAATGAAACCAAAAATCGTGTAGTTTTTAAATTCATCGGTTTTCATGGCTTCTTCAGAAATGTTTCTTTAATAGTGTTGCATCACACCTCCAGAATTGCTAATGCTGCTCTCACAGAGCTTAATAACTGTCAATGATCATAGTATCAGCAGTCCCGAAGATGTCGTTTGTTGGGCCTAAAAAAATATTAGTTATAGTTCTTCTTAGCTTACTCAGGAGTCTTCAAGACAGTTTGATGTAGTGATGAAATCCACAGAAAAACTAGCGCTGCCCTTAACACAAGTTAATACTCAGATAAGAAGCAGTGCTAGTAATTCTGAAGGTATCAGCGTCCAGTGGGCACGTGATGAATCTAAAAATCTTTCACGTTGTGATGCATCACATCTCCAGATCTACTGATACTATTTTCTCGAAGCTTAATAAATACCAGCGACTTAGTGGCAGCAATTCTAAAGACGTCGGAACATGTCTTGGGCCTGAAAAGACAAATAAACAGTTTTATCCGTACTCTTGCTGAGGAGTGTATTCAAGATGGTGCTACTCTCAACAGAAGTTAAAGACATCGGCTTCCAGTGGACATGTGAAGAATCTAAAAATAACTTAATTTTTAATGCAATCGTCTTTGGTTTCCTGGTTTCTCCGGAAATTTTGCACGCTGTGTTGCATCGCATCTCCAGAACTTCTGATACTATTTTCATGAAGCTTAAAAACAATAAAAAGACAATAAACAGTTTGATCTGTACTGTTGGTTCTCCTACGCTTGTTGAGGAGTGTATTCAAGATGGTGTTGTGATTACATCCCCAGAATTGCTGGTGCTACTCTCAACAGAAGTTAATACTCAGTGATGAGAAGCAGTACCAGCAATCCTAAAGACATCGACTTCCAGTGGACACGTGAAGAATCTAAAAATAACTTAATTTTTAATGCAATCGTCGTTGTTTTCCTGGTTTCTCAAGATATTTTGCAAAGTTGTGCTGCATCGCATCTCCAGAACTTCTGATACTATTGTTACGAAGCTTAATAACTACCAGCGACAATAGTGTGTGAAATTCTAAAGACGTCGGACTATGTCTTGAGCCTAAAAGGACAATAAACAGTTTGATCCGTACTATTGGTTCTTCTACCCTTGCTGAGGAGTGTATTCAAGATGGTGTTGTGATTACATCCTCAGAATTGCTGGTGCTACTCTCAACAGAAGTTAATACTCAGTGATGGGAAGCAGTACCAGCAATCCTAAAGACATCGACTTCCAGTGGACACGTGAAGAATCTAAAAATAACTTAATTTTTAATGCAATCGTCGTTGTTTTCCTGGTTTCTCAAGATATTTTGCAAAGTTGTGCTGCATCGCATCTCCAGAACTTCTGATACTATTGTTACGAAGCTTAATAACTACCAGCGACAATAGTGTGTGAAATTCTAAAGACGTCGGACTATGTCTTGAGCCTAAAAGGACAATAAACAGTTTGATCCGTACTATTGGTTCTTCTACCCTTGCTGAGGAGTGTATTCAAGATGGTGTTGTGATTACATCCTCAGAATTGCTGGTGCTACTCTCAACAGAAGTTAATACTCAGTGATGAGAAGCAGTACCAGCAATCCTAAAGACATCGGCTTCCAGTGGACACGTGAAGAATCTAAAAATAACTTAATTTTTAATGCAATCGTCTTTGTTTTCCTGGTTTCTCAAGATATTTTGCAAAGTTGTGCTGCATCGCATCTCCAGAACTTCTGATACTATTGTTACGAAGCTTAATAACTACCAGCGACAATAGTGTGTGAAATTCTAAAGACGTCGGACTATGTCTTGAGCCTAAAAGGACAATAAACAGTTTGATCCGTACTATTGGTTCTTCTACCCTTGCTGAGGAGTGTATTCAAGATGGTGTTGTGATTACATCCTCAGAATTGCTGGTGCTACTCTCAACAGAAGTTAATACTCAGTGATGAGAAGCAGTACCAGCAATCCTAAAGACATCGGCTTCCAGTGGACACGTGAAGAATGTAAAAATAACTTAATTTTTAATGCAATCGTCTTTGTTTTCCTGGTTTCTCAAGATATTTTGCAAAGTTGCGCTGCATCGCATCTCCAGAACTTCTGATACTATTGTTACGAAGCTTAATAACTACCAGCGACAATAGTGTGTGAAATTCTAAAGACGTCGGACTATGTCTTGAGCCTAAAAGGACAATAAACAGTTTGATCCGTACTATTGGTTTTTCTACCCTTGCTGAGGAGTGTATTCAAGATGGTGTTATGATTACATCCTCAGAATTGCTGGTGCTACTCTCAACAGAAGTTAATACTCAGTGATGAGAAGCAGTACCAGCAGTCCTAAAGACATCGGCTTCCAGTGGACACGTGAAGAATGTAAAAATAACTTAATTTTTAATGCAATCGTCTTTGTTTTCCTGGTTTCTCAAGAAATTTTGCAAAGTTGTGCTGCATCGCATCTCCAGAACTTCAGATACTATTTTCATGAAGCTTAAAAACAATAAAAAGACAATAAACAGTTTGATCTGTACTGTTGGTTCTCCTACGCTTGTTGAGGAGTGTATTCAAGATGGTGTTGTGATTACATCCCCAGAATTGCTGGTGCTACTCTCAACAGAAGTTAATACTCAGTGATGAGAAGCAGTACCAGCAATCCTAAAGACATCGACTTCCAGTGGACACGTGAATAATCTAAAAATAACTTAATTTTTAATGCAATCGTCGTTGTTTTCCTGGTTTCTCAAGATATTTTGCAAAGTTGTGCTGCATCGCATCTCCAGAACTTCTGATACTATTGTTACGAAGCTTAATAACTACCAGCGACAATAGTGTGTGACATTCTAAAGACGTCGGACTATGTCTTGAGCCTAAAAGGACAATAAACAGTTTGATCCGTACTATTGGTTCTTCTACCCTTGCTGAGGAGTGTATTCAAGATGGTGTTATGATTACATCCTCAGAATTGCTGGTGCTACTCTCAACAGAAGTTAATACTCAGTGATGAGAAGCAGTACCAGCAATCCTAAAGACATCGGCTTCCAGTGGACACGTGAAGAATCTAAAAATAACTTAATTTTTAATGCAATCGTCTTTGTTTTCCTGGTTTCTCAAGAAATTTTGCAAAGTTGTGCTGCATCGCATCTCCAGAACTTCAGATACTATTTTCATGAAGCTTAAAAACAATAAAAAGACAATTAACAGTTTGATCTGTACTGTTGGTTCTCCTACGCTTTTGAGGAGTGTATTCAAGATGTGTTGTGATTACATCCCCAGAATTGCTGGTGCTACTCTCAACAGAAGTTAATACTCAGTGATGAGAAGCAGTACCAGCAATCCTAAAGACATCGGCTTCCAGTGGACACGTGAAGAATCTAAAAATAACTTAATTTTTAATGCAATCGTCTTTGTTTTCCTGGTTTCTCAAGATATTTTGCAAAGTTGTGCTGCATCGCATCTCCAGAACTTCTGATACTATTGTTACGAAGCTTAATAACTACCAGCGACAATAGTGTGTGAAATTCTAAAGACGTCGGACTATGTCTTGAGCCTAAAAGGACAATAAACAGTTTGATCCGTACTATTGGTTCTTCTACCCTTGCTGAGGAGTGTATTCAAGATGGTGTTGTGATTACATCCTCAGAATTGCTGGTGCTACTCTCAACAGAAGTTAATACTCAGTGATGAGAAGCAGTACCAGCAATCCTAAAGACATCGGCTTCCAGTGGACACGTGAAGAATGTAAAAATAACTTAATTTTTAATGCAATCGTCTTTGTTTTCCTGGTTTCTCAAGATATTTTGCAAAGTTGCGCTGCATCGCATCTCCAGAACTTCTGATACTATTGTTACGAAGCTTAATAACTACCAGCGACAATAGTGTGTGAAATTCTAAAGACGTCGGACTATGTCTTGAGCCTAAAAGGACAATAAACAGTTTGACCCGTACTATTGGTTCTTCTACCCTTGCTGAGAAGTGTATTCAAGATGGTGTTGTGATTACATCCTCAGAATTACTGGTGTCACTCTTAACAGAAATTAATACTCAGTGATAAGAAGCAGCACCAGTAATCCTAAAGAAATCGGCTTCCAGCGGACATGTGAAAAATCTAAAAATAACTTAATTTTTAATGCAATCTCCAGAAATCTTTCAAGTTATGCTGCATCACATCTCCAAGAACTACTAATAATATTTTCATAAAACGACAACAGTGTCAGCAATTTTAATGACGACGGACCTTGTTTTGGGCCTAAAGAGACGAATTAACAGTTTTACCTGCACTGTTGGTTCTCCTACGCTTGCTGAGGGGTGTATTCAAGATGGTGTTGTGATTACATCCCCAGAATTGCTGGTGCTACTCTCAACAGAAGTTAATACTCAGTGATGAGAAGCAGTACCAGCAATCCTAAAGATATCGGCTTCCAGTGGACACGTAAAAAATCTAAAAATAACTTAACAATCGTCTTTGGTTCCCTGGTTTCTCCGGAAATTTTGCATGTTGTGTTGCATCGCATCTCCAGAACTTCTGATACTATTTTTACGAAGCTTAAAAACAATAAAAAGACAATAAACAGTTTGATCCGTACTGTTGGTTCTTCTACGCGTGCTGAGGAGTGTATTTCAGGATGGTGTTGTGATCACATCCTTAGAATTACTGGTGTCACTCTTAACAGAAATTAATACTCATTGATAAGAAGCAGCACCAGCAATCCTGAAGACGTCAGCATTCGACAGACACGTGAAGAATCTAAAAATAGCTTAATTTTTAATGCAGTCGTTTTGATCAAGATGGTGTTGTCATTACATACTCAGAACAGTGCCACTCTTAATAGAAGTTAATACTCAGTGATAAGAAGCAATACTTAAATTAAATGTCTTAAAGACATCCGCGTCCACTTGGAAAATCCTATTTTTTTAATTAAATAAAGTTTCTGCAGTTTCGGTTCCCCTTCACTTTTCTACTATTCATAGTTACATCCTCAAAACCACTGATGCTGCTACCCAGAGCTTAAAAGTAGTCAGTGCTAACGGTCTCAGCTAACCCAAAGATGAAAATAAAAGACAAGCAGTTTTATTTTCCAGGATTTTTCCAGAATTTATCATCGACTTCCGGTATCACTATATCCTCAGAACTGCTGATGTGGCTATGGAAACAACTTAATAACAATAACCTGACAGCGTCAACAGTCCTGAAGGCATAAAAATCGTCCTTAAAAGGAATACTGCAAAAAATCCCAACTATAATATGTTGAAATCTACAATTGAATAACGAATACACAAATATTTTCTACACGTCAATATACAAAAGTTATTATAATCAGTTTTGATTTACTTTAGTGTTGATCTACATCCCCAGAACTACTCATGCGGTTATCAACAGAGCTTAAAAATATCAACTGTCAATAAAAACAGCATGGGTAGCTCTGGTAAAGCATGAAGAATGCCCATTTGCTAAGTATAAAATTATTTCATTACATAAATTACAGTTTTTAAATTAAAATACAAAAATACAAAATAGCAAGATAATTTTTCAGATGACAATAAAATGTTTATAACTTATATAACATGTGAGACATTAGTCGAGATGCAGCTGCTCTTACGAAGAAATTGTAATTTAAAATTGGCTGCCTCTCGGTAAACGTCAAACAACAAAATTCTTCTTGCCTTGATACTTTCCGCTACATTTCATTCATATGCGCTTAAGTCATGCCCCAAGTTACTTCTAGTAATAAAATGATTAACGCTGTCAATGTTGATAATAATGTTAGATATCTTTCGAGAAGGGGCCACTTTACGATTTAATTGTAAAGTAAAAGTCGCCACTCCTCGTAAGACGTCATACATCAAAATTCTTCCCGTCTTGATACTTTCCTCCACGTTTCAGTCATAAGCACTAAAGTCATCCCCAAAGTTACTTCTACCACAATGGTTCAACTGAACATCACTGGTAGTTGCAACTTGCGAGACGTCTAAATTTAAACAAGTAATAAAATGATTGATGCTGTCAATGTTGATAATCATGTGAGATATCTCTCGAGAAGGGGGTCCTGTACGATTTAATTGTAACGTAAAAGTCACCACTCCTCGTAAGACGTCAAACATCAAAATTCTTCCCGTCTTGATACTTTCCTCCACGTTTCAGTCATAAGCACTAAAGTCATCCCCGAAGTTACTTCTACCACAATGGTTCAACTGAACATCACTGGTAGTTGCAACTTGCGAGACGTCTAAATTTAAACAAGTAATAAAATGATTGATGCTGTCAATGTTGATAATCATGTGAGATATCTCTCGAGAAGGGGGTCCTTTACGATTTAATTATAACGTAAAAGTCGCTACTCCTCGTAAGACGTCAAACATCAAAATTCTTCCCGTCTTAATACTTTCCTCCACGTTTCAGTCATAAGCACTTAAGTCATCCCCGAAGTTACTTCTACCACAATGGTTCAACTGAACATCACTGGTAGTTGCAACTTGCGAGACGTCTAAACATAAACAAGTAATAAAATGATTGATGCTGTCAATGTTGATAATCATGTGAGATATCTCTCGAGAAGGGGGTTCTGTACGATTTAATTGTAACGTAAAAGTCACCACTCCTCGTAAGACGTCAAACATCAAAATTCTTCCCGTCTTGATACTTTCCTCCACGTTTCGGTCATAAGCACTTAAGTCATCCCTAAAGTTACTTCTACCACAAGGGTTGAACTGAACATCACTGGTAGTTGCAACTTGCGAGACGTCTAAACATAAACAAGTAATAAAATGATTGATGCTGTCAATGTTGATAATCATGTGAGATATCTTTCGAGAAGGGGGTCCTTTACGATTTAATTGTAACGTAAAAGTCGCCACTCCTCGTAAGACGTCAAACATCAAAATTCTTCCCGTCTTGATACTTTCCTCCACGTTTCGGTCATAAGCACTTAAGTCGTCCCCGAAGTTACTTCTACCACAATGGTTGAACTGAACATCACTGGTAGTTGCAACTTGCGAGACGTCTAAACATAAACAAGTAATAAAATGATTGATGCTGTCAATGTTGATAATCATGTGAGATATCTTTCGAGAAGGGGGTCCTTTACGATTTAATTGTAACGTAAAAGTCGCCACTCCTCGTAAGACGTCAAACATCAAAATTCTTCCCGTCTTGATACTTTCCTCCACGTTTCGGTCATAAGCACTTAAGTCATCCCCGAAGTTACTTCTACCACAACGGTTGAACTGAACATCACTGGTAGTTGCAACTTGCGAGACGTCTAAACATAAACAAGTAATAAAATGATTGATGCTGTCAATGTTGATAATCATGTGAGATATCTTTCGAGAAGGGGGTCCTTTACGATTTAATTATAACGTAAAAGTCACCACTCCTCGTAAGACGTCAAACATCAAAATTCTTCCCGTCTTGATACTTTCCTCCACGTTTCGGTCATAAGCACTTAAGTCATCCCCGAAGTTACTTCTACCACAATGGTTGAACTGAACATCACTGGTAGTTGCAACTTGCGAGACGTCTAAACATAAACAAGTAATAAAATGATTGATGCTGTCAATGTTGATAATCATGTGAGATATCTCTCGAGAAGGGGGTCCTGTACGATTTAATTGTAACGTAAAAGTCACCACTCCTCGTAAGACGTCAAACATCAAAATTCTTCCCGTCTTGATACTTTCCTCCACGTTTCGGTCATAAGCACTTAAGTCATCCCCGAAGTTACTTCTACCACAACGGTTGAACTGAACATCACTGGTAGTTGCAACTTGCGAGACGTCTAAACATAAACAAGTAATAAAATGATTGATGCTGTCAATGTTGATAATCATGTGAGATATCTTTCGAGAAGGGGGTCCTTTACGATTTAATTATAACGTAAAAGTCGCCACTCCTCGTAAGACGTCAAACATCAAAATTCTTCCCGTCTTGATACTTTCCTCCACGTTTCAGTCATAAGCACTTAAGTCATCCCCGAAGTTACTTCTACCACAATGGTTCAACTGAACATCACTGGTAGTTGCAACTTGCGAGACGTCTAAATTTAAACAAGTAATAAAATGATTGATGCTGTCAATGTTGATAATCATGTGAGATATCTCTCGAGAAGGGGGTCCTGTACGATTTAATTGTAACGTAAAAGTCACCACTCCTCGTAAGACGTCAAACATCAAAATTCTTCCCGTCTTGATACTTTCCTCCACGTTTCAGTCTTAAGCACTAAAGTCATCCCCGAAGTTACTTCTACCACAATGGTTCAACTGAACATCACTGGTAGTTGCAACTTGCGAGACGTCTAAACATAAACAAGTAATAAAATGATTGATGCTGTCAATGTTGATAATCATGTGAGATATCTCTCGAGAAGGGGGTTCTGTACGATTTAATTGTAACGTAAAAGTCACCACTCCTCGTAAGACGTCAAACATCAAAATTCTTCCCGTCTTGATACTTTCCTCCACGTTTCAGTCATAAGCTCTAAAGTCATCCCCGAAGTTACTTCTACCACAATGGTTCAACTGAACATCACTGGTAGTTGCAACTTGCGAGACGTCTAAATTTAAACAAGTAATAAAATGATTGATGCTGTCAATGTTGATAATCATGTGAGATATCTCTCGAGAAGGGGGTCCTTTACGATTTAATTATAACGTAAAAGTCGCCACTCCTCGTAAGACGTCAAACATCAAAATTCTTCCCGTCTTGATACTTTCCTCCACGTTTCAGTCATAAGCACTTAAGTCATCCCCGAAGTTACTTCTACCACAATGGTTCAACTGAACATCACTGGTAGTTGCAACTTGCGAGACGTCTAAACTTAAACAAGTAATAAAATGATTGATGCTGTCAATGTTGATAATCATGTGAGATATCTTTCGAGAAGGGGGCCACTTTACGATTTAATTATAACGTAAAAGTCGCCACTCCTCGTAAGACGTCAAACATCAAAATTCTTCCCGTCTTGATACTTTCCTCCACGTTTCGGTCATAAGCACTTAACTCATCCCCGAAGTTATTTCTACCACAATGGTTCAAGTAAACATCATTAGTAGTTGCAACTTGCTAGACGTCTCAAGTTAAACAAGTAATAAAATGATTAATCCTGTCAATGATGCTGATAGTCATGCGTGGAGGGGCCACTTTACGATTTAATTGTAACGTAAAAGTCGCCACTCCTCGTAAGACGTCAAACATCAAAATTCTTCCCGTCTTGATACTTTCCTCCACGTTTCGGTCATAAGCACTTAAGTCATCCCTAAAGTTACTTCTACCACAAGGGTTGAACTGAACATCACTGGTAGTTGCAACTTGCGAGACGTCTAAACATAAACAAGTAATAAAATGATTGATGCTGTCAATGTTGATAATCATGTGAGATATCTTTCGAGAAGGGGGTCCTTTACGATTTAATTGTAACGTAAAAGTCGCCACTCCTCGTAAGACGTCAAACATCAAAATTCTTCCCGTCTTGATACTTTCCTCCACGTTTCGGTCATAAGCACTTAAGTCGTCCCCGAAGTTACTTCTACCACAATGGTTGAACTGAACATCACTGGTAGTTGCAACTTGCGAGACGTCTAAATTTAAACAAGTAATAAAATGATTGATGCTGTCAATGTTGATAATCATGTGAGATATCTCTCGAGAAGGGGGTCCTTTACGATTTAATTATAACGTAAAAGTCGCCACTCCTCGTAAGACGTCAAACACCAAAATTCTTCCCGTCTTGATACTTTCCTCCACGTTTCAGTCATAAGCACTTAAGTCATCCCCGAAGTTACTTCTACCACAATGGTTCAACTGAACATCACTGGTAGTTGCAACTTGCGAGACGTCTAAACTTAAACAAGTAATAAAATGATTGATGCTGTCAATGTTGATAATCATGTGAGATATCTCTCGAGAAGGGGGTCCTGTACGATTTAATTGTAACGTAAAAGTCACCACTCCTCGTAAGACGTCAAACATCAAAATTCTTCCCGTCTTGATACTTTCCTCCACGTTTCGGTCATAAGCACATAAGTCATCCCCGAAGTTATTTCTACCACAATGGTTCAAGTAAACATCATTAGTAGTTGCAACTTGCTAGACGTCTCAAGTTAAACAAGTAATAAAATGATTAATCCTGTCAATGATGCTGATAGTCATGCGAGATATCTTTCGAGAAGGGGGCCACTTTACGATTTAATTATAACGTAAAAGTCGCCACTCCTCGTAAGACGTCAAACATCAAAATTCTTCCCGTCTTGATACTTTCCTCCACGTTTCGGTCATAAGCACTTAACTCATCCCCGAAGTTATTTCTACCACAATGGTTCAAGTAAACATCATTAGTAGTTGCAACTTGCTAGACGTCTCAAGTTAAACAAGTAATAAAATGATTAATCCTGTCAATGATGCTGATGGTCATGCGAGATATCTTTCGAGAAGGGGCTACTTTACGACTTAATTGTAACGTAAAAGTCGCCACTCCTCGTAAGACGTCAAACATCAAAATTCTTCCCGTCTTGATACTTTCCTCCACGTTTCGGTCATAAGCACTTAAGTCATCCCTAAAGTTACTTCTACCACAAGGGTTGAACTGAACATCACTGGTAGTTGCAACTTGCGAGACGTCTAAACATAAACAAGTAATAAAATGATTGATGCTGTCAATGTTGATAATCATGTGAGATATCTCTCGAGAAGGGGGTCCTGTACGATTTAATTGTAACGTAAAAGTCACCACTCCTCGTAAGACGTCAAACATCAAAATTCTTCCCGTCTTGATACTTTCCTCCACGTTTCGGTCATAAGCACATAAGTCATCCCCGAAGTTATTTCTACCACAATGGTTCAAGTAAACATCATTAGTAGTTGCAACTTGCTAGACGTCTCAAGTTAAACAAGTAATAAAATGATTAATCCTGTCAATGATGCTGATAGTCATGCGAGATATCTTTCGAGAAGGGGCCACTTTACGATTTAATTGTAACGTAAAAGTCGCCACTCCTCGTAAGACGTCAAACATCAAAATTCTTCCTGTCTTGATACTTTCCTCCACGTTTCAGTCATAAGCACTTAAGTCATCCCCGAAGTTACTTCTACCACAATGGTTCAACTGAACGTCACTGGTAGTTGCAACTTGCGAGACGTCTAAACTTAAACAAGTAATAAAATGATTGATGCTGTCAATGTGGATAATCATGTGAGATATCTTTCGAGAAGGGGGTCCTTTACGATTTAATTGTAACGTGAAAGTCTCCACTCCTCGAAAGACGTCAAACAACAAAATTCTTCCCTCCTTGATACTTTCCTCTTCTTAATACCTAAAAAGATCTTAATTTTTAATTAAATAAGTTTTCTTTCACTCTTCTATTATTTATCATATTGAAGAACTATTGACCCTGTTGCTACGTACAGAGCAGTGCTAGTGGCAGTAATAACAAAGATATTAGAATATAAAAAAGTTTCCCTTTTCCCTAGATTTTCCAGAATTTATTATCGATTTTCAGTAGTATTATATCCTCAGAAATGCTGATGCAGCTTTCGAAACAACTTAATAGTGGTCAACAATAACAGCATCAATAGTCCTGAAGACATAAAATAATGTCCGTTAGGCTTAAAAAGAATGCTGCAAAAAAATTCCACATTCAAGTACAACTAGCTTCGAAATCTACAGCTTAAGAACTAATACAGAAATATTTTCTAGGTATTAACACAAAAAAATTATTATAATTAATTAAAAAAAAGATGTTTAATATTGTAACGTCTAAAGTTTGGTTTTCTTAGGATGAAGTTACATCCCAAAAAAATGCAGCTATCCACAGAGCTTAAATAACTGTTAATGTATGTAATAGCATTGTAACAAGAAGAACGTGCATTTCTTAAGTAGCAGATCACAAGGGAAACATTTTAGATGTCATTTGTACTGACTCAAACATCAAAATTGTTATCAACTTCACACTTTCCTCGATACTTCATTTGTAAGTAAATTAGTCATCTACCCCAATGGCTCAACTAAACATCGGGGTGGGTGCAATTTGTGATACGTTTAAATTTAATCAATAATCGAATGACTCTTCATTTGTCGCAATATTTTCAAACCCTCTTGCGTTTCTTAAACAGTTTGATCTGTACTGTTGGTTCTCCTACGCTTGCTGAGGAGTGTATTCAAGATGGTGTTGTGATTACATCCCCAGAATTGCTGGTGCTACTCTCAACAGAAGTTAATACTCAGTGATGAGAAGCAGTACCAGCAATCCTAAAGACATCGGCTTCCATTGGACACGTGAAGAATCTAAAAATAACTTAATTTTTAATGCAATCGTCTTTGTTTTCCTGGTTTCTCAAGAAATTTTGCAATGCTGTGCTGCATCGCATCTCCAGAACTTCTGATACTATTTTTACGGAGCTTAATAACTACCAGTGACAATAGTGTTTGCAATTCTAAAGACGTCGGACCATGCCTTGAGCCTAAAAGGACAATAAACAGTTTGATCCGTACTGTTGGTTCTTCTACGCGTGCTGAGGAGTGTATTTCAAGATGGTGTTGTGATCACATCCTTAAAATTACTGGTGTCACTCTTAACAGAAATTAATACTCAGTGATAAGAAGCGTTTCATTAGTCAAATTTTAAAATTTTTCTTTTCGATTAACTGCTAAAAAAAGTTTAAATATTAAGAAACATAAATACTTTCGGAAGTTCTGTTCCGCGAGATCTAAAATGATAATGTCATATGTTGCATGACATCCTCAGAACTGACGCCGTTACACATATAGCTCAAAGGTAGTCAGTACTAACAGCGTTAGCAATCTAGAAGATCTTACAATGCACAGAAACAATTTCAGTTCTTATTTTCTGAAATTTTGGTTTATCAGTGTTGTTAATTGATATCACCAGAACTACCAATGTGGCTATCCATAAAGCATCAGCAGGGCGTTGAATATACCGACGTCTTGTCAACGATACAAGTGAGACATCTTAGAAGTTATTGACAATACAGTACAATGATATCCATAACTTGTTGAATGTCACAACTTAATTTTGGTTGTTCCGACCTCTGCGATCTTGAATTTTAAACTCGATAATCATGTGAAATGTCTTACAAGAAACAGCTACTTTCACGATATAATTATTACGTGCAAAATTTCTGTTTCTCGTCAGACATCACACACTTTTCGACTTCACACATTTTTCGATTAACTGTAATGGATAAAAATTTAGTTAATATTATAGTTTCGAGAGTTTCCGTGGCTGTGATCTTCTTGGGTTTCAAATTCCATGGTCATGTAAGACATTCTTTAAGGAACAACTGTCCTTACGATATAATCGTAACGTAAATGCGGTTACTTCTCGTGAGATGTCAAACATCAAAATTATATTTGTCTCAATCCTTTATTCGTACCTAACTAAATCATCTTCCAGAACTGGCGCCGCTACACAGAGCTCAAAGGTAGTAAGTACTAACAGCGTTAGCTATCCAGAAGATGTTAGAATGATCAAGAGTGTACCTAGAAAATGCTTATTTCTTCTCATAAACAGAAACCATTTTAGTTTTTATTTTCTGAAATTTTGGTTTATCAGTATTGTTAATTTATATCACCAGAACTAATGTGGGTATCCATACAGCATCAGCAGTGGGTAGAATATACTGACGTCTTAGCAACGAATCAAGTGAGACATCTTAGAAGTTTATTGACAATACAACAGTACAATGATAAAGCTGTTATTATCCATAAAATATCACAACTTAATTTGGGTTGCTTCGACCTCTGCGATCTTGAATTTTAAACTCGATAATCATGTGAAATATCTTCCAAGAAACAGCTACTTTCACGATATAATTATTACGTGCAAAATTTCTGCTTCTCGTCAGACATAACACATTTTTCGATTAACTGTTAGCGATAACAATATCATTAGATTGAAATGTTTACATATAAACAGTAGGAAATGATGACATCTTGATTGCGATTTAAGTGAGAACATATGATAATGCAATGGAACAGTGAGCCGTTACTATCTATGACTTCTAAAATGTCACAACAGCTAATTATAAAAATGTCGTCGGAACTAAAGAGTTTAAATATAAAGCGTAGAATATAATAAAGTTTTAACTGTGACTCAAGTGAGATTTCTTAGAAGTCATTGACAATACAGTGGTATAGTATCCAGGACTATGACATAAAACGTCATACCTTAGTTTTGGGAGTCTTCATGGCTGTGATTGATCTTCTGGGGTTTCAGATTCCATGATCATGTGAGACATCCTTCGAGATGCAACAACTTTACGAATATAACGTAAAATTGGCTGCCCGTCGTTAGATGTCAAACATCAAATTCTTCTCGACTTCACAATTTTTTCGGTTAACTTTTATAGATAAAAACATAGTTAATATTATAATTTCGAGAGTTTCGTGGTTATGATCTTCTCGGGTTTCAAATTCCATAGTCATGTAAGACATTCTTCAAGCAACAACCGTCCTTACGATATAATTGTAACGTAAATGCGGTTACTTCTCGTTAGATGTCAAACATCAAATTCTATTTTATCTCGATCCTTTATTCGTTCCTAGTTAAATCATCTTCCAAGTTAATATCATAGCCAACTGCAATTTGCAAGCGTCCAAACTTCGGTAATGTTCTGATGATGTTTTTGTTGCAACATATTTAACCAGTTTCTCCGACCGCTATGGAATTACAAAGCTGGTAGAAGAAACAGACTAAAGAGGGCACAACATAATTATATTAACCTTTCTTGTCCTTGGTGTTCCATCCATGGAGTTGTATGATCAGAAATTAATTACAATTTTTATGTTCTAGTAAAACCTCGACATTGTAATTGTTTGTTTTTTTCTTGTTACAGTGAACCAAATTAAGCAACAGGAATAAATAACAACCTGAAAATATGCACTATATGAACTAATTGCTGAAAATATTGCGGTGAAATAATAATGCTTTGTCAAGATTTTAGAATTGCATATCTTATTTTGGCAATCTCGTTCAGTTTTGAAGACAAAGAAAGAATCATCATGGACTCGATGTTAATTTGATATTAACATAGAATTGATATTAATTATGTCAAACATCAAATTCTTCTCGATTTCACATGTTTTTCGATTAACTGCTGTGGATAAAAATATAGCAATATTATAGTTTCGAGAGTTTCCGCGGTTGTGATCTTCTTGGGTTTCCAATTCCATGGACATGTAAGACGTTCTTCCAGAAGCAACTACCCTGACGATATAATTGTAACGTAAAGGCAGTTACTTTTTAATAAAACCTCGACATTGTACTTGTTTGTTTTTGTTTTGTTAAAATTAACAAAATTAAGCAACAGGAATAAATATAAGTCTGGAAATAACTTAAAATATGTACTCTATGAACTAATTGCTGAAAATATTGTGGTGAAGCTTGTTTGGCAAGCTTCGAGAAATAATAATACTTTGTCAAGATTTTAGAATTGCGTATCTTATTTGGGAACTCGTCCAGTTTTGAAGACAAAGAAAGAATCAACATGGACTCGTTGTTAATTTTTGTTTCAAACAATTTGAAGTGAAGAGTTGATATTAAAAAATTGTAATTAAACACGCTTGAAGGTTTTCATTGTCGTATAGTTGTATTAGCGGAACATCCCTTCGAATGCGTTGTTGTAAAATCAGGTATTGTTGACGGGAAGTGCTATTATGTTACGTCATTGCCCTTCATGCTTTTCCTACGCCCCTCTTACTTATTTAAAGGCGCATTTTCCGGTCGGATATGCGATGGCAAAACCAACACTTGGTTTCGGCACGTGAAGCGTTCATTTTAATAATAATCGACGGTTATCTACTGACTACTGTCACAAGACAAAAATGCACTCAGGTTTGTTATAAATACAAATTCTGATTAATTTTTCGGGCGATATGCGATGTGATACTCATTTTAATTTATCGCAGCAAGAAAGAGCGCTCGTGTTTTAACATTCCGCATATTTCGCGGATATTTGTAGCCAGTCGGTCAGCCAGAATCAAATATATTATCTATCCGACTGTACAAACTTAAACTTGCTAACATATTTATTAAGCTCCTGTTCTTTAGAATTTTTATTACTTAAGTAAAAACAGACAACAGGAAATTAAATACAAGAAGAATATATATTAGAAGTTCAAAAGTAGTCTTTGAATTTTTCATAATATTGTGAAGCAGGTCTTGAATTAGATAAACGTAGAACGTCACTTTAAGCTATGTCATGTTATAAGCAAAACTGTTTGACAAGTGTCTTTTATTCAAACGGTTTAGGCAGTCATCACCATTTCGTTCTTCTTTCATTAAAAAATCAAAATGAACTTGATGAATTTTTCAAATGAACACCCATTATATATAGGTCGTTTTGCTTTGGCATATATAATTATAAATAACATAATCTATTGCGTAATTTATTTACGTTGTATTACGTGCCGTTAGAGAACGTGTTTAACAATTTAGTTAACTCCATATTTAATTTGGTAATTGTACGAATGTCACGTAACGTATGGAAACTGTAACATATTTAATGTAAAATTTGTAGCGTGTTTATAAAAGCGAAATTGTAGTAAATTTTCGTCGAACCATTTTATATCATTTTTATAATTCGCTCTATTTTTATCTTTTTGTATTTGGATCATTTCTAAAATTACTTTGCGTTGTATTTTTTGCTGGGTTGTTGCGACGTCACCGGCGTAAAATCGACGTCACGCGTCGAAATTTTCAAAGTTTTCACCCGATACGGCTTGCGGAATACCGTTCGGCGCACATCTGCGTGTGCATTTCGCCTCCTTCGTTGTTACCCCATACGGTACACTTATTCCACTTAGCGAGTGTGCGATAGCTGCATTGCAACGCACACCTGGTAGGGCACCCTCACCCTCTTCTGCGAGTACGTTGTTACCGGTTACTGATCCGAGTCCTTTCACTTCGTAACTTTACTTACATTAAATTACGAAAACCAAAACGATTATCGTAATATTACGTAACCAAGCCTAAAAGAAAAAGCAGAGAAGTGCCAAGAGGACTTTATTCCATGATTAAAATGTCGCAGAGCTTTTTTTTACATCTGTCTGTCTGTCTTGTAATTGAGCGCTATAGTTCGTCTGTCTAACAGCTGTTCATTTTACATTGTGATACGTGTGCTCTACTAAAAAAAAAAAAAAACATGGACGATTTCTAATATTTTACAATACACAAGAGAATTAAATTAGTTAAATATATCAAAACCTTTTGAATGGAACTCAAAATTGTGGGTTGCAAAAGCTCTTTCCGTATCAAATGTGTTTCATTGTATTCTAAAAGCATTCGAAAAGAATATAATTTTTTAAAATTTTCGAATTAATAACTTCGCGAGCGTTTTAAAAGTATTCGATTCTAGTTCAGATTTAGTTTTGAAAACAAAGAATGCTTTCAACGTTGTTATCAAGTTTAACATGTCTGAATTATAATGATTGAAGTGATGAAGTTCTAAATGGATTTTATGGCGATGAATGCAATTACAAGTTGCAAATTGTTTCTGAGTGATTTAGTATAGAATTGTTTATTTGTTTGGAGTAATAATTGTTTCGATATCTGATGAACGTGGTGAGTTATGATGGGAGCTTACAGGGCGTCGAGTGAAATTCGATGCGTTGTAAATAGGCATACGCGAAGTAGACAATGGGTAAGGATGTGCATAGGTAACGTCCCCACTACCCCTTGGGGCAGGACGCTGCAGGAGCAGCCGGCGTCTGAGCGAACATTCGAGTGAGAACTCTCGGTGAGGTTGTACATGTGAGTTTTACACATATGGTTGTCACCCGTTAGACTTGGAATATTCGTATCTTTGAGTGTAACTCGTTTAAAATCATCGCCTACATTAGCGGCGCCGCAAAGCTAAATTTAGTTCAGTGGTTGGCGCGCTCCGCGTTGATTAGGTCCGCAAGTAGTTCAGCGCTCAACACACGTGCTTGCGCAGTGCATTATGGGTTTAGCTCTTCGTGGGGTAGCTTAACATTTGCCGCCGTCCGTTAGTACGAGTGGCGTGTTCGTGTGCAGTGCGGGAGTACATACAGACATATGCGAGATCGGAGGACCAACTTCACAAAAGAGTACATAAACAATATTGTAAATCCTCTTGGTAACCGTCCAGATCCATTCGGCACCCGAGCATCGAGGACAACAGAAACCCACAGCGTTGCCCGTGCAACCAGCGAGCGAGCACCAGGCTTGGAACCACCACAAGACCAACCCATCACCATCTCCAACATGCTTATGCAGAACACAACTCCCACGACGGAGGCAGACAGTCTAGTCGGAGGACTAGGTCTTTTGGCCGGTAGCCTGAACGGTACCGGAGTCCAAAACAGGGACACGACGTGGACTAAATTATTCGTCGGTGGTTTACCCTATCACACCACCGATAGGTCTTTGCGCGAACACTTTGCCGTCTACGGGGATATCGAAGAAGCCGTCGTCATCACCGATAGGGCCAACGGCAAAAGCAGGGGATACGGCTTCGTAAGTATCTCCGATATTATTAATATCTCACCGCGCAATCACTTGGAATAAATATTTATCGGATTTGCAAACGTATTCTTTGCGTCAACAAAATTTATAAACAGAATCCCGGAAACTCCTCTTTTTATCTTTCCAACAAAAAAATACTCTTGAAACGACGATTATAATTTTCTTTAAAAAAAAAACAGAATCCCGAAAGCTTTTGTTTTATTATTCCATTATGTTTTTAATTTCAAAAGCTCAAAGGAGAAATCACAACTCAAAAGGAACTATTGTTGTGAAGAAGAAACGCAGATTAGTGTTTGAGGAATTCTATAATCCAAGCTTGGCCAAAACTTTTACGTACGAGAAAAATTCAGTTTGAGATTGAGGATGATGATGTCCCAGAAGCTCCTCTTTTCAGTAGAATTTATTGATTCTTAAAGCTTTGGTAAGGGCTGAAAAAAAAAAAACAAAATCCAAAGCTAACTAGAGTTAGCGCAAGGAGATTTGAAAACTTTTTCATGATTTTCTAAACAACACAACTTACTCGTTTTTCAAACGGGACTACTTATATACTATTCATTAGATACAAGTAAATAAAATCTAATACGTAAAAAAACTCGACGGTCGATTTAAGGTTTTAGAAGGAAGTTTTAGTTTAGGATGGTGTTTAGGTGGATTAGTGGAAATTGAAACAGCAAGTTTTTCTTATGTATTTCTTTTATTTCATATCAGGTGATAATGGGGGATAGAGCGTCTGCTGAGAGGGCGTGTAGAGAGCCGAACCCCATAATAGATGGAAGAAAGGCCAACGTGAACTTGGCCATCCTCGGAGCGAAGCCCCGAGGCAACGTGCAGACCGGTGAGTGTGTGCGTCTTTTTGGGGACTTGGAAGAAAGAGAGCAAGGGTTCATTGTGTTGCAGGATTCCCATTCCCGGGGGTGCGAGCCGGCTACCCCACTCTGCTGCCGAGCCAATACGGGTAAGTAGAGGAGATGCCGCGATCGCACGCGATGCCACTCTTATCATTGTGCATCACCAGCTCTGTCGTAATCAATATTTCATATTTTTCTAGCTACTTATTGTCACGAAGGCAGTTGGCGATTCGTTATACCATATGATTTGCAGATTAGCAATTGGCTGAGACGTATCCCGAACCATCGTTCGTAACGCCTCAAACATTCAATCCAAAGAGTTAGTTACTTCGATGAGTGTTTGTTAGTGTGCGTGTGGTTTTATTTGATTAGTATTGAATTCCACTTATTAAATATCTTGCACGGAGGCGCCCAATCTTACTGTTTGCTGTGAGGTTTTCTTTTGGGCTGTTTACTTTGATGTTCGTTCCTTTTCTGTAACTCACCACTGCAATGTAACACTAACGCGGCACTAACATGATGTCGATGTGCTTGGTTGTATTAACCTGGAGCGTGTTACACTGCAGCCGGTGGTGGCGGTGTAGTAGCGAGTGGGCTGTGTGTCTGGCTTGTGCGACGACGCGTCCGGTACGGTCTTTTTTGTCTTTGTTCAGATCTTCCGTAGACCTAATAAGGTAGACGTTGCATAACGTAGATGTAGACCGTAGACAAATCCAAAATTTTTCCGAAAGCAAAAGTGAAGACAAAGCCCCCAGCATTCGATAACGCGCCTGACATGTGGCATGTAATGGCCTAGATTTGTAGCTGTTAATGTTTTACGCATTCTATATATAACTGCTTTACAGGCGACTTAATAGATAATAAAAACGCACACTTGCACAAAGAAACAACGCCATACCGACTTAAAAATATATTATTCCAACCATTTATTTGGATCCGATCGATACTGATGTATGTGGCAATAATGTACGATACACACACGTAGACTAGTGGGTCATTAGGCAAAGTGATCCAAGTCCGACCATTAAGTTTCTTATCTAATCACCATTAAACACCGACGCTATTGATGTCGTTACAAGTGCACAGGGCAGGGTGAATTCGTACACAACTCCAAATAGAACGAATTCATAACGGGGAATTAATTATCAGAGCTTTTCTCCTCCTTAGTCTCTTTGACATTCTCAATTCTAAAATAGATTTATCACGAACGTATTTTCTCTAGTGGGGATCGTGCAGCTGTTAAGCATTCTTTGCCTTGTCACCGGCGACATTTGGACGACGACGACGTCGCGACGCCTCCGCATATCCAGGATGCCAGCAAACTGTGTTTTTAAATAAATTGGCCGGCGCACGTGTTTTCCACTCCATTTTTCTGAAAACTGCAATCGATAATTGACATGTAATTCTCATGGAAAACTGGAAACGAGTGGCGGATTTCCCGGAGAAGGCGGGAACTCAACGGATAACACATTTCTATTGGATAATCTCGCCGGAGCCTTGCACAAATCCGGACTTACTTACTAGCTAATGACGTTTGCGCGCCTGTTGAGGCTCCGGTCTCCGGAAGCGGAACAAACCTATCCGTGTTAGTCACGTGGCGATAATGTTTTTAATTTACCCTTTCTCACGCATTAATCATCATCATTACTCGCAATTCCTTTCCATAATTGTTTATTCTGCTCGGAACGAATAGATAACTAACATCGTTTCCGACGCGAACGATAACATGATATTCCGATAAAGCCATTATATTTTTTCTTCCAAGTTTTTGTTTCCATCCGACGGCATAGGATTCTTCTTGAAATGAAAACATTTTTATTACAGGCGCATAGGTTGCTATCATAACAAAATTTTATCGCGAAAACCAATTGTACACAATAGCTACTTAAACAAACTTGATAACGACCCACACTATTAACGTATTGAATACCGATCTTTAATTGACAACATTTTAAATATTTATCGGCAATTATGTAAATAAGTTGCTAAAATCGAGGTTTCGCCAGGTAATTTCTAATCTATTTTTAAACAGAAATATAATCTTTCTGGAAATATAATCTGAACGGACGACATTATAATAAATAGGCATAAAAGTGTAAACGTGAAGCGCAAATCTTAACAAAAATTTACATTAATTTATGCGCCCTCTCTATTATTTTAATCACCACGGTTTCAAATCTCCCGTCTTCTAGAACTTGTAATAATAGCGAGGGGAGTGTTAAATCTCCGGGGTTAAAACCTACTAAACAATTATTAAAACCGTACATACATACACATGTAAGCGCATTTCATCTTATGTTTTTAAATAAGTCCGTCGACGTTGAGAAATATTTAATTTTTTTCCTCGATTTAAAACAAACTTTATCCACCGGAAAATTAAATATTTTTTAATTGATTACAACAGAACAGTTTCGTCTGCGTCTGATTGAAACGCCGAATTTCCGAAATAATAGGTTAAAATATTTCTATCTCAAAACAGTTTACGTTGTTTCTATGTAAATTGGACCTACGCAATCCTCTATCCATGCTTGCTCATTGTTGAAAGAGATTCTCCCAACAGTTACCAGTTATTTTTAGTTCTCAATAAATATATCTCATTGTCTGCTGATTGTATAATTGCAGCGAAAATCTTCTACTCGGAATCTAAATTAATAACTCACCCCCTCCCCCTTCCGAACTCAAAAATAGTACAAAACAAATATCGATACCTACAAATCAATATCTCAGGTCAATTCGTTAAATATAAAAGAAAACAAACAGAATGAATCACGAAAGTATCTACGAAAAATTCGCTTAAAATACGCTCGCCTCGCTTATCGAACGACGACATTTAAAAAAATTAGGTCCTCGATTTACTTTCCGATTTTACGCAAATAAATAAATAAAGTCAATAACGAGAAAAACGAACGAACCTCAAATAAACGCCCGCCGAATTTATTATTCTTAATGTATGGGAAGTTTTATAGGACACTACTTTTCGAACGTTAAAATCTGCCATTCACTCATAATTTATTTGCTTCTGATTTACGGATGTCAGGAATTTTAACGAAAAAATATTTGTCCAAGTTTCATTTCTAGTTTAAAACAAAATTTTACAATGGTCCCTGGCATTTATCTTTTCTTTTGTGTTTTATTTTATTTTTGGAGACGACGTTATTATTATTTAATGTATGTAGTTTAATTTGTTAAGTCTTTTCAAAGTCTTATCATTTTAATTATCGTAGTAAATTAATGTCATTTCGACTAATGTCACCCTAAAACATTCATAGATTTTTTTGACCTTAACAACAGGTTCAAGGTTTGCTCGAATTAAATATGAAGGGGTGTGAGTTTTGTAAATTAAATTTTGAGTAATTAGAGCGAGTTCTTTTTTGGATGACTGGGAATTATTTGTTTATAATTTTGAATGTATTTAAAGTTTTTCGTGTGGTGGTGGTACATATATTGATTTGGAAAAGTTAACTAACAGAAATGGACTTGTGTAGGAAACGATTAATTTTGATTCGGAGATAAAAATAAAAGTCCATTAGTCTGTAGATAATTTTTCAGCTTGTACGATAATATTTCATAGAAAAATCAATTTTTCCGACATGCAAATTATTCATAATGATTCAGTAGCATTAACATAGCACTGTCCATTCCATATTATTAGTTGGGTCCCCGCATATTGACTGACGCGCTTGTCAACAAAAAATCTAAAATGGCGGCAATTCTGTACACATGCATAGAAACTGTTCATCAATAATGCATGTTAATCGCGCTAGAACGGGTAAATTAAGTGACAATGGTTTTAGATAGGGCGCGCCCCGACAGAACACGTTCAAACTAATATTAGTGCTTGCTGCACAAGAGATAGGAAAAACGGACAAAACAGTCAAAGGGGAGACGGAAATAGACTTGGCAACGTCTACTCTTGGCCAGTGTCATCTTATTTTGTTAGCACTGGCACTGCCTATGATAAATCTAACTCATATGGCGGTAACATACGACATCACCATTCGATTGCACAATTTTAGAATTTTTTCGTTAGGTATAAATGATTTTTTTATTAGACCTCTTCAGTGTGATGATGTACATAGAGGGATAATGTCCAGTTGCTTTGAAGTGCACTGTACAGATTAACATAGCACTTATGCATGACTAGTAGCTGACCAGAGAAATATACAGCGTGATTCACTTAAAGTATTTCACACCCCAAAATTTTCTAGTCCAACCTAACTGTATTATTATTGTTATTATTTCCGCTAACTAATTCAAAACACGTATTTCGACACTTAAGATATCATCTTCATTCATTTACTTTTAATGTCTTTGCCTCAAGTCTTTCAGAATCTAGCATACATCAAAGTAAATAATTTCATCCAGGAAACACACGTAGTAAATTTATGTGTCAGAAATGAAATTCACAGACGCGTCAAGAAAATTAAATTAAGTACAGAAAAAGAAAACCTTCGATATTTCGCCAACTATGCCGTGAGCTTCATCAGGACTGACGTGACTTTCGTTGGATCGGTTCCAGTACTCACTTATCGTGGTTTTCCCGAGCATTTTTTGACGTCACTCAGTGGACCACTGAGGATTAAATTTCGGCGAGGTTTTTACTAAATATCGCGATGCATTTTCAAAACGTTATAAACTAATTAATCATTGGCAATTATCAATCACACCCAAGTGATATTTTAAAAAAATTAATTCGATTTGGGCTTGAAAATTTGCCGAATTTACGAAAGAAATTTTCGAAAATTAATTAATACCAGCAGAGCTGGTGATTACTGATATTATCAGTGGTAATCATTTATCAATCATGAAATAATAATAATAATACACATTTTAGGAATGTTTTAGTAGAATCACCCTGTAAGATCTATCTGACCTCGTGTTTCTTGAAGGGTTTTGTTTTTTTTTGTATTTCTCTGGTGTTGGCGTGTTGTGTCCGCAGTTGTTCTTTTCCGAAGCGTCTAATAATCACCCTTCTAATTCCAGGATGCCAGGATACATGTACCAATCGCCGTATTTGGCCGCCACAGCTCCTGGAAGTTTGATGCCCCTTCCGGCCACTCAATTGTCGCACGCCGCTGCAATGGCAGCGGCAACATCGCAATTTTATGAGTACCAAAACGCGGCGGCCATGGCAGCTGCAGCTGCTGCCCCCTACACAGGACAATATCCCAATGGATTCGACGCCTATAGTCCTTACGCAGGCGCAGCAGGCAAGTTGATTTATCTTAGACACTAAAATTCTCAGCCGAAAAATGTATACTTTTGGACTAAGAATTTTTCGTCTGTCTTCCAAAATATTCATTCCTTATCTCAAGAACTTGAGAAAAAAAAATGTGTGCTTTGTTGAGATGGGGAATTACAATTAAAAACTTTTGTTATTGCTAAAAACGTGATACGCGTTATTTGTTAAATAGGTACTGTTCTCAATGTAGGTACGAGTTATATGCCCTATACATACGCAGCTTTGCCTCAAACACCAAGTTTACCAGCAGCAACAGCAACTGCGTTTCCTGCCCTTCCGTATCAGACTGCAGCAGCACAAGCACCTACTATTCAAGAGGCAAGGTTGCCTTAATTACTATAAATGTATATACATACAAGTCAGTTGTTATCATTCGTCTTCAATTATGCGGAAAGACTATAACTACTACTGTTTCTATGATAGTTACTATCATTGTTACTACATAATAATAATTAATACTCGGCATATGCACGTTCAAAACATAAAAGAAAATCACTCTTTTTTTACGAAAATTTGTGATGCATTTTAAATTATACTTTTCGTCATTTTTTTTACACGTATTCCAGTTCCAAAATAGCAAAATAAGTTTTAAAATAATGCTCAATGAACTTATAATAAATAATTAAAATAACACAAGAGATTGCTCGTTCGCTTTTGCAGAAGTTTTTTGTTAATCTGCAAAAGTAAGTGCAATACATATTATTTACATTAAAAGATAGACTAGCTAGTTAATTCATTTAGATATTTAGTTCTTAATAAGTCTAGTCTTATTTAATTTCATATTTAATTTAATTAAAAAAAAAGTATCCCCTCTATATCGTTTAATTTATTAGAGAAATATTTAGTACTTGAATTTTTTTATCTCCAACTAGTACTTGTATAACATTTACTTTTTCACCGGTCATAAAAATTACTACTTATATATATTTTTTGAGAAAAAAAAATATATTTTTTAAATAAACAATGCACACAATTCTTACGACTTAAATTAAAACAGATACATATTATATAATATTACATGAAAGGTAACCTAAAATGAAATGAGGCATTTCTTTTTAATTTGAATTAAATGTCTGTTTTAATTTCAGGTCGTATCTTGTTAAATGTTCTACTATAATCTGGTGTAAGAAGTAAATAAATAAAATATATACATTAATATATAATACTGTTGTGGCATAAAAAATTGTGCCTTCTAGTAATTAGTGAGTTAAAAATATTTGTGATTGTCGGTACTTAAAGAAGCAACAAGCAGCAGTCTAAAGTAAATCTAGTCAAAAAGAGCCTACCTGTTCCGTCCAATCGGTTAGTGCCTTTAAAAAAAGTAAATGAAAAATGACTGCGAGATTTTAAGTCTAAAACATTTTTAACTCATTCGCTCTTTCTTTTAATTCAACCAAAGATGGCTCCCTGTTAGATATTTATTATTTATATTAAATTTGAAAGTCAGGGAAGTGGATGGCTGTATATACGAAAGCGTCCATGTATCTCATTTTTATTGATTGTAAATAGGTACCTACTTATATACATGATTAATTCAATTTATTTTGTAATATTATTATAATTATATAATACGATAATTATCAATATTAAATTAAGTTACAATAAATACAAACATTCATATGTATGGATTTCAAGTATTATTTATCTACCTAATCCTTTGAATTATTTTTAAGGGCTGAAAAATCTAAGTTTAGTGATTATTCTAAACCGAAGAACCAGATGTTTGTGTGAAATAGAGTAAAATTATTTATTTAATGGTCAAAGACATAGTATATTAACCAAACCTATTTTTAAAACTGGCAGTTGCACGTTACTAGACGTAACTGTGACGCCACGTTTCAAGTTTATAAAAAGATGCAGCCACCACCTCAACAAATGTTGCATGTTAATCAATTTAAAGAAAAGAAAACAGAAATGTATGGTTTACCGCGTAGTATACAAAAATAAACGTGCTAACACAACTAAAGAATTTGATCAAAACTACTACGTCGCCTGTTAAATTTGAAATTTGGCAAAAAAATTCTTTCGTAAATTAAATTAGAAGTGACATCTTCCATTAGTTATTATCGATAAATTGATGTGTCTGAAGTATGAAGGTTATTATGTGAAATTATATAAAAAGTACATCAACATCAAATTAATATCCCTCCGCGCACAACACCCCCACACTCAAGAGGGCAATCACAACATAAATAGCATAAGAATAAAGGTTTTGTTATATACAAATAACTTTTTAGCATCTCCGTAGATATTTTTGATGTTATCTTGGCAGCTGATGCTACAACTGTTAACTGCTATAAAAACAGCTGTAGAACCAGGTGCAAAACAACACAAAAATTTAATCAGAATTTTTTGTCGCGAAACTGCAAGAGAAAATTGAGAAAAGAAAAAATGTAGCTTCTTCTTGAGGTTGTGTTGCTCTGCCTCTGTAACTATTCAAATAGATAACATAAAGGTTGCAAAGGAACACCGAATCGACGAATTCCCATAAGAGTTATTTTTTTACTTCCAACGGGACAAGATCGTGTTGCTGTTTCTTGACGTTACCTTTGTAACTGATCCTGGTGCTGTCAGAATTAAAATAAAACAGCATCCATAGTCAGTACAAGGCAAAATCAGAATTTTCGCATTTCTCTTGGCCTTCACGTCATCAAGCGCAACAACTGAACTGACAAAGAAGAACTCTTTCGTTGTTGCTAAATTTAACAATCAATTATAACATAAACAATACACAAACTAATTCAGAGTCACGCAATAAATTTGCACTTTACAATGATTTCGTTAGCGTCAAAAATTACATAAAATGAACATCATCCTCAAGTTAATATATTCCTCATCCCCACATACCCTATGTAAATAGCTCGAGAATAAAAATGTTCATAGATTTTGTAATTTACAAATAACCCTTCGGCATCTCTGATGATGTTTCTGATGTTATCCGACAGTTGATCCTACAACTGTTGAGTGCTACAAAACAGCCGTAGAACCAGGTGCAAGACAACACCAAAATTTAGTCTAATATTTTTTTGTCGCGAAACTGCAAGAGAAAATTGGTAAAATAAAAAATGTAGCTACTTCTTGAAGTTGTGTTGCTCTGTCTCTGTTGAAATAGATAACATAAAGGGTGCAAAGCAACACCAAATCGTCGATTTCCTATAAGTGTTATTTTTTTACTTCTAACAGGATAAGATCGTGTTGCTATTTCTTGACGTTACCTCTGTAACTGATCCTGGTGCTGTCAGAATTAAAATAAAACAGCATCCATGGTCAGTACAAGGCAAAATCAGAATTTTCGTATTTTTTCTGTCCTCGCCATCAAGCCTCCTCAGATTAATATATTCCTCATCCCCACATAACCAATGCAAAAAGCTCAAGAATAAAAATGTTCATAGATTTTGTAATTTACAAATAACCCTTCGGCATCTCTGATGATGTTTCTGACGTTATCCGGCAGCTGATCCTACAACTGATGACTGCTACACAATAGCCGTAGAACCTGGTGCAAAACAACACAAAAATTTAATCAGATTTTTTTTTGTCGCGAAACTGTAAGAGAAAATTGAGAAAAGAAAAAGTGTAGCCACTTCTTGAGGTTATGTTGTTCTGCCTCTGTAACTATTCAAATAGATAACATAAAGGTTGCAAAGGAACACCGAATCGACGAATTCCCATAAGAGTTATTTTTTTACTTCCAACCGGACAAGATCGTGTTGCTGTTTCTTGACGTTACCTTTGTAACTGATCCTGGTGCTGTCAGAATTAAAATAAAACAGCATCCATGGTCAGTACAAGGCAAAATCAGAATTTTCGTATTTTTTCTGTCCTCGCCATCAAGCATCTTCAGATTAATATATTCCTCATCCCCACATAACCAATGCAAATAGCTCAAGAATAAAAATGTTCATAGATTTTGTAATTTACAAATAACCCTTCGGCATCTCTGATGATGTTTCTGACGTTATCCGGCAGCTGATCCTACAACTGATGACTGCTACACAATAGCCGTAGAACCTGGTGCAAAACAACACAAAAATTTAATCAGATTTTTTTGTCGCGAAACTGTAAGAGAAAATTGAGAAAAGAAAAAATGTAGCCACTTCTTGAGGTTGTGTTGCTCTGCCTCTGTAACTATTCAAATAGATAACATAATGGTTGCATGAAACACCGAATCGACGAATTCCCATAAGAGTTATTTTTTTACTTCCAACGGGACAAGATCCTGTTGCTGTTTCTTGACGTTACCTTTGTAACTGATCCTGGTGCTGTCAGAATTAAAATAAAACAGCATCCATAGTCAGTACAAGGCAAAATCAGAATTTTCGCATTTTTTTTTTGGCCTTCACGTCATCAAGCGCAACAACTGAACTGACAAAGAAGAACTCTTTCGTTGTTGCTAAATTTAACAATCAATTATAACATAAACAATACACAAACTAATTCAGAGTCACGCAATAAATTTGCACTTTACAATGATTTCGTTAGCGTCAAAAATTACATAAAATGAACATCATCCTCAAGTTAATATATTCCTCATCCCCACATACCCTATGTAAATAGCTCGAGAATAAAAATGTTCATAGATTTTGTAATTTACAAATAACCCTTCGGCATCTCTGATGATGTTTCTGATGTTATCCGGCAGTTGATCCTACAACTGTTGACTGCTACAAAACAGCCGTAGAACCAGGTGCAAGACAACACCAAAATTTAGTCTAATATTTTTTTGTCGCGAAACTGCAAGAGAAAATTGGTAAAATAAAAAATGTAGCTACTTCTTGAAGTTGTGTTGCTCTGTCTCTGTTGAAATAGATAACACAAAGGATGCAAAGCAACACCAAATTGTCGATTTCCTATAAGTGTTATTTTTTTACTTCTAACAGGATAAGATCGTGTTGCTATTTCTTGACGTTACCTCTGTAACTGATCCTGGTGCTGTCAGAATTAAAATAAAACAGCATCCATGGTCAGTACAAGGCAAAATCAGAACTTTCGTATTTTTTCTGTCCTTCTCGTTATCAAGCGGAACAACTGATCTCACAAAGAAGAACTCTTTCGTTGTTGCCAAATTTAACAATCAATTATAACATAAACAACAGAAACTAATTCAACGTTACGCAACAAATTTCGAGTTTTTTCTTTTCTTCAAGTTATCAGCTCCACTTCAAAGCAATTATTTCATTGTTGCTGGTTCTTAATTTTTTACTTGCAATAGTTAGAACAGTTGCAAGACAGAAACTAATGCGAAACAAATTCCAGATTGTTTACTTTCAACTTAAATTTGAAGACACATTAAATTTTTAATAAAATAACAATTTCGCAAGAATATCTTTAAATTTTGTAAAAATTAAATTGTTGCCGCGCCACTATAAGCGCCACCTATAAGCAGAAGTTAGAAATCGGGTGGAAATTCTGAGCGTAGTTTCCTAGTATTGGTCAAATATAATCGCCTTTCGCGATGCAATCAATAAAATACTTAAGCCGTTTTTTGGCGGTGCACTATTTTGAAATTATTTCGTATGTTTCGAAATGTGCATTTTTTAGCGTTGAAACAATGACGTCATGTTTTGAAACGGCTGCATACATTTCAAAACGCTGTGAAATTATTTTTTGAAATTATTTCAAGGTGGAGAGGGGGTTAAAAGTAACAAGTTAAGTGCTACACATAACCTGCAAACCGATTGTGTTTTGAAACGGTATAGGAAAGTTATTTTAGCGGGATCATCATTAATGACGTCATAATTAAAACAGTTTTGAAACAGTACCATTCGGTTTTAAAACAGTTTTGTACGCCAAAAAACGGCTATAGTTAGTTTTAGATCTTTTCAGTGATTTTTTCAGTATTGAGAGCAACATAAAAATTTACTTGTTCTTCTAGCGGTTCTTTTTTGAGTTGCTATTTCTTCCTTCTTTTATCTCCACATTAATAATTTTCGCGTTGCTATTCACGTAAACATCTCAAGTGTTTCTGTGTTAACAATTACGACAGAACACCGAAGATCTCCACAAGAACAACAGCAATCTTCAACTAAAAATTCAGCTGTAACATATTTAATATACATAGACTTGTGAAATAAATCTGGAATTGCAGTTGCAAAATTTGAGAAAAAATTCGAACTTTCGTGTCATTCCCCTGAACGGACCTGTTATTACATCACTAATCAAGCTTAAACTTAACATCAACAAAACAAGTGATATCACACAAATGCATCGTTTTTTTCTAACGCTCGTTTGACTGCTTCTATTATGATCGTTAAAACAACACAGACAGCAAAACAGATGGTCAAAAAGCGTTAGTATTTTCGGATTTTCCAACAAATCAGTTCTACAGCTACAACAATAAAAACGAAAAAACAGCAATTGTAATTAAAAAAAAAAGTAAGATGTTAATAGTTAATGTTGTTATTTTCCTAAGCACCTGAGACTGTTTGCACTGCTGTTGTTATATAGCATCAAACAGCAATGCGAACAATCTGAAAAGCAGAGGAATTTTCCAAACATCTTAAGTCTATTTACTTCAGACATAGAATATTGTAGATGTTGCTTCTTGTGCTACCTCTCTCACCACTGTCTCTATCACTTTTCTAAACAAATATAAAGTGTCCATGTTATAGTAAAATAATACAAATAAGGAAAACAATCGCAATTATTAAAATAAATATGTTGTCAATGTTGTTATTTTCCTAAGCACTTGAGACTGTTTGCACTGCTGTTGTTATATAGCATCAAACAGCAATGCGAACAGTCTGAAAAGCAAAGGAATTTTCCACACATCTTAAGTCTATTTAGTTCAGACATAGAATATTGTAGATGTTGCTTCTTGTGCTACCTCTCTCACCACTGTCTCTATCACTTTTCTAAACAAATATAAAGTGTCCATGTTATAGTAAAATAATAGAAATAAGAAAAACAATCGCAATTATTAAAATAAATATGTTGTCAATGTTGTTATTTTCCTAAGCACTTGAAACTGTTTGCACTGCTGTTGTTATATAGCATCAAACAGCAATGCGAACAATCTGAAAAGCAGAGGAATTTTCCAAACATCTTAAGTCTATTTAGTTCAGACATAGAATATTGTAGATGTTGCTTCTTGTGCTACTTCTCTCACTACTGTCTCTATCACTTTTCTAAACAAATATAAAATGTCCATGTTATAGTAAAATAATAGAAATAAGAAAAACAATCGCAATTATTAAAATAAATAAGTTGTCAATGTTGTTATTTTCCTATACGCTCTTCAGATTGTTTGCAGTGTTGTTGTTATATAACATCAACAACAGCTGCAAACAATATGAAAGGCACAGGAATTTTCCAAACTTCTTCAATCTATTAAAACATACGTTGTTGTAAGATGTTGTTTCTTGTGCTACCTCTCTCACCGCTGTCTACCGACTTCCTCACAAACCTAAAGCGTTCATATTACAGCTGATATAACAAAAGTGAAAAAAAAAAAAACAATCGCAATTATTAGAAAAAATAAGATGTTCATGTTGTTATTTTCCTATACACTCTTCAGATTGTTTACAGTGTTGCTGTTATATAACTTCAGCAGCAGTTGCAAACAATGTGAAAAGCACAGGAATTTTACAAACTTCTTCAACGTTGTTATACGTTGTTGTTTCTTGTACTGCCTCTCTCACCACTCTCTGTACTGATTTTCTAACAAATCTAAAGTATTCAAGTTACGGCTGCAATAACAGAAATGAAAAAAACAGTCGCAATAAAAAATAATAAAAAATAAGTTGTGACTGTTGTTATTCTTCTATATGCACTTCACATCAACAGCGATGCAAACTTGAAATGCACCGGAATTTTCCAAACTTCTTCAATCTAATTAAAACATAGGTTTTTGTAGGTGTTGTTTCTTGTGCTACCTCTCTCACCACTATCTACCGCACGAGAATTATCAAGTATCTCTGGAATTGAAAATAGAAAACAATTTTTAACGTCATATTCCTTTAAGCTAGTTTATTGTTTACGTTGCTGTTTTTGATGGTACCTAACCATGTCCTGAAACTGCGGATACTGAAGTAAAACTACGAAAACAGCATCTGTGGTAACTGCACAAGAACAACATCAGAATTTACGAATTCTTCCATTCTTGCATCTGAATCTGACACCAAGCAAGCAATAGAAAATGTTATTGTTAAGAATGATGCCAATGAAACAAACATAATCTTAACAGAGAGCCTAGGCAATGCAATGCTTTGTCCGCTACGCATTTAATATAGCTCCAAAACCTTCAAAGCTGAAACTATTGTTTCAAAGTAAAACTGTCACATAAACAATATCAGAATTTTTCAGTGCGTTCAACTAATAATAATAATAATAATAACATAATAACTGCATACTTTAAAAATTCCTGTGTACTGATAGCAATCAAGTAACTGAAACTAAAGTTGATGCAATAGAACTTAAACAGCAGCAACTTTAGTCTCAGTCACACGAGCAATATCAAAATTTTGTTGTTCTTCCAATGATTCATTCTGGCTTCGGAACTGAAAATGGAAAACAACAATTTTTACCTGGAGTTTTGCCGATGAAATCGAAGTTAGTTCATTGTTGCCGTCGCGTTTCCTGATGGCAATCATGTCCTGACACTGCAATTACTGAAATAAAACAGTAAAAGCAGCAACAGTACAAGAACGACATCAGAATTCAGAAATCCTTCCAATTAATTTTCTGGATTGTATTTGAAGCTGAAACCAAAAAGCACAACAAAAGCTCACGAATGTGATAGAGAATTTTGTCTGTGACGTATTTTAATGTAGCTCTAGAATATGGAAATCATTTACAAATCCAATGATTTCCTTATATGCGGAGCTCAAATTAATCAATTACTAATCCAATGACTTTTAAAAGACCTCGGTGCAAGGATGCAGATGATTTTTGAGTTATCTTCATTGTCGATTTTTATGTTTTCTGTAGGTCTTATTCAAATCTTCAAATTTGCTGTTGCAAATAAAAAAACAATCAGAACATCTGATCAGTATTATTGGTCTTCGGAGCAAGATGCAGATGATTTTTTGCGTTACTACTCATGCGACACACTGACACATTATGCTATAGTTGTACATGAAAATGTCAGAGTATCACAAGAGCAGCGGCAGAATATGTGTAGGCCTTATTCAAATCTTCAGATTTGCTGTTGCAAATAAAAAACAATAAAATAAATTATAATTCGCACAGAACAACATAATAAAAGGCTTCGATGCAAGGACGCAGATGATAATTCGGGCTGCTCTCATCCTCGATTTTTAGGTTACTTTATGGCCAAACTATCCATCATTTTGGGTTTGCAGTAGTAGTTAAAGAACAATAAAAAAATTCCAATTACTTCAGAACATCTGATCAGTATTAATGGTCTTCGGAGCAAGATACAGATGATTTTTTGCGTTACTACTTAGGCAACACACTGACATATTATGCTATAGTTACACATAAAAATGTCAGAGTGTCACAAGAGCAGCAGCAGAATATTTGTAGGTCTTATTCAAATCTTCAGATTTGCTGTTGTAAATAAAAAACAATAAAATAAATTATAATTCGAACAGAACAACATAATAAAAGGCTTCGATGCAAGGACGCAGATGATAATTCGGGCTGCTCTCATCGTCGATTTTTGGGTTACTTTATGGCCAAACTATCCATCATTTTGGGTTTGCAGTAGCAGTTAAAGAACAATAAAAAAATTCAATAACTTCAAAACATCTGATCACTATTAATGGTGTTCGGTGCAAGATACAGATGATTTTTTGCGTTACTACTTAGGCAACACACTGACATATTATGCTATAGTTACACATAAAAATGTCAGAGTGTCACAAGAGCAGCAGCAGAATATTTGTAGGTCTTATTCGAATCTTCAGATTTGCTGTTGTCAATAAAAACAATAAAATAAATTATAATTCGAACAGAACAACATAATAAAAGGCTTCGATGCAAGGACGCATATCATATTTCGGGCTGCTCTCATCGTCGACTTTTGGGTTACTTTATGGCCAAACTATCCATCATTTTGGGTTTGCAGTAGCAGTTAAAGAACAATAAAAAAATTCCAATAACTTCACAACATCTGATCACTATTAATGGTCTTCGGTGCAAGATACAGATGATCTTTTGCGTTACTACTCATGCGACACACTGACATTTTATGCTATAGTTACACATAAAAATGTCAGAGTGTCACAAGAGCAGCAGCAGAATATTTGTAGATCTTATTCAAATCTTCAGATTTGCTGTTGTAAATAAAAAACAATAAAATAAATTATAATTCGCACAGAACAACATAACAAAAGGCTTCGATGCAAGGACGCATATGATATTTCGGGCTGCTCTCATCGTCGATTTTTGGGTTACTTTATGGCCAAACTATCCATCATTTTGGGTTTGCAGTAGCAGTTAAAGAACAATAAAAAAATTCAATAACTTCAAAACATCTGATCACTATTAATGGTGTTCGGTGCAAGATACAGATGATTTTTTGCGTTACTACTTAGGCAACACACTGACATATTATGCTATAGTTACACATAAAAATGTCAGAGTGTCACAAGAGCAGCAGCAGAATATTTGTAGGTCTTATTCGAATCTTCAGATTTGCTGTTGTAAATAAAAACAATAAAATAAATTATAATTCGAACAGAACAACATAATAAAAGGCTTCGATGCAAGGACGCATATCATATTTCGGGCTGCTCTCATCGTCGACTTTTGGGTTACTTTATGGCCAAACTATCCATCATTTTGGGTTTGCAGTAGCAGTTAAAGAACAATAAAAAAATTCCAATAACTTCACAACATCTGATCACTATTAATGGTCTTCGGTGCAAGATACAGATGATCTTTTGCGTTACTACTCATGCGACACACTGACATTTTATGCTATAGTTACACATAAAAATGTCAGAGTGTCACAAGAGCAGCAGCAGAATATTTGTAGGTCTTATTCGAATCTTCAGATTTGCTGTTGTAAATAAAAACAATAAAATAAATTATAATTCGAACAGAACAACATAATAAAAGGCTTCGATGCAAGGACGCATATCATATTTCGGGCTGCTCTCATCGTCGACTTTTGGGTTACTTTATGGCCAAACTATCCATCATTTTGGGTTTGCAGTAGCAGTTAAAGAACAATAAAAAAATTCCAATAACTTCACAACATCTGATCACTATTAATGGTCTTCGGTGCAAGATACAGATGATCTTTTGCGTTACTACTCATGCGACACACTGACATTTTATGCTATAGTTACACATAAAAATGTCAGAGTGTCACAAGAGCAGCAGCAGAATATTTGTAGGTCTTATTCGAATCTTCAGATTTGCTGTTGTAAATAAAAACAATAAAATAAATTATAATTCGAACAGAACAACATAATAAAAGGCTTCGATGCAAGGACGCATATCATATTTCGGGCTGCTCTCATCGTCGACTTTTGGGTTACTTTATGGCCAAACTATCCATCATTTTGGGTTTGCAGTAGCAGTTAAAGAACAATAAAAACAAATTCCAATAACTTCAAAACATTTGACCACTAGTAATGGTCTTCGGTGCAAGATACAGATGATTTTTTGCGTGACTACTCATGCGACACACTGACATATTATGCTATAATTACACATGAAAATGTCAGAGTGTCACAAGAGCAGCAGCAGAATATTTGTAGATCTCATTCAAATCTTCAGGTTTGCTGTTGCAGATAAAAACAATAAAATAAATTACATTTCGCACAGAACAACATAATAAAAGACTTCGATGCAAGGTCGTAGATGATATTTTTGGCTACTCTCATCGTCGATTTTTGCGTTACTACTCACGTAACACACTTAGACACTACTATGCCATAGTAACACACAGTAATGTCAAAGTGTGTCACGAGAACAGCAGCAGAACATCTGTTGGTCTTATTCAATTTCTTGCGGTTAAGGAAATAATAAAAAAATTGTGTTGCTATTTATGCGGCAGTCTCTGACATTGCTACTTTATAGTTACACGATAGCACTGTCAGGAACTGCCACAAAAATAGCAGCTGTCCATCTCTGTCTTATTCAAGAGTCAGATCCTGCTACAACACTCTGTAAATCTAGCGCTGCTGCTGAAGTAGTAATAATCGCAGTTTAAAAGAAGCACTAATAGAATTAATGATCACCACAGAACTAAAATAACTTGAGTACAATACGTAGATAATTTTGTGTGTTGTTTCTATTGTTGATTTTTGCATTACTACTAATGCTGCTATGTTATAATTACGCGATAGCAACATCAGAAACTGCCACAAAAAAAAACAGCAGAACATCTGTATCTTATTCAATCCTTGCAGGTTACAATACTTTATAAGTCTACCACCAGGGATTTTTTTCTCTGTACTTTACCCTCCATTACACTTCATCAGTAAATTAAAAAACATCAGATTTAAATATACTTAATTTAATGTTACCGAAAACATATATACAGACACATCCAAATGCAACTGGAGTTTATACTATTACCTTCACATTTGGCTAGGTTGTATTAAGTTTACTGTTACCGTGATATCAGCAAAGGTAGATGTAAAAATAGCAGAAACATTTCTTCCTCCATCACTAGGTTTTAAAGATATTCCGCTTGTAACAATAAAATATTCAAATGCGTTACTGTAAAAGCAAGTACAGTGATGTCCAAATGTAAAGGGTTTTTATCACTACTCTCACATATAACTAAGCCGTATTGCGTTTTAATTACCGTAATTACAACAAAGACAGATGCAAGAGTAGCGAAAAATTTTCTTCTTTCAACATTACATTATATCTCAAGAATATTTAAAATAATCAAGTATAAATCAATTATTTTACGACAGCCTTATAATAACTTTCATTTAAACGTATGAATTAAGAATACAAATTTTTAAAACAATTATTAGATTTCAATTTACTAATTTACGACTACGTTGTATAAAAAAAAATATTTAAAGTGTATGATTTAAAAACAAATTAATGCATGTACAAACGTAATAGGTGTTTTATCACTACCCTCCCACCTAACTATGCTGTAATTACGTTTCAATTGCCACAACAACAGAGATAGACGCAAGAGTAGAGAAAGTCCCTCTTTTCAATGTATCATCTTTGGATTTTATAATTCTGCTTAATGCGTAAAACATTCATTTATATTTTTTAGGAGGCGTTGATGGTATTGTCGCTCCTCCTACATTTGACACTGTAGAAAGTACGATTAAATTTTGCACCATCGACAGAGGCAACTGCAAGAAAAGCGAAAAAAATGTATACATTCAGGATAATCTACTCTAATTAAATTCAATTATAACGGCCGAAAATTATTTGGAAATAATACTACTGTTTTGGCTGAGATTGTTACTGTCGTTCTTGTATTGTTCGAAATGAGTATTTTGCGTTTGCCCAGCTTGTAAAGGAAATGTCGAAAGAAAGAAAAACTTCTAGTAAGTCGGTCCCAGCCGGCACTATTAATGAAAACAGCCGAACGGACTTTCCAATGAGTTTTGGAGTTTAAAATGGGGGCTTTTAGATTTATATAATATAATAATAATTGCACTTTATTCTATATTTTCAAAAGAACTTTCTTATTTTAGAGATTGACCAAAAAAATTTTAAGCAATATTACATGAAATGTTAAGGGCTACAACCCGGAGAACTCTAATGACCTCAAGCTTCAGTTGTTTTCAAGCTGCCACGGCTTCTTTTTTTTAAATAGCAGGACGTATTTTTTACGATGGATTTTAAAAGGCATTTACAATCTGTGTTAACCTATGTAAAAAGATTATCCCCATAAATGATAAAAATTTCGACAAAAAGCGAAAAACTATTGCTTTGTAGTAGGTCATGATCTCACGAGAAACGATTACATATCTCTACTTTTTTAGCAAATGATCATTTTAGCTCATATGATCATTATGAGATATGTAAATATTTGGCGTAAGGACGTAATATTTTTCACATTTTTGCAAAAATTTTTGCGATCTATATAGTAAACTTTGTACAGAAATAAACATTCTATCAAAATCCGTCTACATAGCATTTAAACAAAAAGTGAAGAAAGCGTAGTCTTTTGGCAACGATCGAAGATCGAGATCTTAGAAATAATGAAAACTGTACCCTTTAACATCACATACAACTTTCCTTAAAATCTTTTTGCTGTATCTTTCAACATGAGAAAGTTACTTTGAAAATACAGAACCGTGACACCTGTAAGCATACATATGGATTTTCAGTGTTATATAAAATACCTGTAATTAGTAATTCAAGCGATAATACCGATAGCATAGTAAAAAATTGTCATCCCTAAAAATACCAATATCCAGGAGTAATGATTTGATATACAGCTTGTTCAAACTTAAGTCGACACTATTACTAACTTCGTTATTATAAAAGTTACAAATTCGGTTAAATTAGCAAACTTGTAGTACTTTTCACGCTGATTACAAATACGCGATCAAAAAACAATTGAAAGTCACGTTTGAGATAAAGTCAAAAATACGCTTTTTTTAAATGGACCACCCTGATATTACTTTACCAATGGATAGAGAATAAAATTCTTAATTAAAATTGTTTGTTATTTTTTCGTAAATTAATAAGTAATGAAGATATTTTGACTTTTACAAAATCATCAAAGGTACTATCGGGGCCTTAAAATTTCGCACGATTTTTTATCAAGTAGCCAGAATTTCTCTAAATTATAGTTTTGTAGAACAGGCTCTTTCCTCAATTTTGACACTAAAGACAATTAACCAAAAGTCAGATTGTTTGGTTATATTTTAAGAACAGCAAGGTAGTAAAGTATTAGAACTGAAATAACACAATAAAAGCAGCGACCAATCATTTTATTTTCGAATTATTTTGCGATTGCAAAACCCTTCTCTCCTTTAAAAAGCATGTGATTTGGCATTGTGATGCTACAAATTTAGCATTACATTTGAAATCTGACGTTTAAAATGATTATTTTTGACAAGCCGTTAAAGAAAACCATATTTACAGCAAAAATTGAATCGTGCGAAATTTTAAGGCCGCGATAGTACATGTGCTTTAGAAACAAAACATTTGCAAAACGCCGTAATCAAATTATTCTGTTGACAGACTATTGTTTTGAAACTTGTGGTTTATTTCTTGCTAAAAAATGCTTTTTACGCATCTAGAAAAATTTACAAAAATTGTCATAATTTTTTATCATTTTTCTAGATGCGTGTAAAAACCACAAAAAATTTACAAAAATTGTCATAATTTTTGTTCTTCTTTCTAGATTGCGTGTGAAAACTATTTTTTAGTAAGAAATAAAACACAAACTTCAAAAAACAATGACAAAGGACAATTTTAATTCAGAATTTTATTCTCTATCGATTGGTAATATAATATACAGGGTATTCCACTTAAGAAAGTGTTTTCTTGACTTTATCTCATAAACGCGACGCTCGATTGTTTTTTTGACTGCGTCATTCTAATCAGCGTGAAAAGTACTACTACTTTGCTAATTTAACCGAATTTATAGCTTTTATAATAACAAAGTTAGCAATAGTGCCGATTTAAGTATATAGCACATCTCTGCGTTCAGCGCCGCCTGGCGTGGAGGTTTGTGAATTAGTGATATGAAAATATTTCTTGAGACTCATTGCATGGGAATAATATCACTCTTACGACAATTTACGATTGTAGTACATAATACTTGAGCTTCCTGGTATTGAAATGCATTACAATATTCAAGTTCAAATTTACACTAATAATTTGAAACAACTCGTATTTTCATACCACTAATGCAGAATATGGTCATTGATGGCGCTGGCTTCGCATGTGCATGGTCCCTATTGCAGTTTGTTTCACTGAAACTTGAAAAAAGGCGGAGAAAAGACACAAATTGTTATATCATGAAATACAGGATATATGTATGTATGTAAGAATAGTGGGACAGATGTAAGAATAGTGTAGTGTAAAAAATTTTAAAATACTTAAAAAATATAATTAATTGAAGAATTAATTAATTACTTTGAAACAATGAACAGTTATTTTATGTACATACCTATGTATGCAATGATAGACAAAACTAATGCAACATGAATGCTTAAAACCAAGAATATTGTATACTACTTTATTGTCTCAAGTTTTGGAAATGCGCTATTATAAGAATGTTACAAAAAATCGATTTTTCCTTAAGCAGAATATAAATTATGTAAGGCAAGTCATACGTAAGTTTGACGTCATGCATTGACGTCACAGCAAATTTCGAATATTTCCGGGCAAATAAATGTTTGTATTAAAAAATATTAATAACTACAATGATGTTTTATTATAATTAATCACTGTGAATTAGAAAATGAGTTTGTATAATAAACTTTGTTGACAAAATGTAATAAATTCTTTAAACTCATAATAACTGGTGACATTTAAAGAGGCCTCTAGTGGCGTCGTAAGTAATTTTAAGCTCTGAAACATCAATACCACTAGAGTTACGAACCCTTATTTTGATATTCAATTTATTATTATTTTGACCCTTTTTAAAATGGTTGTGCGTTCTGGTGCAATACACGTCGTACTAATTAGAATATAACGTTACACGTTGAATAGGCTAATAATGTTTATAATTGTTATATAGTTTAATAGTGTTAAAAAATCTTAAGGTGAGTGTAAGTAGAACCCCCCCTGAAAATTTCAAAGCCTCATCACAGCAAGCAAACTCACAAAAATGAAACATGTCTGAATTTATTCAGGTTCAATATGAGGATTAATGCCACAAGAATGACCACACCAATTGAAGAAAAAATTGACCAAAAACTCAAAATACGTACAGGCATGGTCACCGTTAGCGATGGCAAAAGCAAACCCATCCCCGTACGTGTTCACTTATCTATGGAAGTTTTACGTTTACAAAAAGAAGAACTTGTTCCTCCCGAATCGAAACCGTGTAACTCAAAGGTATTTATTTATTTATTAATTCCCCCAAACAAATCTTAATTGTTTAATATATAAGGAGAGAATGGTGCAGATACGAAGGCAGAAGGTTGGCGGTCTTGGCTTGAGTATTAAAGGCGGTGCTGAACATAAACTACCAATTTTAATCTCGAGGATTTACAAAAATCAAGCGGCCGATCAAACTGGGGAATTATTTGTAGGAGATGCCATAATCAAGGGTGTGTGTGTAACATTACACATTTTTGCATTAAAGAAAAAAAAAAACAGAGTAATTTTTTCCAGTAAATGGTGAATATATCACAGCTTGTCCTCATGATGATGCTGTAAATATCTTACGCAATGCCGGGGATTTAGTTGTACTCACCGTTAAACACTACAGAGCTGCCACACCATTCCTTCAAAAACAAGGTACTTCAGCTGAATGGAAATAATTAATGTAATCTGTGTGATATTATTTTAGAGGAAAAGGAATCTCAGCACACGGATTCCAACAGCGATGAAAAAGAAGCGTCAGATGAGAGCTTTAAAGTCGTGACTAATAATGCAGGTAGTAGACCGAGCTCGATTTGCTCGGAAACTGAATCGGAAACCCAAACGAGATGGGTCGATTTAGTAACTCTGCCTTTAATGATGGCATACGTAACTCGTTACATTTTTGGCACCGATAAATTACGACCAAACGCTTTCGAAGTTCGAGGATTAAACGGCGTAAGCACGGGAATTATTCACTGTGATGACTCTGCCATTCTTTCCCAGTGGCTTAAATATATTACCGATAATATTATAGGACTAACACATTTACAGGTAATAATTGCAAATTATTTTTGACACAATGAGTGAGTTTAATGTATTTTAGATGAAATTATATAATAGAAACTTTAGCGTATCAGACCGGATTGAATATATGGGGTGGGTAAACGAAGGTGTTCTAAATAACAATCATCTCTGGCAGAATTATAAGCCGAGATTTTTCGCATTGAAAGGAACCGATCTTATGTTGTTTGATACACCTCCTGTAAGTTCAATTTTTTTTTTTTTTTTTAATTTCGCTAATGTAGTAATTTTGAAATTGCAGTTGACTATAACCGACTGGAGTAAATGCCCTTTGATGTTTAAAGTCTATCAGACAATGTTCAGGGTTGTTAAAGACTCCGAGAACGTTGATGAAAGGCAACATTGCTTTCTGGTGCAAACATCCGGCCAGGACTCGCGTTATTTTTCAGTTGAGACGCGCCAAGAGTTGTTACGGATTGAAAATGCTTGGCACTGCTCTGTGTGTACGGCTGTTATGAAGTTAGGAGTATGTAATAATCGAGTAAACATAAACAGGTTTTATATTTTTTTCATTTTAGAATAAAACATTCACCGTCAGTTGCAATGGAAAAACTGCTGGGCTGACGCTGGATTGGAATTTGGGTTTTTCACTGTACGAAGCTGACGCGAAAACTCCTGTTTGGCAATACAAATTTTCACAATTACGTGGATCTTCTGATGATGGAAAATCTAAGCTGAAACTACATTTTCAAGATAGTGAATCTAGGGCAATTGAAACTAAAGTAAGTTCTTAGATTAAAAATATTGCAAGTGTAATTTATTACTTTTTACAGGAATTGGAATGTTCTATACTTCAGAGTTTGTTGTTCTGTATGCACGCATTCTTAACAGCGAAGGTAGCATCAGTAGATCCAGGATTTCTGTGTTCAGTGATACCGTAAATGGTTAATGTATATAAGATTTAGCTAAGCCAATGGCTTCTTAGGATAAAACTGATAAATTTGAAAACGCATTGTTTTCTGTGTGGTCATCATCAAATAAATTAACAGTTGCTCTTGCTATTGTTACATAACGCGATAAAATATTACAAAAACTTATCAGCTGAAGCTTTGCATTTACAACGAATTTGGTAAAAAAATATATTTAAGTGATGAGCACATGGAAATCAACGTTCGTTGTCGTTGTACGAGTATTAAAGGAATCTGCACAAGAAACGCGATGCACACATACATTTTCTTGTTAGGTAGAAAGTTTTTACAAATGTTCCTTGCAAGTAAGACATTCGATAGAAGTAGGATTGCAATTGAAATACAATTTTTTGATATCGATGTTTATTTGTAAACTTGTTAGAAACAAATTAGTGAACAACAAAGTGGCACAATTCATGAGTGTAAAATGCACTTACAATAACAATGGATAGATATCAGAAAAAGAAACAACCGGCAGTTCTCAACTTTCGAGAACCTTAATAAATAAAGCACTCAAATTAACAAAAAAAAAAACAAAGATGTAAATCAATAATCTCTCTTTAAATACATATTGAGAAAAGGCCTAAATTTAAACAATAAATAAAAAGAGGTTCTGAAGATCAAATTTTGAAAACTGCAGGTGTAAAGTATTACAGGAGCACATTATAAAAATATTTTGCAATTTCGTTCTCTTTAAAAAAAAAAGAATAAATTTTATTTGCTAGGCTAATCTTGGATGACCCATTCGTATGTTACTTAGAGTTTGTGCTACAGCAAAGGCTGTGTGTGATTTAGTGTTTGTTTAGCAAAACATTTGTTGTTTGTTCAATTTGTTCAACTGTTAAAACACAGAACTAATTTTTGTTGTGAATAACGTATTTAGACCTGCAACTTTTATCCTTGTGAATACAGGCGGGTTAACGTATTTAAAAAAAAATAAGTTCTGTGTGACTGTCTTGTTGGTGTAACACTTTTTGCAAAACATATTGTGGTTAATCCCGACGAGGAGATATTAGTGATTACAGACGTTAATAGAGTACGAATTTGTCAATTTTGAAAATAAGAAGAGGAAGCACGAGTGAATTAGGCAAAAAAATCTCACTATTATTAAGTAGAAACTTCAATTCCAAAAATTCGTTAGCAATAAATTTACTTGGGAATTAATTAAGTTAAGGTAGATTCAGACTTAAAAACTGTGTTGTATACCAGGGAGGAGATCAATATCAAGAGCATTCCGATGTTATTAGATTTAAGCAAAGTCTGAATTCACCTTTAATTTTCTGATATATCATAGTAGACTTGTTAAGTTGTAATTTAGCCGCGAGATTTAGACTTGGCCTTTATTTTTATCAAACTAGAAACCGATTGCAATTGATAAATGAGCTCGGTAAGTTATGATCGATGCAAATAGATCTCATGTAAAAGTACTGTGTAGTAAGAAAAACCCTAACCTAGTCGTAAGTGAACAAGTGAAGTTACTTTCGTGTTGTTAAATTTCGGCTACTATATGAAATTTCTGCGTTGTGAAGAATCAATTATATTTTTTATTGAGATGTTTATATGTAAGTTGATTTCATGAGTTATATGTAAAATAGTCAATTATACTAACTGTTTAACTAATTGCATTTCAAATGTTTAGAAGTAATTCGTTTCAACTATTTAACCCTTTATTTATTATTACAATTATTATTATTATAGATAAACTATTCCACGTTGACAATATAAATAAATATATTTAATAACTCCATGTTGTTTAATTCTTCTATCTCATAAAATTATTTTTTACAAATTAAGTAATAAACAGCGTAGTTTTGAAAAATATAGCTACATCTATGGGAAATTATATACATATTTCATCTTTAGCTACTGTTTTAGATCTTCTAACTTTAAATTTAAAAGCTCTCTTAGTTTACATTTCTAATGCCCGGTTTCACGAACTTTTTATGCAGAACTTTAATTTAAGTTATGACATTTACGTATGGTCAGCATAATGTCAAATACATTCCGATTGACATTTAAACTTCAACTTAAGTATCAATTAGAATGTGATTAACATTTTGTTAAATCTATAAATAATGTTATAGTCTAAACAACACTTAAATTTAAGATCTGCTTAAAAAGTTGGTGCAACCGGGCATAATAAAAACATAGAAACATTTTAACAGGAACTAGGAAATCTTATACCCGGTTGCACTAACTCTTTAAGCAGAGCTTAAATTTTAAGTGGTGTTTAGACTATGACATTATTTATAGATTTAACAAAATGTTAGTCATATTCTAATTGGCATTTAAGTTGAAGTTTAAATGTCAATCAGAATGTATTTGACATTATACTGACCAGACGTAAATGTCACATTCTAAACATAACTTAAATTTAAGTTGATGCAAACGGGCATTAGACTTGACGAGATGCTAAATGCCACTGGAAGCTCCTTTGATTGCGCATACGCATAAACTGTTGTAAACGCGCTACACATTTAAATGCCAAATAACAAAACGAATTTAAAATTCAGATGAAAATACAATTCCAAATAAATTTTTATGTTTAAAAATGTATAAAGGATATATTGCAATGTTCAGAATAACTTCAGAACTATAAAAATATGTATAAAATTATAATGTTAATGTTAGATAAATATTATATCACAAATTTTTTGGAACGGACACTGAATATGGGCACTAAGGCCGGGCGCAGACTGATCAAGCAAAAACCTCTTCAGGCAAAACGTTTTGTGGAACTGAAAAACATTTTGTTTTATCTTGCAACAATGCTGCATGCATAAACGTTTTACAACAAAGCTGTTTCGTTTTGTTCCATTAACGCTTTGTTTGAGTGAAATGCACATTGATGATGCAAAATGACTTTAGTCAAAACAGTCCGCTGAACGAACGTCAAACAAAAATTTATGTTTGCACTCCCAACACGCTGCATTTTGTTGTAACCTGTTGGATGGTGTCTGCTGGTATGCGCACACTGATTATACAGAAAACGTTTTTATACAAAGCAATTCGTTTTGTCGAACAACGTTTTGTTAGATATCCCTGCACACTGATTAAGCAAATTTGTCTTTTCACACAACAATTTGTTTAACAACGTTGTGTTTTGTTGGCAAGTATTGTTTCATTAGTGTGCGATGGTACCTCTTTAATGCATGTAAAAAACAGGTTTCGGCAAGTTCAAACAAAAACGTTTTGTCTAAAGACGTTTTTGCTTGATCAGTCTGCGCCCGGCCTAACACTTAACGTTTCGTCGTCGAACGATTTTCAACCTCACAAATATTTTGTTTATGAACATTCATTATTACTGTATAATGGATATGAATACATATTGTAAATTTATAAGTAAAATCATCACAAGTACATAATAGGTTTGTTCTAGAAAGAGTACATAACTGTTAGAAATTTTATTGAACATGCGCAGTGACACTTTAGCGTTCTAGCAGTGAAATTTTTAAGTTTCTTGTTACCAGTTTGATGTTCTAGCAGCTGTGGATTGTAGTTTGCTGACAGTCACGTATTCATACAATTCACGTATTCTTTGCGAATTTCTAATGGTGACATGCGCACATCGAATCATCACCGTGGAATTCGTGGAAATTTTGGACCTACTATTTGTGTTGAATCTAATGTAATGGATATATCTGATGCATCTAGTACACCGTATTTTTATTTTATTTACACCAGTGAAAGTGATGAGTTATCAAACGAGGTTATTACTTGGCTTAATGAACAAGAACAACAATTTAGAGATACGGATCTAAGTGACTTGGCGCGAAATGTCGTTTTGTATCTACATACAATCAGGGAAACGTTCTGGCAAACAAAAGTTCGAAACTAATTCGACAACAATTATGGATTACTCATGCGCATAAGAAAAGTACACAAACTATCAGAAATTGTTTGCTAGAACAAACCTATTATTGTAACGATTTTACGAATTCTATTAATTTTTATTTTAAACAAAACACGAATTAGTTAATAAACTAATTTATTTAAAAGCAAACTAATTAACACTAAATTAAACACTAATTTATTTACAAGTTTATACCTAATTTATTTTAACAGCCGAGCGAAAGTCTGATTACGCGAACTTTAATGCCGAACTGTCCAACTGCGAATTCCTTACTCGTCCCCGGTCGCGTGCTTTTATAAGCCGGGGCTGCTTATCGCGATCATTCCAGTACGCGACAGAGAGTCTCGGATTGATTCCACCGCTGACGTGATCTCGAAGCGCTCGAAGTTTCTCGTCTAATAGCCGATTTCTTCACCATGTTTAACCTAAGGTTAATTTATCTAACAGTTGGAATGTGACGTACAGTTGGCCGTACACATACTATGTGTCACATTCTAACTGACAGATAAATTTAACCTCAAGATAAGGCGATGAAGAAATCGGGCATAAGACGCGTGGGCGGTGACGCATGAGACGGGCTGGCACCGGAATCGTCACAATATATAAGCATATTTTACATTCCGAGCAATTTAAAGAACAACAATTTGAATTAAGAATTTTTTTGACAAAATAAATCTCTGATTTACTGCTCAATTCCCAACTATTTTCCTCTTTTATTTAAATTTTTAAATCACATTTGTTTGCAGAGAGATGCCTTTTAAAAATTTCTTGATGATTTTTTCCTTTCACTAATTTTATAAGTCTTTCGGTACTTTTGTCTCTTATATGTATATTTTAAGACCGTGTGCAACCCTTTGCCTAATCTTTTAACTATTTTACGGTTTAGGTAAAAATATTTAATTACTTTATGCATTGATTCAAGTCTCATGTTCAAGATTCCTGTTTTTCTAAAACAATATGCCCATTGCTTAAAATTATTCATATAGCTTGCTTTAAAATAATTGCCAAAATTTTTGGTATCTTTATCTTCTAACATCAAATTTATTGCAGACGCAAGTTTAGTTTTAAATTCCATTTCATTTAATTCTTCCTCTAAACTCTTCAAAGACATCGCAAATGCAGTTGCACATCAGTTAACATATGGTTTATTCCAATCAGATTTCAAACCAACAGATTCGAACGTTTCCAGCGACCTACGCGCATGCGCAGTAAGAAGAGCTTGCAGTGGCATTTAGCAACTTGTTAGACTTGTAAAACAGCAGGCAGATTCCGTTCCCCAATTCGAGTCGAATTAGACAGTGGCAAGAATAGCGAATTCGACTCGAATTGAGAAACGGAATCTGCCTGCTGGTCATAAAATTAATTTATCGTGAAGAATGAGTTGGAATAATTTTTTTTACTTAAATGCTAGAGAATTTATTTGATTGGAATATTTAATATATTTTTATTCTATGTTATTTGATTCGACTTTCCCTTCATTTTTTAGTAGTAAGAAGTGCAGTTTTGAAAAATTCAGCGCCATCTAAGGGCTTTCACATGAATTACATACATTTAAAACTTTAAAATACGGCTTCCTAAATTAAAAAGTTAAGCTGGTTTTCCTGCTTTGGAGAGTTGGAGATTCGGCGATTAAAGAGGGAGTATGAAGTATGTATGCTTGACGTCATTATTGTTGTAAATTGACCTTAAAAAAAAACAATACGAACAGAAACAACTGATTGAGCCAATGAGAAACGCGCATGCATCTTCAAATTGCCCAAAAAGAGTTGAAAGCACTTGAACATACTCTTTTGGGATTTTGCTAATGCCTCCCACGGTAGTAGGGAAAATGATCACGTCATCGACGAAAACCAATGGCAGTAATTCGCAAATATCCAATTCTCCAAAGCAGGAAAACCAACTTTAAGTCGTTTGTCCGGCTGGTCCTACGAGCAAAGAATTAATGAGAGGGAACCTATGGCAGTGGAGGAATGCAAATTGTTTTGATAGAAGTTACCACTTTGCGGTAGGTCAATTTCTACTATAGGCGTTTACGAAAATTCACCCGGTTGATAACCGGGTTAGAAGTGTGAGAGAGAACATTAAGAGACTTAATGCATGTAAGAGTGAGAAAAATACGAGTACGATGTATCCACCGGGTTAATTTTCGTAAAAGCCTAATATGGCGGTTTGCTGACATCCGTAGTTGTCAAAATTTAGCCTGATTTTATGTTTGTATCTGTGATTAGTAGTAAATACTAACTATACATTGATAGGTTATTATAGACTTGAGTTAAAAATTGAAAGACATCTAGGTTACTTTTGAATATTCAGTGGCGCAGCAAGCGTAATGTAAGTAAGTTCCTTCCAAACACTTTTAGTAAAGGAATTGTCTAAGATACACTGACTGTTTGATTTTACGCTTGACGTGAAATGTTCTAATTTTCATTTGATTTTAGAAAATAGGTCGGTGTCTAATATCAATTTGATTTCTCATTCGAGATTCGAGTTTCGAGCATGCACAGTTTGTCATTTGTATTTGCAACAGAAATGTTGCAGAAATAGCGACAGATAGTTACTAGGTTTCATGGTCAATAAATTACAATATTTCAAGATAACAACACTATTCTAAATTTCATTATTTTAAGGTTTATGATTACACTTACAAATGCAAATTGAAAATGACAGTTCAGTCCAATCAAAAAGTCAAACAAATGTAAACAAATAACTGTTTCTTTTGATTCGATCAGAGAGAAATATTAAACAGAAAATTCAAATAATGTAAAGTGCACTTAAGGATTACGAGTCCTTCGAATCGTAACGATTTATGTGGCCATGAATATACACAGTTGGCCTGGCCAGCACTGCCTATGCGTTTATCGTGAGTAAATGAAGGATAGAATAGTAGAAAGCGCATGAGTAAACGAAATAGCTACATCAATCGACGTTGCTGATTAATAACGCGGGTCACGCTCCGGCCGCGGCATCCTTACCTTCGCACGCAACATTGTAATATCTCTATTTCATTTCCACACAAGTTTCAATGAGCCTCTCCTTCATTTACTCACAATAACCGTATACATAGTCCTGGCCAGACCAACTGTGTATATGCTGGGCACGAGAGTTCTGGTGAGTCATCCCCTCCACTCTGCAACAACTGTAATCGGCGACAGTCGAAAATATTCGCCATTCGTCGAGCTTTGTTCGCGGAGACGTTCCGAACTAGTTCGGAACCTTAAAATCCATGCATTCATGAAAGTTGTACACTTGAAAGCGTTGTTAAAATCGATCATTATTTCGATGGGAATTTGATTTTAACCGTTCCGAACAGACCTATTATATTGCGCGACGTTGGTTCTAGGCGTGCCGATTTCAATTTAAACTGGAATACCGGCACTGGTGTATGTCTATGTCTGTACAGTGCCGGGCACGGTAGGAGAACAGTACCACCACCCCTTATACAATGCGATCGAAAATGATTGAGTGTCCTTGAGAAAATAAATACTCAAAAGGTGATCAGAACTACCTTCCGCCTAGAGAATTTTCGCGTTTTTGAATATTCAAGTTCAGGTGACAATCAATAGCGTTCGTATGTTGTGCATGGTTTGTTTTTGTGTTTTCTACGAGTTTTCCATATCGAAATTAGTACATATTTTTGAAGGACGCTCAATCATTTTCGATCGCATTGTACTTCTCCGCAAGTATTTCGCGCTTACTCTACTTTAAATTGAAATCGGCACGCCTAGAACCAACGATGCGCAATATAATATCTCGACGAGTGGCGAATATTTTCGACTGTCGCCGATTACAGTTGTTCCAGAGTGGAGGGGATGACTCACCAGAACTCCGGTGCCCAGCAGTGCTGCCGTTTCGGTACAATTGTACTGAATTCAGTACGAAGTAAGCAAATTCAGTACGTCAGTACTACATTTTGGAAAAAGCACAAGTTTCAGTACGAAATTTTGAGAAGGATATAAAACCAAAAAAAGCAAAAATTGAAAAAAAAAATTGGATAATGAACGAAAATTTATTATGAATGACGGAGAGTATGAAATAAATTTTGCAGGGAACTGCTTTTAAATTAGAGATTCTGTCTGATGCCCTCTAGTAGCAGTTGACTTAAACTTGTTTTAAACATTGTTTTTTTTTTTAAGTTTGAAATTATAATTAAGTGTGTCCATATTGTATCTATTGTTATAAAATGTAATGTATTTTCTATTATTTCACTTCCAATATATTATAAAGTGCAAAAAATTTTAACGATTTCAATGTTTTGATTTTTGAATTTCCCACCATTCAGTATATTATTTACGAATTCAGTATATTTTAGGTTATTTCCAACAGAACAGCGAACTAGTTCGGAACTGTAAAAAGCAGGCAGTCATGAAAATTGTACATTTGACGTCGCCATTAAAAGAGGTCATTATTTCGGTGGGCAACTGTTTTTAACGGTTCCGAACTAGTTCGCTGTTCTGTTGGAAATAGGGATGTGGGTTCAAAAACTTTCCAATTTGGAAATTTTCTAAAATGGAAATTTTCCAGAAACTTTCTAACCAATTTTTCTGGAAAATTTCCAACGAAAATTTAACGAAGTTATTTCTTGTTGCGCTTGCGCAGTTTAATATAAAATTATTTATTAAAATGTAATGCCTAACCTAACTTCAAAAGATTATGCGCCCAAAATGCGGAAAAATAGTAAAATACCTATACAATTTATGAATTATAAGCGAACGCCAGAGCGTAAGTTTGGTTTGTGAATACACATTATTTTGTAATTTCTGTCATTTTTTATATTACCGTTGTACAGGGTGGATCAATTTCGATGTCTCTTATGGGCATCTCTGTAACCATAAGAGATAGAAAAAAACTAGTGGCCAAGTCTCGATCTCTTTTTTAGGGATAAAGTCAATAGTGGAAACACAAATTGGCTATCTTCTTTTGTTTTCGAGTTATAAGCAAAAATTGACATTTTCGACTTTTCGTCAATCGCGCATATCTCGTTTATTTTTACAGATATTAAAAAAATGTTTTGACATTATTAGGACACTTTTTCGAATACACTTCAGTGGTGCAGTTGCTTTTTTGATGTTTAGTTAAATTTTGGAGATATAACATAAAGTTATATTTTTTTAATGGAAATCATAGTAGGCAATGTCATCATTAAATAGATTTTTTTTCTGTTTTCAAAAATATATAGTTTGTTGGGTTTATTTCTTACAGTTAATAGAATAAAACGCTTTTTTATAATTTTTGGTGCATTCTTTACTTAGTAGGCTAGTTTCAACAAAAACCGACAATTTTCTTTTGCTTTTATTAAATATTAACAAAGATTTAATGATTGGGTAGCACAGGAGTGAGAGGTATTGCGATGAATATAAGAGATATAGTCGTCCAAGTTTTGTATCGGTTTTATGATTTTGCTATAAAAAACAGCTTCAAAGAGACCGGCACTGCGGTCGCCTCTCTTTCGCTTTTTTTGGCAAGGCCATAAAACCGCTACCAAACTGGGACGACTATAGAAAACTAGCGCCGAAAGAGCTGGGTTGGATCACAACATGAGTTGGCTGCGTACTTTAGCGCGGCAGTGTTAAAATTGTGATTTTATTTTGATATTATTTTCTTGATTTTAAGTAATAACTTATATTAGAATAAATATATTGATGTATCGATGATATACTACAATAAATATATTGTAATATATCGAGAGTTGTGTTTATTATCTACTTACATTTCAATATTCTTTAACTTTTTCTGCAACAAATTTCTTATTTTTAAGATGTTTTATAATTTATACATACCGTGAATTTATTTTAACATGAAACATTGCTGTTACGTACGAACCTGAGAATCCATAGCAACATTTATAATTTGTAAATTAAACTGTCCTTTTTAAAATAAAACATGCGATGACAGCTGTCATGAATCTGTTCTGTTATTAGTGATTTGTACTACAAAATAATAGCGACTCTTTCAACTACATTAGATAAGTTTATTCTTGTTTAAAATAAGTAAACTTAAAACATAAAGAAAACAGAAATTCTTTAATTCAAAACAAACACCACAACAAGTTTTCAAAAATTTCTTCATTTACCTCCATGCAGTATCCTAAACGATTATAAAAGTTATTAATTGCATTAGTTACTTGTCCAGAGGTAATTCTTCCTGATCCTGATACATTTTCACTAACTTTCTTCGCCTGACAGATGTTTCAAATTAAAATGGACAAATTTTATTTGATATGACATTAGAAACCCTAACGACGACGATCATGCAACGACTTCTTTAAAAATTGGAATTAGTTTCCATAGTAATATGAACAGTAATGTTTCATATTAAAATAAATCACGGTATAATTTAGTTCATTATCCCATGAAATGCATATTTAATCGAAAAAAATACGTTTTAAACTTAAATATTAAATGAAGTTACATAATTTCGAATTTGACCCAAATCACATGGTATTGGTAATTGTTGTAATCTTTGTGACTCTTAGAGGATACTCGTTCTATCTTTTCCTCTATTTACGCGGTTGCAACTGTCAAAATATTTGAACAAGAGTTGATATTTAATAAAAACAAACAAAAAAAATTGTCGGCCTTTGTTGAAACCAGCCTATTAAGAATATAATGCACCTAAGAATTAATAATGGCGTTTCTTTCTGTTAATTGTAAGAAATAAACCCTACAAAGTATATATTTTTGAAAACAGAAAAAAATCTCTATTTAATGGTGACATTTGCCTACTATGATTTCCATTTAAAAAAATATAACTTCATGTTATAACTCGAAAATTTTATTAAATATCAAGTAACCAATTACACCACTGAATTGCATTGAAAAAAGTGTCCTAATAATGTCAAAACAGTTTTTTAATATCTGTAAAAATAAACAAGATATGCGCGATTGACGAAAAGTCGAAAATGACAATTTTTGCCTATAACTCGAAAACAAAAGAAACAAAACAATTTTTGTTTACTCTATTGACTTTATCTCTAAAAAAGAGATCGAGACTTGGCCACTAGTTTTTTTCTATCTCTTATAGTTACAGCGATGCCCATAAGAGACATCGAAATTGATCCACTCTGTACATGAGTATTTGGTACTATTTTAATTAGCGTTTGCTCCTGAGTTTATAAAAAATATATTTTTTTAAGAAATACGTTACTATAATTGATTCGGAAAATTACCGGAAAAGGTCATCGGAAAATTTCCATCTTTTTTATTTTTCCGGAAAAATTACATCTCTGGTTGGAATAACCTTTTCTGTCCAAGAATCATTACGCTTTGAAAATCGTCCGCGACAGCACTGGTGTCCAGCATTGGTCTATGTGTCTATGAAATGCTGCGATTATATTTAGTTACCACTTTGGACTATAAAGTACTGTTAGTATGACTCGCTCCTGTTTATTCTTTACTCGTAAGTTTCAATGGAGAATTGTCTAATTTCTTCTCCGCTTTTAAAACCTGTAATTTTCAAACCAAAAAGAAGTCTTAATTTATATTTGTAAAAAAATAAGTATAAGTGTGGCTTAGTTTTTAATCTTAAACAGTCCCTGTCGTCCTTCAAAATAAATTCAATAATCCTAATAATACATATACCTAATTAAGTGCGAGTGGTTTTTTGGTTCACATTTTTTATTATTAGAGCCTTATAACGTTTTCGATTCATCTGCACTGGTTGCACTCAGTGTATTTGAATCTCCTTTTAACCTCATGTAATAACACGGGATGAAGATATTCTGAGTGGGCATTAGTGCGGTCAATCGAAAACGCTAATAGAAACATGTTATAAGGAACTAGGAAGTTTAGGCGTTGAGTCTTATCAGTTCATGCTTTTCTTTGAATAAAGAGGGGAGGAAGGAGCATTTATTATTTTCATCCTTTGAATATAGAGGGGAGGAAGGAGCATTTACTATATGTACCATTAAAAGAACGCTAGACGGAAGTGCCATCTTGTAAACCCATTTTAACGGTCATTGATGATTATATCATCTGAGTGCGAACACGAATTATTCTAGTTAACGGTGTAATAGCAGTTTATTTCGAATTTAGGAATAACGTTTCATTAGTAAGTATTATAATTAGGTACCTACTTTTCTTCCAAAATGTGTTTCTCTTTAGAATAAAGTTGTTAACATTATAGGTTATAAATGCAACAGTCAGTCATAGGCATTGTTATAACGATGTGGAAAAGTTATTACTGCCATTTCCTACATCGCCTAAATCCATTGTAATCTAACGCAGATGAATTTCTATTCTGTCTTTTATATCACTGTCTACACCTATCACAGCAAAATGCTGAATTAAAAACTCGCCCAATGAAGGATAACAAGTACGCTACTGCTAACCGGAAATATTTGTCCGCCATATGCAAAACCCATCGTGGACCAGTTTTATATGCGAAATGCTCCTTCCTCCCCTCTATATTCAAAGATGCTTTTAGACAGGTAAAACAAATATTTAAAAGTAGTTCACCGTGAAGCAAATTTTTTTTAATGATACAGCACTTATTTTATTGGAAAATTAAATACATTTAATAACTCTATGGGGGTGTTTTTTTACTCCATCTTATACCTTCAGGAGTGCGTTTAGAAAGTACGCCCGGACGCACATCATTCGTTCGAAAAGTAGGATGTTTCTGACGTCACATCCCAGAACGTACACTCGCACCGTTCTGAAACTTCGTCCAGACGACGCACTTTTCATCCTTCTTTTTACTGCGGCGTTTGGTGTGTGGCTTGCGCATTAGACGTGTTTACGTTATAACGTATGAAATTTTTAGTTTTAACGGTGGTTTTACAAAAGTAGTGAAAATGGAAACAGTAATAGCGGTTGTCAGTGTAAAATCTGCGGCGATATATTTACATAATTCAGCGTCTATAGTCCATATAAAATAAATGCGCATGTGCGGGGGGCTACGCACACCACAAGCGTTCATAAAATTGGATAAAAGGATAGGAAGAGAAGGTGTGACGTATATTTTTACGTCACACACCATTCGGAATGTTTACACTGAGAATCTGAACGCACTCCTGCGCTGAACCTTGATGACCTCAGGCTGCAACTTTAAAACGACAATTTCCATCTATTCTTTCAATGGTTAAAAAAAAACATCTAAAATCGGTAGGAGATAAAACTTGGGCAAAATTGCTGATTAAAGAACTTGTGACATCGTACATAAAAGACGCATCGTGGCAATAAACTAGTCCATCTTAAAATGTAAAAAAACACTTTTGGTTTAATCGTTGCAACGGATGACTTAATCCTGAATAAAAAACGAGCCCATAATGTTTGATTCGTTTTTCCCCTTCAAATTATTTTACAAGCGAAGAAGCGCAATTTTGAAAAATGCAGCGCCATCTATGGGCTGTGAGCTAAATTATGTACATAGATTTAAAAAGTTTGAGTTTCAGTAGAGAATAATTGTGCAATTTTATCTTTGAATACTGTTTTAAATCCCATAACTTAAAATCTAAAAAAGAAAAAAAAATTGTTTATGTTTCTATAGCTCGTTCATAATTTAACAGAAACTAGGAAGTTTGGGCGATGGGCCTTAATCAGTTCCTGGGTTTAGAGAGGTAAAACAGGTACTTAAAATTAGTTAACCGTGACTGCGAAGAATGAGTTGTTGAAACAAAAACATTTTTTTCTTCTTTAAATGATAAAATGACGTCTTAAAAATTAATGCTACGACGATGAATACATTAATTTACTGTGAACGTCATTGCGGTAATTAAAGCCAGATAACGTGGAGAAACGACGAGGGCAGAGAGATAAATAAACCAGTTTCCGTTTAACGAAAGTGATCTGTTACAACACAGACGAAATTGTGAAATATGTTTATGAAACTTAATTCCAAAATAATGTCGTTGTGTCTCAGCAGATTTTGATTAACCTTCTTGAAGCCTTCAGTCTTAGGTGTACAAACAATTAAAAATGCGGTCAACCTTGATGTGTTCATTTAAGAATGTTAAGGAGACGCTGATGATAATAATAATAAAGTGAATTCAGGTATTCTTCCTTTATCGATACGAGTCAGTACATCATGATGGACAACATGCAAAACTCTGTGTTACTGACAACACTTACAAGTGGAAAAAAAAGGTACAAGGTCTTCTTCCATCAGGGTAAAATTATATGGGACAACGAAAAACCACCATTCGGTAAATACTCGACTAAATAATTTATTATTAACAAACTAGTTTGATTTTTTAAATTTTAGAACAACATACTGTTCCTATCGAAAACGTAATATCAGTCCAGCATAACACCTTGAACCCCCAACACCCTTTAGATGAACCGGCATTAGATCTACATAATTTTACCATCCACTATGCAGAGCGAGGTAAAAAACGCACCTGGAAATACAGCTATATTTCTTTTAGACACTCGGATCCAATGCAAGTGTCATCCTGGGTCAAAACACTTCAGAACCACCTGCAGAGTAAGTTGCCACATGTCCATCGAGTTCTTCCATATGGTCAATGAATGCCCCTTAGATTTCAGGCACAGACCGAAAAAACTGCTTTTATTCATAAATCCATTCGGAGGAAATAAAAGTGCTTTGAAAACCTATGAGAAATATGCCAAGCCCTTATTTACTTTAGCAAATGTGGATGTTACAGTCAATGTTTCTCAGCGAAAAGATCAGATAAAAGATTTCGTTTCTTACCATAATTTAGAGATGTTCGATTCGGTGGGGTGTGTGGGGGGTGATGGTACTTTATCAGAGTTGTTTAACGGACTTGTTATTCGGGAATGCCGTATTAAAGGAATCAATTTAGATGATGTCACGCAGAATCTACCTAAACCCAGCATACCCGTGGGTGTTATACCAGGTACTAAAATTAATTAGTTAAAATGTAATTATAAAAGAAACAATTTATTATTATATAATAGGTGGCAGTACGGATACGATTGCGTACTGTTTGCATGGGACAATAGATGTCACCACGGCTGTTCTGCACATAATATTTGGCGATTCTCTGGGATTGGATTTGGTTTCTGTATATGATGAAAATCGCTTGCTCAGAGTATATGCCAGCGTATTGAGTTATGGTTACTTAGGTGATGTTATTTACCACAGCGATAAATACCGTTGGATGGGACCTCAACGATACAATTACTCAGGTAAATATGTGAGGTGCATCAATTTTACAATGTGGGTACGAAACGAGGTTTTAGGTTTTAAAAAAATTATAGCCAACAAAGGCTACAAGGGTGAATTAAGTGTGTTGTCTGAAATGAGTGAAATAATGAGCGAATCTCGATGTTATGAAAACTGTCTGCAATGTTCAGGACGAAGCGAGGAAAATATCAGTATTAACAAAGAAGATTGCTCATGGAAAGTTCTCAGCGGGAAGTACTTTATGATAAGTGGAGCGAATATAAGCTGTGCTTGTGCTCGTAGTCCTAACGGTATAGCCCCGTACAGTCACTTGGGAGATGGGAATTTATATTTGGTGCTGGTTCATCATACGAGCTTGATAAATAATCTGAAGTTACTGTTGCGTATGACGAGTAAAAATGGGAAAATTGAAGATCTGCCTTTCATTGAGATAGTTAGGGCGAAAGAATTTTGTTTTAGATCCATTGATAATTCCAGTAGGTGGAATTGTGATGGGGAAGTTGAGAGTCAGACGGACATAAGAGCTAAGTAAGCCAAGTTACTTAAACGAAATTAAAAAAAATAATAATTTCTGTGTGTTTTAGGGTGCGATGTCAGTTACTTACGATGTACAGTCGTGGTAGTCCTAAACCATTAGAGAAATATAGTACTAGATGTTGCGGGCTATGTGGAGATTAAGTACTTAATTCATACAGTGTGATAGAAAAGTAGTATTTTTTTAATTAATCTATTGAGAGGGGAGGGGGGCATTTGCATTTTAAAATGTCAATTTCCTAAGTATGACTTTATTATTGTGATAGCTCATGTGGAGGGTGCAGATCAAAGTACAGTTGCCAGATTATTTATTTTTCTTGCCTTACAATAATTTTTAGTGCGCTACTTTTAATGGTGACTAAGAAATTGAATTTTATAGTTGTGATTATGAGTTAGTGAAACACTCTCCATTTGTATTAAGTACATTCTTATTTTTATAAATTAATTATACACGAATAAATAAATTTTACTTTAACTGGTTTTATTTTTATTAACCTTCATTTCATAACCGAAATAATCTAATTCAATTACATAACTTTATTTATATAATGCAACGTGAAATGTTAATTGTTGCAAACCACAATCAATTTAGCTATTTTCAAAAGTTTTATTTATTTGTAGAAATTTAAGAAATTACCGCTTTTTCTGGAATATAAAATAAAAATCCATATTACAAAAAATAAAAGAATAAAATTGGCCGCGTTCACGTGTGTGCAGCGCTGCTGGGCTGTAATAAAGAATAAGGCAATTTAGCATTGGTTGCGTCCTGCTCCTGGAGACGAATGCGATGTCTTTTTTTGCAGTACTGTCTTTGAGTGGTTGCCTTTGGTAGAGTTCAAACAAGAAATTAATTGTAACAACACTAAATTGCCTTACGTTTTATTAAAGCGCTGCGCTTAGCTGAACGCGGCCATTGTTTTACAGTGTTGCAACTAATTTTTTTTTTTAACTTTACCAGAGGCAGCCACTCAAAGACAATGCTGCAAAAAAGACGTCGTGGAGGCTTAAGGCCCGCACAGAACATACGCGCATTAGACGCGAAGGAAGCTTCTCGACGACAAATAGAAGGTGATCCAACGCCAAGTAGGTATGCATTTATGCAGTATGCATAGAATAAACGCTCGCTTGACGCGCGGCAGACGCGGAAAAGTTGCAACAGTTTCTACTTTTACGTCGGTGACGCGCTGGAGGACTTCGTTCGCGTCTAATGCGCGTATGTTCTGTGCGGGCCTTTACGCTTTATTAAACCGTTGCAGTACTGCGGTTACCTGAACGCGACCATTGAAAGCCAGATCTATTTGATGGTTCTACTTTTCTAGTACGCTCTATTTCAACATAGATGGCACGCAGATGTAAATACTACATTATATGTACATTTTACATCGCACATGCAATATTTATTTTTCAATTTAATTTGCAGTGCCCCAATAACTATAAGAGATTACCCAGTAATTAATTCAGATCTACTTCAAAGAGCTAGTTTCCGGCGGTATTCCAAGACTAACAAGGTTGATTTTTATTTCTGATGATTGAACAATTCACTTAACTAACAATCAGGGACGTAATTACCATTAAACGTGATGCTTAAGATCCCATGACATAAGAGGGAAGCACTGTTTCCTATGTAACGGAGGGTCCTTCACCATATTTTTTTTAAGTAACTAAAATTTGTAGTTGCTACAATGTAATAATTAAATAAATGTAAGAGGAACACATCCTCTTCCGCCCATCCAAAATTTAGGAGGGAAATTTACTCGATTTTCAAATTAATGATAATAAGCCGAATTTGCAACAAAACGATGAGCTGTTAATTTTGCTAATTCGATCCCCCATAATAGTTAACACCACCCATTACCCGATAGTTTTGGAGCAATATTTCAAGATTAACGAGGATGAATTTTGAGCACGTTCGATATTAACACGGATAAAACGGATTTAGTAGAGTGTTAAGGCGTAAAGTGAAATGCAAATTGTGCATCGCCTTTACATTTTATTTAAGTAAGTGGGCCAGTTTATTTTCTAGAGGATAAACAATTCATTTTGTTTTATTTTTAAGGATTTGATTGTAACAGCAGCTTGATTAGCAATTATTAATTAATGCAATGAGAACCGTTAATATGTTTACGATTGCTGAAACTATATTAATTGACATCTGGTTAATGTACAACATACGTATACACTAAAGTGTTACGTTACACTGAAGGCATATTTGTGATTTTTACTGAATTCACATTTGGGTTACTTTCTAGCCAGCCGCTTTTAAATGATAAGTAACGCGCGATTCATTTTTCTCGTAATAAACCATTCTCCGATAAATTTCACAAAATAAAAAAAAAGGCACAGAACCTGTTCGCTAGACTTTTTTACGTTTCTTGTTACGTCAGCTGGTAGATGCAGTTTATAAATTTCCCAATGCAACACTGACCTATATATATACAAATAAAACTTTCAACACTTTTAATGACGTTAAGTGCTTCCTAAACTTGCAGAAACAAATAATTAAGTTTTAATTAATTCAAGCAGTGCGTTCCAAAAAATAAAATGTATAACACATATCATATCGTTGTACGTACAACAATAAAAGACATGCCATATCATCGCCGTTGGAATATTAATGAACGTGATATAAAAGCATGGAAGTTCAACGGGAATAAAGTCTGTGTACGCATACATATGCAAATTTGGTCCATATAAAATCTATCAAATGTTAAAGCGCTTTTTTGCAAAAAATAAAATCCAGAGGATTTGCGAAAAGCACGTTTAAAACGCTACTGCATCGCGGATTTAATTAAACATGCAAAATCTCTAAAAGCAAAAAAAGAAACAAGCAAACTATCCTCTTAATTAAAATGGTTTAATAATTTAAAATTCGAGTACACAAAATATCGAATGGAATCGTACAATATCAAAAGCAGAATATAAGATAAAAAATAATTTAGAAAAGATACTACAATCATTTATTAGATTTTGATTCGAAAGATGTTTGAAAATAGAAAATAAAAATGGAAATTCAGTTTCATTTTTTCAAATAAAAATGTAATCTTTAAGATTTCAAACCCACCCTGAACTGAAAGAAAAAGAAAAAATGAAGAAAGTAAAAAAAATATTTATTCGTTGTTTGAATTGGTTTCCCGTTGGAACCGCGTCACGTTGACTTTTCTTCTACTGCCATCTTCTTCATCTTCATCTTTTTCTGTGGCAGTAGAAGTTAACGTGACGCGGTTCCAATCGGAAGCCAATTGGACGACGGCCGCGGAAGCTTTCAAGTTAAAATATTTATTTGTTTTAAATAAAAATAATTTCAAACTCGAACTCACTAAATTCTATAGCGTGAAAAACGAAGCAAAAGAGAAATAATTTTCAAAGAAAATGTGATATTTTTATTAAAAAAAAACTTTTCAATGTAAAAGAATATAAAATTGGAAATTTAATTTTTTTTTATATAAAAACGTAACTATATAGATATCTCTTTTTACACTGAAACAATAAAAGAGTAAAAACATTATTTTAAGTAAATTTTATTTTTAAAATTAAAAGAGTTTAGTAATTTTAAAGTTGAATCCATCAAGTAATTTATTTTACACTTTGAAAAAGAAAAAAATGTGATTTTTTTCCACTATATTTTCCCCAAGCTTGAAGGCTTGTCGGGGAGGTATGTTTGGCTAGTTATTTATGTATTGCCCGTGGCGGCTGCGACCGACTTACAGATGTTTCTCTCTCCTTCGGCATTCTTTTCTTCTGATACTTTTCCTTTTTTTTTGTGCAACATAAAAAATCAAAATATACTATCCCCTTAAAAAAAGTAAATATAAAATAATAAATAAAGAGTCTTCTTTTTTTATACCTCGTTTCAATGTTTAAAAAAATTGTAAAAAATAACACCCCAAAGAAATATGTTGAAATAAAGATAAACATTTCATTTAATTTTTAAGCAGAAAAAAATATTCTCTATTAAAATATGGTAATACGAATATAGTATATTATTTTACAATTTTCACAAGAAGGTTTATTGTAACACGAGTGGGGTTGGGGTACGACAAGCGGAGCGAAGTGAGCTCGGAGTGCCCCAACAGAACGAATGTTACAATGCCTCTTGTAAAACGTGTAAAATATGCTATTTTTTTCTACTTTGCGTCACTTATTGAGCAAAAATATGAAAAATATTGTTAAAAATTGCATCTCCTTAGTATATGGGGAATTGTAGTTGTAATGCGTGGCAATACTGATAACCTTTCGTTTAAAACAAAAATCAAATTTTTCTGTCTTAATTTGTTAGTGTTCTTTGATATTTATTTAATTAAATTATACGCACAAATTTTGTCATTAATTAATATTTAAAAATCAAAATGACAAGTTATTAATTTTTCTTGTCCAGCTTCATTGTGAGTATTCTGTTAAATAACAAATAAATAATAAATTATTTAGTAAATTCTATAAAAGATCTTCAATTAAAAATTGACTAAAATTTCACCAAAAACAGTTTCAGCATGAGCCACGTTGTGAAGCTGTTTTTGGTGTCAGAATGAGCTCATTGTGAACGCAAAGTAGAAAAATAAATGAATAATATAGAATTAAAAAGGAAATTTGAGTCTTTACGTAATTTTAAAAATTCAAGATATACATACATAAAAAAAGAAACAAAGAAAGAATAGAAAAAAGTTAAGTTTTTATTCCTCGTTTCAAAATGTTGCAGAAAATAACACTTGAAAAAAAAAAGTTAATATTATTTAATATTATATTAAAATATATTAATATAATAAATTAATAATATAGAATTACAAGAAAATTTTATGTAATTTTAAAAATTAATTTCCTCATGGAAAAAAAAGAATAGAAAAATAAATAAATAAAAAGTTTTTCTTTCTTACTGCTTGTTTCAAAATACTTAAAAAATTATAAAAGAATACATAATATAATTTTTTAAGCTTCAGCAAATTTATTAACTTTGCAGTAAAATTTTAGAATTTCCCATAATTGGCATTAAATACCGGGTGTTTATAGAACGGTACCAGGTCAATAACTAAGTTAATAATGCAGATATTTAAAAAAAATTGTCGTTTTGAATGACAATAATACACGAAAAACTCACATTTTCTATGTCCTGACCCCTCCTACATTAGGGTAAATGCTTTTAAATGGAATACATTATAGATATCATGTAATTTAGACTTTATTTTATTAGCAAATTAAAGAGACTATATTTTATTTATTAACTATATTTTGAGTATAAATTAGTTATGAATTACGTGAAAATAAAATAAACAAGAACATATTTTTCTAAGGATATCAATCACTAAATTGGTCATCGTTCTGCAAACTTTCGGTATAAGGAAACATTCCTTTTTATTTAACAACTTACGTATAGAAAATTGATTATTATTAAGAAGCCAATTAAAATTTAAAAAGCCTTAAATTAAAAAGTGAACCGGAAATAAAATGATTGGAAAAAAAAAGGTAATGGATTCTGTAGGAAGTGCTAATTTTTCGCACTGAATAAGTCAATAAATTCTGAAATTTAATCGCTTTTTGTACTAATTAGTTTTTGAATTTATTAATTTTTAAAATTTTCTATTTATTTTTTTAATTAGAAAATTCACATCCTTACGATCGAATTATTTTAGAATCATACGTGTTAAAATTAGCGAAGTAAAAATGATCGAAAGCGATTGTGAAATAAGAATTTTGTCCAATGCGTCAACGTACGTCAAGTAAAAGAAAGTGATGTCCGGATGCGTAACAAATAAGATCATAAAAAATCCGGATTCCTTTTACAGAGGTGACCAAAAGCGAACGTTGCATCCGGGGTAGAGCTTTACGAAACCCGCCAAGATGTGATTCTTCCACTCGCAGCAAAGGAGTTTTTATGGAGAGTGGGGTTAACTTTCACATGTATATATAAAACCACCGGAAGATTTTAAGTGTACTACTTTCTATCCAGTTCTACGGTTTCGTATGAGACGTACGAACAATTAAACTTACGAGACTTGTGATATATTAGTCGACATGTGGTAGTGTTGTGCTTGAATTGCTTCGGGGACATACAGTGTACAAAATATTTGGTGTTATTCAGTTATCGGATATTTTTTACGTAAGTATTTATCTCCAACATCGAGTTTTTTCGAGAGTGACGGTTTTTCGCGCGGTGCTTCAAATTCAAATTTAAAAGTTCATTTACCGCGGGCACCAGTGACTGGTTTTGGTTTAGTTCGGTTGGTTCCATGTAAACACGTTAGTACCGTGTCCGTATCCGTTAATTTATGAAAGCTATACCCGTTCTTGGACATAGCTATGGGCCATCTCTGTGTAAGATGTGTTATTGAGCACACAGTAGAAGTAAAGCAAGTTAGTGTGTCACTGGACTCCTTCGAGCAAGCGCACTTGTCATCGGCATCAATACTTCTTATCTAGTGCAGGTGCTAATTATTACATACTGGAAGCCATTTTTCTTGAACCATTCATAACATGATATTTTATCTTACATAACTCTGATTCTTTTTTTGATTACAATTAATTAGTTAAACCCAAAAAAATATAAACAAATTAGGATCGTTTAATAAACATCATGTTGATGCCGATGAAATAAATAAATTAAATATTGAATAATAAATTATTTACTGTGTGAGAACGAAGTTTTATGAGGATATTTGTGCATGCGTAATGTTGGATATAATTCTTTGGGTTACTGGAAGCAAATAAATCACTGAGGCAAAGCAAAATAAACAACTGAAATTTATCAATATGATATTAATCAAAATAAAAAAAAAAACAAAGTTTGATTCTGTTTGACATTATTAATACAGCAACATTTTACAAATAATTTTAAAAAAATATGAGTAAATACTTTTTGAATTATAAATGCAACGGAGTTCATTACATATTAAATCACCCCTGTAAAACCTAATTATTTTTTTTTTAAATACATACATATGTAGCTTTTTCACATATAACGTTTCTTCCTTCAATTCAAGCGTACCGAGTTTAAATATTAAAGCTTGCTCGTTTTTTACAGTTAATGTAACGTAAAATTCATCGTCAAGTTATACGGCATGTAAATATATTATGTTATTTTCTTCTTAACGTGCGTAAATATTATTTCTAGTTAACAACAGAAGCAATTAAAATGTGTAATGAGTGTAATGTTACATTCTGGCGTTCGCTCTATTTTCTAACCGAATAAATTTATTTAATAAACTGCGAGTAAACCGTTAAATACGACCGGCATGCATTTTTTAATACATTGTTCTAAATTTTCCGGCGAACCAATTCCGAACGAACTAATTGGATTTTTTGACTATTCATTTGAAGCAACCGAATTTATGCAGTTTAATTAGGATTGGTGTTAATTAACTATCGCTGTTATCACATTGTAAACCAGGCCTTGAGGCGTCGCTTCATTAATTAGTTTCAAATTACAATCGGAAATTTATCTCTGGCCAACACTAAGATTTCCTGTCGTCGATATTATCTCATAAAACAATTAAACTAACCAACTAATTTAGGAGCGAACGTTGTTCCTTCCGGAGGAACTAATTCTCTAATTAACTAACTTATAAAGGTATTAGTTAGCTTTGACATCTTCGAGGATCAAGTTCTTTTTTTAATCAAATTATAATCGATGACTTTCTACTTTGGAATTATAAATAATAAAGTAGGCAATTATTCAAAATTATAAAGGCTCGTCGACGTGAAAGAAAAAATGGAGAAATCTCACACAATGACATCAAACCAGCAATCTGTTCTGGTTCCAAATCAAATACAATGGAAAAGAGAAAACAATCGAAGTTGGAAACAATAGACAGAAATTCCAAGTGTTTAAATACTTAACGATTTTCTTACATTATTTTCTACTCAGATCTTCACTTTGTACAGAATGTCTAGTGACGATGTAAAATTGTTTTAATGTTTTCATTACTAAAAGAAAAGTGTAAGTTACTTTTTTCGACTGTCATCTTCTTCAATAAATATAAACATTTAAATTGCTTAAATTTCACGAAAGAAATCAAGTTAATTGATAAAAGGTAAAAAGCTTTTGGGGTACTTAGGAGTTTCAAGGAATGAAGAGATGGCTACCACACCAAGTTGGATAATCTGTATCACGTGTAACGATCTAGTTGTGCTGAAACAATTTCACTTGAGGTGATGCCGTAGTAATTTAAAGAAGTTACGATAGAAATTACAGAGTATTATATCAACGAAGAGCAAGCGTATGTTCTACTTTCTGCATCGCCGAATGGAAATGTCGGTCGTGATCAAATAGATAACATTGGTAGGCATCTGCATTTCTCTTCTGTTCTTACTGGAGCAACTGCAAACTGATAAGACAAGGTCACGCATCTGCTAATAGTGGTTAAGTAGGACTTTGGTAATTGTGAAATGTTCCGTTATATTAGTTCTCCTAATGTGAATGGAGGCTTAAGAAACAAACCTAATTGTTTTGTTAATAAGTTGTGTTCCTGTTATCGGAGTGCAAAATTTCATCCATGCTCTGTTTCATATGTAATTATTGGTGTATGTGGTGGAAAGGGTGACAGGTAGAGAACGATAGGGAGAGAAAGCGTCTTTTTTGAGTAACTGTTTTTGCACGAAAACGGGCGCCATACGGTGCGGATATGAAGGGAGAAAGTGGGCCATATGATATGTCTTGTTGGGAAGTGAGCATGCAATTTAGGAGTAGCAATTTGAGCTGTGAACGTTCGTTCCTAGAGTGAATTAGAAGAGACGATGCATTCGCATGCAGGGCGCTGAACTTCTTCAGTGTGTTAGTAGGTCAGAGTCCTTCAGGTGTGGAGAGGCGAGGCAACTACGGTACGGTTGGCGCTCTCTTGCACATCTGCCGGGGCTACCTTGACGTAGTTTTTAATTTTTTTCTTGATTTCAGGATTGATAACGGCGCAAGTAACACCATGCCAAACTCACTTCAGCTCTTCGCACTAGGCATCATCAACCTCTTGTTGCTGCAAGTAAGTTGTTGAAATACATAATCTGCTGGTACCTCCATTAACATTACATAATCCAACCCGCATATCTAACTCATTGATGTTAATTTCAGAAAAGTAGAAGTGAAGCTCCTCTCACAGATTCATCGGCCTTACCCGTTGAACACCGATCCGTATACGGAGCACCCCTATCAGGACCAGGATATGCACCCCCTGCTTTATTACAAGATGCAGACGGTGGTCAAGGCGTTGATGATCCTTGGCCTTTAGCAACCCCCGACATGCCCCAAATTAAACACCTCCAAGTGCAATGCGAGAAGACTCACATGCGTGTCAACATCGAATTCGACCGGCCCTTTTACGGAATGATCTTCTCGAAAGGTTTCTACAGCGACCCACACTGTGTCCATTTAAAACCAGGAACTGGACATTTAAGTGCGACTTTCGAAATTTACCTCAACAGTTGTGGAATGTCCTCGTCGGCTAACCACAACGCGGCTAGTTACGGTGGACCAAGTCCCAGCGGAAGCTACGTCGAAAACACCATCATAATCCAGTACGACCCCTACGTGCAAGAAGTTTGGGATCAAGCGAGGAAGTTACGATGCACCTGGTACGACTTCTACGAAAAGGCCGTAACTTTCAGGCCATTCCAAGTTGATATGCTGCACGCTGTTACCGCTAATTTCTTAGGCGATAACTTGCAGTGTTGGATGCAAATCCAAGTGGGTAAAGGACCGTGGGCCTCGGAGGTATCAGGCATTGTCAAAATAGGACAAACAATGACCATGGTCTTAGCTATCAAGGATGATGAAAATAAATTCGATATGCTTGTGCGTAACTGCGTGGCTCATGATGGAAAACGCACGCCAATCCAATTAGTTGATCAATACGGATGTGTTGTTAGGCCGAAAATCATGAGTAAGTTCCAGAAGATTAAGAACTTCGGGCCCTCAGCTTCTGTGGTTTCGTTCGCCTACTTCCAGGCATTTAAATTCCCTGATTCTATGAACGTGCACTTCCAATGCGTCATCCAAGTTTGTAGATACAATTGTCCAGAGCCTAAATGTGGAGGACATGGACTTGGATTGAATGGCGATTACAATACTGCAGGACTTACTAACGCGTTGGGCTTGGGCGATTTTGGAGGACATACGGGAAATATCAGCCCTGAGTATGGAGCCCCACTTTTAAATGAATATGGGCTACCTTCTGCATTTCCGGATCCACGACATCCATCTGGACCTGCCGGGGCATACTCGGAAAATACGGCAGATGTGGTGCCTGCGCCCCAAGCACAGACATCATCATCATCAACATCGAATCCTTTGAATCCTTCTTCGCCATCGCCTCAGTCGCCTTCGCAGAATAGTAATGAGATACACCTACCACCTCCACCGCCTCCTGGACATCATGGAATCTACAATACAGTGAAGAGGAAAATTGATGAATTCGAGGGCAATTTAGCAACTTTGGGAGGTCGACCTAGATCGGTGGAAAATCTACCAGCTGAGTTGCAAGGTGCAAGAAGACGAAGAAGTGTTGAGACGATACACGTAGTTGTTAGCCACGTGTACAAACGTGAAGCCCAAGAAATGACGGATGTGAACACCAGTCGAACAATTCAAGTCGTTGCACCTGGAGATGTGAATTTTGCCCTTAATTCTGTGGCCAGTAACGAAACCGTCGTGATACAATCAGCATCTTCACCTGATCCCGAAACAATTTGCATGTCGGTGCCAAGTTTCGTAGCTGGACTTGTAATGCTCTTGTTGGTTCTTATCGTGGCTAGTCTTGTAGCAGCGTTCCTTTTCGTGAGGGTGCGTGCGATCGATCGTAAGGGTGCCGCAACTACATTCGTTAATACCCGAGGTTATAATAACGCGGAGTTCGTGAAAGTGGCTAACTGATAAATATTGACCAACTCACGCTAGGTGTATTTAGAACTTTCCAAAGATGTTCAGGTTAAGCAAGTAATTAAGTGCATGTGAGTGCGCGTCCCTTCGTCTCGAGCACACATCGCCATCGTTTATCTCACGCATTTCCTAATCCTTCCTTCTCGACCCTTGTTATTATTTATTAATTCCCATTAATCATTCCAGTGGGTCTGCTCTTGAAATGCGACTTAAATGCGAAATTCAATCAAGAGTATACTCTCACGAGCGTGAATCCAATCTTATTATTTATAATAAGTTATTTTATTGTGTTTTTTTTTTTTGTATTTATACAACCAGAATTATGTTTAATGCACAATTATGTAACAGTTGAGTGTATAAATGTAAAAAAAGTTGTTTCGTAAACATTCGTTGTTTATTGCATTACAAATCGTGTAAATCAATGCCGCTCAAGGTGTAGAGCGAGTACCAGGCCGCTCCACTTACCTACTTCGCAATCAAAAGGAGCAGCAGCTAGTCTCGTTAGTTAGGATGTAGGCAACAACATGTAAATAAGTGTGTATCTAAATACTCAAAATAAATTTAATTTAACTTATTACATCACTCATTTTTACATGAACATCACACACACTATACATACAACTATTCAAATAAATTACACTGAAGAATACACACACCTAGTTTAATTAAAAAAACAAAAACAAAAACAAGGAGCACAGAAATATATCCTCGAAAAAACAAAATGCAAGAGATCACATCCTAAAATAAGTTCCTATGAGGGAGCACAAAGTACAAGTTCCTATACTTATAAATTATTGGAAAAAAAAATTAATAAATAAATAAAAAGTATATGAGGGGAGAGGGCACAAGTTTCCAACTTCATTAATTACTAGAAACTAAAGAAAAAAAACGAATCAAAAGAAGTTTATAAATATATGAGAGCTTATTTTGGTGATTTTTAAAAAGCTGTAAAACTCTGTATGTGTTCTACTCAAAAATAAAAAAAGGTACGACTTTATAATAAAAAAAAAAGAAAAGAAAATAGCCTATTTCACTCCTTACAAAATAAATCATATGTTAAACTTCTATAAATTCATAAACTGCAAGTGTAGGTATTTTTTAAAATTTATTTCGAAACAACAAATAAGGAAACCGTGAATTCAAACTGTAGAAGAAGTCAATCAAACCATAAAGACATGAAAAAAAAAAACGACGTCGGAAGTCGTCTTGCAAAGTCGTCCAAGTACTAAATACAAGCTTTTTATCCGTGCATTTAACATCTGGCATCATTAAAGTCATCCACAAGCACCAACGAACAAGTATACACGTTGCAAAGTTATTAAAAAAAGGTTCAGATAAGAATGACAAGATTATGTCACGTAATTTTCTGGCCACCCAATATAAAAGCAGATTAAAAATTGAGTTGAACTCACTTTCTCGTGCATCATAAACAAAAAAGTTACAAGGAAGAAGACCTGCAAAATAATTGCTCATATTTTCAATTAACTGACAGGTGAGTTTATTAAAATTGATGGGATTCGATAAACCCACGTTCACTTCTTCTAAAATGTAGTTGTTACAAAGTACAAATGGCTGATAAATTAAAAATGTGTGATAACCACCGAAGCAAACACTCGAAAATCTAAATGCGTCGGTACTTAATTTTATTATTCGAACTGTACAAACACGTACGTAATTATCGAACGCGGCCTACCTTGTTTAAAGAGAACAGGATGTTCGTTCTTGCTTAATTACAATGCTCGGATAAATTGTTCTAAATATCGCGACTGCATTGTTTAGCCAACGCTTTAATTACATACCGCGTTAAGGCATAACCACTTTCTCGTACATCCGGGTGCTGTGATATAGATATTCATAACGGATATGGTACGGGTAGCTACAAGTGAAAGCGACGTTTACATCATAATTTCTTTTATGATTCATAACCCCTACATTACATAGAATTTATTGCAGGATGCACTTTGTATTTGATTTAAAATTACAGTATCTAGGTTATTTAATTTTAAACAAAATTAAAAATGCTCAAGAAAAGAATAAGTTAAAATGTCGTCCCACTCTGTACTTTTAAATTAAGCAAGTGTAATTTATCTTTGAGGAGAACAATAACGCAAATAGAGAATTGCCTACTTTTTTTGTAATTTAAAAAGTCTTAAAAAATTTACATCCTTTTTAATAAAGCCGGAACATCGCTTACTTCCTGCTCTAGTTACTAATGAAGCGCTAATTAAAACAACTAATAATTATGCGGCATATTTACATTTGTCCGTTTTAATTAAACGAAAAAAAATTGTATGTAGATTGAATTAATTTTTGGCTTACTTTTAATTAATTAATTAATTAATTAATTAATTAATTAATTAATTAATTAATTAACCTGTTCAAGTGAATAAGTTTTGAGGGAAAACGAATCACAAGAGCCGTGAGTTGAGTACGCGAAGGTCTATTACGGTCATTGTCAAGGTTGACCTACTTGTGCTTGTATTAAGAGAAAGTTACACGTTATAAAACACCGGATTTATTCTTTTTTTACGATTGTCTGTATGCATATTAGTTTTCGAAATTCCAACCATATTAAAAAGTATAGGGTGTACCTAACACAGGTAGTACATACATAATTCTATTTGAATTCGAAAATTTTAAAAATAAATAAATGAATTAATTTCTTGGCAGTTACAAGAGTATGATGTATAATTCAGTGCAGCAATTGATTATTAAATAACAAGGGCATTAAATTAAATACGAAATAGAAACTGTAATAATATTTATTCATATGTATGGGAAAGTTAGACGGTTGTAAGTGTATTATGATTATGACGCACAATTTCTCTTAATTTAATAATTACGGCAAATAATGTAAATTACGTAGCCGGTATTAACAAAAAGAGTGGCTGAACTGGGTGAAAACACGATCTACTTCTCTTGAAAATTGCTATGAAAGTGTTACAAACCAATAAATTTATATAAGCAAAATAATAACTCCGTGGAATTTGTTGTTTTAGAACTTTTTGCGTGCACCCAATCACAATTCGGTTTTAAGTAGAACGTAGATTTCCTGAACGTAATCAGTAAGGTGATGATGCTAGAAAATTCTAATATTGGCTCGTCTATGCAAATTTAGACCTTATTAGCTGATTTGGCATTAATTAACACACAAAAAAATTCGCAGCGGTACAAATACCACACATTTTCACCGTTATTATTTTTTCTGTTAATTCGAAAGAGAAAACCTGTATGTCCATCCTAACTAACTAGAACTAGTTGAAACGAAAACTGTTATACCTACAACTTCCACTTACGAAAATGATGCAAAATCAAAACAGTTAAAATTTACTTCGCGTCGCGAAATTTTTTGTTATTATCTAACGTGTACAATAAGTAACGAGTTGGAATTTTTCATCAACCCAAACCAGCTGTTTATTTTTTTAAATCTTAAATAAGTATTACGCTGTAATACTTCTTACACACCTCCCGTGTAATTGTACACGCATGAAATATTTGATTAGAATATTAGAAAGTTGATAAAAGTACATCAAAATGTAGAGTCAAGGTCGAGAGTAGACAGAATCCGGATGCGGACGTGGCCTAGATTTCTCTACTTTTAATAAAAAGAATTATCCATCAAATCGTTAAAATGCTCTTTCTAATACACAGCGGTAATCAATTCTGCTATTACATTAACTATAACAATTTTTAAGACAACGAATTGGACACTCAAAGGTATTTAAATAGATCAAGCGTGTAATGATTAATTTGAAAGCTTTTAATTTTAGAGAATTTAATTTGATTCTAATGATATGATGTTTAAATTCCAAATTTTTCCTTTTTCATCCTATGAATACATTGAAAAAAAAAAAAGAAAAATTCAAAAAAATTCTTCCTTTTTTGTACTAGTAGTAGATCATAAAAAATTTATGATCGCTACAATTTGTGTTGCTTTTATTTATGTAGAAAAGTATGAACGTCATCGATGCGATGAAGTAAGAGAAATGCAATTTCTTGTAATAATTAGAAATATCCGTAATTGCATTGAAAAGTTGTCTCACATCCAGGTCGATAATCTAGTTGTACGTACAACCAGACACATCTATATAAGCAATCATATGCTTTACTGCGATTGGTGGTCTTTTACATCTTACATTTAGGTTACTGTATCAAAGCTTTCAGTCAATTACCATAAAATTTTATTGCTTCAGTTTTCCTGCGTAAATACGCGTACGCACGCATAAATTTTCGCGGTGCAACGGTTTTAATTATTCATGCAAATTCCCATTCTCAGACGATAACAGAATTACACATGAACATGTAATATATATTATATATAGCCTACACCTTTCTATGTTATGTAAAAACTTTAGCACCTGTTGTGCTGTTCGTTTTAATCTTAAATTATGTTTTACCTTATGATTTAACAATAAAAGAAAAATTATTACAAGCTAAACTTTCTAAATTATACTGGATGTCATTAATCTTGGTGAATCTTTTTTATGTAGAATATGTAAATTACAATCGATTTACAAAAAGAAAACATAATAAAAGTTTGTTTAATAAGGGAGATGGGTGTCATCTAACTAGGTAATTATTTTCATATAGAGTGATAGTATACTAGTGCATGTGCACCAATTGGGAAACACATGATTACATATATATTTTCAGTGTCAATTAATACTGAGCAAAAGTTTTCCTCTACATTTTAAAAATTCATATCTCCCTTATTAAAAACCTTTTATTATATTTTCTTTTTGTAAATCGCTACCGTCGTTCTATATAAAAAGTTTTGCTAAGATTCATGACACCCTGTATATAAAATTATTTCAAACAATAATGATATATGTACTTAATTTTAATAAAGTATTCATCACTATTTTACAAGTTGACTAAGAAGGCTTATAGTATGTATGAGTGCTACAATGCATTCAGCAAGTATAATACAGGGAGATCGAAATTGATTGTCCTGATCCTACATTGCGTTCAAGGAGCTTGATTTCGATATTAGGTTCGTTCCATTCGTCAGGATTTCAAGTTCTGAACCGTTCAAAATCCTACTGAGCATGAGCAGTGCACAAAATTGGATATAAATTTCATACTACGCATGATTTGAACGATTCTGAACTTGAAATTTTGCCAAATGGAACAGACCTATTTACATTCAATTATTAAAATAAAGTCAGCGACATAGTGAGATCTGGGGAAGTTAATAGATGACCCAAAATTTTGTTGACAGTTCAATGCCGTTCATTCGTGAAAAATGGTTTATTTCATTGTAATAGCAATCTGATCAAACAATAATTATATTCTCTATTAATTAGGTTAGGTTTGGATGTAAGTTTCATGAATGTTCTATGCACGAACTGCTTTACCTTGACGTGTAAATATTGATATTAAACTCACAGAAAGTAGTGTAGGATCAGGACAATCAATTTCGATCTCCCTGTATATAATAGTACTGTTTATTTAATAAAAAAAAAACAAAAAATAGTTTTAAAAATGAATTCGTTGATATCTAGGAAGTTTTGATTTTAACATGTAATAGGACTGGTAAATTAGGTAGCTTTTTTTATCTGTGGTGGTTGCCCAACGGGGTTCTAAGTCACAAAGACTTGTCAAGGACCTCAGGAGTGGGATTGTATTTGAGTGTGTGTAAAGTGTTCCATGGCTTTATTACTTCCAACCTCCTCGCCGTTTAAGGCGAAGCAGTGTCGAATTTTATTCCCAACACTGAAGGGTACCTGAAGTCGATACAGACCACCCTCCGAGAAAAATCCCGAGTGCGGTTCGAACCAACGACCATGCGATTCAAAGCCGGTCCCTTACCACTTGGACCGTTCAGGCGTTTAAAACAATTATTAACAGTTGATGATAATTTGATGTATGCAAAAAATACTACCATTCTTAGAAACCAAAGTTTCACCAAAACTAGTTTCATAATATCTTAACTTTAATTATTAAACTGTTTTTGATATCACAATAGTTCATTATAAAAAAATGAACATAAACATAAACATTTCATTTAATATTTTTTCATATTATAAACCAAACTTTTGAACACAAAAAGTTCTGAAAAATGCAAATCAAAATTAAATTTCATCTGTGCGAAGTTTTTCAAAAATGTTTTTACGAAATTTGTAAATGTAATTTATTAGACACTTGTAAATTCAATTTAAGTCGGCGTTTCGCTGTATAGTTAAGGAAACTAGAAACAGAAACATAAAGGTAATTTGATTTTTTAAATAACCTTACATAAAGTGAAACTCTTTTTATATTTTTTAGTGTATTTCTTTTATCATAAAATATTAGATAATCTAAAATTAACAGATAATGTAAACAGATTTATATTCTTTTTGGTACGCGCTCCGCAAAATGGTCGCTTAAGAAACTATTTTCAGAACGAAAAACGTATCTTTAGCAACCTCAATCGTCACAGCAACACTTAGAATCCGCTAAAAATTTTTACCGACCTAGTATTTAAAGCTACCATGGCAACACTTTAGCGGATTTTTTTGAGCAAGTTTCAATGAAATAAATCAAGTAACTAAGTATAAAATTCAACTCGTTGCTATGATTACCGATCATTGCCATGTCTGATGATAGGGACAATTTAGACTTGCTAATTCGAAATTCGAGCAATTTAACATTAATGTTGGTGATTTGGCGACCGTGTACCAAAAAATATTGTTTGTACCACGTACGCAAAATGGTTTTAGGGGACTCATCTTATTAAGGACAAGGCGACGTCCCCTAAAACCTTATTTTGTGTACTTGATACATAAACTACTATTTTGAAGAATTCAATAAATCAAATTGGCAAAGTTTGTAGAAATATTTTAAATTTGCGTGCAAAAAAATATAAAAAATTAATATTAAAAAAAAATTCACTTTATTCAGTGTTATTTAAAAAAATCTAATAACCTTTTGCTTTACGTCAATTTTTAAATTGAATGTACAGTCAGAAATAAAAGTAATGTCTTTCCAATAAAAAGTTAAATTGATACCTAATCTACTTCTGACCGCTATAATGAGTAAGGGGATAAGCGGATAGACATGCATCAAATTCGTTTGCTTGGCAGCCTGCTTGTTATGGTGATCAGCCATTTACATTTTATTGGAGAGATATTACTTTTAATTCTGACTGTACGCGATTTCCCACTCCCATTAACTTTCAATTTAGAACAAACTGTCTAAAGAGAAAAACTAAAGTTTACGTTATTTTAAGTATAACACTCTGTATATTCGTATATATTTGGATTCTGAATCAAATTTTGTCTATGTTAATATACAGGGTTATTTATTCACGTAAACCGTTCGTTAAAAGTTTTCAAGGAAGGGTTTAGATAAAAATTGGAAATTTACGGAGGAAAGATATTTCAAAAGCAGCTTTTGAAATAAAATAAAACTGACTTCTAGTCACTTCCGGTTTTACCGGAAGTCGCCATCAACTCACTTATTTTGAATGGTATGTAATACATACAAAAAAATGCTATTCATTTCCCTAGCTTTAAATTGTACCATTTTTGAAGTATTTTGAATTTTCTTAAAAATCTATTAGTTACGGATCTAAAAGATACTACTACCACTCCACTCGAAGATATTCAACAGTGAAAAGTATTTTTTTGAAATAGAACAATCAATATTTTAATGCACCATCGTATGTGGAATTAAATACTATTAGCATTCCCTATGTCTATACCTTTAACAGTTCTTGAGGTACGAGCCATTTAAGTCATAAAATTTATTAAAATCTATTAAATTGAAGAATATTTAATACGCTTAGGATAAGGATAATGGAAAACATTTATATCGTTATATAAAACGTTTAAATGAATCTACAAATTCTCAAATTCTGGTTAAAGAAAAAAACAGTTTTTTTTTTATTTAAAACATGTTTAAAATTGACTTGAAATTAATCATGTTTTAAACAAAAAAAAACTGTTTAAAATTAAATAAAACAAATGTTTTTTTGTTTAAATTTATAACACTTTTATAATTGCTTCAAATACTCTCACAACCTAAATATACATATAGTAAAAAGGAAAAAGTAGTTTTTAGTTGTATTGCGAAATGTTAAAAGTTTAAAAATATTTACAATAAAAATTCTAGAGACATTCATTTTGCAATTTATAGAATTGAAATAAAAAAAATAGAGGACAGTTGTGGGTTTTTAATTTTCGTCTAAAAATGTTTTCTACATATGCAGTTTCTAATTTCAATTTCATTTTTTATTTCTTATTTACGTCGTTGAAAATTGTAATTAGTTTACCAACTTTTTCTACTTCTAATGATATTCTAACTGATATTTTAATTTAGAATATACAAAATTAAATGTACTAAACAGACGTTCTATGTTCTTTATGTAACGTTTCAAATACGTCCTCAATTTTTCAGGTTAAGCAAATCGAAAAATTGACCAAACAGCATATGTATTAAACTCTATATACAATTGCCAATAATAATAAGACAGTGGTCTTACAAAATATTTGAAATGAAATTAATATCGCTTTTAAAAGATGATGCATTCTATCCTACCGACGAATTTTCAAATGTTTGAAACACACGCATGTTTTTTCGTATGGTCACCCTATTACTTTCTCAATTAGTTATACTTATTTGTATATATCTGACTTGTAAAACACTTGATTGTGTTATTGCAACAATAACATACAAAATACAAATATTCGAATTCATATTGTCATTTTCTAACTGAAACAGTGATTTAGAAATTTTCTACAGGCTGCCTAAATTTATTTATGTTGATATATTGGCAAACGTCATATTCAAAACATAATGGAATGAATAATAAATAAATAAAAAGTAAATGATTCAAGTACTAGAAAATACATATCATAAATTTTCATATAAATACCATTTTCGAAAACAAATACATATTCATAAATTTTCCTTTTTACTAGAACAGTTCAAGAATGGAATAATTTAAATGAAATAAATTTGATAAATTTAATAGGAAATGTGGAAAGAAACTAAAAATTAAGATGTAACTTTCTAAAAGCAAATTTTATATATTGTTAATAATGTTATAGTTATTTATTTAGTGTATTAGTTTGATTATTAGACCACCAAGTATACTAATATACTGTATATCTAATTTACAATAATAAATAAATAATAAATGCTGACAGATGTTTTTCAATTTCTTATTCTATACATAACTATTATCAGACTGATTATAACCAATCTAATGTAATAAAAAATAGATGTATCAAGAAACTATCGAGAAGTACAGTGTTACCATCAGCGCCAACGCCAATACATGGCCAAATTCAAATAGATCATTAAATAAGACAATTAATTTTTTATTATTAAATACATATTATATCAATAATACAAAACACTTACATCAGAAGTGTTTCTTCTACGCTTAAAACTACAAAAACGAATTTAAAACATCAATTTAAAAAAACGTGTTTAAAACACTTTGTTTAAAACAAAGGGTTTGTTTTTAATTCGGAGTTTTAAACATGTTTTAAACACAATGTTTTAAACAGTTTGTTTTAAATTTTCCAACCCTGTCTGGAAGACATAAAGCAAGATTAAAATAATTTTATTATATTCATTTTCAACTTGATCAATTTCCACAATTTTCTAACTAAATTAAAAGTAAATGATTCAAGTACTAGAAAAAAATATAAATTTACACACAAAATACCATTTTCAAAAACAAATATGTATTCATAAATTTTCTTTTTCTTCCTAGAACAAGTCAAGAATGGAATGATTTAAATGAAATAAATATGATAAAATTAATAGAAAATTGTGCATAGAAATTAAAAGGTATGATGTAATTTTCTAAACGCAAATTTTATATATTGTTTTATAATTTAATTGTTTATTTAATGTACATATTACTTTGATTTTTAGACAATTAAGTATGTTATATACTGTACGTCTAATTTACAATAATACATAATAATAAAATTGACAGGTTAAATAATTTTAAATTTCCAAAAAGTTTTCATTATAAAAAGGTTTTTGCAAAAGTATTTCAAACTTTTCAAGAAGCATTTTTTATTTAAATTGCCGAAACTATTTCTAAATTTAATTGAAAATTCGAACCTCATTGGTATCCCAAGACAAATACATTTTTTCTTTTTAATTTCCAAAAAAATAATTAACAATAATAATAAAATGAAAACTATTTTACAACTTTCTTTACACAACAGTTTCTAATATAATTTGGAAAACCCCTTAAATAGTAACCCGTAGGTTTGAGCGACCCCGGTAACCGAATGAAATACCCAGATACCCGTATCGTGTTCGGGTATATCATATGAGCTCAAGTGCCTGTATAAAACTACAGCCCAGATCTGAGACGAGTATCGAACTTGTGCAGGTAGAGGTAAATTAAATAAAGAAGACCCTCACACGTAATACGTTCGTCTAAGTCTTTGCGATAAGAAAGAGGTGTTTTGGTGTTTCTTGCTGCACGCGAATTGTAATCATTATGTAGTTTCATTGTTTACTATAAAGTTTGTCCCATCAGCAGTTGCTGACGTGAAAACTAACAAATTTGGATGACACATCGGTTCTTCTCTAATTGATTTCACTCTACCCATAAAATTTGGGTGCCCGTATAGTTTCGAGTACCTGTGTAAGTTGGGGTACCCGTATAAGTTTGGATATTTCAACTTAAGCGGACACACGAATTTTACATAAGTGTCCGAATGTTAAAAATAATCTAATTTTATCGTGTAATAACTAGTGAACGGAATTTTATATTTTGTTCGATTATATACAAACGAAGCGGCAACGTATAACGCTACAGCGACGGGTTAATGTACGCGCGCTCGTTGCCCGCCTTGTTCGAAATAAACCGAACAAAATATAAAATTTCGTTCACTAGTAATAACTAGAGTCTACGGTTTTGAACGTGTATTGAAGGTATACGTGTACACGGAAATCACATGTAATTATCTTTTATTCTCCGTGTACACGTGTATTTAAATACACGGATCCGTTCGGTACGTTCAAATCCAGATTACCTAGCAACGGATGTGTTTTTGTATTAAATACACGTGTAATGTGACTACAGGTGTTTACGTGAAATTGAAATACACTGGTACACGTGTATTCAAAATTACACGGACTAAGATCATGATTCGTGTATTATACGTATACACGTGTACTGACATATACGTTAAATAAAGACCTCTAGTGATAACACATAGATACATATACACCGTGATTTTTTGAAAACGATCCACCTGAAATATTTAAAAAATGAAAAGGTGCTCATTTTGAGTGTTTTTTTTTGTTTTTTTTCCCAGTGTTGTTGTTTATTCTGTAATAAAATGCCACTAACACTCTGTTATTTCCAACGCCTAGCGAGATGTTTAAAGATTTAGTAGACCAAAATGTTAATTTTTCAGTTTGTAATTAATTTTTTTTCTAAAAGACAGGTATATTGGCGCATCCTTTGGAGGATAAGCTTTCATTTGAGGTATCACACGATGTGTCATTCCATTAAACATTTTTAAGAGGGTATTCGTGGGGGCACGGGAGTAAATGTCAAAAGTGTGATTTATAGGTCAAAACATCCCCCTTAGAATAAAAGCAGGCGTGTTTTTGGAAAATATTATTTTCCTTTTCATTTTTGAAATATTTCAGGACAAATTACTCGGGTAATAACGGGTATCCAGGTACAAAATGATACTCGGGTAGAACCGGGTATCCGATAATTTCTCTATTTTATTTTAGGGAAGCACTCAGTACCCTAGTAACAATTATGCGGATAGTATTCGGATAACCGATGTCTTCCTTACTTCTACCCGGGTAATAATGGGTACCCGGATAAAAAAATTATACCCGGCTAATAATTATACGAGTAGTAACTCGGGTACCCTATATCTTTCCTATTAAATAGCAGGACTGTGGGTACCCAGGTAGCTCAAACATACGGGTATGTCTTCCCTAATATTTAATATTGATTTATAAAAGAGTCGGAGTCAGAGTTGAAGGTTTTATGTACCGACTCCGCAGCCCTGCTAAATAGTGCAGTGAAATTTTATTTATTACCACAACAGATTTTTTGTCGAAATTAAATTTTAAAAACATTTATACAGTGACTGGCAGAAAGTTAGACACATATGGGAAATTTCTTTATTATCGATTTCTCATAAAAATTTATTGTTTATGAAAGCTCCTGCATCTTCCAAAACTTAAGATGCACATATCAAAATTTGAATACCTCTTGTCATATACCGAGGGAATCAAAATACATATTTGAAATCGACATAAAAAGTACCTTTATTTTACAAAATACGCGGAAGTATTATTTGGAAAAGATGTTCAGAACTGTTATCAGATTTCAAATATGAAATCATGGCCACCTACGATGAAAAAAGAAATTTTACATATTTTTTAATTTTTCTTGTATCAACATGTGTATCATAGAACTTTGAATGTGTAAAGCTGGACGTTTCTTCAGATGTGACATGAATATACTGTAAGATATGTTTTCCGCTCATCTATCAATTAGAAATTATGATCAATAACATTCACACCATAAAATTTCACTTTCTTGTGTCCAAAAAATATTTTTTCGTCCTGGACAGCCATGATTTCATATTTAAGATCTTAAAACAATTCTTAATAACTTTTCAAAATAATTTTTTCGCGTATCTTGAAAAATAAAGATATTTTATTCTTATCTCGATTTCCAATATTTTGATTTCCTGGATGCACGCATATGAAAAACTTTTTTATTAGTGATTTCTCAGAAGAATTTATTCTTTGTGAAAGTTCCTGCATCTTCTCAAACTCAAAATTCACATGTCAGAATTTGAATACTTCTTGTCATATACTGAGGAGATCAAAATATTTGAAATCGACGTGAAAGTAAAGTATCTTTATTTTTCAAGATACGCGAAAATATTATTTGGAAAAGTTATTCAAAATTGTTCTGAGATCTGAAATATGAAATCATGGCTGTCTAGGATGAAGAAATAATTTCTGGACACAAAAAGTGAAATTTTTATGGTATCAATGTTATTGATTATAATTTCTAGTTGGTAGATGAGCCAAAAGCAAAATATATTCATGTCACACCTGAAGAAACCTCCAGCTCTATACATTCAAAGTTCCACGATACACGCCTTGATGCCAGAAAAATTGAAAAAATTAGAATTTTTTCTTTTTCATCGTGGACAGCCATGATTTCAGATTTAAGATCTCAGAACAATTCTGAATAACTTTTCTAAATAATATTACCGCGTATTTTGAAAAATGAAGGTACTTTACTCTCATGTCGATTTCAAATATTTTGATTTCCTCGGTATATGACTAGAAGCATTCAAATTTTGATATGTGCATTTTGAGTTCGAGATGAAGGGGCTTTCATAAAGAATATTTTTTTCTGAGAAATCAATAATAAAAAAAAATCCCATATGTGTCTAACTTTCTGCCGGTCACTGTATATTTTGTCTTTTCAAATTTAATTTCAACATTTTTGACATTAGATTAATTCTACGTAGAAATCATGAAGACAGTTAAAATTTTAGAACCCTTTTAAGACACTCACTGTACGATAATACTTAAAAATAAATTAGTTTCTGAATCAGTATGAAATCCCACTTCAGAGAATACAAGCTGGTATTAATTGGGTTGCCTATCCATATGTACAGAACCTTTATATTTTTATATAAAGATAAGAAATTGGTAATTTAATTCGTTTTAATCAATTTGTTGGTTACCAAATACGCGTATTTATTTTTTAAATTAGTTTACAAAACATACAAGCTGGATTGCTTTCCCACAGGTAAGTACCTTTAACGATTTAGAACCCAAAATTTTTAAGTCAATACCACAAAAGATAAAAAACTGGAAATTTAATTCGTTTTAATCATTTGGTTAAAGTGTAATACAATTGCCTACAGGCTTAATATTCGTGTTGTTATGAATTCTTTCCTATCTTATCCAAAGTTCAAATTTCATGGGATTATAGAATTTGATTAAAAGAAAGAATGTGTACAATTAAATAAAAATAACTTAGTTTTTTTTTTTTTTTTTTGAAAGTAGCTATATTATATTGTAATTTAACAAAGCTTAAAATACGCAGTTAAAGGTCAACCGGTTGTTTAAAATAATTTCCTGGCACGCGGCTAATTATTGCCAAAAATTATTACATAACTTTAAGAGGTTAGCCAGTTGGAAAAGAACGTCGTTTTGATCTATTATTTCATTGGAATTAATTTATTGACCGTATAAAATCTAAACAGGATGAACGGACGCTCTACAAATCACACTTATCAAATGCATTATTAGCTCCGCTCACACCAACACCAACAACCAGCAGATAGATGCATTTGAATTACCGTTTCCTACCTACACGTGTCGTGCGCGATGTTAACGCAAAGATATAGATCCATATTACGCATATTAAAGCAAAATTTCGACTTGAATCAAATTCGCTTTCATTCAGCAGAGAGTTTGATAAGAACATATGATGCGACCAAAGCAATTTGCAGATGTAAGTACACCCAGAAACTACATTAATTCATTGAGCTATTAATTAACAAGTAAATCCTAATTAACACACCACACATACATAAGCTACAATCAGACCGCTTAATCACAGCTTTATTAATTTTAATTGACCTTAACCTTCATTTAATTAAATTAAAAAAAAATAAAATATTTTAGCCAAAAAATTACCAAAGGATGTTAACATCGCTGGGGTATTCGCTTGCAACGAATTGGACTTGAAAGAAGTTAACATATATGGATTCGATTATGATTACACTCTAGCTCTGTATAAACCAACCATGGATTATCTATTATATAATTTAGGAAGGCAGATCCTAATCGAACAATACAAGGTTATTAAACTTACAAGTACGTAGCCAATAATAACGAAAGAAATTTTCAGTATCCGAAAGAAATTGGCAAGCTCGAGTACATCCCGGATTTCGCAATACGAGGTTTACACTACGACATACAAAAGGGTGTCCTATTAAAATTAGATTCTTTTCTACAGATTCAATTTGGATCAGTTTACAGGGGGCTCACCGCTTTATCAACTGAAGAAGTATTAAAACTCTACAAAAATAGGATCATACCGATTGTGTACGTCGAAGGAAATCTAAGAGAAGGCAGAGTAAGTTACTCGAAACATCTCACATCGTTAACCCATTTGTATTTCACTTCCAGAATAGCAATGTAAAGATGATTCAACTAGCTGATTTATTTTCCGTACCAGAAATGGGCTTGCTATGTAACGTAACTGATTATTTCGAGAAAAAACATATCGATTACCATCCAGAAATTTTATTTCGTGACGTACAAGTTTGTATTGCAACAGAAAATAAATTAATTCGATACAGCCAATTATTTTACAGGATTCGTTGTTTGATGCTCACTTAGTAATGCACAAGATAGTTCCTGAGAATGTTTCATACTATTTGGAACCAAACAAGAAGCTGCGGGCTTTCTTCGATAGACTCAAGGCAGCCAACAAGAAGCTCTTTGTCGTAACTAACAGTCCATTTAAATTCGTGTAAGTCACCTCGGAAGGTCCACACACGTTTAATATGAACTTACACGTCTTGCAGAGATAAAGGAATGGAATTTTTGGTTGGGCCTGATTGGAAGGAGTATTTCGATGTTATTATTGTCCAGGCTAGGAAACCTAGATTTTTCACTGATGCATCTCGTCCAATTAGGATTTATGATCAAAGGAGTGGTATTCATATTTGGGATCGTGTCACAAAGTTACAGAAAGGAATTATTTATTACGAAGTGTGTATTTATAAAGGTCATAAATAATAACGATACATAACTTAGCAAGCATGAGAACCCCATACATTCAATTTCTTGCACATAGATGGCGTTAATTGTCTTAAACAGCTACTTTTATTTTAGTGTAAATATAAATAAATTTTATTCGTTTAAGGGGACGGTAAAACAATTGCAAGAATTAACTGGATGGCGTGGTCATCAAGTATTGTACTATGGGGATCATCCCTACAGTGATTTAGCTGATGTTACTTTGGAACATGGATGGCGTACAGGTGCTATTATACCTGAACTTACGGTGAATATTTTAAGGCGAAAATCAATTAAATAAATTAAAATTATTGAAAATTTTAGCATGAAATCAATACGTTAAACAACGCGGAATTTAAGGAAAATGCCAATTGGCTTCACATGCTCACTCAATTAATAGAAGACCATCAAGACTGTGAAAGCCCTGAAGAACAGCAAGTTTTAGCAAAATGGATGGCGGAACGTGATGATTTAAGGTAATTTAAAATTTAATTAATTACGCTTTAATTTATTGCAATATTTTTGTTGCAGGCATAAAATTAAAATTGTATTCAACGCCCAATTCGGCAGTGTCTTCCGAACCTACCACAACCCCTCATATTTTTCTCGACGATTGTTTAGATTCGCTGATATATACACATCGAATATAACTAATCTCATGAAATACTCCGTTAATCACACGTTTTATCCAAGACGTGGTGTAATGCCACATGAATATATATCATACTTCGTTTAGGGAAATTATTGTTTTTATCGTGAAGCTTGCCCAATCTTTGTTAATTAATTAATTAATTAGTCCTTTCCAGAAGCCATTGAGTTTCGACTGAAATTAATTTCGATATTGTGTTCTGATGTGCCTAAGAAACTAAGTGGCTGTGCTCAATCGTAAACTAATACAATAAATCTCATTTTTCTTGTTAAGTCTCGCGTTTATTTGTCGATGTGTATGTAATGTGGAAATATTGGTAATCTTTACTTATATACCGAAAAAAAGACTTTAATAAATAATTGAAAAAAAAAAATGCAATTGAATTTTAAATACTTTAATTCGAAATATTTGAGAATCAATATAATAGCTGAGAAGTGGTGAACTGATTTCTATAGTCCTTCAATGTTCAGTTGGGTATAAAACCCAAAATACAGTAAAGTTCAGTTATAACTAACCCAAAAAAATGCACCAAAACAGGTTCGTTTTATTCAAAGTTCGCTAATTGAGAGTCTACTGTACTATATAATTAGAACTTAACTTACTAATATTTCCTTCATTTCTGATTTTTTTTTTTTTAAAGAACATTATTCTCTTACTTTTTATGAAACACAATATCTTCATTGTACATATAAACTTTATAATTCATCATTTAAAGTGACACAGCCTGTAAAAATAAATAAATAAATAAACAACATCGTTAGAAACCAAAGTTATTTCCCGAAAGTAAATGAACTGAAAAATTTTTGAAAGAACTCAACAAAATGTCTGTAACCAAACATTTTGGAACGCACAAAAATAATTCTCCCGACCAGTTAAAAATCACAATTTGTTTCCTGGAAGTAAGCAAATTGAAATTTTGTTTAAAAAATGAATCCAAAAATAAAATACCAGCCATAAATCGAATGAAAACTTTGGAATACATAAATTAATTTTTCATGCCATCAGTTAAAACTGAACTGCTTCCTAAAAATAAATTAAATGAAAAAGAAAACTTAATTAACGAAAGATGTACAATAAAATACTGGCAACCAAGTAAACTAAATAAAAATTAATTTTGAAATGCAGAAAAAATAATTATTCATTCTTTATCTCTAATTTAAAACCTAAAATAACATCTAAATTAAAGTCTTCGATCTCAAATATTTGTTGAGTTGACCCGACGGCGCAATCGCACGAAGCAATACCATATGCACACTCCAGAGTGGCGAAATAGTTTCTGTCAACACTTTCAATGTCTGACATCTTGGTGGTTTAAAGTATTTAATTTCCTTGCGAATTTGCCTTTCTGTCAGATGCTGCAATTCCTCTCTGTTGGTGTATTTTACTTCCCACCAACATTTGTATTTCCCTCTGCCAATATTACTGGTAACGTTAGCGGACAAAAAAAATTCGAAGATTTTTTTTGCTTTTTTGTAATATTTTGAAGCCCTCTCTATTATTTATTCTCGATGGGCATGGTACACAAACTCCTAAAAAAATTAAATAATACAATTAACCAATATGTTAGAGAATTGTAAAATATTTACTTACTGTCTCGGATATCGGACATCAGGGGGTTATTCTCGAAACGAGGGAGAGGGTTCGTTTTGTGGGCGTGACGTCAAAATGACGTAGGCTCTCGTACAAACTTTTCAAGAAATAGTCATTTTGACGTCATTTTCGAGAGCGATCACTTCTCTCTAGTTGCCTACACTACAAGAAACTTCTTCTTCTTCTTGAAAACACTAAAAATCAAAATTCACTGGAATAGTAGCACAGCGTACGAGGAAAGAATAACAGGGAGTTATACTAAGGGAGCAGTCACACTACGACAATTGCGTTCGTGTACAGTTGTACACAATCGAGCACAAATAACTAAAAGTTTAAAGTACTGTCACACTGTATCAAGTGCCAACAAGTACTAGCAACTAAAATTAAAATAAAAGTTGTAACAAAGTTATGTTTTCATCAGTTTAAATTAAGAAGAATTTTGTAATAAAAGTAAATAAAAGTCCAACAGTTTACCGCAAATTTGAAAAGTGCAGGTGCAGATCAGCTGCACCGAATAACATTATGGTGCGCATGCGCAGGCGATTAGTTGCAGCGAGCGTCTACTAAAAAGTAGAACATGTTCGAAACTTGAACTGCTGCTGAACGAACTACCATCAGTTTTAACAACGAAATACCAAGGTATTGCTTTTCATTCGGATACTTTTAAGCATCAGTCTACAAAGGCAGTTACGGAAGTACCAAATTTGATACCAAAGTACACAGGTAATAAAGAGATGTCTCCCCCGTAAAGTGTGATAGGGATGATTAACCACTATGCCGAGTAGGCGGACAATCGAATGGAAGGAAGGTACCTTGATTATAGGTCTGTTCGATAGCTCTGCAGTTTCTACACTTTTAACACCTTTACTCTATTTTTCTCACTCGTACTTATGTTATGTCATATATATCTCTCAGGAGCAGTTGCTGCAAAAAGTGTAGAAAAGTGCAGAGCTATCGAACAGACTTATATGGTGCTTGGCTAAATTTTTATGACGGGCGATATGCATTAAATTATTCCTCAACTCGCCTTAAAATTTACAACGCATCGGATAGAGAATTAGACGATTGTAAATTTATAAAATAATGATAAGTAGATAATTTATATTACCTCTTCTTCACTTTACAGTAATAGTCCCTTAAAGCTGGCCGTTGATAATACGAGTTTTACGTATATTTTCTGATATTTCCTCCTATACATTAGCCCCTTATTTTTCTGTTAATTTGTTTTATATGTAAAAAGTATTTGAATTTGTATTATTTTTTCTAACTTCGTAATTTCCATGGCTGATTTTCACATTAATTACTGAAAATTAATCTGACTCATGACGTTTATGATTCTTTTATAAGTTTTAGGAGCTAATGGCATTAGCAGATAACACCTTTAAAAATGTGCTTTTGCAATAACTGTAACAATTTAAATAATAGTTATTTATGTATCAAGGCATGAGATGTGATTTTGGGTCTGAGGCGTTAGCCTACAAAGATATTTTACAATTTGGGTATTTTAAGTTAGTGATTTTTTTAGTTTAGTGACATTTTCCAATTGATGTCATATAAAAAAATAAAGTAATTATAGTTCATTTTTTACTATATGTCGATCGATCGATAAGTCAGAGAACTTTTATATAGCTATCTTCTTCTATCTTTCGTGAAACAACCTTGCAGTTTTTATCATGCCATGTCATTTCGTCGTATATTTTCTTACATAAAATCATATGTAAAATATGTATGTACTTCAATCTTAAAACTCGTTTATTTACTACTTCTAGACGTAATCAGATTAAAGAGAAATTAACCCGAAATTTAAAGGAATAATCCACTTGCCTACCGCTCTTAATAAAATTTTAGAATAGGCTTTTTCCCTCACAATGTCCGCTTATTCGATATAGTGTTCTAAACTAAATTTACATTTGGGGAGACATCTCTTTATTACCTGAGTGTATCTGTTTCAACAACACTGTATCTGACAACAAAAAAAATGTTGACAGTTACTGTTATTTGTTTGCACAAGAGACGCTGTATTATTTACTGAAAAACTATACAATTTATTGCTCAGCAACTCTTTATTACGTCGTTTCATATTGATAATTAATTTTTTAAATTTTTTCTGTTATTTTCAAAAATATTGACGTATGGATACAGAAGGTCTGTTCGTTTGTATTGCTCCGAGTTACTCAAAAAGCTGTCAAATGAAGTTCTCAGTCAAATTCGAAGTTTTTTCGGCGCGAGAGAAACGAATTTGACTGAAAACTACATATGAAAACTTTTAGGCGGCTTTCATACCAAAGTAGCATGTGGCGTGCTACTTGCATCTTTTGAGAAGTAGCGTGCCGCATAGCGCATCAGAATTTTGCTTTCACATTAAGGTAGCATAGCAATACTATGCGATTCGCAAATCGGCAGTATCTTGCGAGTTATTACCAGAAAAAGAAAGAGAAGGTGTGATTGTTAAAGACCTCCATACTGTTTGTAGCACGTGTATGAAATGATGAAAAAGCATCAAGAACCACAACATTGTGGTTCCTGATGGTTTGGTGTCAGCATGTGGTCAAGAACCCTCGTTCTCTACTGAAGTAGCGTAGCAAAATATAGAACTTTTCCTATGAGCTAAGCTGCACGTCGCAAGTGGCAAGTCGCATGAATGCTACGCTACACCGGTGTGAATATTATCAATTGTTTACATAGGTTATAAAATTAATAGCATGCAACGTGCATTCAGGATGCAAGTAGTACGTAGCATGCTACTTTGGTGTGAAAGCCGCCTTAGAGTAACTCCGAGCAATACAAACGAACAGACCTAGAATATCATATAAATGATTTTGAGTGGCTCTTTATAACATGTATGCATGATAATATCTAACACTTAAAAAATTGTCGAGGACTGTCAACGCTATGTCTATTTGTATGTACAGCCATAAGCACTGCATGTTTTTATCAGCGATTTTTATTATGTAAATAAACGGAAAGCCCACATTATGTTGCTAACTTTAAAAATGGCGGATTACCCCATTATGATTAAGCGTCCAACTTAATACCACATCCTCAGTTTCTCCCAACAAGTAAAATGTGATTAAATGTTAGTATATTTACAATATAGCAAATTTATTGAGATAAAAAAAAAATTCTGCACGTATACCACAGATAACAGAGGTCTATTATCTGTGGTACTACATATTGGTCCAGAATTGGTTTTTAGATATCTACTCATGTGATCTACATTTACTGTTAAACTTATTGTATATCAGCTAATAGAGGTCGCAAGCTGCGCGTTTTGAATTCGTTATATGTATACGTAGATTAAATATTAAAAAGCTTCTAAGTGCTTACCCACGATCAAGTTTCAAGAAAACGCGCATTTAAATTCAGATTTTGCGAAACTGAATTATTAAGAAAAACATTAATATACCCGGCGCATAATTTGTTTCAATTTAACGCTATTATCCGAATTAAAAAGCTCTTGGAAAATATTATATTGACAAATTTCTAAAAAAAAAAAAAGACGACGAGGAAAATTGTTGGACATCCAAACGCTGTTGTATTTTCGCCTGTTAAATCGATGCGAACGTCTGGTTGCGTCTCTACTGGCTTCATTTGCAGTTTGGAAATGTTCATTTCCAACTAATTTTCAACCCTGCTAGTGATGCTGCATCCGTACTAATTAAATTAGGTACGTTAATATTCTACAATTGACTGCATGACTAAATCACATTTTCCACAAGCTAATTCAACTAAATAAAATTAACTTTAGCAAAAGTAAATCATTATCGTGCGTTGATATACTTAAAGCATATCATTTTCTTCCTTTTATAATACAGAAATCTTATTAGAAACAGAATATTTAATTCATTTTTTCATTACTTTATGTTACATGCACGTTTTATCTATTCAGAAAAAAGTTTGGGCCCAATTTATTTTTAGTTCGAATTGATTGTGTGAATTACCGTAGGGATGTGCGCAATATTGTTGCACTAATTTAAATTATGAATGATCAAACTCAAGGATAAATCAGATCACATCGCATCCGCGGAATACATTCAAATTAGGTCATTATCAAATCGGCGACAACAACAATAACAAGAGCACGTGTTCCGATATTTGCAAAAAAACCCTGAAATTATACCAACAAGTATTAACCCGTAATACATATTTCAAAAAACCCTGAAATTATACAGACGAGAAGATTCTATTTCGCTTCTGGATAAAAAAAAAAACTGTCTGATCGAACCGAAAAGTATTTTTTTTAGGGTCAGCTAAACATAAAAAAAGTAACAACCGAAAGCCATTTAAGTTATAAATAGAAAATAAACCTGATCACTGTTGAGCATTCTAATCTATAATAAATTGAATACAAGGAGGGTAAAGCACAGGTGGTGGAGATTGTCTCCCCTGTTACACCACAACACGAATACCCCAGAGACACCAGTGGAAATCGTGAACTTGATGTACATAAACAAAAACGAAAATCGTTTCAGGTTATTTTCGTAACACACGTAGAGATAAGTGTTACGTAATGTTTGAAAAATTTAAACGCCAAGTTAAAACGCCCATAAATAAAGAGCACTGATATTTAGCAACTTCGTATATTTCGAAGCGAGAGAAATAAATATGAGTTATTCGCTTTCTTGAGGCTTCCAAAAGAGTTTCGTGCAGGTAATGTTTCTGCTCGACTTCCGAGTGCTCGTTAATTCTTTGCTCCATTATTTCCTTTCGAAAGTTGAGAAATATTTATTTTAAAAATCAAGAAAACGCGAACACCCTCAAAATAAATCACAGAAAAATTTCTTTATAAGATAATAATCTTTTCGATTTGCTTCAATCTTGTTTCATGCTTTTTACTTCAATTTACTAAGACAATTAAAACAAATTACTACGTAATATAAGATAATACCTTGTAAGTACCTATACGTAAAGATTTATTTATGGCTTCTGTGACAATATTTCAAGGTGCATAGGAAAGCTCGTAATTCTTCTTTTATAATAATGTGAAAATTTATTGCAGTCTCAAACATTCAATACGTCTTTTAGTTCTGCTTTCTTTTATTATCGGAAAAATATCAGAACCCAAATATCTCGGTTTTCTAAACCGTCTCAATCGGCGATGTTCTTTATTTTGGAGAAATGTTATTAAGAGTAAGGGATTTAGGATCTTTTTTGTTCAATCGCGCGTCATATTATATAGAAGCAGAAAAAAATTTTGGAGAAAAATCGTTTTTTAAATCGAGGACTCCGATTCGTTTTAGTTAATAGAGCAAGCAGTTCACGAAATTGATTTGAGATGCCGGCGCATTTCAATTTTAACTAAAACACATAAAACTGGCAGACGCAAAAGATCAATGTTAATAAATAAATTTGGGTTTTTTTTTTTACATAAAATCACAAAAACTTATACACTTAGCTGAGATTCTAGAACAGAAAAGATGTCAGTGGTTAATTAAATCTGTTCGGAAGCAATGCGGACAGTTTTAAAGAATCCTCGGTAGCAAAGAAATAAATCCTGTTGCAGCTGTAAGAATTTCCGTTACAGATTTGTTTTTACGAACATAATTTGTCGCAGGTATTCTCATTACTCTTAACGTCTGCTTTCGCAGATTTATTTACGTTCGGTGCGATTCAGCCGTCAAATTGGATATTTGAACGCCGGAGTTTTGTCTCGAATTCTCAATTCAACTACGGTTACGATAAGTACGAAACTTCGGTACGACTTGGCACATTTGCCTTTTGCAAGGATAATATTCTTTACTTAACGAAAGAAATAATAACAACCATATTTAGTAGGTTGAAATTTATGAGAGATTTAATTAGCAAAGTTTTGATTCATTATGCATGCGATAGCTAATCTTTTAAAAGAATTGCAGTTTTAGGGATGTAGTAAACGAAGACTAACGAGCAGACGAAATTTTATTGAATTAAAAAAATCTTGAATGTGTTTGTTAAAGAAGGAGCGCGTTCAACGAAACGAGAAACTGCTACTAGTAAATATTTATTGCAACTCACATTATTTGTAAGTCTTTGGTATAAACAGATAAAGGTTCGACAAGATGGAAAAGAGCTGTGTCAATTTACGTCTTTCAATGGAAATGTTATTTCTATTTACAAACATTTTAGTGACCACAGATTTTTCAAAGCCTGCAAATATTTTTTCTGTCACGATTCGAAAACGGAAGAACCCCCTTTATAGGCAACAGCGAGATTATGACCTCGTTTACGCCAGTATTTTTTTACGATTTTAACTTAATAACGAACTGGTTGCGAACGAACTGACAAGTAAGGAAAATTCGAAACAACGAATAAGGGGCTTTAACTGGGTGCAGGCGACAAGCGAGATACGCTGGGTGTTAGCTTCGGTCGACAGAAACAAACAAATTGAATCAACGTTCTATGTGCTACGTGAACTATAACGAGCGATAAAATTCATTTAATTTCATGCATCTATCGCACCTTATGCTTCCAGGGCCGACTTACAGTTCCTAGACAATATATGCACAATATGAATTATTAAACACGAACGATAAATCTATTTTAAACACTTTTACGTGCTTTGTTCGATGAAATATTAATTTGGTTAGCACAGAGATTTATATTCATATTAGAAAAATATCAAGCGATTTTTATAACACACTTCAACAAAAAGAATTTAATTTAAACTATGATCTAAAGAAGGTAATACTGAACAAAATAATTTAAAAAAATGCATACTTCAAAGACTGAGTCGTTTCTGTATTAAATATACAGGGTGATTCTAATTAAACCCGACAAAATACAACCAGTAAGAGAATCGATGTCATAGATTATGTAAAAGCAATTCTAGGACGTTTAGTTTTCGAGGTATAATTGATCAAAAATTGTATCCAAAATCATGATACTCCACTGGCTGGACGAGCAACGAAATTTTTTTCGAATTACAAATGCACTTCCTGTATAACATTATTAATATTTAGGATGAATTAACAGTAACATATACAAAATAATTAATAGCACTTAACATGTTCCCACTATACAAATACACCACAATTTATACCGCGTATAGTATCTGGGATGTTACTTTAGTAGTTTGTGGTTCACGATCACTATAAACGTCGTCTATTACAGGTCGTTATTTAGCATGTCATTTTATCTATAGGTTGTAAATTTTAGCAACACGATTTCTCGTTGATCTACTGGTAAATGCTAATAAACAGATATACAAATTTATAGTATGTACAGTTTTACTGTTATACTTACAAAACAACACGGTGTAGTAACTTGCTTTTAGAGTACATTTTTACTTAATTCTAATCTGTGACATCGATTTACTTACTGGTTTAATTTTGTTGGATTTAATAATAATAAGCTTTATTTACTGCAAGATATAATTAACATATTCATAATCGTGAAGAGTTCCGGAGATGACATGTTACAGCAAATCAGAAATATCATTTTCGTACATCTACATGAGAAAAAAGATAAAACATACAGATAAATATCTGTATGTAAAATGATATATACTATAAGATTGTTCGAATAAAACAATTTTATACGTTATACATCATTTTGTACATTTATTTTTCAAATTGTTATCTGTTATCTTTCTTTCCATCTAGATCAATGATTCCCAAAGTGGTCTATATCGACCCCTAGGGGTCGACTCCGAACTGCAAGGGGTCCATATCAGCGAAAACAAAAACTGGGGGTGCATGAGATGTAAACAGGGGTCCACGGGAATGGATCCCATTTAAGCATGTTTTGACTTTCCATAAATGTATGCGCGCATACGTGAAGTTGCAACGCTTGTCCAAACTTGTACCAGAGCTTTGCATCAGGCTCATCCCTCCCATTAAAAGCATTAATTTTTTTTTGTGTAGTTATGTTATATTAGAATTTTACTAGATTTGCATTTTGTCGTTTTAATTATTAATGTATAAAACTTAACATGTGTTTTTTTTTTAACTTTTTCACTCTACACTACAGTTAAACCTATCAAAGTGAGTAGCACTGTGTCAGCTGTCAAAACACATTTGAAGTAGATGAATTTGCAACAAATTCAATATTAGAAAGGTGGGGGGGTCTACCCAAAACAGAAAAAATTGGCACGTGGTCTACGAGACAAAAAAGTTTGGGGACCTCTGATCTAGATATACGAATATTATCTAATACTCCTATCTATTATCTAGATCTTTTCAAAATTTTATCTGTTATCTGTTTGAGCTTCTCTATTAGTACATGAACATTGGAAAATAAAATTTTTAATCTACTGAAGATTTTGTGAAGGTAGTGATTGACATGTTGTTTGAAGCGAAGTTCCGTATCAGATGTTAAATTCAACGATTTTACAATATTCGACAAAATTATTTTTATATTTACGGTTAATGGTTAATGTATTCTTAATATAAATAGTCTCTATGTGTTTTTTGTCCAAATAACATCACAAATTATTTGACACTGAATAAATTTGAGCTCGAGTTTCGTGGGTATATCTAAAAGTTTCTCTAAATTTGAATTTATGCATCGAATAGCCTCTCCTGCGATTAATGAGGACCACCCTGTGATATTTCTCATTAAACTTATCATTCAATGTTGCGTCTTCGAAGTTAAGATTCTATTAAAATTCCATTTAATTACAATTTCATTTCTAGAAATGTCTAATGTCAGTAAGAGTGTTTTTCTTGTTATTTGTTCAGAGGGTGGTTTACTTGATAGAATTATATTAGAAAACAGAAGCTGTTGTCTGGGAAATGATTTCAAATTAAAAACGAATTGTGCCGAATAAGAAAGTAAAATCAACTTCGAGGGACTAGACCATTTGTTCCATTGACTTCAGACGAAAGTCGATAGGGTTGGCAATGTTAACACGATAGTTTTCACTTTGAAAGTAGTGCGTTTGGGATTCTGAGGAAGTTATTAAGCGGCATCATTTTTATAGATCCGACGATTACGCATAACGACAAAGACGCAACAGGTCGGTAAAGCCGCGAATTTTCATCGACCTGCATTTGAACATCCTAGTGGCCTGATGTGCTCGATACTAAGAACGTTATAAGTTGGGGTAGGAGATAAAGCATTGTACAAGAAACATTTACATAGACGTTCCTCGAGAAGGAATGTGTGCGCCGTCGCGGCGTCTTGTGACCAGGTGGCGCGCTCGTCGAGCATCCCTATAACCCGGAACCACCCCCGTAGCCACTAGCCCAGTTCTACTCCGACAGCGATACTAGCCAGTCGTTGTAGCCAATCCAGAAAATTCGCGCTCTTTTCCATGTCAGACAAACATCAATGAGACGGTTGAAACCTCAACTAAAAAATTATAGAAGACGAAATGTAACTAAAAAAAGTTATTTTTAAAATTATTAACCGCCAGTTGCACTTGAAGATGAAATTTGTCTTAGTAGTGATGTTAACAACATATTATTGCATGGCAAGTTTAAACCAAAACGAGGGAGGAACTGTTAAAAATAATGTTAGGCATGGCCGGTCGAGAAGTCGTCTCTTAAGAAACCACGTGGAAGAGGTAGTAAAACAAGATAATTTTTTAAATACAGGCCGTTTTCCGCAACCCACTACTTTGCTTTATGAATCCCAAAAGTTTTATACCAAAACTACAAGTGTTAATACCGATCATAAAATTGACGAGAAAAATGAGATGCTGATGGAAGCTCCGTACGCAACTTCTCAGACACAGTTCAACAATAACAAACAAAGTAGTACCAGACGTATTACAGTAGATGCTGCTAATCTTAGTGGAAATGTCAATAATTCTTGGCAGTATAAAAGTGTAATGTATATTGGCGAGCGTGCTCTCGATCGCGCTCTCGATCGCTTGGGAAAAAAGACTGACGCGCTGACGAACAAGAAGAAACTAAGCAAAAGTCACGCGAATGATTTAGAATCGGTAGAAACTCAAAGCGAAGACTCGCTTTTGGGAGAAGAAGAAGTGGAAGACCCGCAACACTATGTTCACACCGGCGATATAGATATCGTCACTCGATTCTTACGTATTGTTGAGACTCAACACCTGCTGGGCGCAGATTGCACGGCTGGAACCGACTTAAATTTGGGTGAAGGTGTCGTAGATCGCTATGCTCAAGAAAGATTTAGAGTTGAGGCTAACGTTGCCGTTAACAGGGCTAACATGCTCACACGCCTTTGGAAGTTTGCTAACGTAGATGTATTGTCAGAGGATCTTTTGAAAGCCTCAGTTTATTCAATGGTTGAGTTTGATGAAGACATCTTCGCTGCTGGAAATTGTTACGATGAATATCAGTTCAAAAAATATTGGTTGTACTGTCCCTACGCCTACCGAATACCAGACGGGCATATTATGGTAAAAGACTTGGCCGACGAATATAAATATTTGAGCAACACGTCGGAATGGTTCTTCATTGCTAGAAAAAATGCAGACAGCGCCATTAAACTGTTCAACGTGAAAGTTCGAGGTATGTGGTTAGATTAATATAATTATTCACACATGTCGCATCTTAAGTTCCACCAATAATCAGTTCTGTTATTAATGAGATTCATGCAGCTGCTGCAATAATTTGCAGTACGGAGATGCAGAAAATACGACATTTGTGAACAATTTGCACAGTAACGTATGCACAGTTTAACTTCCGAATCCGACAGTTAACTGGAGATCAATATAATGGCCAGATTACTGTGCTCGTCTAATTAAAATAATAAATTAAAGAAGCACCTAAAGATCAGACTAAATTTGGCTTAAGTACATTTGTAGGGGAGATTTTGACAAGCACTGTCATTGTGGTTATAATACTATTATTGCTCATAATATTGTATTCGTGTGTAATACATTTCCCTCGAATGTGCTTTCCCTGCGAATGTCGAGTTGCACTTTAAGTGATGTTTGGAAATGTAGCGTTTGCCGAGATATGAAACGGGCGCGTTCGATTTGTAATTGTTTGCAGATTTAGTTTGCGTGACATTTTTGTTGGCATCGCGGAGAAGGGTGCCGAACGTGCAAATAAAAACATCAAAAACATTTTTAAAATACCGGAAACTTCATACGCCGTTCGAGTAGAATTTAAATACGAGAAAATTTAAAACTTACGAGTTTACATAAAACGCTCGTAACACATGCATACCGACCGCCAATGTTTTGATTTAACTCGTAATCGCCTTGGAAGTTTTCTATATTTTGCCTCACGTTTCTTCGAATTTTTTTATTCGGCCATTTATCAAACTTTTCAGCGCAACCGACGATCCTATACAATAGATATCTTTCGTATTGTCTTTTTAACGAAATAGATTTTTATGTGAGAGATAACGAGCGAAATATTCGTATTTTGTACATGTTATTGTGATACGTTTCGCAAAATATCTTTGCTTTTTGTAATTTTAGCAAGCCCGGTTCAATTAAAAAAAAATCCTTTATTCAAAATAATGAAGAGAAATCCACTAGTACTTAATAAATAATTACCAAGGCAAAAACGAAATTATTTATAAGCAGAAAGCCAAAGCCAACCATTAAACCGGCGCCTCCACCATGTTTTTATTCTTTTCGTTTTCGATTAAACAAAAATCAAATAAATTGACTTTTAAAAAATTAGTTGACGTAAAATGTATTAAAAATTTATATAATATGTAACGCTCTTGTTATAATAAAAAACAAAGAGAAATAAACCGACCTTCCACCACCTCTTGAATTTATTAATAAATTAATTTTAAAAAATAAGAAAATTTAGTAAATATTTATCTAATATAAAGTGTGTCCCCATATCTAATTTTATTCTTTATAAAAACTTCTTCTGCATGTTGCAAAAATCAAATTTATAAAATTACATAATTAATTTAACATAAGAGGTCTATGTTCTAAATGTACAGGAATGGTTGCCTAACTAACTGGCATGAAATGGAGTCCAAAAATTGTTATTTGGTTCTGTTATCCATTTAATAGAAGCGAATAGGGTTTTTATTAAACTGATAACAGTTTCTGGATATCGTTCACTCTCTCCTTCACGCTAGTTAGTTAGACAACCATATGTACATGGTTAAAACATAAACCCCTTATGTTAAATTAAACGGGAAATTGAGTCGGAAAGTCCATAAGTATTCTACTTATATGTGTAGGAGAAAAATCAGAAAAATGATGAATCGTCAAATTAAATGTTTGAATAAAGTTGATTTACTGAAGAGAAAAAAATCTGAATTCGGTAAAAACAATTTAAAAATCTACTTAAAAATAACTAGGTATCAAGCTCTGTTGGAGTGCTTTTCCCTATAATGACTGTTGAGATGTTTTGATCTTTCCGTGACATTATTGTTTTATGAACGCGGATACTGCTGTTTTATCCCGTTTATAAAAGATGTAGAATGTACTTACGTGCACCGTAACACGAGATCAGACAGGAATAACTTTCATGTTTTGAAGGAATAAGTTAGCAGAAGATTTACGAAAACGTGGTTAAAAGACGAAATGGGGTCTCGCGAGGCAAGCTTGCCAGAGTAATAACTTATTTAAAACTGATAAGAGTCGCAGGTAGCTCCGAATTTTGACGCGACAGACAGTGCTTGCCGGTGAAAGATAATTAAGAAAAATTTACAAAAGGAATGCGTGGAGAATATAAAAAGGAAGATTGCAGAAACTAACTAGTTTCTTTCGATAAGAACGGCTATTGTTAAGTGAACACGCCGACGAAACAAGCAAGCAATTCAGAGTCAGTGAAATTAATTACCGAAGGATAATGGCGTGGAGAGGATGCTGTGATGGTATTCGCATTAACTTTAATTGTAATAAAAATACTGCACTAATTTACGGCGAGTTAAATTTGTTCTGTCTAGTAAAAAGGCACGATTTTAATTACTGTTGATAACCACAAAACTCTACAACTAAATTCATTAAAAAAAAAGAAGTAAAATCGAATGTTCTCTCACAGAAAATTTTGACAATTCCGATGAATGGAAATCCAATGAATACATAATATTGTTATAAACGTCTTAGGGAAAGGATTTCAAAAAGAAATTATTTTCACTGAAGACACCATCTTATGCTTCGCCATGTAAACTTTAATTGCGATAACTGCTTCCCTAAGTCCATTGCGACCATTCATTCTGCTCAGAAAAAAGCGACTTCCGGAAAATATTGTCTGAGGTTAATTGCTTTCGAGTTTGAACCCTTATTTGTGCTATATAAATATGGTCCTGAGTAGTACCTAATTAAGGTCTAACCTGATATAATCAAGCACCCTGACGGTCTCTGTTTGGCCTCTTCTCTCAGCTCTATCTGATTTAATTACAAGTAAAAAAATACTTTATTGCATGATTTTATTAGAAACATGTAAAAGAAAAACTAAGTTTTCCTCAAATGAAAAATTATTGTGAAGTAAAATGTAGCTGAAAGTTAGAGCAAAAAAAAGAATGTCTTCTAAAATGATTTGGTGTTATTTAAAACATCAATACGAAAAAGCTCGCGAAAGATAAAATATTTCGCAAATAAATCCGCCGAAAAAAGAAATTTAAATAATTCGCAATTTTACTTACAAAGGAAACAAAGCGATGTATATATGTAGTGGAGGTAAAATCGATTTATGGAAATGCATGAATACCCTTATAAAACAATAACGACACCAATTTTGACGAGTTGACACTAAAATAGAAATTTCAGCATTAATTATTATACTGACACATCCTATTTTAATTGGTTAACGAGTTGGAATTCTAATTATTGAATAATGAAAGTACTAATTTCGATTTAACGAATAAAACCAAGTTACGAATTTATTTTGATCACAATGAAATTTATTAACAAAGCGCTAGAGTCTCGTTAAAGAAGTTGGGACGTCATAAACATGTCATCATCGTAAAGAAGTTGAACGACGTGTTTATATCTGAAACTTGGTATTAATCGAATCGCAAATTCGCGGAATGTTATCACCAAAGATGATTTCGCATTCAGATACATACACACTTGCATGTATGTATAATATAATATATTCGCGCGGCTTGTATCATATCTATATGCTTTAAGATGAGTCCCACGTTTGCGTATCTTCGAATCACCCTCAAAGATTTGATTTATAGACAACGATCACATTCTCAACGAATCCCAGACCAATATTCCATGCATTTCATTCGTTAATACCTTACAGTGCGATTATTATACAAATTACATATTCGGGAGAGTTTATTGAAATAAGCTCATTTTGCTTGTTTTTCAGGTAAGAGTTTCTTTTCACGTCGAAACTGATATTTTTCACATTCTTAGGACATATCTGTCTTCTGGGATAAAACCTTCTTACAATGCGTATCAGCTTTCGCAACGACAGTATTCAATAGCGCATAAGAAAAACTACATTGTTTTTAACGACCTACGCAACGTTTTTCTCCTAGGCATTGAAATGTCTGACTGTGAAAAAGCTTTTATTTATATTACGTTTCATTTAATACTGATATGTACTAATGGAAGTCCAGTAAAAGAATTTTGTTTATGATATTGAATTTATCTAACATGAATAGATGTTTACTGAAGTTATTGGTTACATTAATTATATCGAATATAAACTTAAAAAAAAATCTGATGAAAACCACTCAAAGTTCAAGTTCGAGGAAGAAAGGTTACAAAGTATCATGGAATTAATTGCATATTTAGTAATACTTACAAAGTGGTTAAACGTCGGTTTATGAACCTTTTATTGCGCTGATGATTATCGTGCCTCGTATAGTAACCACACAGAAGTTCCGTGGAGCACAAATAAAAGTCCGGTGGAATAGAATTTTATCGCTCTTCTCATGCTGAATTACGTGTCTTTTTATGGATTGTTATATGTACAGTTGCAGTATTTGTAAATTTTCCGTGGAGGAATTTATTCGGTCCAAAAAAAAAACATCATAGGTTTTTGATAATCCGACAAACCCTCCGGCATAAAATCGCCCATGTTGATTAATGGATAAGTTGTGACTGAATCTGCTAATCAATACGGCTGAATATAAATTAAACGTAACGAGTAATATTTCAGCATTCCGGCCTGTTCTTTCTGATAAAGGAAATTTTGCAGATTTTACTTTTCATAAAAGAATACATAATCGCTACCTTCCTGATTAATTTATAAACAGAACTGTGCAAATAAAAAACGAAATTTCCGCGCGTTTATGTTTTAAAGCGTAAGCGAATTTACAAGTGGCGTTTGATTTTGTTCCGATCAAACTCGTCATTAAATCAATTTAGAACTCTTCAATAATTTGCTCTAAACTTGCAGCCCACTTGTGTGAGAAACTTTGCACAGATCTGATAAGTTCTACAGTAACGAAACTAATTTTGCACAGTACGGAAACAGGGGCGGTCAAAATTGTGCTCGAAAAGGTTTCCTTATTATTATAACAAATACGAACTTAGTTGAAATGTGATAGAACTTAAAATGATCAGTAATTTCCCTGAGAGGGTACTAAATCAAACAGGGCTTACGAGTTGGTAACGCTTAACTATGTATAAAGCGATACAAAGTTACCAATTTTATGAACTATACGGCGTATAAAAAGTAATATCCTTACTGAAGTTCTAAATTTATGTTATTTATATGCGCAGTTACGTTGAAAGCGATCACAATAAAATGTGAATTTCTGTATGAAATGGAATTTGATTTCATCTTAGTTAAACAAGTATCAAAATGTCTCAATTCAATATTACACTTGAAGATTTAAGGACTTGTTCAACGAATGTATATTAGAAATGAGTACATACAACAACAAACAACAAACAACACGTGGCAAGGAACTGTTAGATTTTGTAGCGATTATCTTACTGATGATTACTTTGCTCGAAATCGTTTAGTACTGAGTACATCAACTTATATAAACTACCTTGTAATGGCGTAACTTAGACAAATTGACCTTTCTTACTATCAACATGCATTAACTAGCTAAAGTTGGTAAAGCTGGCGTGTACTTATCACGTCCATCTAAAAACTACGAGCCAGGAGAAAGTTTCTCTCAGGTTATTTAATGAAGCGCTTTAATAAACTTCGCTGTTAATGACAATGACGTAATAATAAAATAAAATTTTAATAAACGCACAGACGTAACATAATAAATTACTCCTTCACAGAATAAGAAAAATTTTAAGCAGGAAGATCAGGGACTTTATTAAATTTTCCACCTCGTACACTGTAGAGTTACTTACTAAAAGAGAAATAAAACCTAATGTACAGAACGTGAGATGAAAATTATTAAGAAACATCTCAGTAATCTCCTGAAAACCTGAAACAACTTGGAATCAATAAAATCCTTGAAGCTAACAACAATGAACTACTTAAGACCAATTAACTTCAATTTGAAGAAATTAACAAAGAAATTGGCTCCAATCACCTCTAAATCGATCAGAACTGTGGTGTAACTTTTCACTTTACACGACGTCCTGCAGTGATCAAGGCAACAACGTTCAACTCTTTGAAATAAACTTTAGCCCGCGATACTAAGGACGAAACAGAACGAAATTTCCTTACGCCGTCGATGAACTCATTTCGAATGATTTCAAAGTTTCTTCAAACTAAAATTATTCATGTGAATAAATGACGATTCTCGAAATTGTCGCAAATATATCTCTTTTCAGACGTGCAAAAAGGGAAAAGTATGAAACTCATGAAATTAAATGTTACTTTAACGTATTTTCCACGCACGAAATTAAAAGTTAATTGAGGAATGTTGGTTGTATATTGGATGACGCAATTATGAGGTATCTGGTGAATATTGTGAAACTAGAGGAGAATTATTAGTTTTTCTGGCGTTAAATTTAATTTGCATAACTTAGAAATGATGAATAATTACGGCGATGATCTCTGCGAAATAAATTATTTGTGTCAACCGGGATTATAGTTGTTATAAACGTTCCTGAGTGTACGCGCTTGATTACAAGCTGCATTCTTAAAATGAAAATTTCAGTGAGGGAGGTGCTTAAATGTTTCATGGTTCTTATGTCAACCGAGGGAAAATTCGACGGTGATATAAATGTTAAAGTCGAGGTGTGCTATTTAAATCTAATTAATTTATTTGGCAGGCATGTTCCATTAAGATCCATTAAATTTGTACGTAAAGGCAAAGGTAAATAGCGGCCGTGGTTTGCCGATATCTTGAAACGTCTCCGAAATCTTAAGAGATTAGCGTTACTAAATGCGTTACATACAGGATCTTACGTATTTCAGCGAAAATTATTTAAATTAAAAGCCGGTGCTGTTAGCATCTCGTAAAGATACCTTATTTAATTTAAAACTTTCGCAGTTGCTCACGCAGGATTTTATATACGGTTTATTAATTTTCGCTGCTTCCCGACTTCGAAACTGTTTATACTCGTATTGCGAAAAAAAAATAATTCCGCTGAGAATACGAAAACTTATCTAATATGATTCGCCCGATTGCACCCGATTATTCATGCATGCGAAAAGGAACTTTAAAAAAGAAAATTTCCTCGATCTTAGTTCGTAAAAGGCCGTTCGTTAAAATCCTAATCACAAATTACCCTGATAACGTTTTTGGCAGTTTGAAAAATGCAGTGAAATTAAGAAAGTTTTAAAGAATTTCAGAAATAGTCATTAAGTTTCCATTAAAATTCTTTTGCTTTTTTAACATGACTCACTTCAAATTTTATTAACACATCGACTACATCAAATTTCACACGTGTCATGAAAATGTACGCTTTAATAAATGGAGATACTATAGAAAACTGAAACTGCAAAATATCTTTCTCTATATTTCTGGTAATTTATTAAAATAGCTATTATTTACTAAGGCATCAGTTTAAAGCTGGCTTGTCACCTCCACTTTCGACTTAAATAAATTTCGAAAAGTTTTAGAAATTCCAAATTGATATGGATTTCTTGTTTGTGTGTGTAAAGCTTATAAAGCTTTTCTTATCCCATAGTTTCCACAGCTTACTGACGTGTTATGTTATAAATGATGCACGCATGTCAAAAAATATATCAATAACTTATCGTCCCTGGGTAATATATACCGAAGACCTTCGCCTTTCTTTTAAGGTCCGACGAAAGTGACCATTTCGTTTTCAACTGTTAATATCGTTTACCCGTATTGTAGATTTAAACAAAGGCGCATTTGAAACTGCAGCTTATTTATATATTTATTTACACAGTTGCGAAACGTAAACTGCAATTAACAAAGTCGAATGTAATTATTTCACAAATGGCCTCTGAAATAACAGACAGATAGCGTGATGGACAAACAATCAACAAATTTTTCCGCCTCTGGTGAAAGATAAATAGATCAATTTATAAATTGGTAGAATTTAATTTCACATAGCCATTCGAAATGAAACCATTTAATTCTATTTTACATATGCGTATCGAGTGTAATTTATTTAAAAGCGTTCGAATAAATTATTTTATTTGGCGCATCCAGCGTTATAATAATTTTAATCAAATCTCTTCTTTGCCTCCCTATTAGCTTCCGTATTACAGTATTATGTTAGTAAGCTGTGTTTGTTTTTCGAGCTTGTTGTGCGCTCTTCGTAAAATAAACTTTAGCTATCAAATAAACATTAAACGGTTTTCAAGGCTTCGTACTTCTAATTAGATTTAGATGCAAACCTATCTTCAGTTTATATAGTAATATAAACTTCAGCTGCAGTTGCTAAGTAGTTACTATTAAAGCAACATCAGAAGTCACACGAATGTTTTATGGCCTTTGCAATTAATATAGAATCGATAATTTCTTGGTAAAATGTGAACAACTAATCTAATTCTCTTCCACAATAATATAAGGTTTTTTGATAAAGTTGTAATTAATCCGACAGTTTGTTGTCAAATTTGAAGTATTGTTTGACTTAAAAATTCGGAATTTTATTTTCGAAACAGCTTTAATTTCATAATTACAATTACAATAATAGTCAGTCTTGACGATTGTCCAATTAATTACGATTCTATGAATTCCAGAGCCATTTATTATCAAAAAACTTTATGATCACATTTTATGTTTCTATAAAATATTCTAAATGAATTCAAAAGTTCTCTTTTTTAATCTAAAATTTTCAATTAAATAAATAATTGTATTGGTCAAACTTAATCAATAAAATGCTTTAATTTTTGTATAGAAGTTGATAATTGTATGTATTTAAAAATTCCGTTCGAAATCAATTTTAAACTAGTCTCGTAACAAAGTCTGCTAATTGAACCACTTTGATTTAATCAGAGAAATTTGATTCAGATTAACAGTGACGGTCATATTTTAATTCCGGATTTATTGCGAGTCTTTGATCGAATTTGCTAATTTAAATGAGTGGTGCGCCAATCTTCATCAACAAAATGAAATTATTTGATACTGAAACGAATTAATTTGAAAATTGTAAAGGCCGTTTTACAGTTCGCAATTTTCATTGCCGGCAATAAATGGTTGAAGCGATTTGTATTGCACGCATGCGCAGTATGTGTATTTTGATCAGCTGTGGCAATTTTTTATTGCATTGCAGAAAATAACTCCGAACCTATTTTTCTTGCATTGCAAGAGCGATTCTGCGGAATTCGTTGGTAATTTGTGAAATACCAACTTCATAAAAATAATAAGCAGCATACAGGGTCTCCCAAATAGAGTGGCCTATTAAAAGTTTTCGGGGAAGGGAATATACAAAAATTCTGAAAATTAGTACACTGCCCTAAGGGAAAGTGATCTTTCAGATTAAAATATTTTAACTTTTATATCACTTCCGGTTATACCGGAAGTCGCCGTCAACTTTCTTATTTTAAATAGAATGCTATACTTTTTATTACAAATTCTGATTCTACACATTATTTTAAATAGAAAACATTAAGGCTTCCCTATACCTAAATGTAACAGATTTTGAGATATCTTCAAATTTATTTAAAAAATTGTTTTGGTGACCTTTGACTTAAGACAATGTATTTACGCCAATTTCAAATTTAAAGATTGAAGTGACATGTCGTTTAAAAGTATAATGTTCAGACTTTCAAATCATGTCCTAATTATCCCCGAAAAATTCATAGGCTGGTCACAATATGGTGTCGAAAGTCATTATGTTTAACTGCCCAAAACTCAATTTTCGTAAATGGAACACCCTGTATATTTTTATATCATAAGATACAGAATCAAATTCTACATCGATTGGTATTAGCATTCCCTATACCTAATACTTTTAATTTTCTTGTTGTCAATGATTGTTTATTCTATTCTGTTAATTAATGGAATGAAAGCAGTTATTTGTAGCAAGCTTTGAAAAAAGAAGCAAATATTGAACTGTTACTTTTTAAGAAAAAAATAATTAACATTAATAATAACATTATTTTGACGTAGATCATAGAATAAAGCTATTAGTTAAATACCTAACGTAAGTTTACCATTTTCATAAACGAGCGTCTTTAAAAATTAAGCATGCTTTGAAAAACAATTTTCTTTGTCAATTTAACGTTTTTATTAAACAACAAAAGCAAAACTTACAATTGGTAAAGTGGTAGAAATAATAATTATGTAATAATTTTATTTGTTCTAATGAACGATTGTTAAATTTATTTTACATTTAAGGAGAGTGCAATAAAATGGTTACGAGAACTGGCAGAAAATTTAATGAAATGTATCCTTAGTTACTACCAATAACAGAAAAAAAAATATAGAAGATTTGAACGTATTTTTTAAGAAGTGGCACCGTTTGACCAAAGAAAACTTCATCTGCTCCTGTAGCTGGCAATGAAGCAAATAACATTTCTGTATTAGCTTTCGTCGAAACTTATTTATTTATTTCTACTTATCTGTTAATGGTATGAGTCAATAAATATTATTTTGTCGACACTTACTGCGAAAAATTTCGATAATTCTAGTAAAATATGCCGTTATAATAAACAATTACTGATAACAAGGAAACTAAAAGAAATAGGTATAGGGAATGCTAATATCGATCGATGTAGAATTTGATTCTGTATCTCATGATGTAAAAATATACAGGGTGTTCCATTTACGAAAATCGAGTTTTGGGCAGTTAAACATAATGACTTTCGATACCATATTGTGACCACCCTATGTATTTTTCAGGGATAATTAGGATATGATTTGAAAGTCTGAACATTATACTTTTAAACGACATGTCACTTCAATCTTTAAACTTGAAATTGGCGTAAATACATTGTCTTCAATAAAAGGTCACCAAAACAATTTTTTTAAATAAATTTGAAAATATCTCAAAATCGGTTACATTTAGGTATAGGAAAGCCTTAATATTTTTTATTTAAAATAATGTGTAGAATCAGAATTTGTAATAAAAAGTATAATATTCCATTTAAAATAAGAAAGTTAACGGCGACTTCCGGTATAACCGGAAATGATATAAAAGTGGAAATATTATAATCTGAAAGATCGCTTTCCCTCAGGGCAGTGTACTAATTTTCAGAATTTTTGTATATTCCCTTCCCCGAAAACTTTTAATAGGCCACTCTATTTGGGAGACCCTGTATGTGACAACGATTTTCTACCATTAACGCCGAACGTGCAATTAGTATGCACAAAGTAGCACTTATTTTTTTCCGAAAATTGTTGGAATACATTGCTACTTTAATTTGAGAAAGCAATTTGGAAGTATGCCGTACTTGTTGAAAAACAAAATTTAGAAAAATTTTCTTCAGGGTTGTTCGGCTAATTGGGCAGGATTTTATAAAGACATTGGTCGCGTTCAAGTAAAAAATTTGTTTCAGCGTTGCAGCACAGCGTAAAGTTGTAGCGCTTTAAATTACCTGAACTTGATTCAGTTGTAGAGGTTATGAATTCCTTACGATGTAATGCAGCGCTGTGATGTAGCATATAAATACCACGCTTGATAAATGGCGGCCGCTTGAAGAAAGCGCTGCATACAATGACGTCACATGCACCTCGTTCAGGTTTACGCTTTATTAAAGCACTGCAACGCTGCAGTTACCTGAACGCGTCCACTGTTTAGTGTTGTGCCTTATATTTCGAAACGGTTTGGTTTCTTCATCAGAGGCTCTGAGTGTACAAAATACTTAAGTTAGAATTTAAATAGACAAAGCTAAACAGTACTTACAACAATTTGCGGCACTGCATAAAAACAGCAAATTACAACAGTAGTTCATCAATTTAAACAAATATTTGTACCAAAATTAGTTGAAAAAACACATTAAAATTGAAAATAAAACGGATGAAACACGTGATTTTGGGTTAAAACAGTAACATGGCTGACTTAAAGTTCGGGAAACCCACAGGTACAAAGATCAACAGCAATAACTTGCAATCAAAACAAATTGCGCGAAATTTGAATTTGTGAATTTTGAGTTTGTGTTTTTCTTTATTCATTAAATAGCAATATATGTTACTGAGATTTTGAATGTCTAATTGTGAATTCATGGTATGTGGATGAGTGTATATATGGTACATTTCAATAAAAAGTCTTTTGTATAGGTTGTTTTCAATGGTGATCACGTCTACATTTTCTAACTTAACTACATGGTCAGATTGAACTATGTGGTTGACAATAGCATTAGTGTTGTTCATATATTTAATATCACTTTTATGTTTAGATAATCGTTGTTTAAGTTGTTGTGTTGTTTGTCCTATGTATACTTGGTAACACTGACTACACCCTATACGATAGACAACATTACGTTTATGTTCTTTGTCCATCGGATCTTTGATTTTGGAAAAAAGAGAATTGATTGTTTTAACATTTTTGAAGGCAAGAATTATGTTTTCTGAATTAAATAAATTAGTGACTTTGGATTGAATCTCATCAATGAACGGAAAGGATTTGAATGTTCTAATAGTGTTCAATTCATATAGCGTTTTGTTGTTATTGTCTAGTGTAGTTTTTTTAAATTTTTGTTGTGTTAGAATCATGACTATAGATAAGTTTGTGACTTAAGGATTTTGGATAACCATTTTGTTCCAGAATATTGGACAATTTGTTGAGATCTTTTTGTTAAGTAATTTGGATGTGATACTTTTTTGATTCTATTTTTCATACCTAAAACAAAGTTAATTTTGGTTTTATAATTATGGTAAGAATGGAAATTGATGTACCTATTGGAATTGGTTGGTTTTTGATACCAATCAAGTTCAATAGTATTGGATTCTGTTCTGATTAATAAAGTATCAAGAAAAGGGACTGAGTTGTTTATTTCTTGTTCTATGGTAAATCGTATGTTAATATTGTAGTTATTAAAAATGTATAGAATGTTATCAGATTGGTTTATAGGTATAGCAATCCACGGATTAACATACAATTTACCATAGAACAAGAAATAAACAACTCAGTCCCTTTTCTTGATACTTTATTAATCAGAACAGAATCCAATACTATTGAACTTGATTGGTATCAAAAACCAACCAATTCCAATAGGTACATCAATTTCCATTCTTACCATAATTATAAAACCAAAATTAACTTTGTTTTAGGTATGAAAAATAGAATCAAAAAAGTATCACATCCAAATTACTTAACAAAAAGATCTCAACAAATTGTCCAATATTCTGGAACAAAATGGTTATCCAAAATCCTTAAGTCACAAACTTATCTACAGTCATGATTCTAACACAACAAAAATTTAAAAAAACTACACTAGACAATAACAACAAAACGCTATATGAATTGAACAGTCAGTGTAGTCAGTGTTACCAAGTATACATAGGACAAACAACACAACTTAAACAACGGTTATCTAAACATAAAAGTGATATTAAATATATGAACAACTCTAATGCTATTGTCAGTCACATAGTTCAATCTGACCACGTAGTTAAGTTAGAAAATGTAGACGTGATCACCATTGAAAACAACCTATACAAAAGACTTTTTATTGAAATGTACCATATATACACTCATCCACATACCATGAATTCACAATTAGACATTCAAAATCTCAGTAACATATATTGCTATTTAATGAATAAAGAAAAACACAAAACTCAAAATTCACAAATTCAAATTTCGCGCAATTTGTTTTGATTGCAAGTTATTCCTGTTGATCTTTGTACCTGTGGGTTTCCCGCACTTTAAGTCAGCCATGTTACTGTTTTAACCTAAAATCACGTGTTTCATCCGTTTTATTTTCAATTTTAATGTGTTTTTTCAACTAATTTTGGTACAAATATTTGTTTAAATTGATGAACTACTGTTGTAATTTGCTGTTTTTATGCAGTGCCGCAAATTGTTGTAAGTACTGTTTAGCTTTGTCTATTTAAATTCTAACTTAAGTATTTTGTCCATTCAGAGCCTCTGATGAAGAAACCAAACCGTTTCGAAATATAAGGCATAACACTAAACAGTGTCTTTATAAAATCCTGCCCAATTAGCCGAACAACCCTGAAGAAATTTTTCTAAATTTTGTTTTGCTATTTTAAGGCCGTTTTCACACGATGCTGTAGCGATACCATATATCGCGGACAATTTGTGGTTGCCAACATCGCGCAGCACCAAAACACATACTTTTAAATAAACCGTTTTCACATGTTCGCCGTACAATATAAGTTATCGTAACGATTCAACTGTATGGTAAATACACGCAATATGTTCTACTGATAACGCACCATATTCTATCGCCGCAATGGTGACAAGTTTACGCCGGTTTTCACACGTTTGGACAATATTGCAGCAATTTGTTTAGTTTTAATTCGAAGAATACTATTGTTTCATTTCTATCGCTGATCTTATGAATCTTATTATTGCGGTGTGTGAAAATTGTTGACCATATATTTGTCCGCGATATATGGTATCGCTATAGCGTCGTGTGAAAACAGCCTAAAATTATCGATAAAAATGAAACAATAGTATTCCTCGAATTAAAACTAAACAAATTGCGGCAATATTGTCCAAACGTGTGAAAACCGGCGTAAACTTGCAATGGTGACAACTATTGCGGCGATAGAATATGGTGCAATATCAGCAGAACATATTGCGTGTATTTACCATACAGTTGAATCGTTACCATTACTTATATTGTACGGCGAACATGTGAAAACGGTTTATTTAAAAGCACGTATTTTGGTGCTGCGGGATATGGCAACCACATATTGTCCGCGATATATGGTATCGCTATAGCGTCGTGTGAAAACAGCCTAACACAAACAAATTTAATAAAGTGATTTTTTTTAGTAAATTACAAACTTGATGCTCGATTCATCAGCGATGTTTATTGCCATCTGTAAAGTGGTCTGCAATAAAATTGCTCAATTTTTTATTGCTACAATTATTTATTGCCGGCAATGAAAATTGCGAACTGTAAAACGGCCTTAATCAAATTGCTCCTGCAAGCATTTAAGATATAATAATTTTCAAAAATACTAACAGATTTGGGAATTTATTTAACATCATCCGACAAATAAAAATAAAATAAATTGATGTATTAAGAAGACAGTTTACGTAACTTTTGGTCTTAAAAGATTTCATTGTATCTTATTAAGAAAATATGTTCTCATAAACGTGAGATTAGAGTTCTATATTTTCGTTGGTGAAACCAAAATATAAGGTTATAAAAGAATTTATTACTGTATTTATTTTGCAAGTTTTTCCGAGCCGGCGTGGGAGAAACAAAAATAATTTTCCTCCATTTAAGAAAATGTTTCTCGCATTTGTCTTAGATATAAAGTTTTACACAAAAAATATGTCTTTTTCTTTCTTGAAATTAAACAAACCTACACGAAAGTTTAAAAATGGTTTATATCGAGAAAATTTCTCTCTGAAATGCATTTTTGGAGTAACAAAAAAAAACCTAAGAGCAAGAGTGAATTTAATTTTGAAATTAGTGACATACCGCGTGCTTGCTGTAAGTTAGCCAACCGCGCGAAATTTAATTACACAACTATTTAATTCGCCACTAAATAATCATTTAATTAAACGAAGTGTTACCACAAGTACGAAGCGACTTACGCGAAATATTGCAAGAATTCATTGGTAAAAGCACTGCAAGACAAATTTTTAAACACGAATACATTAATTTGTTTATTAGCAAATTTATTTAAAAACAGTTACTAAAAGTAAACGTAGAACAATTATAGCTTGCGTTAAAATATCAACTGACACACGACAATGAAACATTAGAAATAGAAACGGATGAATAACGCAATATGATTAAAGTATGGTCGTTTTAAGTTTGCAACGTTGTACTTATTATAAATACAAACACAAATTTTAAAGTAATTATTTACTTAGCTACAGAATGAAAAATTCATAAATGATTCTTTTGAATGTTATTAAACAAGTATTTATAGCTTTGAGTGAAAATAGCAAGCTTATAACGAATTTACTTTATCATATTATATTTATTCTGAAATAGCAAAAAAAGCCATGCATTAAAGCAAAAACTGAAAAATGGCTCACAGATCTGCGCAGTTTTCCTGCATTCATTCACTTTTCTTCCAACACTGCAACGAAAAATTCAAGTAACGTAAAATTTTTGTAAAACAAATACATTCCTTATCTTTCTATACGTCAATTTCATAAAACATGCCAGCAAAAAAAATCTTGGAATTAAGGAAAAGACTAAAAAAATACTCACGATGATTTGCGCAGGTTTCCTACATTCATCCACTTGTCCCTCCATAAAAATCATTTCTCCATTAGGTACATACTGCAAGAAAAAATTAAACAGCTTAAAATTTCTATAAAATTACATACATATTGCTTACTTTCCTTATTTGTACATTAAATTCATACGACATAGTTAGGCAGCAAGAAAAAATTAAATTAAAAAATATTTTAAAATACTCACAATTATTTGCATAATTTTTCTACGTCTATCCATCCACTTGCTTTTTTCATAGAGACCAATCTGCAAAAATGTTTTAAAAATCTTAAAACTTTTGTAAAATTACACTTTGCTTACTTCTCCTATAAATTAACTTCAACAGACAGCAGCAAGAAAAAATGAAATCACAAAAAAAATTAAATACAAATTATTTGCATAATTTTTCTACATCATCCACTTATTTCTTCATAAAGACTATTTTCTAACTGTGCAAATAAGGTCAACACTTCTGTAAAATTTACACATTGCTTACTTTTCCTACATATTAATTTTATACCGACTGATTAAAAAAAATTATCAACTCTTGCCATGAAATTTGGAGGACATGTCTTAAGCTTTATTATAAAATAACTTCAAGGAGTCAAACTGTTTAGTTTTTAGTTAAGCTGAGATATGACGTTCAAATTTCATAGCCAGAGTTGATAAACAATTTTAAGAAATCACACGGTAAAACATAGCAGCAAGAAATCATGGAATTAAAAAAAATAATAAACAAGAAATACTCACAATTATTTGCACAATTTGTGTACATCTATCGTCCACTTGTTTCTTCATAAAGACCATTTTTCCATCACTACAAAAAATAAAAAAGCTTAAAATTTTTGTAAAATTACATTTTGCTGACTTCTCCTATATACCGAGTGACTTTAAATTCCGTAGAATTTCTAAACGGACTATATAAAAAAATCCTGTACACTTTTCTAAATGAAGACCCTTTTATTATTTGGAGCATAAGAATGAATTAATATCATAAATTATTGTCTGTTTTAAATTATACAGTGATTTTTTAAATTTTTTATCAACTCTTTCCGTGGAATTTAGACGGCGTGTCCAGTACAGCTTTACTGTATATTATCAAGGAGTGCAATGAATTACTTTTCACCTAAGCTAAGACGTGCCAGATTTCATGGCAAGATTAGAAAAAAAAAATTAAAAAATCACTTAGGCCCAGTTTTACAATCATTGGATAAGGAGGGAATAACTGTTTGCCGAATATCCTTTAATGATCCTCCATATCTACGTCACACCTACGTCACGTTATTCTAAGAATAATGCTTATCCGACGATTGTAAAATCGAGCGTCAGTATTAACTTCAACAGACAGCAGCGAGAAAAAATGAAATTAAGAAAAATGTAAATATGTACAATTACTTGCCCAATTTTTCTACATCATCCATATATTTCTTCATAAAGACCATTTTCCAACTCAGTAAGAAAAGGTCAACACTTCTGTAAAATTACACATTGCTTACTTCCCCTACATATTAATTTTGTACCGGCTGATTTAAAAAAATCATCACCTCTTGCCATGAAATTTGGACGGCATGTCTTAGCCTTACTATAAAATAACTTCAAAGAGTGAAATTATTTATTTTTTAATTAAGCTAAGATATGCTATTCAAATTTCATATCAAGAGTTGATAAAAAAATCACACGGTAAAACAGTGCAGAAGAAATCATGAAATTAAGAAAAATAAACAAGAAATACTTACAATTATTTGCACAATTTGTGTACATCTATCGTCCACTTGTTTCTTCATAAATACCATTTTTCCAACACTACAAAAAATAAAAAAAGCTTAAAATTTTTGTAAAATTACATTTTGCTTACTTCTCCTATATACCGAGCAATTTTTTTAAATTCTGTAGAATTTCTAAACGGACCATATAAAAAATCCTTTACACTTTGCTAAATTAAGACTCTTTTATTATTTGGAGCATAAGAAAGAATGAATATCATAAAATATTGTCTGTTTTAAATTATACAGTGATTTTTTAAATTTTTTATCAACTCTTGCCGTAGAATTTGGACGGCGTGTCCAGTACAGTTTTCCTGTATATTACCAAGGAGTGCAATGACTTACTTTTCACCTAAGCTAAGACCTGCCAGATTTCTTGGCAAGGGTAGATAAAAAAAAATTAAAAAATCACTTAGGCCCAGTTTTACAATCATTGGATAAGGAGGGAATAACTGTTTGCCGAATATCCTTTAATGTTCCTCCATATCTACGTCACACCTACGTCACGTTATTCTAAGAATAATGCTTATCCGACGATTGTAAAATCGAGCGTCAGTATTAACTTCAACAGACAGCAGCAAGAAAAATGAAATTAAGAAAAATGTAAATACGTACAACTATTTGCCCAATTTTTCTACATCATCCACATATTTCTTCATAAAGACCATTTTCCAACTCAGTAAGAAAAGATCAACATTTCTGTAAAATTACACATTGCTTACTTCACCTACATATTAATTTTGTACCGGCTGATTTAAAAAAATCATCACCTCTTGCCATGAAATTTGGACGGCATGTCTTAGCCTTACTATAAAATAACTTCAAAGAGTGAAATTATTTATTTTTTAATTAAGCTAAGATATGCTATTCAAATTTCATATCAATAGTTGATAAAAAAATCACACGGTAAAACATTGCAGAAGAAATCATGAAATTAAGAAAAATAAACAAGAAATACTCACAATTATTTGCACAATTTGTGTACATCTATCGTCCACTTGTTTCTTCATAAAGACAATCTTTCCTTCACTGCAAAAAGTTAAAAAAAGCTTAAAACTTTTGTAAAATAACACATTGCTTACGTTTCCTATACATATATTAACTTCAAAAGACATAGTAGCAGGAAATAATTAAATTAAAAAAAAATTTGAAATACTCACAATCATTTGCACAACTTTTCTACTTCTAGTCATCCACTTATTTCTCCATAGAAACCATTGTTCGTCACTGCAAGAAAAAAATTAAAATTTCTGTAAAATTATAGGTTGCTTACTGCCCCAGGGTGAGTGACTAACTGTGCCTTCTTCGATAATTCTTACATAAAATGAGATGACATTTTTTCTTTCACTAAGGCCCGATTTTACAATCGTCGGATAAGCATTATTATTGGTATAACGTGACGCAGGTGTGACGTAGTAGATATGGAGGAACATTTGGCGAACAATTATTCCGTTCTTATTCCACGATTGTAAAACTGGGCCTAAGGGTTTCTGCCTATTGAATACTGCAAACCAGCATTAGTTTGATACATACAGGATGTTCCGTAAAAAAGTGGCAGCATGGAGCAGAATTTTCTTTAATGGGACACCCTATGTACTATGTATTTTCTCATAGAAAGACGTAACATTTGATCCTTTAAATTGTAGTATAAGAAATATTTATATAACCAATTCAGAGTCAATTAATATTTTGTTGAAAACTGTCTGATTTATAAACGTATACATTCTTTTAATTTTATTTGTTCTTTCAAATGTTCAAGTTTGTGCAACTGTCAAATTTTCAAATTGCCATTATTCATTTTTTTTTTAATGTAATGCCCGCATCCCTTTTAGTGAATAGATAGGGTTCATGTCCTCTGCAATTCTATTATAGGTTCTAATCTAATCCTTACAGTTTTTAGTCATTATAACCTTTCTGCGTTTTTACTCTAAATCAGTAAAATTTTAACGTATCGTATTTTAATTTCTTTAACAAAAAGCCTTCTATATTAGAGTACAGATGCAAAATATTAATGTTTACATTACATTACAAACATTTATTACATTATAATCATCGTATTTTTGTTGCAATATAGTTTTTTTTTTACTTTGCTATAATTAATTAATAATATTTTAATATTGACTCAACGCAATTCCTATGCCTTAGTTATCTTAATTAACAAAACCTGAATCCTGAAATTAAGAAATTCACCAATTTTCATTTACTTGTTAAGTTATTAATTTATTATTTGTGTATTTTTTTAGTAGAATAACTTTTACATTAAGGTAAGGTAGTTATTTACTAACACTAATGGAATATAAACTTAACTGCGCCGAATACTAAACGTTACAAGGGTAATGGCAACTTCTTAATAAAATGTTCCTAGCCTAGGTTCTAAACTTAGGTACATCTTTTAATTAGTAGTAAATTTATAATTAAGTACAACGTTTAACAGAAGAAAACTAATTAATTCTTTATGATTGTGGCAAAATATATTTGAATTGCATAAAACAGTAAGTTATAATGGTAGTAACTAACACAGCAAATAACGTGTATAGTGCAAGCAATAACTATGTTGGGCAACCACCACAAAAAATAAAAAACAAATAAATAATTGAAGGCCTATTAGTTTCTTTTGTTTGAGTGTTCCGATTTTATTAAATCATATGTTAATTAAGACAACTGAAGCTTAGGAACTACATCGAATCTTTACTAAAACATCGTTAATTATAACAAAGTAAAAAAAAACTGTATTACAAGAAAATACGATAATTATAATGTAAGAAGTAATCAAATGTGTGGATATCATCCATCTATCTTCTGAAATATAGGGCGTCTTGTTAAAGAAATTAAAGTACGGTACATTAAATAGCTTTTAGAATGAAAAAGAAGAAACTAAAAAACTGTAATGTTAGATACAGAATAGCTATAGGGTGTGCCAACAGTGTAATATCTTGGCAACTACTGAAGATACAAAGAAATTTTCAACACAATTTTTTTTAAATTTTAGAGGTCTACAACATAAAATGATTTTCATCTATACAGAGTAAATCAAAACAGTGGTGCCGGACACAACTTTTTTATTTGAAATAGCACACCCTATATATGAAACCAAATTAGGTCCAAATTTTGTCTAAAAACTGTCATTTGCAGTCACTATTTTATTTATTCATATACAGGGTGTCCACCGAATGCCGCGGTCTTCTCTACCGTCTATAGTATATAAGATAGAAAAAAAATTCAAACGAACTAAGATGTAACTCAGTCAGCTCTACTTCATAAAATTATTTTAGGCTATACAGAGTGTTCAGTAACTGAGAGTCATACCAAAGTTATATTTTTTTAAATGGAACGCCCAGTACATTTTTACATATTTCGAAAGTACGCATAACGAATAGGTAATAACCAAAAATTTAGGAAGTTTTACTTAAGAGTTTGTAAGATATTGACGTTTAAGTATAAAAAATTGCCATAATATGAGTGCTTATATCTTTGTTATTTATTTATATTTCGCCTTGAATTTTTGTAGGTACTCAAGACAATATCTTTGCTACAGAAATTTCAAAACAGCTTCGGTCTATCAGTTATTATGGGTACAGGGCGTTGAGTTTTGCGAAAGACAATTTTTCTCAAAATTTTCAAATGGAACACCCAGTATATCCAGACTCTCATGAAACACTGCTTTAATAAGCTTTCATAAAACGCCAAACGTATTTGCCTAAACTGAAGAAATCGTGAGACAAAATTTAATAATTTTTCTTTCTTTCAATATTAATGTTACTTAGTCTTTCCAACCGGTTCTTCTGTTTTGATTTGCTGATAAGTCAATAAATATGTTTTATTTTTTGTTCAAAGTACATAATTGAATATGTTCCTGTTAAACTAATTCCTATGTTTCTTCATTGTGAAAATATTTACATAACGTTATTTTAATAACATTTGTACTGCATTTAATGTTTCCTAGCGTTTAGAATCTTTCTTTCAATCTTTGAAAAACTCTATAATTCGGGTGTCTTCTCATAGGATAATGCTGCGAATATAATCTTGATGCCAAAAGACAGTTTTGGTGCCTTTTCCTAGTAGGAATGTCATGTCACGTAACTCTTCGTTATTAAAATGCATTTTGTTATCATAAAAAAATACAAAACTGTAAAAGTAGTGTTATCTACTAATTGAATAATTTTCCTGTCAATTAAAAATCTATAGCAACTGTTTTCCTATTTTCTAGCAAACGGCAACGTGATTCTAAATTTTATTTTTAAAAATTATTATTATAACGTTATTTAGATATTTTCAAAGTAAAGAAAAAATAACAATTAGTTCAATAGGAATATATTCAATTACTTTGAACAAAAAAAAACATATTCATTGATTTATCAGCAAATCAAAACAGAAGAAAGGCTAAATAACGTTAATATTGAAAGAAAGAAAAATTATTAATTTTTCCTCATGACTTCTTTAGTTTAGGCAAATACATTTGGCGTTTTATGAAAGCTTATTAAAACAGTGTTTCATGAGAGTCTAGATATACTGGGTGTTATATTTGAAAATTTTGAGAAAAATTATCTTTCGCAAAACTCAACACCCTGTACTCATAATAACCGATAGACCGAAGCTGTTTTGAAATTTCTGTAGAAAAGGTATTGTATTGAGTACCTACAAAAATTCAAGACGAAATGTAAATAAATAACAAAAATATAAGAACTCATATTATGGCAATTTTTTACACGTAAACGTCAATACCTTACAAACTCTTAAGTAAAACTTCCTAAATTTTTGGTTATTACCTATTCGTTATGCGTACTTTCGAAATATGTAAAAATATACTGGGTGTTCCATTTAAAAAAATATAACTTTGGTATGGCTCTCAGTTACTGAACACTCTGTATAGCCAAAAATAATTTTATGAAGTAGAGTTGACTGAGTTACATCTTAGCTAGTTTGAATTTTTTTTCTATCTTATATACTATAGACGGTAGAGAAGACCGCGGCACTCGCTGTATTATTTACGTATCAACTACATCTGTACCAATTTTTTTTTTTCCTAGAGTTAAAAGTAAATAAAATATGAATAAATAAAATAGTGGCTGCAAATGACAGCTTTTAGACAAATTGTTAAACATCTCAAGGACGGTTAGGTTTAGATATAAACAATTGTACACGGAAAATGTGTATATTTTTATGAGAAATCCATATTTGGTTTCGTATCTAGGGTGTGTCATTTGAAATAAAAAAGTTGTGTACGGCACCACTGTTTTGATTCACTTTGTACAGATAAAAATAATTTTATGTGTTAGACCTCCAAAATTAAAAATAAAAATGTGTTGAAAATTTTTTTGTATCTTCAGTAATTATCGAGATGTTGCGCGAAAACACACTGTTGGGACACCCTGTATAATAGAATTGAAGAGGGACAGGAATTCTATCAATTCGTTCTATTAAAAAAAAAATGCATAACAGCAGTTAGAAAATCTGACAATTGCACAGGCTTGAAAAACAAATAAAATTTAAAAAATTTATACCTCCGTTATTCCTTATACCATAATTTATAACACTACCGATTTTTATTGTTGGACGAAAAAAAAATACGTTTCTAGTAAATATTTAAAAATAAGTAGAAAATCAGAGCGTGATCAACAAAATATTAATTTGCTCTTAATTAGTTAAATAAATATAAATATTTCGTATTGCTACTGTTTAGAGGATCAAATGTTACGTCATTTTATAAGAAAAAACACAGATAAAATCAAATAATCCATTAAAAAAAATGCTGCTGCATACTGCCACTGGTTTATAGAACACTCTGTATGTGTCAAAATCATTTTAGGTTATAATACTTGATAGGCAGAAACTCTGTGAAAGAAAAAAAATCGCTCGTTTTATAAATAAGCTATCGAAGTAGGCATGGTTTGTGACTCATCCTGTATATTAACTTCATAAAACATTAAAAAATCGTGGCGTAAAAAATACTCACGATTGTTTGCACAATTTTTCTACATCCAGTCATCCACTTGTTTCTCGGTATAATTTTTTTGATAACTGCAAGAATCAAAAAAAAACTTTAGAGTTTTATAAAATTACACTTTGCTTACTTGCCCAACACAAACTTTATGAAACAAAATTAATATCCGAGCTTAAAAGTTTCTGAAAAACGCAGGTAACCTGTGAATCACTATCGCAATTAAAGCGGCATTTAAGCCGTTTATTTCAATTTTAAGGGCAAGAAAAAGGGCGAAACTTTGGCAGTATTTCAAACCGGTGTATTCTAGTTCCGAAATAAAACGCGAGCAAAAACGTAATTGCTGGAAACACGTGTGCTTTAGTGAAAAAAATCCTATTAAATTAAATATATTTCGCACTTAGAACACTTTGAATACATGAATTAACCGGTACATACAAACGAGCTGCAATCATTTTAAGCACTCTCTACAAAACACGTGGAATTTGCATAAAAACTTTATCTCCGCCATTCGAATGAGATCGCGTTTGCAGCGTGATCTAATTAAAGAATTTGTTATCCAGGTTATGCATGATCATCTTCAAATAAATGAGGATGGATGACAGATTATCGTTTAACAAACACTTACCTTAGATGTGCTGACATGTTATTATTTGTTTTCACCTCTTGATGTCTTGTTGAACACAAAAAAACGCTTCAGTAAAAAATGTGCGTGGTGTACGCCATAGTTTGCAGCCGCCATTGTCTTGCACTTGCGCGGTTCAGGTCCAGTATAAATGAACTAAGATGTGCATTTGTACTACTATTCAATAGATCTAAACATCAAACACTTACAGTTTTGCCAACGTTCTATAGTGTTGTGGAATTACAATCGATTTGTGCTGTATTCTTTCGAGCTGATCTAACTAAATAAATGTAATGAACCTTGTGCACAGAGCAAATAAGGTTAATTGCATTCAGTTCGTTCACTTAGTCAACTCGAAAGAATACAGCTATTATTAATAGAAGTTTTTTAAAAACATCAATATTAAGTAGACATTTCTGTTAAGATTTTGAGGTTATCGAGAAAGCTTACTCGCAGTAGTTATCGTTAAATACATAAAGCGATCATTGCAATTTCTTGTACATAAAATGGAAGGATAATTGTTAAAACATATGCCATTCTCAGAGTTCTCTGTGTCAATGAGGATTTAAAACGAACGAATACGATTACATAAACCATTGGAAAATTCAGTTCTTATAAATGAGATCGGATAGATTCCATTTTAGATACGAGCTCGGTGAAAGTTGGCAGAACGATTTATTAAAACCATTTCTGTGTGAAAAAAGCGAATTAATTTCGATGATGGAGTTATAACGTTGCAGTTCGAACTTCAAAGTACAACACGAGAGGGCTTAAAAGGACGTAAAAATTAAAGTCGATATTAAGTAATTGTAAAACTGGGTATTATACCTTCATATCTCATCCAGAGGAATCCAGGATAATACCCGCAAGCTAACCGACGACATTTCGCACATCTATAAATAATAAAAATATGGTGTCTAATGCTTATAAAAGGCCAAAAAGGACAATAAAAACGTGCGAGAGGGTTCAACTTTTATAGTGTAACGCTATAACAATTTTGTTGTGTAACTATTGTGCTTTTATTACATAAATAATTTTGAAACGTTTTAATCGCTTCGTTTGAAAGATAAATTAATGGCCAACTGACGGCATTCAATGATTCAATACAGAATTGTAGTAGTAATCAACTGACAGTAGTACAAATATTTGGCGGTTTATTAATCCTTGCACTTGCAAGTTGATTGTGATCAAGAACGTTCAATTCAATTGCAAATTATCAAATAAAATATCAAGAAACTAAGCATTTACCTGTATTGTGGCCTATTTTAAGAGCCAGATCACTTTTTTCTTCTAATCTGAGGCAACAATCACAGTAATTTTGTAACACTTTGCTTTTAAAACGGCACGGGCATGCGTACACCTAGCCTGTCGGACATATTGCTGTGTTCTATTTTTTCCCACAAAAAAGGACTGCATTTTTCGTTCTTAACCTCACACGACTATTACCAACCTAATTATTACCAACACATTTTTTAATTTACGAAAATGTTCCTAATAAGTAAATACGAAAACACTTACTTTTACGGTAGAAGTTAGTGAAAAACCAATTTCTCTTGACCAGAACAGTATATCCGAGACAATTTCAAGCTCCATTAAGATGAAAGTGCTGAGATCCTGAGCTTATTTCATAAAACATGAATTAGCCATCAGGTTTTTACGTACATTTCAAACTGCAAATTGACTGTAAGCCGCGTAAAAGTTTCGAACTATCACCGTATAAATTTCATGAGGTCGTGAAAACTGAAAAATTTCAACGAAATCTCTCCCACAATACGATAACGTTTATTTTTCCTTAATTACGGTTGTAACACGATCGACGTGTGATTGAAGTTGAGGGGGTCGAACCTGAAACAACTTGATTTGTTTTTGTGGAGGCCGTTCTCGCAAAAAACGATCGCGTTGCTTCAGAATTTACAGTACAATGCGTAAACTTCATTTTTTTATGTGAACCAGCATGAAAATTGCAAAAAAATTAAGCGGCTCCCTTAAAGAAACAAATTTGTTTACAATGAAAACAATTCGTCAAAAAGGAAAATAACATATTTTCATATAAAATATTTATAGTCCTCTCGAAATTTTCTTTTTGTACCTGTGTTTACAACTAATAACACATAAATATTATGATAAAAATAAAATTATACCGGATTATAAATTTAATATTATACAGCAAATATTGCCATCGATTTCCAACACTACAGCTATACTTTTAAATATTGGTTACCGTGCACTGCAAATTCGTAATGACCAGTTATTAAACACAAAACGCAAATAAATAATTCATTCTCTCCCGAATGTGAAACAAAATTGGTTTTGTGTAACGGCGATGGTTCCATTACACCATTTCAAAAATAAAGCAAGATGCCCGTCTAAAATTCTTTGTTGTTGCTAACAGAAAAAATAATGATATTTGCGCTTCAAGTTAAACATCAAAATAAAATGGAGGCCCGACAAAAATTGCTTCTTATTGTGTTGAATGAACTCAGATAGTAATATAAATCGGCGCTTCGCGTGAAATTGTAATTACATTAAAACAGAAAAAAGAAGAAACAAATAAAAAATTATTATTTACACCAATAAGAAAAACAAAAAACTCTAAATAGAAGTTAAATATCAAAAATCGAAAGAAAGTTGCAGCACGATAAATTTGCTTAGGTATCATATTGGATAACATTTTCTGAAATAAAAATATTGAAATCTAACAGATTTTTTTATACCTATGGTAACAAAAAATCTAGGTACGAGCTATACATAGCGAAACAAAATGGTGGTCCGACGCAGACATGTTATCATATACGACAATTCTGAACCTGAGAAAACATTTAGGTGCAAAACTCACGAGATAATATGAGCTAAAAGATTAAAAATTCAAATAGTTTTAATAAATTACTATGAGAAAATTATATCTTTGACATTTTATATTCCAGTGGAATAAATACACTGAGAAAAATGAAATAGTTAAGTCAAAAACTTTTTGAATGTCAACTTTTTGTGCGTTGACTTAAATAAAATGTACTTGTATCAATGGTAATATTCTTAACTGAACATCTTGGAAATTGTTGAAGTAACACTAAAAAAATGTTAAACTATTACGTTTGATTGAACGATGTAAATGTTTTCCTTAAAACGAAAGTGCTTAATATGTTAAATCAAAAAGTTGAAATTTCAAAATGATCGTAAAGTGCTGTTGCTTTTGTGTGTCTGTTTTGATTTTTTATTTAACGTAATAAATGTTAAGTCAAGTAAAAGCGAGGGTTAATTCCCATATTAATAAGCTATCGAGTTCCAGATGGCGCCTGCTAGAACTTCACGTATATTTACTGCCTGTCCCAGCATAACCTTGTTGTTCGACATCGTTTCTTAAACGGATAAGTCATTCATATTTCGAATGCGTCCGACATTATAAAGTTCGTTGAGGTTTATTCAGCTCCTCTTGTCACCTCAACAAAGGTTGAAGGGTTATCTTACTTTGGCAGTATCGCAAAGAGGTGAACATTTAATTGATGTTTCCCTAAACGATAGTAGAGATTGAATTGACTCTACGCTTTTATTAGCCGTACTGAAAAATTACTTTAAACATATCAAAAATATAATTTTAATTCCCTAACAGCGTTCAGACAAATAAAATATTTAGCAATTTTAACAATCTAAAGTTCTTGTATCAATCTTCTTGGGCATTAAAGCAACTAGAAAGATGTCTTCATTGTATGCTTGCCTCAAACAAAATATTGAGTTGATTCAATCTAAAATATTTAACATTTTTTGACTGTTGGTTCAATGACCACGCGTGATTGCTAATAGGTAAACGAAAAATACTGTTAACTGAACGTGTTTTTGGTTGACTGAACAGTTTATTTTTCTCAGTGTAGGTATAGGATTATTTCAGTAAAATATAGGTAACTATCTTATTTGTGTTAAAGGGTTACTTATTCACATGAAAATAATATTTTATCCCGAAAGAAATATATCTTTGCTACTATTGAAAAAGAAAAACAGTTTCTTTAAATTTAAAGCACATTCATTAACTACAACAAAGAATTATTTTCCTCAGAGTAATTAGCATATACCTACAAATAGGAAGATAGTTAGGTACTTGTTCTTGAATTTCCCAGCGTTAATTTTATAGAGCAGGAATCTAACACAACACAAAATCGTACGTGGGTTGTTAATTTAGTCCAAAAACAAGCGCAAAGGGTCGTGAATATTCACAAATGTGTACTAACTCTCGAAGATTGTGACTACATGTCGTGAGACATTATAATATGACGGAAACATCCCAAATTTATATTAAATCCGAAGAGAAAAGCTTTAATTTATAATGTCTAATACACTTGAATAAGTCTGCGGGTACAACGTAATGCAGTTTAAGCAAAATGCTTCCGTCAGTGATAATATAGGTATAAAACAGAAAATTGCTCTTGTTCTAGAATCTAATATGAATGATAATTGTGATTTCGCTTGAATGCAGATACCTAAGCAAAATTTCGGGCTGCTAATTTTGTTTGATGAACAAAATTACACCTAATAACTAGAGACAGAATTTTTGGAAAAATAAGTTTGTAAAGATTTTTCAAATATATCTTTTCGTTTCATTTGATATAGAGACAAATAATCTATTTCTAATGAAATGAAAATATATATTAAAAAAACCTTTACAATCTTAAAAACTAAAGCAACGTATTCTTCCTAAAATCCGATTTCTGCTAATAACTAACAAGTCGCGTCTATCGAAAATTTCTGCGAGTGTGAGGGGATTGAAACCACGCGGTTGGTGGATTTATGTTGTCAACAGTGTTGCCAATCGTACAATAATTATCGAATTGTATGATAATTTTAAGGACGCGTACGATAGTTTTTTTTGTACAATATTTTTACAATAATTTTGACGATCTTTTTCAGCAAAGTATATAATAGTTTTAATGATAAACGGAATAGCATTTTTATTCAATATTTTCAATAATTCATAATTTCATCAGAATTATCAGCTTTTTTTTAACTACGTTTGATGTTATATTTGTTTTTAGTATATTCAGGTACCTTTACAATATACAATTTTTTACAATATGCCGATCTGATCAATCTGAGTTAAGAACACATGACCTCCAACTGCAAGTGGCAAATCTATTTCACGACAGTTAAAAGGAGATAGCTATACATATAAAAGTTCTTAAAATTACGATCGATCGATTGGCATTTATTAAAAAAGTGATGAACAAACTTCATTTTTTTATTATATTTTATTTATTATATGCCGATCGCAGTTCTCAGTCAAGAAATTGAAATGACATGACAAAAGCCGTAAGGCTGTTTCACGAAAGTTAGAAGGAGATAGCTACATAAAAGTTCTTTGACTTATCGACCGATCGATCGGCATATAATAAAAAAATGAACTGCACATATAGTGATTATTTTTCAGTAATTAAATATTGGTATTCTTCATCCAAAAATAACAAAAAATGAAACTATGTAAATGTACAATAATTTGGAGAGTGAAAGTTGATAATGTACAATAATTTTGGTATACCCGTACGATAGTTTGGCTAGGCAAGGTTGGCAACACTGGGTGTCAATGTTAACAACGCTATAACTAAACGAAACGCCACAATGAAGTTTTTAATTACGATACGGTTTTCGTTTGCTTGCCACTTACCTCAGCCGGATTTCGGAGAGGTAAAAATTTAAGCGAAAAACTTGCGAAAGCATAATTAATTCAGGAATCGTTGAAGATACCTGCTTCTTTCCGGTTTCCTTCAAGTAGAATAGGGCTTTCGCGTATGGCGTGCGCTGATAATAATTTAACGCCGAAAGGTAGGTACGTCAATTTCAAAGTAAAACAACCTAGGTATAGCGATCAACACATTTAATATATACACTGGTTTTTACAAGCAAAAATAACAATAAAAAACTACACGTCGAAAATGAAAATACGCGAAGGAAAATTAGTTTGCGAAAACTCTTCAAGTTTTCTCATATTAAATTGCAATTTTCTAACTATTTTGTTGTAGAGAAACAGTCGTGACTTTCTTAATAAAACATGCATATATTTAGATCATGATAAAATCGATAATAAATAAATTTTGTCGTAGGTTGCGTGACTTTTGAGTTACGCAGTACAGACGCGGTTGTATTATTTAAACTTAAAAGATTGAATTTAGGTTCACGTTAAAATAACAAATTTAGAAACTAATTTAAAGACCCTTAAAATTTGATAATTAATAACAGTTATGAAGTTATGATGGTAAATGACGGGTTCAGTTTAACCTAATAAAACGCGATGTTTTTCCGACACGCACAGCTTTAGATAAAGAATATAAATTGCGTAAATCCTGTTGGCCGGAAAGTCATTAGCAAAAAATAAATAAATAAATAAAAAGTTGCCAGGATGATGAATTCTGTGCGTAAGTGCAAATTATGCAGCTTCATGAAAGGATTTACCTACGAATAAATACGTGGTTTTTACTGTTTCTTCCCTCCATTATTTCGTCAGTATAAAACAGACGATCTCTAAAATAAGTATTATATCATATTAATTATGCTCACCCCCCTCCCCACTCTTCTTGCTAATTTACTTTGTACACTCGCAAACGTGTTAAAGTTGATTGTTGACGTTATATTGTATCTTTATACCTTTTCATTGGCCATCCATCATTTCTGACAGGACACGACAAATTGAATCAAGTATTGAAGGCGGTGTAAAAAAATTTTACAAGCGAACTGAAGCCGATTACTTCTACCGCTGTGCGTGAATTTTTACGTCCCACTAATTCTAAAAGCTTTGAACACCGCTTTTATTAATGATGTTTTTTTTCCGACACACCAGTAACAAATAAAAATATTTTTTAAAAAATTTACGTTCACATTCTGATTAATTTCGATTTTGTTGTTTTATAATTAAATCTGTTTGAATTTCGAAACCTTTTTCAACTATCTTAATAAATAGAACGCTCGTAAATTACACCAATGTATTATTCAGAGTTGTATGCTTTATTACTTAATGCGGAAACTACATATTTTACGCACGTATTATACGTGCGGAAATAACACATTATTTACACGAAGCTCTTGTTTTAAACTTTCAGTGACTTTTGAACTATATGCATATTTCTGTATGCAAATGCTATAATCGTTTCTGTGTAAGAAAAAATCAGGAATAATTGCGGCAAAAATTTTGTTTTCTCGTGAACGTTTTTATTCCCTAACCGTTACTTCGCGATGAATATTTTCGGAACCAAGTAATTTCATTATAAACTTCTTAAACTTAAGAAGCTTTTAAACTGTTAGAAGGAAGCGTATGAAATATCCTCTGCAAACACCCTAAGATTCCATGTAAATCTCTCATAATATTAACATTGATTTTCTCGTGGTATTAATTTTTTTTTACTGCATCGAGGTTCTTTTACCGCACCTTCCGCCATTCCAAACGTCTGTGTAAATCCAGAAAGAAAAATTATTAACGTGAGCATTTCAGAAGTTATTTCGAGATTTCTTTCTGCGTTCACTTTCGGTTTAGATGAATTTTTACTCCTCACCGCAGCCATTAATAAATCCGATATGTAATTAGGTACAAATATTTGTGCAATTTGAACTAAATTTCGTAGCTATTTGCACCACAAATTCCTATCGGTACTAAACAGTAGTGCCGGGTATATATTTAGTAATAAAATACAGTAGCTCTAAACTAGAGGAGCCAATATAAACGTCCTATTTCGAAATCCTAGAAATATTATTGTTAACGTAGGCAAGTTGTAATACGGACTAGTTACATGTAACTGCCTTTAGAGTGAAACCAGAATTTCTGCGGCATGTCAGCCGCATTCACTAAAATCTTGAAATTCTTGGAACAAGTCTACGGAGGAGTAATAATTACGATCTCTTTAATGCGCAACGTGGAAATTTGATATTAAAGACCGTGTAATTTCCGCATCAATTGGTTTGTGTATGTTAAACATCGAGTTATCCCCGAGGCAATACTTAAATTTCAGGCACGTGTAACACCACGCATTGACATGCATGTTAACCCCCTAAGTTATATTCGTGCCAGGTATTATCGCTTATTCTTATCGGGATATGTACCAAAGTTTGCCGCAGATGCCGTCGGTTTAATTTTTAAACCCCTGACCTAAATCAAATTATTTTAGCCCATGTTACGGAGAGTTGAAAAGATGGGACACTCTAACCCCATTATTCTAATTAGTGATTAATTTGCGTGTGTTGAAATTCTCCCCTATGATTAAACCCTTTCCGTTAAGCTAATATGTTATCTCATTCAATAGTCTCTAACTGTGATAGATATTTCCCCATCTATTTCTGATAAAGCTTGAAGCCTATTTCCGGAAAATTAACTATAAAGACGCAACTAACACACCACGCAACTTATGTGTGATTAAAACTGCCTAATCTTTGCGAGACAAACTAATATATCTGCAGTGTTAGGCAAAGGCGACGTTTACTTAACGTTTTTCGAACTTTTCGCTTTAATTATGAACGGCGAAATACACGAGGCATTGTCTTGAAAAAAGGGGGGACCCTAATAAAAGCAGAAATTACGACAATTCCGGCTTCAATAGGAATTTTAGGAAGGAATGAAAATTTATTTCTGCAGAAATTAACCCTTCAAATACAGAATTACACGCAACACCTGTTTTATTACGAATATTAATTCTACCATAAATTCGGACTAAAACGTAATAACGAGCGAATAAAATATTCACCGATCTTGAAGAGGGAGAGTGCTCGAAAAATTGTAAACTTATTAAGAATTAAAAAAGTTTTTTTTTTTTCAATTTATCAGGGGCTGTTGACTCTCGAGACCATCGAGTATCGATCGTTTTGTTGCATACAACTCGTAAAGAACTGTGAGAAGTTACGAGTACTCACCCAGATTTAAATTAAACATAAATCATAATCATTGTTTGAAACTGCGACTTCGATTGATTATCCGTGCTCACATCAACTACGGCTGAACACAGTAGGTGGTGATGCTATGGGAGAGCAGGTAATTTGAACTTGGATAGCGCCTTTTGATTTATAAAAGTGTCACAATAGATAACATAAAAGACCGTTAAAATGTCTGACAGAAGCTGTAAATAAACACTATTTTTCTCTCACATTGTTCGTCATAAATAAAAGAATCGATTTTAATTACCACAATCCAAATAAAAGTTCGGTCACATTTAAGTTGTCTACCTTCCATTTTACTAATCGAATAAAGTTTTCGTTAATTTGTAAAGTAAATTAGTGGTTATTTTCAGGAAGTTGCGCTTCAATTGACTAAAAAACTGAACTAATTGGAAAACTAGTGATTTCCAGTTGAATTTCTGCACTGGTATTGACATCGCTCACATCGTGCACTCTTTGTTTACTCTTACAAACGATCGCACAACATCCGTGCGGCAGTAATTACAAAATTTATCTCTTTGAACGTAATTAAATATGTAGGTGAATTTCTATGGAATAATAAAAAATATTTACTCAAGAATTCAAACAAGTAGTTATTATCAGAGTCAATTCTCATCGTGATCGAATTATGCTCACACGACGACACTTCTAGAGGTTCGTTGTTTGATCTATATTGTTTGCATCTTCTTGAGTAAATGAACCTGCTACTGTTTGACACGGTTCTGCATCAATATAATATCGGAAGCGAGATCTAAATTATTAATCGGAAGTCACATATACGAGCAGCAAAGGTTGCAATAGAGACTGTAAAGGTATTATTTGCTTTAGATATTATTTGCTTGCAGTGTATTGACTCGCGTAAGAGTTCAACTTTTCTCGTCTTGTTGCGAGGGTTTATAAATCGTCGAAAGTACGCCCCCATAGGTATGTATGTTTATGAGACAAGTATTACCCTTACTTTTTGAAAGCATCTAAATTCTGTTAAAGTCACCCCGGTAAAATGAGAGGGAAATTTTACTCTCGGAACAAATAAAACGAACGAAAGCCATAAGGATTACGACTGGGAAGGAACGAAGGCACCTAACATTAATTTTCTTGTTTAAATCTGTACTTGATCGTATAAGCCATATATCTTCCTTCATAGTTTCCAAGTAGGTAGCTGCGAAATCTAGCTTCAAATGAATTCAATACCGTAATTAATGAACCCCTTCCTTCCACCTTTCTTGTTCGAGGTGGCGATGGTTTTTGCGCTAAGCGATACACATTATAACTTCTCGATTTTATAAATAGTTAAACGTCACGTACAGATTTTAATGACGATACGCTCGAGGGTGATATATCGGTTTTAATGTGCCCGCCTTTTTATGAAATTAAAGCCGCTCTTTCTACGCTCGGTGCGTTCGCGAAGCCACAAATTATTTAAACTAATCAAATGTTAACGCAGTCCCTTTTTGTCACTGTCCGTTTGAGGAGCGTCTCCGTTCTTTTTTTAGGGCAAAAAAAATTCCGCGCACGGTCGCATAATTACGCATAATTCAAAATGTTAATTAAGATCAGTGTTTAGATTCTAGCACAAAAAGTTTAATTCAAATTGCTATTACATATTTATTCCTTCGTCGTTTTTTCGCTTAGGCTTTTAATAAAGGCGTGAACAAAGGGGTACGGTGACCACTTTGCTTTACGGGACAGGCTAAATGTGTTAACACTAGAAAAATCGTAAATTCCGTGTCTGCAAGTCTCTTAAAACCATTACTGCCTCTGAGAAAATAAATCAGAAACTTTGTCTCTCCGAAGAGCTGCGTTCTGGTACACAAACCCATCAAAGAGCAACGCAATGAACCGACCGAGAATGAGAATTTATTTGTCGCTACGCGGTTTCGTTATAAATTTCTTTGTTTCTTTTGTACTGCATAATAAAACCGAAAAGCACATTTAATTTCGTACCAAGAGATGTTGACAGCACTGACTAAAACACGGAATTCGTGCTAGAACTGCACAAAGCTCTCTAAAGTTTGAGATAACTAACTGGTTCATATATTATGGCCACCTAATTAGAACAGGTCTAGCTTAATTAAACATGTACTAATGGCTGCAAAAAAAGTACCGAGAGACTACACAATCATTAGCAGCAAGCAAAAATTGAATCGCTAATAATTTTTCGTAGAAAGCAGTCCTAATAAAAGGACGGTAAGTATATGGCACTGTAAAAAAAAAATAATTCATTAGGATTTCAAAGAAGCCTTCAATGTCAGAATTAATTAAAAGTTTCATTAGTGTTATGAAACACACTCTCATGAAATGAAATATCGTATTAAATGAAACCACGTCCGTAAAAGTATTTCCCCTTCACGACACTTTCAAGTAAATAACTGAAAATTTCAATTAAAGGAATTGGTCCATGTACACATATGATAGATGACTGTATTTATCGGCAGTCTTCTGCGATAATTTAATTCAAATGGTCTGAATTCGGAAGGGCAATTTTGCGCTTCAATTAATCCATTAATCAACTACGTAATCAATATTAAATATTTTTGAATCAACGATCCGAGCTGCCCTTCGTTGCGTAAAATCTTGACAGTCAAATAATCGTTCGCCCTTCGACTGAAAGCAAACGCTTCGATATATTTTTTTTTCCGCACGTCAAATTCCCGAATAGTAGTAATAACTATACAGAATTAAGGGTAATAAAACTGATGAACGAAATAAATGTAACTAAATCGATAGAGCGCAGAGTAAGGAAGAAATTGCTATCACACAATGTGGGGAAGAGGATACAGATTTGTACCGAACCGAGTCGAAGGCAAACAATCCGTCGCAAGAGCAAAAAGGAAGGAAAATAATAAATTGACGAGACGAATCCGAAGAATTAATGAATCAATCGCCGCTAATTAAAGCGGAAATGAACCTTTAAGACTAAACGACCGATAATGACTACCACTGTTAGTATAATTAGACTACGTGCACTTCAGATCACTCTTACTTTCTTCAGATTAATAACAACGAGAAAGACGAAAACATTATGGGCGAAATATCGCTTTCTTGTTTATTTAAATCCAGCTCATTGTCTTAAATTGCAATGTATGGCCGTTAGCGTCAAGCCGGTATACCTAAAATTTAGTTATTCAAAGACTGGACGGAGAGAGAAGCTTCGAATCTCTAGGTACCTCGTTATATGCAAATTTCTGAAATGTGCACAAGAGCTACTATAAGACTGCACCAAGGAAACATTATTATGTAATAGTATAACCGCAATAATACCGAGAATAATGTCGAAATTACCGTTCAACCTGATTTTTTTAATTATACGTTATACGTAAGCAGGCAATTGCCGGATTATATTTGATTTATTACTTAAATATATTGCGTGTTAAGTTAAGTTATGTTATGAGATGTAGCTTTTCATATTTTCGGAAATCATCTTGGCAAAAGTCGTTACATTCACAATTTAAAACGTATCCCTAACCCGGTGATAAAATCCGTTTCAACCATTACTCATGAGAAATGATACCACTAGATCTCTGACTTCTATGAGAATTTTACTAAGATTTGATGTGAATTACCTTTCGCCCATCAGCAACGCAGGATAATTTCTTGCAATCACTTTGTCGTTTACGTTATACTTTGCTTTTAGATAAATCATTTTAAATTGGCGTTGCAGTAAATTTTGAGCTTATAAGCTTTAAAGTTTATTTATTGGCAAAAATTTAGATAGGTAAAAAAACGATAAATATCCTGGAGATATTACCTACGCCAGTAAACAAGGGAATGATTAAATAAGCATTGATTTCGATTATTAATTACTCATTATTCCTTCAATATAAAGAAAGAAGAAAGAGAAGCAGTTCTTTTGTTTTTATTTTTAAATATTACCTTGGGGAATACTGAAATCCTTGCCCAGGAAAAGTAAACCGTGCAGAAGAAAACTGCACCGATAGGATTTTCGAATTGATTTTCTGAGGCTTTACCGGCGATATTTTAAATTTACAAGTTTTCTAATTAAACATTGCATTCGCTTTTCAAATTAAAAGTTAAGAGCAATTACGTCGCATTACCGACAAAGAGAATATGAGAAGGGCAAATTCCGTTCCTTCGCTTTTTCACCCCCGTTCGTATTTATGTCACTGCAATCACGGGCAGGCTACTTTTTTGAAAAATCTAACGCGAAAAGTTATAGCGGAATAAAATTCACTTCAACGAACAAATATGACAAATAATATATGATCTGTCCTGGCATAACCTTATTTACGTTTGACAACGAGGCGGGAAGCCATGCCAACATCAATACAATATTATCATAATAATAATAATATCAAAGCCAAGCTGAAATTCGAATAAAATATAAATCCCAATGATTATGATGAAGCAACAGCTTGTTATTTTATTATAACGACGACAAAATCAAGTCGATACATCTTCCATAATACGCGGTATCTATTTCAATCCCGAAAGCTAATAATACCACATCACCACTGACTTCTAAATATTCTAGGACAGCGATAAAGCTCGTTAATCCGAAATCATATATTTGCGATCTAACTTCGTAATCCCACATGTCTGCACTTAAATTAATTCTAATATCAGGGGTTTCCCGCTCTGAAAGGTGGACCGGAATAATTTGTGCGCAACCAGTCGCTTGTTCGGTCAGTTTTCTAGCACTTAGCGAAGTTAAACATCCGGTCTAATTTTAATTTTAATATTTATGAGATATACCAGGGCACACAAAGGATAAATAACACTAGACCGAAAGCTTACGGAAGGCCGTCTCTGGTCTCTCTGCCAAAAGCTTAAACAAACAAGAACGAACACACGGAAAGACGCATTATAGCCACACTTATTTATACAGCTCTTTCACGCTAATGCAGAATTTGATTCAATTACTTTCTTTTTCATAAACGACCCAAACACAGAATAATATTTACTCTGTTTTCAAGGCGAAAATTTTCACTTCACACATTTAATAAATCACACGTAATATTTTATGTATAAAACGTGGATTTGCACGTATACAGTAATGTTCGGTTATAACAAATCGTTAAGAATAAGCAATGAGTTAAATTAATCAGATAACAAATTCTTTCAGTTAATCGTAAGAAAATAATACACGCCACATTCTACCGCTCGAATATTCTCGTGCCGAAACATGTCAATTTAATGGAATCTAAATCCTTTAACATCTGAATGAGTAAGAAGACACTAATAAACCTTTTAATTTTTATGATGCATTTCCAGTTCCCTAATTCAAATCCTAAAATTGACCCGTACATAATGGAAAGTTTGCTAGAACCGGAACACTACTGTATACGAATTCTTATAGAAAGGGTTACAAAGGGTTATCGAGTTTTTGAATTTTTTAATCTTTTCGACAAGACTTTTCTAGTATTTGTTCTGATTAAATAACGAGAAAGGCTGGTTAATTTAAATTGAAAACGAACCAATTAGAATTCTCCATGAAGTCCGCGTAAATCAATAAAGATTTATTTGAAAAGGAAAATTTTAGAAATGATAAAACATTTGGGCCCATAATTTTAATCTACTTTACATTAAGCGGGAGTATTATAATCCGCGTAGTCTCGGGAACAATTTCACTGAACGAAGTGTTATCGTGACCATACATAATGCGTGACTTTTAAATGTAAATTCGATTAAATTGTCATGGCATGAAAACGCAATACGTACATTATGACCGAACTGGTCGAGATCTTATTTTAATATTAGCTCCCCTGCATGAAAAGGTTGAAGTTCGCCGATGGTGAAAGTTTTGCAAAATTGTGCTCTTAGCTTGATTTGACGCTAAATTATTATTGCAAACTATTAGAGTGCTACTACTTTCTGAGGTGATTATCTCACATTTCAGAGGCTAAATGTTTAGAGTCATGAAAAGAAGTGATAGACATACTTTGTTAGTCACGGTATTCGATAAAATGAATAAAAGCAATATCCTCTTCTTTACCGTACATCTTCCATTCTTTTCATTTTTTCTTTCGCGTCGAATTCTACTTTCTGGCGAACAATTTCGTAACTAAAAATATCCGAGCGACGATGAAATCAATTTCCTGGCAATGAACAACTATTTTGCTCATTATACTAACAGAACTTCCTAATGCAATTCAAATAAGTATGTAATTTTAGTCACTTTGCAAATGTACTTGCAGCAATGCAAACACGGAAACGGTGTAATTTAAACGGCGGCCACAATTTTAGAATAATCGGAAATCATTTGCGTTATAAAATACCTGCACATAACTGGCAATCGAGACGAATTGCATAAATTATTCCAAAGGCTTTTCAATGATAATGTGTACCTTTAAATCTCCACAAGTTGAATCATTTAAAGCACAAAGATTCAGCATTAAAGTGGAAATAACGTAAATCCGACTATTTCAACAGAACTTACGCTCTAAATATTTTGAATTCAATTGTATAAGTTTTAGTTCGCTGCAGCAATTAATCTCACAGTCAAAACTTAACGCTAACAGTCGCCGAGAGTCACGCAACTAAGGAAGAAGAAGAAAAAAGAAGCATTACTTATTCAGATGACCAACACGTCTGAATTTTCTTAGCGTCTAAGTTTCGGCTTTAAGAAGATAAAGATGCCGTAAACCCCCCGAAAATATATATTTCCATAATAATATGTCGCCGTAAAAAAAACAAACGTGGGAAACACCGTGAGAATATATTCCTAAACAGTGGAAGTAACTACCAGAACGCTGAATATATTTTTACTAAAGCATGGTTACTTACGCTGTGACAAGGCGAATAAAAATATAAAACGTTATTTTTAAATATGTTTGCCGGAGTTTGCACTGGTAATAAACTTGCTGATGTAAATTATAAAATCGGTTGTTAAATCTGCTTTAAGGTGATGTTGAACGTAGTCAATTTGATTTAAATGCGGTTTCAATTGCAAGTCTGATTACCCTCAGAAGGAGATAGAGGAAATTTTATTCCAAATGCGACTTAAATATGAACCTTATCGGTAATTTGAATCCGCTGCTTGCACTCAATCTTTTCTCTTTCTCCAAGGAGATCGTCTCAGTGTTTTATTAAGCGATGTTTTACAAGCTGTGCAGACACAGAATATGTTAGTAATGGAAAACGACTAGATAACGAATCCTTTACAGTGGCACGGATTCCGCGACATTTTCTATCAGAGCACATACAATTTGTCTAATCCGTCCCACTCGATGTAACCAGAAAATCCAGCGTGAAATTTAACTTGTGACACGTACAGTATGTAATTACGGATTTTTCAAGCTCAAACTTTATTCTTCACTTGAAACGTTTTAAATTTTCTAAATATCAACTTGCGGAATAGAATACCTACAACCACCTCATGCAAAAGTTTTCTCGTACGCTATTTTGTTCCCCGACAATGTAGCACTAAGGAAAATTTAATTTCGAGATAAGGATTTACGTAGATCTAAAATATCACTTAGCACCAACCCGAGTTCCTATCTGCTTTTGATACTCCAAATCTAATCTACACGCATGTTCCTTCCAAATTAATACGTAATAAAAGCACTTCAGACTTCAAAAGCTAATAAACCAGAAGTTAAATTTGGCAAAAAGAAATAACAAAACAGAGGCAAATAATCGGGCCTTATCCTTGCTTAAAATCGGATTTAAAATACATAATAAAGAGGATTAACAGATTTAAACATAATCTGTCGGCTTTAATTATCACATATTTTTAGAGTAAATATTTTAAAACATAATTATTTATAATTTCTTACTTATTCACAAAACGAAGAGAAACTCTCGTCTTTTTGACAAACGCCTCTTTGTAGAATTTTTAATGTTTCTTTATCTGATTAGCAGTTTATCAAAGATAAACGAAACAACCCAACAGAAAAACGTTAGCGGAATTAACAAATAAACTCGCCAAAAATAATACTCTCACATAAGCAAGTATGCGAACGTTTCACCTCAGATCTCCTTAATCCCAACAAACAAAACATTTAATTTAGTTAGGAAAAGTTTTGTATTTTAATACTAAACAAATATTTTCCTTATATGTATAATCCAGGAATACCACGGAAACCTGTTTACTATTCCTATCCTTGAATATCGAATGATCCTTTCGTTTTATAAAGTAAAATCAACAAGTAGGTACTTAAAGTTTTAACCAACTGAAAAACTACAGAAAAATAAACACCCAATGTTAGTTTTGTGTGTTTTCAAATTCCTGGTAACTTGCTGAAACTGATCTTTTAAATATACATTCCGCACAAACTGTCCATTTCACAAATACATTTTCATGAAACTGGAAATTCTCTTTCTCTCTACTTCATTTGCATATAAACACTATCGCATTTGTAACAATAAAATTAATAACATCTCTTTGTAAATGGAAACATAATTGGTTTCCAAAATTAACCATTCTTCGGCATTAAATTATTGACATGATTTAAATAAAACAATAGATTCTTATCGATATTGGGAAATGCGAATACGCATTTCGTCCCTACACATGCTATGAAACAGTGAAACGAATGTAATAAAACGCCCTGAGGCGCGGGTTGTAAAAAAGGGTTTAAACATTGAAGACAGCAAATCTGGACATGAAAAAGTACTGCAACTGAAAAGAGTGAAATTTCAAAGGCAAGTTTCAAGTTCAAAAATTGTTAAACGCCAGGACTTGTTGAAATTAATGCTCGTTTCATGTGCTCACCCGAAAATACGTCGAAAGCAAAGGTAGAGAGAGGTGAAAGGCCAAGGCCGAAACGGAAACAAAATTTAAAATGGCCGTAGGCTAAATTAAACCAGACAGAATTATATATAAATTTTATTAGGAAATATCATGGAAAACTTTGGCGAAGAAACCCAACGAATTCCATGTTGGGGTAGGAGACGATAAACACAAATCGAACATGGCAGTTAGAGAATATAAAAGACATCGTTATCAGAAAATATTCTTTTTAAAAATATATTTTTCAGAACTGTAAATACGTTATGCAAAGGCACAACTAGCAATACATAAATAATTATTTTACAATATTTACATTTCATCGCCCACTTAAAATTTTATTTGCGAACGCTTTTCTTGGTAATAAAAGATGCCTTTTATGTTAAAGTAACTTTCATACAGAGAGAGAAACGTCATATTACATTAAAGTTCATGCTCGGTGAGCATGTCAAAAAAATATGAACTCACGTCTAGCTAGCGCAGTTAATAAACATAAAAAAAGCTCAAGAAAAGAGATCTTCATAGAAACGCAAGCATTACACATAATAACAGAGTCGAGCAAGCAAAATTTAATTGGTATGCAACAACGGTTCTCAATAGTTTGAAAAGCCGAATTACGTATTAATGAACGCTTTGGATTAAATTGAAATTTGGGTCGCATTAATTTTTTGTGTTAAAGCACGTGCTGTATACGTATTTTGCGAGAGGTTACGGTAGAATTATTTTAAATAAGTCGATATGAAAACACATGTATAACTGTTTTCAATCGTATGAATTAAACGCGAAATCCGACGCATTGTTTTGAAGCAACCCACATGTAAATTCTGGAAATAACAATTTTGATACCCCCTAAAATATATACATGCTTGTTATTATGTTGTCCGAAAAGGTCTTGGATTTTCAGAATAGCTTTTTATGTACGAGCAAGGTAATCCGCTTGGACGATCTAAACCGATTAACTATGAATTGCGAGCACAGCATTTTTATCATTTTCGGAATATATGATTTTTTGGCATGAAACGTACAGCTATTGCGATAGCCCGGAGCTTTTTAAATAATAAATACACGAACAATTGAAAATTCAATATTTTTTCTTCGTAAAACTTCCCAATGAAACTGAAAGTTTCTTTTATGAAAGAAAAAATTAAAACTAATTTGAGGACTGAAGTTGATTTACTGAATTATGTAACGTTTTCGGATGCTGTATAATTTAGCGGCTTTAATTTTTTCAACAGGAACTCAGCTTCCGAAACTGCATACTTCCAGCCACGCGTTACTCACCCAGGAAATTACCTGTTGGGGGTTTATGCTTGGCTTTTGTAAACGCACAAGCTTAACGGAATTTGTATCATAATACGTCGCTCTTTGTTCCCGTCTCTCCATGAATATAATTTCTAGAACCCATCTTGATCCGCAGTGCTATATCGACAAATCAAATTTGGAATATTTACTTATGATTTTAATTTCTTAACACGAGTTTCTAGCGTTATAATCATAAATTTTAATATATGCAATGCACGGCGCAATACGTGTCACACAGTGCCACACGTTTAAGGTCAGGTGGCATAAAAATAACAGTAAAATTTTACTACCCCTTAAGATTAAAGTGGTTAAAATCCACGGCTTCCTGAACCATCTCAACGTAAAAAGCTACCGCATGAAGACATTTCATATTTAATTTAAATCGTATTATTTCCGGCATTTCGAATATAGTAGGAGCATCGATTTTCTATAGCACGGTCCAGTATTAGTGGAAAAAACGGACGATTTATCTGAATCAGCATCTAACTGCATTTCCTTTCTATCGGGTTTTCGAATCAAAAAAGTCTAATAATTTATCTATGGATTCGTGTTATTTATGTGAGTAACACGAACATTTGGTTAAAATTTGCTATAAATTCACAGGCGATAGCCTCCTTTATATTCTTGTTAACAACGGTAGTTCAGAAAAATTTTCTAAGATGAATTTTAAAACGGGAAATTTAGCTGACACGACAGTCCGCGTCTTCGGATAAACTACCCAGCGAAATTAACATAATTAAAGGTAAATTTGTACGAAAGTAAATTTTGAAGTTGTATTTAAGGAACGGCTCCAGAAGTTTGGACGGCGAACACGGTGACGGCGAACACGGTGATAGTGAATAAATGCAATGCGTATAATAAAGAAAAGCAAGTTCGACGCTCAAAGAACTTATTAAAAAATTCCACCCCATTCACGAACGACATAAAAAAACATACAAAATTGTACTTTTTACAGAAATTAATAAAGGATCAAGTCTATTGTGCTTAAGTTTAGACGGACAAAAACGCAAAAGTAATAACAACTAAGAAAGAAATTGAACTTTAGAAAGCACGAGCGAATTATAAAATAAAATCTTTTTGGCGAGCGTTACACCGAAAAAACTAAACCCTTTAGGTAATGCGTAATTTTTAAAGGGACGACATTCCAGTTTCCAAAAACAAACACGCGGGAGATTTAATTATCGATCTCCGTATCCTATTTAAATATTAACATTGTAATTACGTTGTAGATTTAATAACATTGTGTAATACAGGGAGATTTTCAAGCTGGTTTTTCGAACACAGGGGAAGACATTTATTGCATATTACGAGGAACGTTATAATCTGTCAACTATGGCATGCATAGGGGTCAGTACTAAATCTGGCCTGTATATATTCCTATCGCCTCGGTTTCCATAAACCGGCTATGATCTCGGCGCTTGCTTTCATGAAAGACATTCACCTGAGGGCTTTCAGGAATTTTCACGATTAAATGTAAAGCAGCTTCGACTTCTGCGGTTTATAGCGGACCGATGCGACGGTGTTTGCCGTGTTAAAGCTTTGATTTTTGTTTGATATGCCAGATTTAACGACCTCGTTGCATTCTAGTTATACCAGAAACACTAAAAGCTTAAGCCTAAATTAATGCCTATTTCAGCCAGAAACTTGGGATTTGCACATAACCTTTCATTAAGTGACAAATCAAAGCGGCTGGCTTATTGATCCAGTCAGTGATTAATCCTTGCAGCTTGTCCCGCAGCAATTCGTCCTGATATTAGGATAATTACATACGGAACAAAAATTTCTTAACAACAGCGATTTTAAAAATCACGTTAGCGTCAGTTACGCGGAAATTTATTTGAAACGTCATAAACAATATTGATTTGTGATAATTCTAATTTATCACGTCAATGCCTTCGTTCGAATATCAGTACTGTCACTGCTCTGTATTTTCATTACATCGGCAATAAATTTTTGTGATCGAGAACAATTGTACACTGTTGAATCTATTCGCGATGAATCGAATGATACAAAACGCCTACTAAACAATGAGAACCTTTTAGTAGTAAATTATATCGCAGAATTACAATGCCATTGTAGCTAGTTACGAGACACAATTTGTCACTTTTACTCATTTGCAACGGATCTTTGTTTTAATCAGTTTGACATTTTGCAAATGCAAAATTATTATAGAAATAAACTGTATTAAATTTTTAATTCAAATCGATAATAACCTGGAAGTGTTTCTTTTTTAACAAATTTATATTTAACTCTGCGTCTAAATTAAATCATTTATCATCTCAACTTTATAGGCGTAATAAATGTTTTCCCTGAGACGTGTCTTGTATTCCTTATTCATAAAATAAATGAAATACCCTCGCTTTAGTTCCCCAAAAAGCAATGTCCTGGCCTATACTTCGTCGTGTCTGCTAGTTACATTATTGCTAAGTGTTGGCTAACTCAAAACGTTTCTTAAGTGCTGCAACTTAGAATACCGTATCCCTATTGTATGTCTGAGGGGTTATAACAAGAATCCAAATGGAAACTTATACTCCTCGATAGTACTCTGGAAATTGCTACGTTACCCTGCTTTCACCGACAATAAACGTAAAACTTAAAACGGAGCAATGAATTCCGATTTAAATACGTGCGTATCTGAACTACATAACCGTTCTGCGTTATCGCTAATAATAATCTAACACGGGAAATTACGGTAACAAATTTTAAACTCCCCTTTACTTAACGTTATAAGTTATAATATATTTGAACGTAGCACAAATTTCGATGGATGCAAGAAAAAGCGTAAAATAAACTCGAAAACATTTTTAAAACTGGATTAGGAGAACGTCAGAAAATGCTCACTCCGTGTGCGCTCAAAGAAACATATGTATGTTCGCAAGTATTTTCGGATGTCTTCGCTGGGGATGGAGATCAGAAAGATACCAGTCCCAACAAAAGAGATGTCACGCTAAAGTACGTAATGCAACTGGAGTTATCGCTCTACATTGTTATTCAAATGGTTTAAGTCTTTCGATTATCTGTAAAGTCATATCAACGAACGATGTAGCACATACATCACCCAGAGTAAAAAGAAAGAACACAGCTAAGATATCTTGTTTTCCTTTTTTTTAAAACGATCCAAGATTTAACATAGAAAAGTTCACAGTTAAAAGCGTACGTAATTATACATACGCCGGCACCTCCACCATTGTAACGTAGCTAAAGGCAATTTAATGATTTTTGAATTTTTCATTGAACTGGGTTTCGTTCAATTTAAAATTACTTTTCGCCAACAGCATTAATTAAAAAAAACTAGTTCGTTGGAGATGCAGCGGATTGAAATTTTCATAGGTAAATATTTATAACGGATTTTAACAATTTGTAAAGGCGAAATGAAATCCTTTCATTTCACGTTCGCCTACCATGTCTGTGAAAGAGTCAAAAATGGCGAACGAGCTTGCTATTGGCATGCAGGTAATATAGTTCATATTGCAGAAAATATGAGTGAAATCGTGAATGTGCTTCTATTTGGCATCGACTCTGTAGTTACATAAAAGAAACGCGAATGTTCGATTTGGACAAATTAACAAATAACTTGGGATCCTTGAATGTATGTGAATACCGCAGCGAAGATGTCTAGAATATTAACGCATACATTGATGATAATTCATTTAATCCTTGCCAATCATTTTGCTTAATGCCGTTAATTAAACCGCGTTTCTAAATTAAATCCGGTGTCAGTCCTATTCGTAATCACTCTTCCTGCCGAGGGAATATACTTCCCGTCCCATGTGTAGTTTAGATTGTGCTGTGGAAACAACACGTGTTAAGCCGTAATTAGAATATATTTTGTTGTATCCACATTATGAACTTTTACACTATTAACAAAACCAAGTGTTTTGTTCTATTACTAATGGGAGTACCACTAAAGCTGGTTTCATAAATCTCACTCAACCAATTTTCTAAACACGAAGGAAAGCCAACTGTATTTGTTAAGCCGTCTGCCAAGAGCGCACACACAACCACGGTCGACCCATTATTCATTCCCATACTCCACATTAATTTGTTCAATTATTTGCAATACAAGAAAAAACTCTAAAGCTGAACAGTTAAAAAGCCATAAAGCCGGTATTTAATAATTACACCTCCCCTCATTTACACAAAAAACTCATTAAATCTTCAGAATGAGGTATTGTTAGCTTCAGTAATTGATATTTCATTTAATTCGTTTTGCTTTTTGTAAAGTATATTAATTTCAAGGTAATATTAAATTAATTGTGTTTCTTTTTATTGCAGAGTCGAATAAATCAACTGAAGCTACAGAAATAACGGACGAAATACTCGAAGTTCAATATGAAGATGGTAAATGGTCGAAGCCGTACTACGATTGCGGTGGAGGAAATATCTGGATGCTGACTTACACGGTTCCATTTTTCGGTTTCAGTAACAATACATACTATTTCAAGTAGGTATCCACCCTTAGGTTTTTACGATGGAAGCAAATGAGGAAGGTTATCGCATTTTTCATTCATTCTGTTATGATTAAAACTAGGAAAAACGAATCGTGACTGAAAATACCTTGCACTCACGTTAAATTATTGACGGGTTTGTGGTGACCCAAAATGCGAGAAGGTATTAAGGGTATTTGCGGTTTAGTGACCTACAATTCTAGAATATTTAAGCACGTCCGTTGACGTGCTGAGTGCAAATTGGCCTTTGTACTCGATCAGAATCTCACGGCTTCGATCTATTCTCGGTCTACTACTTTATGTGAACTTTACCTATAGGCTCAAAATTGCAAGCGAGTACAAAAGAAATCGATGCAAATTTTTTTAGGAGTTACTCACTTAAGGGTAAGAAGCTCGAGAAATTAATTAAAATATACCGCAACCCTTAAAAAAACTTTACTTAACTGTTTAATTTACATATTTATAAAGTTTTAAAATATATTATCTGTTCAATACATTAATTAAAACTTTATACTCGCTTAATTTCCTTTATTAAATCAATCGCTTTAATTAAATTTGCATGGTGGGAATTTTTGTTCAGTTATCCCACATACATATAAACAAATATTAGTTTATAACAGCAAATTGATAAATTTAATTCATAAACGCCTGTTAATTTCGTGGAAATATTTCTGCTTCGGTCCTTTAGCATTGCCAGTTGCGAGTCGGAGAGAACGTCATAAATTGGGAATTTTTATTCAGTTATCCCACATGTATGTATACAAACAAATATTAGTTTATAGCAGTAAATTGATAAATTTAATTCCACGAGAATTTTTTAAACGCTTGTTAGTTTCGTGACAATATTTCTGCTTCGATCCCTTAGTATTGCCAGTTGCGAGTCGGACAGAACGCCATGAATTATAAAATTTGAAGAACGTTTTAGAGCCACAACCACATTTCAGTTTCTAGAGTTACACGTTAAAGTAAATGCTCGGCTCAGGAAAGAATTCCCATTTATTTTACGTCTCATTCTACACCTCTTTCATTATTTATGTATTAAGTCTTTTATTTACTACGCTTCCTTTCACATAAGATTTAACCCTATTACCAGATTGCCTTGGATATGTAAGTTTGGTGAATAAGTGCAATGAAATGAAAATTCGCGTAAATAGTACAAAATGACAACATTTGTAGAGAAAATTTCTTATGATACGGTTGTTTTGCGCATGTAACAGAAAACGATTTTGTGAAAATTAGAAAAAAAAGGGAAAATTCAATGGCCGGAACTACTAGAGCATGTTTTATGAGCACAAAACAACAGGCAGCAGGGCAGCAAAGATTATGTAGTAATATGTAGTAAAATAAGGCACCTACGTGTTCGTCGATTACAGTTTATGGCTTCGCAAAACGATATTTGATGACATGGGTAAACTGAAATTGCTGAGGTCGTTGCAAAAAAACTATGTAACAGATGATAACTAGATTTATTATACACGTCCGAGCTTTTAATTACTTTTCATATTTGCATCATCTCAGTCCGTTTCATGTCACGTCACTTTGTTTTATTACTTCATACGCAAAAACGGCAATAAACAATGCAGGATTAAAACGTGAAACAAACAGAAGTACAGGATTTGGCTGATGCACTTTTCCACGCTTATTTTGATAATGAAATGCAGTAACAATGTAAATTGCACGAACCAATTTTAAATTAATTTTATGCAACTGCGGAAACTGAAAATGCATCTCTATAATTCGATAATAATATGCGGTGGATGTTATCGGGTGACGGTAACATAGACGTTTGAAAATTTATCTTATAATGGAAAACTAACATACAAAGAATAAAATTAAATTAATTGAAAAAAGATAAGTTTTATTATTAAACTTCTGAAATTCTTCATTAATTTTTCACGACCAGTTTCGCTATAACATGCAACATTTTCAAGCATCATGCCTAACAGAATTTGAGCAGCCATATTGTAAGTTTATGGAGCATGTGTTAATAATGTAAGATATTTACGCGACGAAACCAGTCGTGAAAATTTAATAAAGTGTTTCAGAGAGAGACCCTCATATAGTAAAACATCTTCCAACCGAACCTCCGCAACAAAATATCATTTCTTAATTAAAATAATATTAAAATTTTATTTACTGAAAATTGAAACACCTCGAGATTAGTTTTTGATTTAAATTGTGTTCGCGTGTCCCACGCTGAAATAACAACTGTCTATGTTAGCTAAATCTGTAGCTATCAAAATTTGAAATGGGTTGCGAATGAAACTTGCACGCTCGAAATAAACAATCGATAAAGGAAGAGAAGGCCACGAGGATTTCGCTGCTTCTGAAATAAATCTTGTCCGGCCAACAGGTAAACAAATCAACTACTGTTTTGGAAAGCGAATTAATTACGTGCCTAACTCACGGGATCAAAAATTTTTAATTAACCAAAATAATTTGTTCCTGCGCGCAATTCGAACCGTACAAACTGAAAAAAAAGTGGAGGTGAACGAGTACAGGGTTGAATTGACCTAGCGGCACAATTACTCAACATTATAATTGCTCGCTTCATTACTAGTATAGTTAAACGAAGTTTTAAATTATGTCCTGCTCTCGTTTAAAACGGACGCCCGACATTATTCGGTCAAAATGTCCGGCTTAATTAATATTTTGGCGCGGGATTAATCGAGGTGCACAATTATTAGAGAATACTTGAAATTTACATTCAAATCGTCTGTTAACTTAGCCATTAGCTCGAAAATGTATGTGATGCATCAACGCAGAGCATGCATTAACATTTAATGCGTTACATTGATTGACTGTTTGTGGATTATTCACGAGCCATGAGTAATATTATTTATAAACTTTGCAAAATGTTATACAAATTTTTTAGTTTCACAAGTTCAACTGTATACAGTCAAAATTATAATGTAGTCAAAATTATAATGTATTATATGTATATGTTGGGAATTGCACAGAAAATTATAACACCACTTTCCTAAAAATTGATATTTGATTTAGTAAGGTGCGATAATACCTAATATGTATAGTCAAAAAATACATAAAACATGCAATAGATTAGTTAACCAAATAATATTTTCACCGATTTACTTCGAATTTATATTTTCCTAAAGCAAGTTCTTTGCATTTTATAATCAGGGAAGAAGATGTTGCAACTGTGTAAATGTGTGTCCAAGTAACTTAAAAATTCGTAATATCTGTGAATGTCATTACTGTCAAATTTGAGATTCTGAAATGTTATTAGTGGCAAATTTGAAGCTTTAAGGAAGGCGAAGTTAAAAATGAACAGCAACTCATTGAGTGAATATGTAACGCACCTGCATTGATTAAAAATAGTAAAACGTTACAAGAGCTTCAAGAAAATATCGTTTGTCAAGCTACAAAATGCATACAATTAAATTAGCCATTTCTCATTTATTTTATTTATTCAATTTTTACCAAAATAAATAATTTTACGTGTTTGCGTTTTTTTTTTTTTGTAAAATCAGTAAAAAAGTATTTTGGTAGAACTCTCCCGCTTCTTACTGAAAATCATGTTACTACGAAATAACGTTACAGCAGCTCCACATATTCCCGAATAGTAGTATTAATTAAATTAAATGTGCAGTTAGTTCTTTACACATCGTTGCCAAATTTAAAAAACTTCGATCGACTATATTTTGGAACCTATACGTTTTTGGAGAAAATGTCGATACAGTATTTAACAGAGAATCGCGTGGTATGAATATTTGTCGGACGTTATGATGAAAGCTGTATGAAGGAAAATAAACCAAGTACATTTTAAGAAATTTATCTCCCCCTCTTATCGTTTGGGAAATTCAAATGGTGAACCAGTTAACTTAACTGCTTGTATAATAAATTATTGAAAATGTAAGGAAAATCGCCCTAATCTTGCCGGCTAATGTTGCACTTAATGAAATGCATATTTTGAAATAATCGCCGATAGAATTTTTAGCATTCGAGAAATTTAGGTTCCTACTTTTTTAATATTATATTCACATAAGTTATCGCTTAATAAAATTTGTTAAAGTTAAATATGCGATCAAATATTGTTGTAAAATTAAAAATACAAAAGTCCATATAGTTTCAACAATACTGTAATTGAATATTACACGGGTAAACATTGTTTATGTTTATTTCACGATCAAATGTAATGATACCTCGCGGCTGCGTAAACACAAATTTGAATTTTAAATTCCCATCAATTTTAATTAAATTTACAGTTTTGTGCACAAGACCCAAACATTTTAATTTTATAAAATCCGCCCTGTCGGGCTGACGATTTTCCTTCTAAACATAACATTTCGGCGCGATAAACCGAGAAAGTGAATGAATGCTATCGAAAGCGGTGCAAACAACTAGCTGCTGTGGAGAAAGGAGTGCCCTTTAAGGATCTTAAAATATGCCAGACGCCACTCAATTTAACTTTATAAATTCGCTCAGTCCTCAAGGCAGTTAAAGATTGGGAAAACTTATTTTTAAATTAACAAGCTCTTGGTAATCACTCAGGACTTTCCGAATCAAGATTGTTAACATAAATTTACACAATGTATTTTAACGCATGCCGAAAGGGTAGGTCAAAAATTAAGTGAAATGTAAAGTTGAAGAATTTATCTTGCTTTTGGGACTACTACACACCTCTCATCAATCATTCATTACAGGACCCCAGTTAAGAAAGGAAAAAGTCTTAATTTTAAAGAAATACATTTAATCCGTCCATGAATAAAACATGCTGGAAAAAATTAGGGTTAAATTAGTTTAAATTTACTTTCAATTTACGTCTGCCGGCATATCAATTTCAAATGTTTAAGAATTGGCAATCCGTTTGTTATTTGATACCATCAAAAGCGAAAACGTGTTCCCGAATAAGATGTGATGCGTGTAGAGATAATAATAAACTAAATTTACATTTCGCATTATATAAAATTCCTTCATCCTTATTCAGTGAGTCGGAACAAATCTCCCTGATACGAATCGTCTGCGTAAAGTGTTAAGCGTGTTTTGTCGGTGACAGTACTAATGATGTGTTTTCTTCGTTTGTAGAGGAACCAGCGGTATAGATATTGATCTCCAACGAGTGGATATCGACCAGTGTCCTCTTCCCAAAGGAAGTACCCAACTGAATATATTTGCAGCTTCAGACAAATGCAAGAAAAGGACAACCGAAGTACGTCCTAATTTCGTAAATTTAAGTGCACTAAAAATGTTGGCCATATAATGCATCGTAAGCAAGTTTTAAAATACTATACCGTGCTCCAGTTCATTAACAAAATTTACGCAACGGTAAAACTCCTGCTAAGTTCGCGTGCCAGAAACTGATCGAAAACCACGTACGTACAGATGTAACAGGAAATTATTCCATTTCATTCTCTGACTTTTTCAGCGCTCAGACTGTTTCATGTAGTTTTAATTAAGTTGGTTCGGATAAAAATTTTAAATTTAAAGATAACATTTTACCGAGCAAAACGCGACTTTGTATTATGTCAATAAATTAATTAAATGTATTTAATTAATCGAACCTCTTGCTACGGCGAGCTATGAATGAATAAATAAAGGAAGTTTTATGTTGCACGATGTTATATGTTACAGTGTATCCCGATGCCAGGTTTAGGGTTTCGTCGGGGAAGTTACAAATGTATCTGCCGTAAAGGTTTTTACTTTCCTAACGTAAGCGCCATTCACAGATATTACAATGGTACGGTCATCGAAGAAGAATATGAAAAACTGATAACGGTAAAATATGAATTGTTTATAAATTCGGGAGGATTTGGGATTTCCCTCGTCCTTTTCGTCATTGCAGCAGGTAATTGCAACAGTGTTTCTCCATTACAGGGTGAAAAGAGTCAATATGGTCTTGTCGGAGTGTACGAATGTCTTCCTTGTCCCGAAGGTTGCGAATCTTGCGTCGATGACAGACCCTGCGTTGTTTCCCTAAATTGGGTTATGAGGACTGCTATTCTGGTCTTGTCATGCGTTATCATTTGCTGTCTACCTGTGGTGGTTATTTTCACTTGGAAATATGATAACGTAAAGGTAACAAGTTTCCTAACAGTTATGAATATTAAATTTAATTCCTCTCGTTTCCGCCACTTCCTTTAAAAATGCACGTTAGAATTCATGAATAACAAATTACGTATAATTTATAGACGAACCCAAACAATGCCACGTACACATTCAATTTTTAATTAAAAATTAAATAAATTTGTTTCAAAGTTTATCCACATGAGAATATCCGAGAGGAAACATTGTATGCAGCTTTATAAAGTTGAATGCAGATATAACAAACAATCGTTTCATGAAATAAAAATACATTTAAATTAGACAAAAATTGTTATTTTATCGTTCAGATATTTACTTTGGTATTTGAATTTCTATATTGCACAGTTAAAACCGAGTCTTAGTCCGAATTAACGTCGTTCTTTTCCATAAGACGCGGGTGAAATTCCTCCCCCTCCCCCACATACCGCTCAATAATTAAATAATGTAATTTTAACTCGTACCACTTGTGGAAGTTGATTTATTTTTTATTTAGCTGGCATTGTTCAATTCCCTGGAGAAAATATTATCCTTCATGATTTGAATTTTCGTCCGTATCGCTAAGGATAAAAAAGTTAATCGAACGCGATCGCTCAAATAAACGTCTGTATTGCAATAATTAGTTTTGAATTTCTCTTTTACCGGGCGATGGTGTGAAATGAACAAATTTGAATTCGCGATGTTGGAAATTATGAAAAGAAATGCAAAAGTTATTATAAATGACGAAGAGGAAGAAACTTAAATGTTCTAAATCAAACATGAAAATCAAATTAGCTTTTGACATTTCCTGAAATACCTCTCGCTCTTTTAAAACAAATAAAATTTAATTTCGATACTTTGAGAACATTTTACGTAAGGAAATGGGGTAGATTTGTCACTTACCACAAGATCATTCTATATCAGGATACTGATATCGAATGCTCTTCGAAAACTTTGCTTTTTACGAAAACTTCAAATGAATGCTCACTATTACTTATAACAATTGGGGTAAAAGTAAACGATGGCAGCCAGTTTCAGGCGTTATCTGCTTTCGCTGACAAATATTTTACTTCAATGAGAACGTAACACCGTTTTCGAGCGAGTACGCGAAAAAGCAAATAGTAATTATCGCGGAATTATCATTTGTCACGGCAAAGCTTGTTTTCTATCTTCAACATTGTTTTCTTTCAGTTCATCGTTAATTTCTATTCCAAAAATTTTAATTAGGACTCAAGGAAATACCGAGAATTAGGGAATTACAAAGAGATTGTTATTCAGGAAAGTGGGAAAGACAAATCGGAGGTTCAACAAAGTCAAAGCGTTAAGAGAAACATATTCGGAATAAAATTTAACATGAAATTAAATTTAATTACCAAATTCTAATTTCCCTAGTACGTTTCTTTTAACGCAGAGTGTTTAAAAGCGCGTCGAGAGATATTAATCTAATAAAGGTATAATTTTACAGAATGAGTAATTAAGATATTTCCCTTAAAATTTAATTTCATCCAATCTTTACATACTGTAACGGCAATGTAAATCCCGAAATTATTCCTTCCTTTTAACGAGGAACAAAATAAACTCTTAACGGGGACAGATTAAAATTTATAAAAATTTCGTTTGGCGTAGAAAATATAAATCAAAATTTTCCGTTAAACGATAATTGGGAGTTTAGATTATATTAGGGCAATAAAGCGTATTCTTTTGCGGATAGAAGACGGATGAGAAATCACCGCATTAATGTCGAGACCTCAAATCCATCCGTGTGTATTGTGGTTTTGCGAAATATCAGCAACAATTTCAGAATTTGCCTTGCGGCTGTATATCTGGTTAGGTTTCCCACTACATATTTATAAAGTGTCAAATGTAGACAACTTCGAACAACTTCGCTCAAAGAATCGAATCGACCGGTTATAAACAAATCCTGCGAGAGACACGTTATTAATTTTTTCTAAAAAAAATCCAATTACGGCTTCTAAAGTGAAAACACGAATTAACCGCATTTCGAAGGAAAACTTTTTTCATTTCCGTCTAGGTTTGGTAGTCAAATACATTGCCAGACCATTACATGATAATTGGGTCCTTGAATTTCGCGATTTCTGGTGAGCACTCGCGACGTATAATGTCCGACTAATGTGGATAATACCGTAAATATTAATTACAGGTGAAGCTTTTAATTATATCGTATGTGATAGCGGGATGTTACGAAAAGCACCGGAATCAATAAGCTCCCTGACAAGACGGCATTTTCAATTAATAATGCACGTAAGCTCCCAATAATTATATGCATCCTAACGCATGGTAACAAGGTTAACTCTGATAAGTGATGGCGTCATAATCATCCATATGCTTCATTGTTATCAAATTATCCTTAATTTCTTCTGACAGTATATTTAATACTCGGTATAAACAGAGAGAGAGCTTACGTAGCACCGTAATGTATTTATCTATTTAAAGAAAACTGTCAAATAGAATCTGTTCGTTGATGCGGCAACTCCGAAGACACCGAAGTAAATTCGTTTCTATTTTTGTTCTAAAATAACGCAAAATTATGTTAGAATATCCGGGCCTCGAGTAAATTTTTAAGTACCCCGCTTGAGATTAATTAAGTGATATTTCGGGGCACATCAATCATTTATAGCCAATTAGATTTAACATATTGTAGCAACTGTTACGCGATACATTCGATTTCGCCGATAAAGTGCTTTAGGTATGTTTCGCGGCAGGGGTATGTTTATTTTGGTTCAATGGGAATATTCTGGGCCATATTTCAACGAGCTACTTGATATATTTGATGATGTTCTCGCTGAATTTAAAAGTATGCAACGCTTATTCTGTCTTTGTTTCCATTTCAGGTATCGCAAAACTTAAACAAAATTACAAATTTAATTTTAGAATTTTTTATTTGAGAAGCAATACAATTAACAATGATCTGTTCCCAAAAAGACACTAAAAATTTCTTTAATCTGATGTAAGTTGAACACCGTTCAATTTCATTAAACAATTTTCAATATTTATCGAACCTTGACTTTGGCAACGGATTCAGTCAGTTTCTAGTTTCAAAACAACGACTGCATTGAGACAAGGCGAAAAGAACGAGTAAATAGTGCAATCCTGATTACCTAGTTCAAACACACAACGACCCGGAGAGCTGATTTGTGCCCAGCAATAAATATTTAGTCTGCAGTAATTGAATTTCGTAAATGAAGTTTGGCTTTCCAGAATATTTAAAACTATCAAGCCGGAGTATTTTCATGAGGAAAATGTAGAACAAAATTTAATAATAAGAATAAAAAACTATTTTCAGAAATCATATATGAGCAAAATGTTTTTCTAAAATACGAAATCTTTTGTTTTAATGAATTATAAAAGCAGGACGGTTTAATTAACAAATCAATTACAGTTCGCGAACAAATCGTATAAATAAACCGCAACCGAAAAAATTTTGCATTACAAAGGCTAACAAGCCTTACGCGTTCGTAAAACTTGAAAAATTATTTTCGCAATAAATACGACCCGGTCATATAAATATTTGTTTTCGGAGCTTTCTAATTTTCATACTGTTTGTATTAGAACCGATTTTTGGTTGAAATTCAGCGCGGCGATATTTTGGCGAAACGCATTTCGCATATTCATAAAAAACGTGTTGGTGAATTCGCGGTTCACTTTCGTTCTTTTGTGGAACTAGTCGTATAGTAGAAACTCATTAACTTGGAACGAAAAGGAAAAGAATAATTTACTATTCGTGTCGGCAGGCAACAAGAAAATTGGCTTTGAAAAAGTTTTAATTATTTGTCAACGATTTCTTCGCAGGATAATGTAACAAAACAACAGATTAATACTATATGTATAAAAAGATGTTAATTTTCTCTAAATGATATATAAAAAAATCTCTTGGCAGTAACACCTTCTAAATTAAAATTTAAAATTTAATTAAATTTCACCCGTACTGTGGGTATCTGCGTTTGTTACGAAACAACAAAGATAAATGCGTCATTTATACTTTTTTTTATTACAAACTTGAAATACCTACTGATGTATTATTATGAGACCTGATTTAATATTTTTCTGCATTCATACGTGAAAAAACATATACGTTGAAATGCAATAATAAAACAATGTGCACGAGCTGTCTATTTCTCTCTCCTCGTTCATTTAGTCATGATTTTCAACCTAAAGTCTCAACTGCTAGATGCTTATGCTGCTCCAGTTTCAGCTGCTGTGAGTGCACTGGGTAACACACATCAATTGAATTATACAGCCCTTACTTGCCGTAGCGATACTAAACTATCTCTGCGTTTTGATTTAAATATTTAAAACGCGTTTTAGGCCCTGCGCGTACCTGAATAAATTAGGCAGTTTATTATTGTAAAAGTTCCTCGCCATAACTACATCAGCACATCCTTTTTGTTCTTTCGATTCGAACAGATAAGTCGCGTAATACAAAGAAATCAGGAAAGGGTCGGACCGAACACAGTCAATCATTGTCGTTTTACTCATAAAAGAATCCAAACTTTGCCCAAAGTTTTATTTGTACAGGGTGTACGAAAACCTACAGGAAATATCGCATAAATTTCCAAACTTTAACCATAAACATTATTTTAACACGGGGGCTGAAATATTTATATTATAAAATGATTTGCTTGATTAACAGGTTTTGAAACTGTTATATAACATATGCCGTACCTGTGCTTCGACGTAAAGTTATAATGCGATTAAAAGTTTAACTAAACAATACATGTGTACGCCCTGAAAATCTGAAGCGATATTATTAAACTAAACCGACATAGGCAGCGCTAATTTAGACGGTAATTTTAGATTGAAGATGTGTGGCATTATACGTTTTCCAAAGTTATCGGCCGACCGTAAACGGAAAGCGTTTAACACAATTTCATACTCATAACTCGATATTTATTGCAGGTTGTCCGTGCGGCCAGTCCTGTGCTTCTACGTGTCATAATCCTCGGAGCATTTTTCATCTACTGTACGGTGAGGGAAAAATAAATTTGTTAACAGGTGTCAATACCAATCCATTTGTTTGTTTAACGACATTTAACAGAAAAACACGTTTATTACATTTGGTTTTTAACAAAATATTGCTTATTTTACAAAAACCCTAAACATCAAAATTTGTTGTCATTAGCCGAAATGGAAGTTGTGGAAGTCAAAATTTTACTGTGGCCACACTGCGCACGTATGCCATAAAATCTCGGCTTCTGCACCATTAGTTGCATTTATACTCCCTCATATAATTTATTTGTCATATTTCAGACTATTGTTATGTACCCCCGCCCTAGCGTTTATACGTGCACTGCTCGTATTTGGTTACGTGAAATTGGATTTTCGCTGACATACGGCGCTCTCATGCTGAAAACGTGGAGGTAAACCGAAATGACATAATATATTAATTAGTGCTGTCAACGGCGATCAGTCCATACGTTACAACCTCGATAAACACCTGATGAAAATCCAAATTTACAAAAATTCAAAAAAAGCCATTCCCATGACACCACTAATAAATATTTGTTTAAAAAGAAAATCAAGTTCATAAAGATTATCTTGTTTTTCTTTATCTGACTTTTGAAAAAAGATAATTAACAAATTAAAAAAATGAACATTTCAGAATTTCTGTTATTTTTCGTGTTCGCTCGGCCAAAGCTGTTAAGATTACGGATACCAATCTACTTAAACGTTTGGGCATTATCGTGGCTACGTTCAGTGTATTCTTAGTTATTCGTACTTTGGTAGCCCCACCGGTGGTTATTGTTGGAAGAACTGCAGAAGATCTGAAGGCCTATCTTTGCCGCACGGATTGGTGGGATCATTCGTTTTCGATTCGTAAGTCTTTTTTCTCAATTATTATTAAACTACTTGCATCTACAGTTAAGAGGAAATTAAGCAGAAAATCAAAGCAGCCACCGTCGCAAACTTAATTTATCTTTGGTGTAATTGGATGGTTAGAAACGAAGCTGCATTGACGGGAATTTATTTCGTAAGCCGCATAAAGAAAATTACCCTGTTAAGAAAAATAATGAGTGCTAAAATCGGTCTGCAAAACTGTCGTTTTCTTGTGTATCAAGAACGAGCGTATCCCGTATTTTCATAACAAAAATTGAAATATAATTCGAACTGCTCATGCGTAACTGTTTATGGAAATGTAAATCATATTTTTATTTGCGCATAAATATCACAAAACTCACTCAGACGATGTTATCATATCTGTCAACTTCAGAGTCCCTTTACCTTTAGTTATCATTCACAGATGACTGTGTATTAAAATTGTCTGCTATTTGTTTAGGAAGTCCGTATTTATAAAGAAAATCACAGTATTGAAGCGTTTCCGTATGTAGGCCAAAAATCTCTTGTATAATACTACTATTTCCTTACATAAAAGATTCCGATTAATATATTCGAGCAAATTGTTTCAAAGTGGAATAAACTTCGTTCAGAATGTAATTAAAACTACGTCAGTAATTTCGTTTCTTCATTTTTCCGTATACCTACACGGAATAATAAAAATGTTACAATACACAGACTAAACCAATTTCGGTTTACGTAAAATCAATAACACTCTAATACTTAATTTCAGTCTCATGGATTAAAAGATATAAGATAGATGAAATGGATTAACGTTTTGTCCTTTTTTCTGATACAAGAAAATTTTTGCTTTAATCAAAAAGAAAATCGCACGCGCAATGACACAATCATTTCATCTTTTCTTTATACATACATATATACCGTCAAAAAATATGAAATTCAAACTGCAAACTATATTTAACGTAAAATGTTCCATTTATGCATGGTTTTCCGGAAATTAAATTTTTTTCTGAAGTGTGTCCCATAATCGATTTCGGTTAATACCTTATAAATCTCCTTCAGTACTTCGAACATCCCTGTCACTTTCTCTGACAACCGGCAGTTCTCTAACCAATTTCTTTTAATTTCCCCCAATATTCTTGTCTGCACACAAAATCCCCATGTGATTTTCACCTCAAAACATAAAATAAGTTTCCGACAGAGCATGAAATCATCAGCATCCTTCAAGTGAAAATTTTGTATTTATATAAAGTGGAATAAAATGTAACTAGCTCTTAAGTTATTGGTTTATAATCCAGGTTCTAGATGATGCAGAATCTCTGTCATGCACATATAGTACAAGCACTCGATAATTAATGAAAAGCAGTTTGTTAATGGAAAATCGATACTTAATATCTCAGCAATAGTAGTTAACGTTTCAATAATGTTATCGCGATACAAGCTGTCGAAAACTGTATCGCATGACGTGTTATTATGCACAAAGTTGTAATACCTGCTCGATCAAAAGAGCATAGTAAATTTTACATTAAAATAATAAAGTTTCAGATGAAATTTAATCTTCAGTTATGACAGCAACGAGAGATATGATAAAGTCACTACCATGTTGAAGCGGTGGTCCAAAATTAAATTAACCTTATTTTGGTCCCATTTTTTCACGGGTGGTAAAAATTAATTTGCTTTGCTCCTAACTACTAATTTTGTCTTTTAAATTGGATTCACTGACCATCAGGGATTGATGCTTTTCACGAGACGGGTGACATCAAATAAAACAAAGCAATTTCAGGAGCTGGTAAATTATTTCCTAATGTGTTACAGTCATTAAAGTTTTTCAATTTGCGAACAGAACTATGAGCATGGTGGGGCACTGTCAGTGACCCGGTTTGTTAGATTCACCGGATAATCGGTTTCAGTTGGGTCACCGGATTACGTCGAGCGTCCAATTCCTGGATCGCACCGACTTGCAGGTCTGATGCTCGGATTACCGGATCTGAAACCAGTAACGCGTTTCAAGTTTGATATTGAGGACACTTAAAAGTAATTTAAACCTGGATATATTGAGCGTAACAATTTGAAATAAATATGACAACACTCCTCCGATGATCTACTAATACCTAATATTCATTCATTTCAGTTGAAGTCCTGTTTTTGGTATGGGGGATAAGATTGTGCATTGTGGTTAGAAAGGCTCCGTCCGAATTTAATGAAAGCCGTTTTATATCCATGGCCATCTACAATGAATTTTTGCTGTCAATTTTCTTAAACGTCTCAATGTAAGTGGGTCAAATTTTGCGTTTGAACTCCTGCACTACGAAGTAATTACTTGCAGGTTGTTCCTCCAAAAGCCGGCTAATCCTGATCTGCTTTACATCATATTTTTTTGCCATACTCAGCTTACTGCTACTCTGCTGCTATGCCTGATTTTTGGAAGCAAGGTGCGTTTTCCCATTGTAAAATTTTATATCGAAATAATTCAACCTTTCTGATATTCCAGGCTTATATGGTTTTTAAAGGTCATGATCGTAGTGAGGAAAGTTCTGGAATGATGTCAAAAACTCAAGGCTCTAAATTTATCGCCAAAGCTCGAGCTGGTAATTCTCAATATACCAGTACGAACTCATCTCTCGGCGGACTGGAATACTCGAAACTTACTGAGCAAGACGTGCAGGAAGAATTTCTGCGAGTTTACACTCAACTTGAGCTGCTTAAAGAAAAGAATATGCGCATCGGTAACAGACATTTGGTTTCCAAAATTTCGGCAATGCAAGACGCTGCTAGTAAGCATGATAACGAACGGGCTGAAGCAACTGCGCGTAATATTCATAAAATTAACAGCATGATTTGTATGGTCACTGATAAACTGGTATCTTCGATTAATTTGCCGGATGAAATTCCATCTGAACCTGTAACCCATCATCGCACTAAAGGAAAGAGGCAAAGCGTTTCCTTCGCACGTTCGGCTGATACTTTCGACGGCGAAACGATAACCACGAAAAATATATCGTGTATCAAGGAATATTCAGGACCAACATCGTCCTCCGAAGAACCCTCGATTGAACTTGGAAATAGAGAAGATTTGAGCGAAAGCCCTGCTACTAGCCATAACGGTAGATTACTGAAATCAGGGCATGCAAGAACGCATGCTATCGTCATTAACTTAGACGATAAGAGCCGATTTACTGAAGAAGTGACAGTCTAGTGAGTTGAATGTGATAAGCAACCAATGGTAGTTTTCACCATGACGGGAGCAAACAGATGTTTATATATGTTTAATGGAACCCCTATTATCAAGTCTATGTCGGTCACAATTTGTATCCATCTAATGTGGTATCTTTAATATGTATATCGACAGTGTGTTGCTATGTCAAGACCGAAACAGATTTATTGTACCAGAGAACATTGCTAAAATAGATATGTAACATTGTTATCATGTCATAAACGTGTTTTCTACCCATGTCTTTCCACTAAAGAAAAATTACGAGCATGTATGTTTTGTAACATTAAATATCAGATACAGGACGCAGATAGGCATTTTGTCCTATGATCTTTTATGTACGTACATGACAGTAGGGTAACTGTGTAACAAGATGAATGTTAATAAAGATAAATATATTTAGCATCATGTTATTTACGTGTTGTGTACTAATTAAGACATGTATTGATTATAAACGCAATGTTCCCAAAGCGTAACCATGTAATATTTACGCAAAAAACTTATTCGAGCAGCGAAAGCAAACTAATTAATAACTTTCGTAATAATTAGTAAGTTTTAATTAACTAACAAACATCTATCAAATTTTGTAGATATCTAAAATTCAACTCGAGCTTACGCAGAATTAAAGAACGCACAGAATACTGTAAAGAAAAACCGGAAAATACAGCTATCGATTAATTGCCAACTTCAACGCCTTTTTCCTACGATAGATGGGGCCCGACCTACTGACAATACTTGCACGAAGAGATGTTACCACCGGTGCAAGACGTCAGAGGTCACCGGTGATAAATTACTTCAACCTGTGCTAACTCTGCTAAAATACCGAACACATTTATTCAGAAAAAGATATATTCATGTACTAATTGAAATGTATAATGAAATTATTATACCTAATAAATTTATTTTTTTGCAAAAACTCAAAATTATGTATTTCCTTCGTCTTATGAATCAACACACTTAAAATTTAAATTATCAATTATTCTCTGAAGAGTAATACAACAGATTTTAAGAGGACGCAAATGAATTTAATTTAAAACAAAATTATAAGAAAGCAAACTTCTGATTCTGACTTCTTGTAAGTGATGCCATCTAGAAAACGGAGCAGCACTTTCACTGGAGTGCTACGAACAGGTGAAGAAAATAATGAAAACTGCAAAAACTGCAAAAGGTGAGTAATTTCAATGCCGACGTGGGAATTTAATTAAAAAAAGACAAAGAGCATAAAATGGAATTTAGCTAAAAAGAATCACCGTTCGACCCAATTTCTTTCTATAATTTAATGAAAAAATTATACTAAAGTACAATTAAGACAAAAAATTGAATAATCAGAGCTGAATTAGATATTTTTAATTTCGTGCGTATATTTAACCAATAATTTTGTGGTACCTTCTCAAATGTGATCACTTTTAATAATAGAAAACCGTTTCGATGAAGTTCCGATATTTTACAAAATGACCCTCGGTAAATATAAAATGAAAGAGCTTTCACTGTGCGATTCATGGTCAAGTAAAGTTAACGAGAACAAAACTTCTATACATACGTCCGTTCTTTTTTATTCCTTTCCCAACATTTTGTTTGCTTCTTGAAAACTTCTATGTGAAAAGACGAGGCCGAGAGAAATATCTTTTTAAACAGAACTAACGATGTTTTTATTCGTATGCATATGAAGGGTGTACTTTAGAAATTCTTTTCAATAACTCACATAAAAGTTGTAAATAATCCCAAGGAAATTTGCACATGGCGCGCGAATCAATTATCACACTAGTAAAAAGACAATGGCTGTAATGACAATATATGTACATAATTGTGTGGCTACATAAACGGTCCGTTTTGCATATCGCATGTACAGTGAAAAATAATAGTTCCAAAGAATAAGCTCTTGATTTCTTACAAGGTCATATATGACTTGGTAATGAATTATCTACTATTAAGACTTGAGTCTGGAGTATAAAAAACGAATTCACTTCGTTATTATAAAATATGTATATGGCTGGCGAACTTTTATGTATCAAAACTGCTTTCTGCATGTGAACACACTTATTACATAACTCGTAACGTCTTTGCTTTTGGTGAAAGTATTCGAATATATTTTGAGAACCTTTCTTTATTATTTATTTAATTTGCAGGAAAATTATATCATGTAACCAACATTGTTGACGTAATATATAACAAACACATGAGACATATATGTATATGCTCAACATTCAAGGATGAATTAATAATATTTTACTGAGCAACATTAATATGTCTTATAATAAAATAAAGTGTAAACATTTGATGATGTTGGTCTTATGACCTTGAATTAAGGCGCTATATTTGTGGTTGCTTAAGAAGCAATTAAGAAAACAATAAAATTTGTTTTATCTCTGTTCTAATTGTGTTATTTCAGGTTTCACGTTACGTAAATATCAATAATTATACGCCGTGAAAAGTATTATTATAATCGTAACGCGTCTTGTTTCTTGTTCATGAAGTGATTGCAAATGAAATTAGTTAGTGAATAATAATATCTCACTCATTGTTCAAACTTCATGATTCATGATTAATATGAATACGTTACTGATACTAAAAGCGAAACTCAAAGATATCGAATAATTTTCTATTCAAATCCCTTTTCTTTTTAGAGAAAAGCAGAAACAAATAAAGCAAGCAAAAATTAGAATTCTTCTATTAACTAAAATCGTTTAGACGCAATTTGAAATCAAAATTTAGTAATTTATTGTTTTTCTCTGTGTTGATTTATCGATACGTTAAGAACTTCATAAATATGTACGAGATTACGAAAAAAAAAACAATATCGAATATGTATTTACTTATAAGTACACTGTTTAATAACAAACTGTTGCTTTTTAGCGGGTTCCTGTTTTAAAACCGGTTTCCCTTAAATTAATGGTTGCTAAATAATTTATTTTAAAAATATATCTACAACGGAAGCACGATCTCTTCAAGCTCTTCAACAAATAGAAACCAATCGTAAAATTAAAAAAAATATTCCTAATTTCTAAGTTATTCTTTTTAACAATTTGTAACACAATTCATGCGGATTTCACGTCATATTTAATTAAAATTCTACATCCGAATCAGCTTTCAAATAATATTCGCAATCTGACCTTGACCCAACCGAAATCAAACGGAATGTTCGGCTTAAATTAATAAGAAGTTGAACATTAAGTAAGTATTATTCGCTTCTTTAAATACTTTTAACTCAAAATTGTTTTTTTAAATATCGAAAATCAGATATTCATAAAAAAAATAATTGAATGTATACACTGTTACATTCTAGTCTTGTTTTTATAACTTTTTGATTCTCAATAAAATAACTTTTAGATTCTCAATAAAAAAATTCTAATTTTTTAAAATATTTCGTAGATATCTATCGTGAAAATTAAGAAATCTTCATTAACAAGCTGTAGCTCATGTAAATAATGATTTAAATATTTTGCGAGTGTGTGATAAAGATATTTAATTAGATATGTTGGATCAACGTTATAAATTATAAAGTGATTTCTAGTGGCACAAAAACAAAACAAATTTTTCAAAAAATTTTAGGGAACTGTGTTGCTTCCCAAAAATTTTGGTACGTTAAAGAATGCAATGAAATAAGCAAAAATGGAATACAACTTTCTCGATTTATTAAAAACTATGAAAATGTTAAAAATGCAAGAAAGCAAACTATTTGCTAAACCAACATTGCGATAATGTGGAAAGAGGAATTTAGCATCTGTGATAATTTTTTTGTCAATGAAAGACTTAAGCATAATTAAAACGTAAACGTGCTAAACTAATATTCACATTCACTTTTATTTGGAATGGACTACAGTGTAAAAGTATAGCAGAACAGGCTTCTCTTCCTCGCCGACTTATTGTTTATACGTAATTGACCTTGAGTTGTCTGGCGATACTTGTTATATATTACAACTACAATCGACTGGTTATTTCAAAAATATGAAATATATATACTTGCTCATGTTTTGCAAAACTTAACTCCTTACATATCCCGAACAATATCAACTACAAACATTTTAATTCTTTTTCCTGTAGTCAAACATGTTAATTTTCGCATGAGCAGTTTAATAAAGGCGGTTACACATCTACTCATAATCGTTTATCAAATAAAATAAATTGGAAAAACCAGGTGAATTATGTTATGTCAATTCCGAGATTTCTATTATGAACGATCCTGAATAATAGATTTCTTGCTATCTATCAAAATTATTAATGAAAATATTTTTAGTTGTGGCACCACAAATGATTGTATCAAGTACGTCATACCTAAAACATGCAAACAAGTATGTATGTGTTTCAAAATGCTTGCAACAAAACTAAAAATAAACTCATAAATGTTTCTTGCATAAAACGACTGATAGATAAGAACACAACGAACTGTGAAAATATGCCGAAACAAAATACATATTGCGGTAGGTCAGGCTTTAATCGCAAAATAAAAGCATTTATTTATCACGTTTAAACATAAAACAGATAAAACTCTCCGCATAGCATTTTATAATTATTAATTAATTACGACGATGATACAATGTATTTGTTGACAATTCTTAACAAAATATTCCTTGATAAATAACGTCAATCCATTTATACAATTCCTACTTTTATTTAAGAGCAATTGTTCTATAAATTCCAGATTATGAATAGATGACCGAAACATTTAATAATACTTCTCTAATTTAACGTCGATATTTGAAGCAACACGGATTATTCAAGACAATAAAATATTTGCGGTTTAACAGCAAGAAAATTGTTTAAAGAAAAAAGAAAACGATATACCACTTAAGATACTAACATAATAAAAACGCATCGCAGTTTTTTCTTTGTACACAAGTAGGTATATTCAGTAGAAATGAACAATTAATAGATGTAAAATAAAAATTGCAAAGTGAAGGCAATTCTAACTATTACGCTAATGTATGTAAGTGTGTACAAACACTGCTGTGTCATTAAATTGAATGCATATTCATTAGAAATAGTTATCCTAACTGCTCATCAATACTATTTAGAATCATTAAAAACGTGGGGGTTTTTAAAATTTAGAAAATAGAAGAAAACGTGTGTGCACACAATCCAACAGAATGAATATCTATTTCAGATTTTTTTTACGTATTTTTTACCAATTTACCGGGTAACCTTCAATTCAATAAAAAATAATCAGGTATAACAAGCGCTAACAGCATCGCTTGTTTCACAAGAGCGCTCATTATGTTCTTATGGTAATTTTCTCAGTTTTGGGATTATGCAAACGCAAACAGTGCAATTATGATAACCTTTAATTTCGTTTGGTTAATTTAACCAATCCGAAGCCAGGTATAAACGAGGAGCGAAGAGAAATTTAATCGAGACGGATTTTATATTTGAATAACGACGTTACCTGTTGTGATTGACTTACTGTAGAGCAATTACTTAGACGGGGGGGCGGATGTACCGCGTTTCAAGGATGCAAGGACACCGCAGTTGCGTCTTATGTACGGTCTGTACTTTAACAATTGCCATGTGATTACCGACCCATATCCGATTATGTAAGTTCCCCTCCCATTTTGCACTCACTTTCCTCTACAGAATTACCAGTTTGAAAATTGAGATTAAATTTGTTTTTTTTTTTTTGTTAATTTCGTGTGGAAATGACGGCGTCTGGACAACGTGCTATCACCGGACGGCCGAGGGGCACCGGGATGCGTGCCGTTCGCGCTCATTTTATGCTGTTGCCGTGTCAGTTAAGCAAGACCACTTTCACTTCCCTACAAAGCAGAGACCTTGAAGGTTTTCAAGCAGGTAAAATCAGTCTCGAGGACGGTCGCAACAACACAAAACGATCAATTACTTCATACAACGCTCGCTTCTATTGTAATTTATGAGCTTCGCCTGTATTTTCATTTTAATACGTATAATGGAACGAAGAAAGGCCACCTGGTTCAGACGAAGAGCTATTAAATGAATTGACACTAAAGGAGTAGACCACAATTTATTACGGCATTGTGCTGCGCGGCGGTGAAATGCAAAAATAAACCATTCAGATTTCGCAACGATCGTCTTGGCCGAAATAATCGGCGATAAAAACGTTTTGACCGTGAAAACTCTAAACGATCATCGTAAATCGTCGATACGAGACCAAGTATATAGGGTTTAGATAGGACGGGACGGTTACGCGATAGTGAAAGTGCTACACTATGGTTACTTTCCCTCGCTCTCATAACGTAATACTAACATAACAATGCCATATTACATGAGCAAAACTGGCGCTTACGAGCCCCGCTGTCCTCCAACTCACATGTTACCACTTAAGTCTTTTAATACGTTCATTCGCAGCCAAATGAACGTTAACGCCAACTTGTACGGTGTACTAACGAAATGAGAGTTACGTTATGATGATTGGAGAGATACTCGCGATATATCTGCGTAAATATTTATGCAATAATTGCAAATCGTTACGAAATGGTTAAATATTTACGTGGATTTTTTCCGAGATGCGCCCGTCAATGTTGATGATATGATACGCGCGCGTTGTTTATGGTAAAGAACAGTGCACAGTACGAAACAGGAGCATGCGATGCATAATGGATATGACGTAACGCTTAATTACGAGTAGGATGTGAAGGTGAAAGAAAGGACATTCTTCAAGGCTCCAAATAACAAAGGGCAGAAACGTACAAGTTTAGAATCGATGCGGATTCCATTAGATCGGCTTATATCTTTTTATTCGAAATATAAAGGTATTGCAGTGATATTATACAACAGTACCCCTCCCATCGTGGGTATTGTGAAAGTCCACCAGCGGACCCTGCGCGGGCCTCGCCGCGACGAGTCTCCTTGGCAGAGTCGGTGAAAGCAAATGAAACGCTCGGAATGCTGCTCGCTGCAAGTCGCAACCAAACGAATGCACGCCGTCGTACTATTCGTAATCGTTTCCAACACGTATCGAGAACGAAAATAGAAGCGGTGGCGAAATGCCTACGCTCTCTGCCAAATGCTGCAAAGAACAAAAAGTTAACTAAATATCGCGCAGCCGCTTGCTCTATGCGACCTTGAAAGTAGAGAAAGAGAAGTTGTGAGAGAGCTAGCAATAGGAAAAAAAAACTTGCGTCGTAGTGGGGATGTGAGGAGAAAAGAGGGGAAAGTAAAGGGAGAAATTAAGAACTAGTAGTATTATGTGTGATCCCGTGAGCAAAGCTGAGTAACCGATGCCAATATTCTGCACCGACTCGTCAAATTTCGGGGGTGGCAGATCCTCAATGGCATCGCGCCGCTGAAATTCGCCGGACGCCGCGGGCCTCTACCGGACACTCATTTCAACGCAAATACCATACACCAGTGTTGTTGAAGGCTCGTACTCGTTCACTTTTACTTTCATTTGTGGCGCAACACTGTGTCGAGAGTCGTGCCCCAAAAATATTATCCACTCGACGCGAAGGCAGGCGAGCGAGAAGAGGCGAACAGACGGCGGGTGTAGTGGACGTGCAGTGCTGTGGAGCTATGGCTCGGTGTTGTGGTTCGTCCTCCGGTGCTCGCGGCCACCTCGTGGATGCCACCCTCGCGAGTGACCAATAGGAACGAGTCGTCGATTGCTCCGGTGAGTACTCGACGCACGGTATACTGGAACTGACGCTGGCCCACGACGACCGGTGCACCTCGTCGCGCTTACAAACGGCGCAACAACTTGTTGATTCGCTATAAATTTACCCTCGTGATTGCAGCAAGACCACTGTTTCCATTCACGAGTTATGCAACGGAACGAACTTCTTCGCTCGACGTCCAGACGCTTTCCTAACAGTTCCTCTCATTTTCAGGGTGAACCGCAACCAGAATCTGCCCCTGCGATTAATCAACTCGAAAACTCCTACAAAGTGGTGCTACTTCAAATACTCGCAAGTTCGCAGCTGACGCGGTACAGTGCGGACTCTCGATGAAGTTGAAAGTAACAAACGTCGTACTAGTTAATGTGTTGCAAATTCAAATGAACACCTGTAAGTAAAGGCGTGTCGCCCGGCAAAGAGCGAATAAAACCCAGCACATGCATTCCATATTCCACCAATGATATAACATCGCGACACACTTAATTAGGATCTTACTGAGCCGCTCGATTATCTATCCTGACCTTCAAAATTAATGTTTTGTGGCTTTAATTACTTCTCATGAGACTGCATTCATAATAACATTCCGCTTTTAGAATTGAAATTATTAACTCTAACCCGAACGAAAGGCTTCTTTGTATTTGCTTCAGTTTTATGGCGCATGTTTTGTTGTTCGGGATACCCCCAACAGTAGTAAAAGCTTCTCTAATCGTTTTACGATTCTGTTCACTTATTGTGTCAAACCGACTTTCGGTAAAAAAAGATGACTTTTTGTATTCATACGAATTTTATTATGTTGTAGGTGATTTCCTATCAAATTATTAATTTCGCCATGTACTCGGACGATCAAGAGTCCCACGGCTTATTGACCTTGCATTACGGCAAACATCATGCAACGATAGTAGACGAGATTAAAACTTGCTTTTCTTCAGAAAACTTCACAGACATGACCTTCATATGTGACGACAAAACGACGTTGAGCGCTCACAAGTTAATAATGGCTTCTGCAAGTCCGCTCGTCCGACGCATCCTCGGGGAAAGTGTGCACGCACATGGACCCAGCGTAGTTCTCATTCCTGGAATAAAAAGCTGTCATTTGAGACACCTCCTCGACTTCTTGTACCACGGACAAGCGTGCATTAAGGTATGTGACATGATGCCGTCATTACCTCAACTAACGCAGGGGTTGTTCTCAGTCTAGTGAACTGGATAGCATACGTGAACTGTTCGAACTACTCCAGATCAAATCGGGAGTTTGGGAATCGAGCCGCGATGAAAACAAAAAGTCCGACGATACCACCGGTAGTTGGTCTCAATCGGAATCCGATTCGACGCTTCAAGTCTTAGTTAAGAAGGAATTCGAATCGGTGGAAGACGACGAAAAAGAGGAGGGCGAAATTAAAGACGACGACGACGAGGACATCGAAGACAGCATAATGTCCGAAGGCCATAGAAATTCCCCAAATCCAGTTAATTTATCTCTTAATACTAAAACATCGGAAGATCAAAGCGATAGCGAAAAACGCGGCAGTAAAGAAGTAAGTCTTATAGTAACTAAACCTTTATTCAAATCGCAAAATTGTTAATTCTTTCTCAGAAATTGGATCAACATAACCCGGACGTGCTGAAAATAGGACAATCAACGGTGAAAATAGCACCCAAAGTGCACGAGTTATCACAATTTCACCACCATAGGATGAAAAGAAAATCTATGTACATAGATCCGATCGATCTGAAACAACAAGAAGAACTTTCACAACTTAAACCGCCCATAGGTGATCAGAAATTGATCTCTTTAGTACAAAGTCCAGACAATTACGTGGTTACTCCGCACAGAAAAAGAAGACCGGGATTTCATAACTCGCCTGCGCAAAATCCACCGTTTGTTCCTTTCTCTCCATCATACATCGACGATAGTTCGCATCATCATCGATATAAAAGTTTACAACATCCTTTGCTGGCGGCACATCACCCTCTATCGTTGTCTGCACCCCCGTTCCTTGTCGACAGGACCCACACCCCAACTCCAGGACAGCACGCAGATACGGGACCCACGGACAACGTGGTTGTCAAATATCGACCTCCAAGTGCCGATCAAAGCATAACATCAGAATCGTACCAGGCGTTCGATCCCACGTGGGGAGCGTGGTCCCTTTGCCAAACGCAAGTAAATCCACCCTCTGGAAGTGAAGAAACCCGAGACCCTTCGGCGTCGTTTTCAACGAGCGTCGGAGATGAATCCGCCGAAACATCACATGCAACAGGGAGCGGCAAACAAGTCGGCCCGACCGGGCAAATTCGAGAATATCGTTGCGAATATTGTGGAAAACAGTTCGGTATGTCTTGGAACTTAAAGACTCATCTTCGCGTGCACACCGGTGAAAAACCTTTCGCGTGTAGATTGTGCGTGGCCATGTTCAAACAGAAAGCTCATCTGCTGAAACATTTGTGTTCTGTGCACAGGAACGTAATTTCGTCGAACGAAGGAAATGTGGGCCGCTTTAATTGTTGCTTTTGTCCTTTGTCATTCGAATCTTTGCCCGAATTAATAAGACATTTGTCGGGACCCCATAACAATTTGCTACTCAGCAAGAACATGCACGAACTCAAATAGCTAGCGTTCACATTCCATTTAAGAAGATCGGTCTCCTCGGGGTCGTGGCCGTAAAATGTCTCAGGAACGGCCGCCCCCTGTTTTGTGATATCGTGAGCCCGTAAGTGCCTTTCCTGAACTCGCATTGTGGGCGTAGCCGGCGGTGGCAACCCTAAGGGATACATGCCGTCCACTTTGGGATTACCCGTTCTCTACGTCCACAAAGGTGACGCCTTCCTCATAGTGCTTTAGTAGTTACATTTCTCAACCATCGTTGTGTTCAATTGACCTCCGTACCTATTCTGCGCGTGGTGTGTATGACAAGTGATCTATTCTTCTGTGTACAGGTTCGGCTGGCCCGAACGCGAACCCAGATAACGCAAATTCCCTTAAATTATTTTTATTATTATTTTGCCGTTTGTAAGTGGTGTGCTCGAAATGACACGCTTTCCTGTTATATACATCACAAGTGGACTGACTATGTACAATACGTAAGCCAAAAATGCGGACCGTAATCAATCACGCTTTTACCGGCTCACGCCTCACACGTTTTTCCTTTCATCAGATAATCAAATTATCTAATAAATTACGCAGGCATTTTTTGCTTATGTATTAACATTTGTATATTTCTTGAATACTTATAGTTTTTACTACAAAACTGGAACATATTAACGTATATTTTTTTAATATACAAACCAAAGAAGTAAAATTTAGGACCACTTATTGAGATTAGTACACCGTACATTTTCCTTCAATTCTATTTGATAACGAAAATTCTGGAAAGTTGATAAGCTTGGAAATAAGTTTAATATTACCCAGTGATTATAAAATAAAGCGCGATTGTAAACCAAAATAGCGATTTTTGGTATTTTGGTACATATTTTAATTTTTTTCATTAAAGTCACTAATTTCAATGTAAAACATTGATTAAAAAAAACATTTGCTTTATTTTTTAAGAGCACATAATTCTAATTTTTTCTTAACGAAACACTTCGATTTTCGAGAGTTGACAGGAAAGTTTGATAAACTGTGGTACAAATATGGCAGTTAGTATTTTGGTAGACTTAAAATTCGTAAATTGTATGTAAATATTATATATAAGTATATTTAATAAAAACATCAATTTTGGTGTTGTTTCATTTTCCTAATTTCTACGAAATTCTACATTGTATATAGAAAAAGAATAAATATTAAAAGCAAGAAACTTGGTAAATTTTTCCGCAAAATATTTTTTATCATCGACTTGAGTATACCTGATTAGTGATTATGATTAAAAAGAAAATATTACGTTACATGTTAGAGCAAAAAAATGAATGTGCATTTTTTATATCATTTATATGAAAGGTTACCTTGAAAAGATCTTTAAGTTTTTTTTAGTTCAGTTATAAATACAGCGAGAATAATTTTTAATCATACATAAAATTCAACTTCTTCAAGATGATTATATTGATTTCTTGTAATAGTGTCGCGGAATAAGTCATACTAATTAAGCAGCCTGGAGCATCTCTTTGGGAATAATAAAACGATCTGACCTTGAAACGTTCGAAACTAAGGGACCATCGGCCTGCAAATAAATTTTTACCATCTCTTCATGGAAGAAAATGGACTGGAACATGTATTATGTTGAAAATGCGACAAAAAGAGCCTACCAAAATATAAGTCTAAGAGTTACCTTATTCCAGAGGCTAAACTAAGAAATATTTCGTTTAGCTTTCTTTATACTTCTCGTAATTCTGCGAAGTTCAATGAAAGAAATAATGGGACCATTTAGAATACGTTTTTTAAACAAATGTAAGTATACTTTATTTTAAAAATAAAAAAAATATTTAATAACATGTGCTTTTTAATTTGAAATGATTTCCTTTCCACTTGCTTTTTCGTAAGGATATACTATTTATAATAAATAAAAATCATATATGTAAGGTGACAAGATTTTATTCTTCATAAAAAGTGACAAGATTTTGTTCTTCATAAAAAGTGCCGCACATAATTTAGAAAACAATTAAATAATTGCTTCCTGTCTTTATTTACGACTGCATTTTAAATCAACGGTAGTCTATAAATACATACGTATATTTTATTACATATATGCAAGTAAGTCTATTATGTAAAACCGGTGTTTACTCATAGCAAATTAAGAGTAGGGCGTTTGTTTAAAACAATAAAAGCGGACTGTGTGTCAGTAATAAAAATAGTATTTCGGAAATTTTAACTATCACAGACCTTAGAAACCCGTTGTAAACGTCAGAAACTGAGCAAAAAAACTCATAAAAGTTTACACCCTAAAAGGGTGCAGTATTTTTTTTTTTTTTTGAGGAAGCAACGACTGTATTTAAATTTGTTTTAACGTTGTTATGTAAATGAATATTTATGTCAATAATATTTAACCTGCTCCTCTAATATGTATAGAAAGCAACAACAAATGATAAAAATTCATAATGATGAAAAAAACGATGTGATAATACTGATAATACAACTCCAGGTCTGAAGTACAATTTGTTGAATAAATTTTTAGATTATCTCAATTATTATTTGTTCTCGAAATTATTTATCATAAAAATCTTAGGCAGTTATTAAATTATTTAAATAATTTATTTCTAGAGCTAAATTTTTCGAAGTTTAATCCACGTGTCTTAATAAAGTCCATATTATCCTTTAACGAGATGTTCAGTCTTTTCAACCAAAACACAGAGAATGTCAACATCAGCAGCAGGTGTCCTTTGTAATAACAAATGAATAGGCGTTGGGGAAAACTCCTGCGGGTCGTGGTTTTGCTCCGGAAATCGGAAAGCAACAAGTCGACAAAAACACGTTTAAATTACATTTATGCGTCAAATCGAAACGTTTCGGCTCGAAATAGAACGATTGCGCGCATGCCTGTCTAAAAAATTTCGAAATTTCATTTAATTTAAAATTAATTAAAGAATTTGTATGGAAACGAATCAATATGGGGGAATTAAGATAAATTCAAATAACTGATTGATTTCACAGGACAGTGGATGTTTGTACGTGAGAGGATTATCCTTTATTTGTAAAATCAGCGGGGGTTGTTATCAAAAGGGCCCCCTGGAGAATGTGACGTCGAGAATTTAGTATAAAATCCAGGGAAGATCGAACAACCACCAGAAAGAATCATGGAACGGATCGTCTTGGTGTACTGTGCTTTGCTCGTCTGCAGCTTCTTAATATGTGTGCAGACAGAATTAAATGTAAGTATCATTTTTAATAAAACATTTTCAATTTTATTTACTCGATTCAAAATCATTACAACATAACAAAGAGTTTTAACCAAACTCATAATTACTTATTTATTCGCCTAGAACTAGAACGGGTACAATTAAGAAATTATCAGCTGTGATAACTGCATTAAATCGCTTTGGCCATATCATGCAATAACTTTTTTTTTGAGAAATTAGTACTGGTCCGACTGATAACTTGTCATTAATATAAGTGAAGTTACCAGAAGATTGAATTTTACCAGAAATAAAATCTAATCGTTTAAAATTTGCGTCTAATATCAACGCGATGCATACACCATCTGCAAATAACGTTTATAAGCTAAACGCACTAACTAAATTTTAATATCTGAATTACACTTCATCACAATTCTATTAAACTATAGATGTCAGCGTTTAAAATTATTTTCCTTTAAGGATGAAAGAGCAATCAGCAACTTTGGGAAAAGAAAACCTTCATCTCTTTGGTTTGGACCTCGACTTGGTAGAAAGAAGAGGAATCAAAACATCGACGATTCGTACATCCCCTCACCGTTAGAATGCGAAGAATTAGAAGAATACAGCAAGTTATTTCCATGCACTCTAATCGCCAAATGCAGAATTAATGGTGATGCAAATATTTATTTATATTGAATTTATATTAATTTGTGTTATGAATTTATAGAAGACAAACGCGAAGACAAAAGCAAATCGAAGCAATTTATCCCACGTTTAGGCAGAGAATCCGGGGAAGAATTACTATCAAGCGCATCTTCCGGAGTTCCGGAAAAATGGTTGCAAAATTCCGATTTGATGGGAGAAATTATGACTCAAAGATCGCAGTATTCTCCAAGACTTGGACGTCGTATAAATCCATTTGGACTAAAACTGGGGAGAAACAACGAACTAATTACGTTGTAATAAGAATAAAGTCCATTCGTTCGTGTTCTACTGTATGATAAAATTCATACATTTTTTTAATCATTAAGAAATTCAATGTAATTAATGAGTAGACTATTGACTGACTCATTATGGAACGTGTACGTCACATATATTAAGAAATAAACAATTCAGACAAAGTGTTACTTCATTTAATCTAATCTAAGAGAATAAAAAACTTTCATTGCAATTTACTAATGTCTAAATTATTACAAAATAAAATAATGTAACACAATTTGAAAGATTTAAATTAATCGCAAAAAATTAAATAACGTGTATAAACTACGGTACTATAAGAATATCCTGGAAACTCATATAAAATTGCGAATGAATCTTATTAAATAATTATTAAAAATAACATAAAAGTTATCAAACGAATGTGACCAAGATAATGAGCGATAATCAGGGAGCGGACAGTTTTAGGTCTTTGATATCAGAAGTAAGCAGTTTACCCCGAATGTGAAAAAGTAAGAGTGTGAATAAGTAAATCTAAAATAAATGTACAGGTTTTTTTCAAATATTTTACACCCCACCTAGGAGGCTTTATTTTAGGAGATAAAAAAAAGCTTTAAATGAAAAGCTTTAGGGTTTTATCGTATTCTTTTTTAGAGTTATTACAAAAAACACATTGAAAAATGGAGAAAAAGATGCAATTGGTGTCTTTTTTAATGGAACACCTCTATATTATTTGCCAGAATGAAAGACCATTTTTTTGAGACTTCAAAAATGTTGATATTTGGATGAGCCGTTTGTGACATACTTTAAGTATTAATAAATTAATATTAAAAAAATCAAGATGGTCTGAAAAAAATCTCTATTATTAATTTTTTTGCGTTTCAAATATTCGAATTTATGTTGTCATTTGTTAACTAAAACAGTGATTTAGAAAGAAGTTTTTAAAGCAATTTTTCCAGGCTGTCTTAATTTTTTTTAATATTAATACATATATTGATATTTTAAACTGAAATATGTATGTCACAAACGGCTCATGCAAATGTCAGCATATTATATGTATTTGAAAACATGAAGTGAAAAGATAACATTTAATTTTAGCGAACAATACAGGATGTTTCAAATTCGACCCTCACCATTGGGATCTTGCTTATCTGAAGAGGTAGACGGTAGGTCTAAATTTGGCAAAGTTGCTAAATTTTATGAGCATTAATAATCCGCAAAGAAATAATTTCTATGTTAACTCTTATTCGAGGTAATTGTAAAAAATGAAAAATTATCATTTTCTTAATTTTCCTCTATCTTCTTTATTTGAAGAGATATCAAAAAAATAAAAGTACTTTCTTAAGACAATTTGAATTCTCTACTCACTGATGAATACCATCTTGATTTTGCTGTTCATTTTTTCTTATGGGCGCCATATTGAAATTTAGTCGCAAAAGAATCTACTCTTCCTGCCGATTACGGCAATATAGAACATGTTATCAAAATTTAAAATAATGTCGGAATTAAAAATGTTTGATATGATATAAGAAAGTTGTAGTTAACAGAAGGTAACTTTGTAGTTAGCAGAAGATAACTTTGGAGTCAAATTAAAGGAGGCACTAGTTTAATAAATATGACTGGCACAGCATTAAGATAAGAGTAACAGAATATGTTATGTGTATTTTATTCGTAGAACAGAAAAGCAAAAAACAGCAAGTTAACTGTAGGTACTTTCGAACCTACCCGGAGAAGTTTAGAACAATACTTTTACAATTAGACAAAAATATTGAAGAGCAGGAATCATTTACTAGAATGCGTACCATTGCTATCATAAAAAACTAGGACAAGACTTTTTAAGCTGTGTAAAGGCGGGTTTAGACTTTCAGATAATTCGCCCAAACCGGTTTGCGAAAGGTATTTTGTACAAAGCAGTAAATTATCAATTTTTGTTTACACATTCAGTTAAGTTAGTGCAGTTCTAATTATCTGACGCTATAAAGTTTTTAAAAAATGGAAATTGATGATGAATGATTATTATCCTTTGCTGCTGTGTGCATAATTTTGAAGAAAAAATTAGAAAAAAAAGAAAAAAAAATGGTTGAAATCTTGGTTATTTCTAAGAGAAATGCAATTTCATTTAATTTGCTAAAACGTCAAAATTGTCTGTCCAACTTATCTCAATCACTTTTACACTGTCAGATATCTATACCAACCTCGGTTAATTTTCAAGACGAAACAGATTTCATAGAAGCCAAATTTTTGAACTGCACAAATTATCAATTTCCGTTTATACTTACCAACTTATTTGCATAAACTGGCTTGCACAAGCAGATTTGTGTAAATTATCTGAGAGTGTAAACCCTCCTTAATGGTTCGTGTTCATGCTCAAGCGATTTGCGCAAATGGATTTGTGCAAGCATTTGTGCATACAAATTTGCTTGCTTGTGCAAGCAAAAAAATTACTTTTACATGTAACGACTTCCTTGTCCAAATATTGTGTGCACAAGCACATTTGCGCAAATTGCTTGATCGTGAAAACGAACTTAAAACTGCTACCGACCATAAATTTAAAATTATTTGAAATGGTCACTCATTGTCAATCAGACCTACAGTAAATATTGTTTTAAAAACTAGGATAGCTGTTTGCATAGAAAAGGGTGGCACAGTTAGACAACTTTCTCAAAATTTCAGCGTTAACAAAAACAGTTACTGACTTGACAACAAAGTAAGATTCAATAGGTTTCTTCGGGTTCCGGTGAGGACAGGTCCAGAACCGTCAGGAGCATGCGTATAACAAAAAAACTGCACGTTTTTTTGTTGTGCGCATGCTCCTGGACGTTCTAGGACGGTTCTAGGACTGTCCTGGCGAGAACCCGAACAAGCCTAATATAATAAAATAATGGAATCGCATGGCTACTAGATTTAAAAATTGTCCTAGTTTTTTATGATATCGATAGTATATACCTCTTACTCTTTATGGTAACAGAAACTTAGAACTAAATGGAAAAAATAGTAATAACTCAAATAAATAAAGGCACTCAAAATAAGATACATATTTACATTAAATGTTCAAACAAATTTCCATTTTGATTTATACATAATTGCGCTCGTTTGCTTAAACTTAATGCAGCCCTTCGAATGTTCAAAATACAATTCATTTGCTGTTTTCGTGCTTCTGTGGCACGAATATAATAGGCCCCATACACGACCAAACAATTTGCGCAACAAAGGGTGTTGTGCAAGCATTTTGATGGTGTATGTTCGTGTTTGAGTTGTTGTGTTTGAGTAAATTCAAATCTTAGAACTCGCTTAGGTTATGTTCGGTGCAGCTTGATGGTGAGGAGGCAATTTAAATATGAAATGAAATTTCATCTTTACAACAAATAATAAAAATTTTGGTACGTTCACAATAAGCGCCTTGTCACCGCCAACTTCGACGCCAAATTAAAAAAAAAACACCCACTATATTATTTGTTTATTTGAGTCCTGGCCTTGATTATAAAATAAAATTATTTTGAACAAAGAATATTAAAAAAAAAAGATTGAATATTTGAGGTTAATCGCAAATAATTATCCTTGTCCCCTTTTTATTTCGTTGAACGAAACATAATTATAACCTTAAATAATTTACTGTCAAATCTGTTAAGGTGACAATTCGAGTTTCACCTGTTTTTTAATCGGATGACATCAGGTCAGATTAAGACTTCAAACTGTCAAAATTAGGTCATCTTAGGGTGCAGTTTGATAGTGAGGAGGCAATTTAAATATAAAATGAAATTTCATCTTTAATAATTTTTCTTTTTTTTTAATATATTGATATAATGAAGAAAACTTTCAATACTTGCAAAAAATATTTCTTTATCATTCAGGAATTACAAAGTTATTTCTTTAGCAGCTAGGGAAAGATAGGGTGGAGAGTGGAGGGGGCGATGGAGTGAGGGGGGAAGGGGGGAGAGGAACAGAGAATTTAAAACTCATTCTGCAGCGGTAGACGAATTTTCAGAATGTGTTTTATTTACATAGGGTGAGCAATAATGACTGAACTTCGCGTGAATTTTCATTCAATTATGTACTTATTATTTTACTGAATAAGAGATCACGTGACTACTACTTGTTGTACGCTCTTTGTTTGGTAAAACACTTAAAAATCGACAGATTTAAATTTTTCCTTAAAAATATTATTTAAAAAAAATACGATAAACGAACTAAATATGATTTTTTTTTGAATAAATATTTACTGCGACAGGAGAAATTTTCAGAAAAATGTTTGTACAAGGTGATCATAGTGACTTTTCATTCAATTACTTATCACTCCACCTGAGGACGAAGGTTATAAAAGTTATAAAAAATATTACCTAAAAATATATATGTTTTTTTTTTAAATATAAATAATATGTATTGTTTTCTATAAAATTTGGTTAAAAGAACTGAATGTCTTACTTATTCTCCAGAAGACATTTAAAAATATTATTACTTGTTGTTGTTTGTTGTCCTGAGGAAGCTGTCAACGCAGAGCGAAACGTCAACATTTAAAGCTACTTTAAAAGCTATTCGACCAATAATTTTTGTAAAAAAATAAAAACATTATGAATAAATTTTGTTGAAACTAGTTCAGGAATTTTCAATTTTCATAATACATTTAAAAAAAGCTGTCAATCAAATTTCAATTAATTTCCTAAAAGTGTAAATTATTTAGTATCGTTTAGATGTCTCTTTTTCTTGTAACTAGTGAATTATCTTCTTCTATTACTCATTAAAAAGTAAGTAACTATTTTGTAATTTTTAGTATTTAAAAATACTTATATAAATTGTTTTGTAGAAACCTTGAAAAAGGAAATAAAACTTTCCGAAAGCTCGGTCGAACTTTAAAAGAGTTTCAATTGCCCCATTTTTGACTCAGTCCAGTTCTATTTATGTATTTATTTTTAAATGGCAGTTGTTCCTGTGTATTAAATTTTGTGTTTTAAGTGAACATACTCATACACAGTATTTACACTCATTTTATTTTCCTTCATTGTCATTGTCATCTTTGTCTTTTTCTTGGTAAAATTTTCAATTTAAATTCCTATTTAAAAGAAAAATTTTGTTTTTCTTTTATTTTTTTTGCCTTTTATTTTCTTTACAGGAATACTTTTTAATCCTAATTTTTATTATTTTTTTATTGAAATCTTGTCATTTGTTTCTGTTAATTTTATTTACCTTCCTTGAATTTTTGTTCATCTATTCCTGTCTTGTTTGTGTTTTTCTTCGCCTTTCATTTTCTTTCCAGGGAAGTTTCTCAATCCTGGTTTCATCTTTTTTTTCAATGATATTTGGTCGCTTGTTTCTATTGATACACTCATGGACAAAAATATTCCATATTTTTAATTAGATATATTAATAAATCCAGCAAAATGTATATTTTTCTGTTTGAAATATCATTTTTATGTAACGTTATTATTTTAGGAGGCTGTGAAAAACATTTGATTTGTTTATGTTTTGACAATTGTCATAATTGCGCTGTTTTGTGAAGGTTGTGGAAATAGTGCGTTTCCTTGATAGGACATTATAATAGTATATTATTATACAAGTTTCACAAGAAGGCTTATTGTAACACGAGTGGGGTTGAGGTACGACTAGCGAAGCGTAGCGAGCTAGGAGTGACCCAACGGAACGAGTGTTACAATGCCTCTTGTGAAACGTGTATAATATACTATTTTTTCTACTTTGCGTCACTTATTGAACAAAAATATGAAAAATACTGTCAAAAATTGGATCTCCTTAGTATATGGGGAATTTTAGTTGTAATGCGTGGCAACCTTTCGTTTCAATCAAAAGTCACATTAACCAGTTATTAATTTGTCTTATCCAGCTTCATTGTGAGTATTCTGTTAAGTAACAAATAAATAATGAGTTATTTTGTAAAATCTATTAAATATTTTCAATTAAAAATTGACTAAAATTTCCCCAAAAACAGTTTCACAATGAGCTTCATTGTGAAACTGTTTTTGGTGTCACAATGAGTTCATTGTAGAAAAACAATATTTTCGACTAAACTTTGGTTTTGCTCAATTTTTTTTATTGCTTAGTGTGTAATTAAAAACTTTTTGTAAAAAGATGCGGCGAAATAACCACAGCAGCGAATCGGATGCCATAAAAGTGGTAACTTTATGACAAGAAGGTTACAGACAGAAAAATATTGCAAGAATTGTTCAATTAAATCAATCTACGGTTTCTCGGATTATAAAGCGATACCAAGAAACTGGAAATTATAAAAGAAGGGCAGGACAGGGACGAAGAAGGTGCACGAGTGCTGTTGATGATCGATTTGTTCAATTTCAGTCTTTAAGAAATCGAGCATTTTTGAAATTATTCGTGCAACGGGTACAGTTGCGCAACAAGTTGGAACGTGTATGTGGATGGTTGGAAGACGTTTTGCAACAAACTCACATAGTGTTTTGTTTAGCGGACGGAATTTCAGTGTTTTTTTATTGTACGTTTGCACAAACTGCCATATCGTGTATGAACAGTTAAATGCACAACAAAGTGTTGTACAACAAAAGTTTGCGCAAATTGTTCGGCCGTGTGTGGGCCCTATAAAGTACGTAACATCTCGTTTTTCTTCATTGCCAAACATTATGCTATTGTTAGTATGTTAATATTTAGTAACAAGTATCTATTAATATGACAGATTATACTGTTTTCAATTTGAATCCAAAGCCACCTTCGATTAATTGCCAATTTTCTTGTCTCACAAAAATAAATTTTAAGTTTGACCTTATTTTAAAGAATTTTATTAACATAGTCGGCAGGAAGAGGAGATTCCTCTGAGACTAAACATCAATGTGGCGCCCATAAGAAAAAATGAACTTGATGATGATATATTTCAATTTGACGAAACGTATTATAACAAAATAGTATTCATCAATGTGTAGAGAATTCAAGCGTCTTAAGAAAGTATTTTCATTTTTTTAATATCTCTTTAAATAAAGAAGATAGAGGAAAAAAAAGAAAATGAAAACTTTTCATTTTTACAATTATTTCGAATAAGAGTTAACACAGAAATTATTTCTCTGCAGATTATTAATGCTCATAAAACTTTGCCAAATTTAAACCTACCGTCTATCTCTTCAAATAAGCGAGATCCCAGTGTTGAGGGTCGAATTTGAAACAGCCTGTATGCAAGGTGTTCTGTTTAAAAAAAAAAACATAAATCGTACTTTTTTCTGTACTTTACCATGCGTTTTGTTTTTGGAGTTTTTGTGATAAAAGATAGCACGTATAAAATCCTACAACTTTTATAATTAAAGTTTTTTTCTATCTCCTGAAATAGAACCTCTAGGTAGGGTGCAAAATAAAAAATAAATGTACAATATTCCGTAAAAATAATTCAAAGGTTATAGTTTGGATGACCTCAGGTAAAACCTAAGGTCATCCGCTCTCTGGTGATAACTTTCTGTTACAAATATTTAAAGTAAAAATAAATAAAATGAAGAAAGCCTCAATGTCTTCATTTTAAATTTTTGATTCAATAAAATTTGTAAATGCAAACAAATGACTGGTAAGCCATTTGAAGTGATGATATTCTTAAATAATTAATGATTATAGAAAGAAATTTAACAAAAAAAAATATGTAATGAAAAAACCGAGCTATTATAATATCACCAGGTTTATCATCTGAGATGATTAACTCATACAGTTGCTATAAAATGAAAAAAATAGAGTATGTATTATATTAGACGTCATTCAAAAAATAAACAAATTAGATTTAAATTTTGGATGCAGCAAAAGTTACTGCATCTTATTTATTTATTAATAAATTAAATTAAACATTATTAATTTTCCAATTTTTACTGAAACTATTTTGAAGTCAATGCACTGCAAAATATTCTTAAGAAATTTTCTTGCGATCTTCAACTCTCATTAATAAGAAGGCTTTACAATTTTCTCTCTTTTTAACTCCCTGTGGTCTATAATTAAAACAATTCCATTTAATTTTGAGTGTAGTAGAACTGATAAACAAATTGATACCAAAGTGTTAATTAATAAATAAGACACAGAGATATCCAACCATCAGTAATTATTAAACTATCTAATAAATTATCTAAGTTAAAAGAATTAGGCAAATGAAGTATCCGATTAATACTAATTAGTTACTCTTGAACGAGTGATCATACAGGATATCTCAAGTTGAGTGGTCTATTAAAAGTTCTCGGGGAAGAGAATATACAAAAATTCTGAAAATTAGCGTACTTCCCTAAGGGAAAGCGATCTTTCAGATTAAAATATTTTCACTTTTGTATCACTTCCATTTATACCGAAAGTCACCGTTACCTTTCTTATTTTAAATGGATTGCTATACTTTTTATTACAAATTCTGATTCTACATATTACATATTTTAAATAAAAAAAGTTAAGGCTTTCCTATACCTAAATGTAACCGATTTTGAGATATCTTCAAATTTATTTAAAAAATTGTTTTGGTGACCTATACTACACTGTACTGTTTATTTGATCATTACATTCTTCGTATAAAGTAAGACGACAATCAAAATTAAAATTACCTTTCATTTAAGAGAATGTGTTTACGCCAATTTCAAATTTAAAGATTGAAGTGACATGTTGTTTGAAAGTATAATGTTCAGGCTTTCAAATCATATCTTAATTATCCCTGAAAAATTCACAGGCTGGTCACAATATGGTGTCGAAGCTCATTATGTTTAACTGCCCAAAACTCAATTTTCGTAAACGGAATACCCTGTACATTTTTACATCATAAGATACAGAACCAAATTCTACATCGATTGATATTAGCATTCCTTACACCTATTTCTTTCAGTTTCCTTGTTATCAATAATTGTTTATTATAATGGCATAATGCATAAACAATCACAATTTTTCGCAATATCTGTCGACAAAACAAAAATATTTATTGAGTTATACCATTAACAGATAAGTATAAATAAATAAGCTTCCACGAATGCTAATACAGAAATGTCATTTGCTTCATCGCCGGTTTCAGGAGCAGATGAAGTTTGCTTTTGTCAGACGGTGCCACTGAAAAGATACGTTCAAATCTTCTATATTTTTTTTGTCATTGGCAGATACATTTCATAAAAATGTTCTGCTCGTTCTCGTAACCATTTTATTGCACTGTCCTTGAATATAAATTTAACAATTTGTTTATTAGAATAAATAAAATTGACAAAGAAAAATTTTTTTCAAGGCAAGCTTAATTTTTAAAGACGCTTGTTTATGAAAATGATAAACTTACGGTAGATATTTAGCTTTATTCCAAGATGAACGTCAAAATAAAGTTATGATTAGCAATTATTTATTTCTTAAAAAAATAGCAGTTCAATGAGCTAAATGAATAAAACGAAGCATTTGCTTTTACTTCTGTTAGATATTTTTTAAAGCTTAGATACGTGAAAGAATTTGCAAATTTGAAAGAATTGCAAATCATTATATACAAATCTTTTTATTGATATTTTTACTATGTTATAGGAAGAATTATTTAGAATTTCATTTTTATTCATATATTTGTAGTTTTCATTGAAAAATTTGAAGTAAAAACATATCACGGTCACAGATGTGAACTCTGCGGTCCAGGAAGCTAAAAGTGCCCTAAAGTGCCAAGAAGTAATTGAATTAGCGGTCAACAGTGACTCACAAGCGATGTTCAGTAAGGAGGCGAGTAAGAAAGAAATGAAAACTTGGGCTACTCCAATTGTCGGTAATAGGGATGATTATGAAAACATGACTATCAAGGGGATGAAGAACTTATCATTTCTACACGTCTACAAATTGGACCCCGCAACAACCTGTGAAGAATTGACGACATATCTGAAGCCTTTCTTCCCAGAGGTAAAATGCGAAAAAATGCACTCCAAATACCCAAATTATTATTCTTCCTTTAAAGTGGCCATCCATACGGATCATCTAGAAGCTGCTATGAAGCCGTCACTCTGGCCTGTGCAGACGCAAGTCAATCGATTTTTTCACAGGCTCTCAGTGCACACAAGAACAGCCTGACACTACGAAATTTAGATTAAAAAGTTTACAAAATCTATTGGAAACTAAATCATATTTTAGTATTTATCATATTAATGCGCAGTGCCTGGGCAACAAAGTAGATGAGGTAAATTTAATCATAAGTAAACTTAATTTTAATGTGCTATGTTTCTCTGAACATTGGCTCACGATAGAAAAGTTAAAATTAATCAATTTAAATTATTACTTAGCAGATTATTTCTGTAGAAATAAGTATAAACATGGAGGAGTATGTATTTTTGTTCGTAACGACATTTTAACTCAGAAAGTGGATTTGAGTAATTTTAGTGAAGAAATTGTATCGGAATTTTGTGCCGTTAAGATTCCAAGTTTAAATTACTTTATTATTAGCAGTTACAGATCGGGAAATGGAGACATCGCTAAATTTTTCTCAAACCTTGAAGGTGTTTTAGCTGAACTGGAATCATATAATTATAAAATTATATTAGTAGGTAATTTTAATATCAATTTCAAGGTTAAGTCACCCAATCTAAATCATCTACTACATATTACTACATCTTTTGGACTAAAACATGTAACTATTGATTACACAAGAATTAGCTATAATACATCTACATGTATAGATAATATTTTTATTAGTATAAACATAGACAACTTCATACAAGGCACTCATGAGGATGTTTATCTGACCATTTGGGGCAATATTTATTATTACCAAACAAATATATTAATAGAGGCAAGATTGATTACACAAGAATTAGCTATAATACATCTACATGAATAGATAATATTTTTATTAGTATAAACATGGACAACTTCATACAAGGCACTCATGCAATATTTATTATTACCAAACAAATATATTAATAGGATGGTGTGTCTTCATCTTTTTTAGGGGAAAACTCCTGGTTGAATGAATGTTATAAATTTTTATTATCGTGATTGCACAATCACCAATATTGGAACTCTCATTAATGACCAAGCTCCAATCTAAATTTTTAATTGTTGAATTAAATTTATTTAAGCCTACTTGACTTATTGGACGACACCAAGTGTCAGTTTGCTTATTAAAACTCCTGATCCTGACATTGAATGGAAAAGAGAAATTCTCACTGAAATAAAAACTATATGTAATGTATTAAAAGACCCACAATCGTGGAATGTTTACAATTCACTAAAAAAGGTATTCAAGCAATCCATTCTGTCTGCTAAAAGGAGGGACTTTAACAACTTTTTGTTTAATTCCAATAACATTAATAAAGATACATGGAAACTTGTCAACCATGAAATAAATAATGTAAAATCTATTAACAACATTACAAAAATATCACCAAATGAAATATTATAAATGCAATGCCAAGTCATCTCATACAGTACAAGATTTTCTTAAAAAATCGCACAACTGTACATTTTTTTAAATCCAACTACTGAGGATGAAGTGTATATAACAATCAAAAGTCTAAAGACATCTTCAGCAACATATTATTATAACATAAGTAGTGAAACGTTAAAAAAAACTGCGGAAACAATATCATCCCCATTATCATGGTTGATAAGTCGCTGTTTTTCTGAAGGTTACTTCCCTGGGTGCTTTAAAATATCTAAGATAACTCCTGTTTTAAAAAAAGGAAATCCTGAAGTTGTAGATAACTACCGACCCATTGCCATTATATCGATGTTTTCCAAATAATTGAAATTTTATTAAAAAATAGATTACTGAATTATTTTAACAAATATTCTCTTTTTAATCCTTCACAATTTTAAAGGTTGTGGAGGACATAGTTGAGGGCCTTGAGTCCGGAGCTCATGCAGTACTTACGCTTTGTGACCTGACCAAGGCTTTTGACTGTGTCTCCCACAATCTACTTCTGGAGAAGCTTTCTTTCTATGGCATAAGAGGTACTGCATTAAATTTATTCAAATCGTACTTAAGCAATAGATTACAATGTGTCAATGTAAACAATAATATTTCTTATAGCAGACCGATGGAATATGGAGTACCCCAAGGATCAGTGTTAGGCCCCATCCTCTTCATTTTATATATCAATGATCTATGTCATTACATGGAAGAATCCAATTGTACTCTCTTTGCAGATGACACCACTTTTGTTCAACATAATAGATTATTTGAAGATCTAAAAGCTACTGCTGAAAACAATCTAGCCAAGTCCGAAACCTGGTTCAAGGCAAACAATCTCTCCCTAAATCATTCAAAAACACAAAATTTATATTTATCTAGCGATAGAAAACTCACGAGTGGCAAACACTGTAAACTTCTAGGTGTCATAATTGATGACTCGCTAAATTGGTCTAATCATATCACCGATCTATGCAGGAAATTATGTAGCTCCTTATATGCTTTAAGACAACTAAAACCTCTTCTCAGTACTCACATTTTAAAATCAGTCTACTTTACCATATTTCACAGTCAGCTATCCTATGGTACAGTATTGTGGGGTAACTCAAGTGACTCAATAAAGATCTTTAAAGCTCAAAAACGGGCTGTCAGGATCATTGCAGGTGCAGGCTATAGGGATCACTGTCAACCCCTTTTCAGAGAACACGGCATAATGCCGTTACCGTCATTGTTTATATATCAAACAGTACTCGAAATACATTCAAATAACTCTAAATTTTACAGACATTCAGATATACACCAACACAATACTCGAGGAAACAACGAACTTCGGAAGCCTCGTTTCAGATTAGCTATGTCTGAGAAAAACTCACTAAATTTTAATCTTTATAATATTATTCCAACAAGCATAAGAGCTCTACCACTTTATAAATTTAAAGTCAGAATAAAACAACATATGCTAAAATATTGTTTCCACTCTTTAGAAGAATATCTAACAACCCAATTTTGAAGGTTGAATAGAGCCTACTACCTTGTTGCCCTGACACTGCAGAATCTTCATATTTTTTATATGTTGTCTAAATACGTGTTCACTAATAACGTTCCAAATATTGTACTCAGATACTTATATTATATACATCATATTTATTGACAAATCCAATGTTTAAAAAAAGGATGAAATAAATGAACTATGAACTATGCTTCGTTTTATTTATTTTTTCGCGTAGCATATGTGAAAGTAACTTATATTAATTCTAAAAATGTGACTGAAAGTAATGTTTATCTGCCCTTGGGCTGCTAAACTCATAACAACACGATTTTATAGTTCATAATCTAGAGACACATTTGACTTTCATTTGCGCGCTTTGACATTTCACAGAACTTCTCATTAAACGTCAGTTTTAAACAGAGTTTGAATTTGGTTTGAATTCAAAACAGAAAAGCAAACTGTAAAGTAATCTAATTGTCTGTTATTCTGTGAAAAAGTGAAAATGAGTGATAATTCGGAGAGTGACGAAGGATTTACAAATACTCCACTGGACTTGCAAGAGGAAGCTAGCAATGTTTCTCTTAATTTATTGAATTTGAAATCAAGACAACGATACGAAAAGTACTAGAATTCTTCATTAACTGGAAAAAGAATAAAAAAGCGAAGAACTTAACAGAAAATATATTACTTGCTTATATGTACATCGGAAAGATCAAAGACTGTAAATGCAGGTACACTATGCACAGTGGTTCCGTGTACAGGGTGATTCAAATTCGAGTCTCACCATTGGGATCTCACTTATTGTAAGAGATAGGATATAGGTTTAAATTTGACACTTTTGCAGAATTTTATGCTCTTACAATAAGTGAGATCCCAATGGTGAGACTCGAATTTGAATCACCCTGTACATACAAACGAGCGACAAAAATACAAAACTCTTAATTAATGCATTTCTAATGAAAGAAACTAATTTTATTTGTTCCATACAATGTGTTTCATTTCTCATCTACACATCCCTGTAGTTTTTATATTTATTAACGGATCGATTTCAAATTTTCGCCAGATGAACATCCTCTTAAAACACACATTTTTCAAATTTGAAACCTTTTGTATTGCAAGCCATGACCCACTGCGATTTAATAGAAAGTCGAAAAAATTAAGAAAACATAGTAGGCCTTGTCTGATCAAAAAAAGTTATTAGAAAAAGTTGTTTACAATTACGAAATAACCCCAATTACCAAATTTGGTTGAAAAATTTTAATTTTTAATTATTAAAAAAAAATAGAATTTCAATTTAATCTACAGTTTTATAAAACGCTAAAACTAACCGACTAAAACACACAGAATGAAAAAAACAGCTTAATCTAATATTTTACCAGGCCCCCATCGTGCAGTATGCATTTTTCGATACGTTTCCTATTATTCTTTACAACATTGTTTAGAAACGTTTTCCTGGTATTTTTAATAAACAGCAGCACCGTTCCTTAAAATTCACTTAATTAGTAATGAATTAATGATTAGTCGGATATACTTACTTTGGATGACAAAATCAATGTGATTAAAAAGTCTTTATTGCTGGAAATTTATGCTATTGTAAAGTTGGATTGTTTCTTAATCAATAATGAGCAAACCAATTAACCGATATTGAAATTATTTTTTTCATTTTTGTCATACCCTGGAACCACTGTGCTATGATCTGAATTTTCTATGTTGAAAAGCACTTTTAAAGTCAAGGAAAATATTAATGTTGATAATTTTCATAAAGTTCGAGTATTTTTGAAACAAAATTCTGTAAATTACTTGCCCAAAAAATCTAAAACTTTTGACTCAAGACCAATGCATTCAATTTCTTAAGGAAGCAGATGATTCGGAATATCTTATGATAAAGGTAAACATATAAATAAATTTTTGTTTTTTTATTAACAAACATTGCACTGTAGGTTTCTCTTATTATGGGATTATACGGAGCGTGTCGCCGAAATGAGCTGTTGAACATGAAACTTGACCACATAGGTAATAGAGGAGACATATTGGTTGCTGAAGTTCCCGAAACAAAAAATAATATTACAATAACGTTTACAATCACAAATAAATGGATTGAATCTACTTACAATTTACAACAAATACGTTTCCCTTAGACCTAGTCACACTCACAGGATAATAAATGCACAGTACAACCGATAGGAAAAAATGTAAGCAAGATAGCCACTTTTTTGAAACTGCCTGAACCTAATACATACACAGGATATTGCTTCCCCTACACTTCTGCAACCTTTCTAGCCAATTCTGGGAGTGATTTACTAACACTTAAGAAACATGAAGGTTGGCGTTCTTCTGCAGTTTCAGAAGGATATATCGATGACTGCTTACTGAATAAGATTAATATTTATAAAAGAATCCTGACAAACGAAGAACAGCAACCTAGTACTAGCAGAAATAACACAATTGAAGTGTTAAATGATTCCGACCTAATAAATGAAATGCCAGTTAATCTACATAAGTCCAATAAACCATTAACTTACATTACATTGGTTACATTACATTAACACTTACCAAATGCCTACAAATACTGGCATTACTATCCACAATTGTGCTCAAGGGATAATTAATATTAATTACTATAAGAAATAAATTCGTAAATAGTTCAGCCATGGTTACAACTTAAGTTTCTTATTAAATTCTGTTTGTATTTAAAAAAAAAAATAAAGATTTTTTGTTTTAATTTTTCAATTATTTTTGTGGTTTAGTGCTAGGCGAAAAACAGTTGTGTGTCACACATGCAGAAATGCATTAGCAGCCCTTAGCTATGAGCTGCCCTCGCTTCGCTTCGCTGTCTCGTGCAGCTCAGTGCCGCGGGCTGCTAATGCTCACTTTCTGCCCTTGTGACACAATATACTATAGCTCAATATCTGCTTTTTTTTCAAAGCTTGCTACGAATAACTGCATTCATTCCATTAATTAACATAATCATTGATAACAAGAAAACTAAATGAAATAGATAAAGGGAATGCTAATACCAATCGATGTAGAATTTGATTCTGTATCTCATGATGTAAAAATATGCAAGTGTTCCATTAACGAAAATTGAGTTTTGGGTAGTTAAACATAATGATCTTCGACACCATATTGTGACCAGCCTGCGAATTTTTCAGACATAATTAGGATATGATTTGAAAGCCTGAACATTATACTTTCAAACGCCACTTCAATCTTTAAATTTGAAGTTGTAAATACATTCTCTTAAATGAAAGGTTACCAAAACCATTTTTTAAATAAATTTGAAGATATCTCAAAATCGGTTACATTTAGGTATAGAGAAGCCTGAACATTTTTTATTTAGAATAATGTGTAGAATCAAAATTTGCAATAAAAAGTATAGGATTACATTCAAAATAAGAAAGTTAAGAACGACTTCCGATATAACCGAAAGTGATATAAAAGTGAAAATATTTTAATCTGAAAGATTGCTTTCCCTTATGGTAGTGTACTAATTTTCAGAATTTTTGTATATTCCCTTCCCCGAAATCTTTAACAGGCCACTCAATGGCAACAGGCTTGACGCTTGGCCGAACAACTATTAGGTGTGAGTTCGAATCCCCTTCTGGTACACATGGGCTCTGTGAGAGAGATAGAGTACTTATGTGTCGGATTGTGTTTCGGATTCATATCGACTTCTTCGAACTGGGTGTTCTGTGCTGCCCCAGTTTGTAAGACGAATGCCGAAGGAGAAATTAACATCTAAGTCGGTCGCAGCCGCCACCCCTCCCCGACAAGCTCTGAGCTTGGGGTAAAAGTAGGTAAAAAGAGAAATAAAAAACTTGTGATTCCCTGTATAGTCCATGTAGTGATAGGCACTCAATGGGAACAAAACTATTGAGTGATCATCACTATCTGAAATACTCAAACAAATGGTTTATTCGAATGAAGTATCTATAGCGTTTTGTGTTTTCGGACATATATGTATATCTTGGATTAATGTGTATTAAGCGCGCCGAGACACGGATAATTTCTGACCTATAATTCGTGTCGTAAAAAGCACATAACAACTATACTGCTGCCCCATGAGCTAATACGCACGAGATGGCGGTCATAGCAGACTTTTGTGAGAAATTATCCGTGCCTCGGCGCGCTTAATTTCACACGTTTGCATTTACACGCTACCTGCGTATGATATCTTGTTGATTGTTGGGGTTATAATGGAGTTCTCGGGCTACTGTTCTGCTGATGAGGCCCCAATTAGGGCCGAAATAGCTATACAGAATATGGTCGGGGGCCCCATTGCAATCCTGCCAACTTGCAACCAACAATCTTGGATTAATATTTTTGAACTCATTCCAGTTTCATACGAATACAGTTTTACTTACTTACTTTAATTTGGCAAGTTATAATAAAGTAATATGTAATGGAGAGTGCATTCTTCAAAGCCCTAACCCTTCCCAAGATCCCAATTTCTTTTTGCTTGCAAACTCAGATAGGTAGAAAAAATTTTTAAGAAATAAAAATAAGTATTTCCAGCCTTGCGTTCTTCATAAATAAATTTGACAATTTATAATAAAGTACGATGTAATGGATAGTGCTTTCTTCAAAGTCCCAAACCTTCCCAAGATCTCTAAATTCTTTTTGCTTTCAAACTCAAATTAGAAACAAAACATTTTTAAGAAATAAAAATAAGTGTTTCCAGCACTGCGTTTTTCATAAATAAATTTGGCAGTTTATAATAAAGTACGATGTAATGGATATTACTTTCTTCAAAGCCCTAGTCCTTTCCAGGAACCCTAAATTTATTTTGCTTGCAAACTTAAATTAGGAATAAAAAATTTTTAAGAAATAAAAATAAGTGTGTTTTTCATAAATAAATTTGGCAGTTTATAATAAAGTACAATGTAATGGACAGTAGTGGTGGGCTAAACTATCGATAGTATTAGGATTATCGATAGTCCTATCATTAGCAAAAACTATCGATAGCACTATTGATAATCCTATCGATAGGAGACTAGCAAAATAGCAAAAACTATCGATAGCACTATCGATAATCCTATCGATAGGAGACTAGCAAAATAGCAAAAACTATCGAGTAATTTCTAGTAAAGATTTTATTATTGCAGGAGAGCAATGTTTAAGTATTTTCATAAAGAATAACAGCTCCTAACAAAGTTCATATTTAGCGAGGTATTATGGTAATATATATCGATAGGATTATCGATAGTATTTGCTATCAATAGGACTAACGATAGAACTATTGATAGGACTATTGATAGAACTATCGATAGTAAATACTATCCATAGCACAATTGATAGTAAACACTATCGATAGGCCCCACCACTAATGGACAGTGTATTTCTCGCCCTAGTCCTTCTCAAGATCCCTAAAAATTATTTTGCATGCAAATTCAAATTAGGAACAAAAAACTTTTAAGAAATAAAAATAAGTGCTTCCAGCCCTGCGTTTTACATACATAAATTTGACAAGTTATAATAAAGTACGATGTAATGAACATTGCATTATTCAAAGCCCTAGATACTTCACAAAATCTTAAAAAATTTTCTTGGTAATGATTCACAACAAACAAAAGTATTATTTATAATATTTTGGGAATGTATAGAGCTCTGCGGATAGAAATATATGTACATTATTACAAAAATAAATATCTTACCTTGTGGAAATGGCACCTCCACCAAAACACACAGCACTTTACTTTAAAATATTTGGTTTAAAAGTTTGATTTAAAAAGTCTTTTGTGTGATATAAATTTACTTGTTTAACTTCTTCTGAGCTTGTATAGCATTTGAGAAAGAAAAAGTTTCACTTTACAAATTTGAGAAAGTTCGATAATAAAGAATCATTTTAGGACTAATAAAAGAGACACTGACCATTTTGAAAATTTAATAGCAGACAATATGTGACACAAAAATTACCATCGATAAGTTCGATTCATAAATGGATGATGCACAAAGCATTAGGTAATCGATAAAATTTAAAAATAAGTGACACATTTAATTTAATAACAGTTAAATCGAACAGCTTCGTAGGAATTATGAAAATTTGAATTGCAAATGCAGTAAGAGATAAAATCGAACAATGTATTAGGGGACATAGAATACCATCAATAAATCAAATCGCAAAGTTTAATGAATAACAATAATTAAAATGGACCACCTATGCAACAAATCGTAATACGACTGAATGATAATAATAAATTCTTATTGAGAATAAGAACACTTAGACAATTGTAAATGAAAGGGATTTAAAAAAAACTATCTAACACTGCAGATACGATGGTGTTAGAAGCTAGAAAGAGTTAAACAAGTAAATCACACCACGAAAGTCCACTTTGACACTTTGTTTTAAAACCGAACACACTTAAATATATTTAATTAAGTTAGCTTTCATATCTGGTCTGCTTCGGATGTTGATGAAGGAAAGAATATGAATAGGAAACCCAAACCTCCGGAAGCTTGCGCTTGAATCTACTTAACCCCCCCAATCTTTGACACAAAAGTTTATTTAACACAAAAAATACAACTGATTTTATAAAATAACAAGCAAAATACTTTGTTTAATAAAAGGCAAGTCAGAAGAGGCAAAACTTACAGGAATGACAAAAAAAAAAAGGATACCTATTGGAACTCAACAAGCGCACGCAAATTTAACCAAAATCGCTTACCAAAGGCCGATTTATACTTCAGAAGCAACCAAATGTGAATAGCATCTAGATTTTATAATAATTCTGTTAATAACCGACGCTAACAAAATGAAGCAAAATGGAGTTCGTCTTCTAAAACATCAGCAAGACAAACGACAATTTGAAAAATAATGGCGGTTCGTGACGCAACAGTGGTGGGGATGAAAACTTTTTAGTTCTTACAAAAAAAAAACATTTTTTACATGAAGTTTAAAAATAATACATCCAAATTGTTGTAAAAAAAAACTATTTAATAGTAGAGTTAAAAATGCTATATCCGGAAGAGTAAAAAAAATAATAATAAATTACACCCCGAAGTCCACTATGACACTTTGTTTGAAACCGAATGAATTTATACATTTTATTAAGTTAGAGCTTTCTTAGCTTTCATATTTAGTCTGCTTCTGATGTTAATGAAGCAAATAATAGAAATAGGAAACCCACACGGATTTACAGATTAAAAGAAACACGAGGGAACCTCTGCGATTCAAAAGTATTGATGTTGAAAGCGCTAATTAAGGTGTAATAGCTTACCAAAGGCTGATTTATACTCAGGAAGCAACCAAATGTGAATGGCAACTGAATTCTATAATAATTCTGTTAATAATCGATGCTAACAAAACGAATCAAAATGGAGCCCGACCTGCAACATCGCTAAAAACAAGAGAGGGTTTGAAAAATAATGGCGGTTCGTGACGTAACAGTGGTGCGGGTACAAATGAGCGACTTCTTTTACACAAAACTTAAAAATAACACTGCGGAACACGAGAAATGAACTTGCATATTGCAAAAAATATTTGTTACAACAATTACAAATAGAAAACTATTATTATTTTTTAAATCAAATGACATCGATTACTTTCGAAACGCAGTGAACTCGACAAATATCATCATATTAGTCACCAACACAAATCATAAAATTATATTATTTAATACTAAAATTATTTTTCTGGCTAATATTAATTAAATAATTAGTTGATAAAATACGTAGCAACACTTATGAAGAAGTTACACTCAAAAAAAAATTATATACAAGACAGGTTTACACTCAAATTATTTAACGTATAAAACAGCCTTTTGTATTAAATAAGTAATTATGTTGATGATAATAATTTCAATTTAAGAATTTGTAAGTAGGGAATTAACAATGTTGTCTGAAATACAACACTGAAGTAAAATACAGTTAAACTACATATACATTGATTTGGGTGCCAGCACGAAACTTTTACGTATGCCTTCGTGTGTTATAATTTATCATTTATAAGTAACATGTATTTATAAAGACGCTTTTACAAGGTTAAATTGCAGTATAGAAGGTATGGCGGTATTTTTACAAAGAGATCATAAAAACGCCTCTTGTCAACTCTTTTTACGCATTTTCCAGTCCACGTTGCCTAATTTATACCCTCTCGCGTGTAATAGAAAAGGAAACTGAAACAAGAGTTCCGTTTATATTGTAAGCCAATTACGTTGCAAAATCGAGAAATTATATCCAACAGTATTCATCCTTGATCTATCCTTTTCTATCATATTTAGAACCGTAAATAGCTTATTCTTTCCTTTTATTGGGATTGATTGAAAGCACCGCAGTTTTTGTTAGCGGCAACGCGACCCCAAAGGTGTCATAAATTTCTTTATTGACGGGCGGCTTCCTTTGAATCGTCAAAATTGTGCAAAAGGCACTTGATAATCGGCATCGGCAAAGTTGTTTGCGCATGCCGACATGGAATTTTGTCAAGCAACGAATTGGAAGTTTGCAAGGTACAAACTACGGCGCGACATTTGTAGGATGCATTTATTTAATAGTGTTTTCGATTGGCCACACTAGTGCGCACTCAGAGTCTCTTCATCTCGTGTTATTACATGAGGTTAAAAGAAGATGCAAATACACTGAGTGCAACCGGTGCAGGTGAATCGAAAACGCTGTAAAGTACACGCGCACGCTCATAGGCGTGTTAGTATATCGGTTAGGTTCTGCGTCTGAACGAAGTGAATGCGTTCAATTGAACAAATTGAAAGGGAATAAATATTCAGTACGAACTAATCGGCAAAACTTTTTTCACAAGTGTTAGGGAACTAAACGAGAAAATACGATGAAATTGAACATTTACTGATCGGATTCAATTCGGTCAACAAATTGAAAGAATACATCTAATGTAAATGATTTCGTAACATCGACGACACTTTGTGAAGTTTCATACAGGCACAAAATTCAACGTAAATGAAGCTTTACGGCTGGTATTACCAACATTTTAGGGATAGCTTAAATTTAAGTCATGTTCAGAATGTGACATCCTGTATAATATCAATCACATTCTGACTGACACTTAAACTGTCAATTAGAATGAGATTTTCTTTTGCTGAACCTACATAAAATGTCACATTCTAAACACTACTTCAATCTAAGCTATTTTGTACTGCCCTTTTGAAATACGTCGACGGTTGCACGACAAAAAGGCATATGCGCCGCCTTAGCGCTAAGTTTGTGAGAGTGAAAAGGCTTAAGCGCCGGCCAATACTGGGAAAATATAAAATAAAAATTTAATTAGAAAATCATTGCTTGTTTTATGGTTAGAAAATGCTGGAATTAACGTTCTGGATTGTGAAAATGACAAAATAAAAAAGTTTGATAATTAATCAGTTTTTTGTTTCTCCTGTAAAAAAAATGGTAAATGGCGCTTATGCCCTTTTGTCGCACAATAATCGACGTCTTACTTTATCCTAATCTAACTTTAGTAGCTAACTGTAGCAAATAACTTAGTACATCAATATATTACTTGTAGTGTTTGTTTTTTAATTTTTCACTGCTTCTGTAGAATTGGACAAGCCATTAACTAAATTATGAAAATATCATCAGTCATCACTGAAAAATAAACACCATTGTTTAGTCGCGACATCGCGCGGCAGAATTTTGAACTAAATAATAAACACACCTAAAGTTAGGTTAGGATAAAATACGGTATATAATACATGTAGGGCTGTACAAAATATTTTAAAATGTCGTAATAACAGTACTATAGTTCATTTTGGAAGTAAGAGGAGTAATTTTACCCGCCAAAAACTCACAGTTATTGGCTGCTTGACAGCCGGTTTTACACAAGCCTTCAATTTAAACTTAAAAATTAACATCTTACATAATTGTTGTGGCAATTTCAGTTAGTTTTAAAGTTGTAATTAAATCCGTTGCTAGAACTGGTTATTTGAAGAATTTGTAAACCTCCTAAACAAGCCAAATTAATTTTTGATTTAGTATTGCAGTGTCAATTTACCTACAACAGGGCGATAACTATTACTCCTCCTAGTTTAAAAACAAACTAATAGTTGGAACAAATAAAACTTTTGCAAGTAATAAATTAAATATTGAAATTTGCTACATAATTGTGCATATTTTAGAGTCATCTAATAAGACAAGATTAATTCACAAATTTACATTATTACAATATTATTGTACAAAAAGTTTAATGAATGGATGATGCAAAAATGAATCAGTTAACTTGGACATAACTTTAATACGAATTTAAATAAATACAAATGTCCAAGTTTTACTCAAAAAAGAAACAAATAACTTAGTTGGAATACATGTTTAATAGAGTAAAAAAATATCACTAAACAATATACTTTATATAAAAAGCTTTAATTCACGATCACATACCAAAAAGATAAAAAAAAGAGCAAAATAAGCTTATAAACTTGTAAAAACGATGCTGATATAAATAAACGATTTAATAGTTTATGCGAAAACTATGCGTAAAAGAACACATACTAGAATTTTTGATCGTGTCAAAAAAATTGATGAAATTAAGTCAATCTGATGTTTTTAATTCTGGTTAATTATTGCTTTCTGTCAAGATTATAAAACAATGAGTTTTTCTGGAACGATCAAAAATTTTCATGTTAACGAAATGAAAAGTTCCAAGTGTTTTAAAATTGATGTGATAATCGAAACGTTTTGGGTATACAATAATACAAAAACCGATACATTGAATTTTATAAATCGAAAACCATCAATATGTACAGCTAGATTATCGATGGAAAAAATAATAATTAAGTTACTAACAATAAAATATGATTTTCCTTATGCCTAAACACAATGCTAATAAAAAATAAATGTATGCTTAACACTTTGATAAATCCGTTATAATAATCTATATGCACAATTCATATATTTACAAAAAAATATTCGAGTTACAAATATGCAATTTTTATTTTAGGTAAACATAATTAAAAATAGTAGTAACGTACAAATCACTGGACGTGAAGACGATTCGACATAAATGCAGTTCCGGCACAGTTAAATATGCCAGTTTGTATTCGACCAATCATCTTAAATTAAATTAAATAATAAATTACTGTAACACTTGTTTTTAGTACATCTACGATGTTATAATAAATTTGAAACTAAGATCTTAGATATAATAAAAACGACTAAAAAAAAATTCGAAATTTTAATACTGTTCGTACAAGAACGAATTAAAGCTTCATCGGTCAAATACACCTGGAATAAGTTCTGTAATTTCTATATTAAAACTAAGCTAACCGGATCGAACAAAAGTGCGCTATATAAAGTGCACCACTGCGCGTATACACTGTCCAAGAGTCACGTCCCTTCAGCGTAGCGAGGCACTCAGGAAGGAAACTAGCAGTCGCTGGAGGGTAAGTACGCGTCCAATCACAGTCACCTGATCGTGCGCCATATCACAGTTAACACGCTCACGAACACCCACATGCCTTATTCACTGGCACTCCTTACATGCAAACTACTGTGCTAAATAATCCCCAGAGAACGGCGATAGTTCGAAGCATGTGAGTGCACCATGCGCATAGAATCAGGGCGCGAAGGTTCGGGGCAGCAAGGGATCAGGTGACTGATGAGGTCAGCATGCTGAAGTCTCTTCTCCCCCTAACGTGCATGCCACATTTTCCAATTTATGTCCTAGATGCAAACGACGACAATTCAAGTCACTTTTCAAAGTATCTAAGATCTATAAAAACAAAACAAAAAATTCTATGTACAACTGAAAAGATACCACAAACACAACTTACTGGTTCCCTATATTTGGTAACATAAATGTATAGCTCTTTAAGGGCAGCGACAGTATCGAACTCATCAGCTTGTTGTGCAGACAGCAACTGCATCGCTGAACCCATCTCCTGATCAGTTATTATCGGCATTAAAGCTACCTGGGTATAAAATGTCGATACCATTTCTCTGTACCGTGGAATATCCTAAACAAAACAAACAATAATTAAAAAACAATCCTAAAAATAAAATACAATAATCCTGCAAGTAAAAAGGAATAAGATAAATTAAAAGGACGCGATTGACGTCCGTATTCTCTTACTTTTGCGAATAATAATTTATTAGACGGAGAATCTTTTCCAAGTCGATGTTCTGTGGTTGAGCAAGAATCCATGAAGGTTTGTGCGATCACTGACAAGCAAGAATCTAAGGTAGTCGTCTTATTAATATCAAATATAAAATCTGGGTTTTTAATAAAGTTAACCCAAAATCTTAAGGGAAGACTATTTGATTTCCATGCGTGCACCACCTCCGGGTCTAAAATTCCATGCTTCTTCGCAGCTTCGTCCAATAAATCAAACAACCATTTCACAGCTGGTGGTAGAGCTTCATTGACGGTCAAAATTGTTAGGAAGAAATCATCGACGAATTTCTGAATAGTTCCTTTAGTTGAAAGAAGCCTCGTTAAGAATATTTCCGGTATCGCTTTGTGAGTTCGCTCTGTTGATTTACTATTAGGAAAATGATGATCATCTATAGGCTTAACTAAATGGTAAATTCTTGGATTATGGCCAGTTTCTATATCACCATTCGTTGCTATTATAGGCGATTGAGAATTATTAAAATACATTCCTGACACACCTACAAGAAACATTTTTTTCAACTGAACAAACAAACCAAAACACATACAGTTATGGCAAGGTTGTTTGCAGTTATTAAAACTATCATTTTGCCTGGATATTAAAGACATCACAGCACTTTCTTTAACACCATAATGTGCTAAAGTATTTAATTTTTTCCACCCGTTTATAGTTTTCGTTGTCAAGTCTTCATCTTGCAAAGTTAAATGTCCTCCTCTACCATGTCTCCATTCTAAATAAATAAGTAAATAAATAACATTTATGATAAAATATAAAATTCCTATACCTAAATCTACTTCGTAAATAGATGGCCTTAAAGAAAACGGCGTATTTTTAAACACAGCGTCCAATATTTTGGATTTCACTTGGCTGATGGTATCACAGTCCAGTACTTTACACTGGATTTTTTCGTCGAGGTCTTCTTGCACTATGTGCAACGTCTGAAAGCACATAATATCCTGTTTTTCACTTAATCTAGCTCTTCCAAAAACTCCTAAATAAATAGAAAGCAAAAGAAAAAATTAATAAGTAGTATACTCACTACAAAATTGTGTTCGATTTGTTCCCTCAGTAAACGTTCTTCCGACAGAGAATATCGAGCATCATATGTAATTGCATCGACCAAACCCTTTTCAATCTGATGCTTGATCGCTTTGAATAACAAAAATAATGAAGAACCTGCGTATTCTTTGAGGTACGAGTACATGCAGAGGGCCATCCAGTTCGTCAACATTTTTTCAACGACGCTCTCAGTTCTACGCAGCATTAACTGTGGATGCTTCGTGTTAACTGATTTATCTATCAAACGTAACAACAGACACTTTAAAATGTCTGTCGCGTATTCCATTTTCCCCATCAAAACCACCATTAAAAGAGAAGCCACGTTTACTCTTAAAAACCAATCATAATTAACTCATTACTTGAGGGTAATAAAACGAAAACTTACTTATCACGTATGTTGAAAGACTTTTGGGATTCTAGAATTTCAATGAAGGTAAGTATGAAGTGCTTATTATTTATAAGTTGTTCGAATTGTAACATTGCAGCATCGTAATTAGTTCTTGGCCCATTAATTCGCACCTAAATCAAAGCAATGTAAATTGTTTGTATAAAAAATAACTGAAGTAAGTACCTTTGGTGCATTTAATATTGGATGGTCACTAACACCAGGAAAGAAAACCTTCATGATGTAACTAGTATGATCCAAAGTAGGTATTCCCGAACTTTCTAAATCAGCCGTCAAATCCGTCATGTCTGTTTGTAATTCAGCGAAAGCTGCAAGATATCCACGTTGCATTAAAAGTGAATTTCCTTTCTACTAAATCACTACCTAATTTACATTCAAATCGAACGTTGCTCTCTAAGGTGTCCATTTGGATTTGGATGCGTTTGTATTCACGTTCAGCCTGAGTCGACTTTCTTCTGTAAGCAACCAATATGCAAACAAAAAACACAACGAATAGTATTATCCCGACAGCAATCATGCTAATTGCCACAGGCGGAAGAGTAAATGGCTTCAAGATGTCATATCGCAAGTAACCGATTGGAAAACGCAAACTCCTACCCACCCTTACCACAACCAAAGGTAAATTCATGTCAGTCTGAAATTATAAATTTAAAAAAGGAATTAAAAAAAAAACTGAATTAAATTCGAAAGTCTCACTTTAATTCCATTTTCGTCTGTGTCTGGAGGCTGTTGCTCAGGCGGTGAACAGACGAGTTGTGTCAGTGCTAAACTCGTAACATTACACGGTTTAGGCCCGATGGTAACAACCACATCTGTTTCATCACTCGCCATATTCAAATTTTCTCCTTCGATGACCAAAGTATCACCTTTGTATAATTTCACTTGGTTAGGAAACTCGAAAAATTTAGGATCTTCCACATACAACAGTTGCGTTCTGACACTTGAGAAATGCTTTTCTAAATCACGCACCGAAATAACATTATCCATTATGAAGCCTACCCTCAAAAGCAACTGTGATTCAGGCAGCTAAAAGTAAATGAGCTCAGCCAGTTAAGGCAAACCATCTAAAAAAATTGCTTACCTTGACGGCTGAATGTTTTCGTAGAGACCTTGTTATCCTAGTGCTTGCGAGAAGAAACTGCCTGTTCACAGCCGGACTTGGGCATTCCATTTGATTGGCACTTAAAACAGTGCATACAGTCCGGTTTATGGCGACAGGATCATTGTAGGCGTAGACCTCCATTTCAGGCTTTTGTACACTGTCCAAATTCGATCCGTGAACAAAAATCATTCTTCCACCGGAAGCAAAACTTTTCAAGGGTTTAATTTCCATGATTGTAGGATCTTGAGTGTAATTAAAAGGATTCCCCTCTAGCGTACGATTAGCTCCATCTATGCTAAGAGTTAGCTTCGCAATGTTCACATGCCTTATAGCTTTCGACGTTATACAAGTCAACCGACTGCTCGATGCTTGAGTTACGTTGACTTGACATAAATACTCATCTAGGTATGCGGTGATGTCAGAGCCGATGTTGAGGTACTGCCCGGTTATTGCTAGTTGCGTGCCACCGGATTGGGGCCCCATCGGTGGATAAACCCCTTCGAGCTTTATGTCTTTGTAACTGAATTCGACTGATGATTGGGTGTAGCCTGCTTCGTTCCCTACGATTATTGGGGCGGTCATTTCAGATTCAGACGGTCCTGTTACACATTGAATTCTCACGGAGACTTCGTAATTAACAAGTTCGCACGGTACATTTCCTATTCTGATTTTTCCTTTCACGTCATCCCTTTTTAGACCTAAGTTACTTCCTTCTATCGTAACTAGAGTTCCGCCTTCGATCGGGCCACTTAGTGGTTTTATCTACAACAGATTTCGTTAATGGAAGTAACTTGAAGTTTTCAAAGAGTTAATACCATATCGATTCTGGGTTTAGGACATTCGGCGTGTGGTGTGTACTGACATGAATCGCTGTAACTGCAAGTGTTGCCACACCAAGTGCATTTATACTTTGAGTTTCTGGTTACGCACAAGGAACAATCGGCATGTTCTCGATGGGAGCCCAAGATATCACATTTATATAAAACCACCGTCATAGAGTCAATGTGGTGATTTCGATTCCATACAACACGAACGCTAGCTTCATATTCTCCTGTACTAGCTTCATACGAGTACTAAAATTAAAAACACTTTGTAATTTAGGTGATGAGAAGGTAGACTAAAAAGAAAAGAGGTTCTACATAAAAAAATTTAAAGACAGACGTACAATTCGTTTTTCACAGACAATTTTATTAGCTTCAACCCTGGCAGGCACAAGCATTTTGGCATCTTCGATGTTAGTAATGCATTGAAAGCCTGTATGCCCTGCCTGAGGATGTGGAAGATTATCGACTTCGAAAACCATTTCTTTTGGAACATTATTCGGTAGTAGAATTACATCCCTCCTTTTAAATCGTGGACAAAAATTAACTCCGTGACTCGGCTGATGTACATGGCTCTACAAAAATTAAAACACATAATAAATATAATTTAAAAAAATCGGTTTCTTACGTTTTCTCCACTGATAACCGTGCGTTGACACGTGGATGTGTTATGCGTGCATTTATTTTCATAAACGCACCAATTACAAGCCCACTGGGATTGCACGCAGTCCATGCAGGTGGTGTGTTTTGAACAATCGTAGTATGCAAAGTTCCTCGATACGAAATCCTTGTTTGTCTCTGAAGAGCGTACGCTAAGTGGTACTAAGACATGGTCTTGTTTCGTTGGGATTTGAGGCCTGCTTGATATTTCGGGAGTTGGACATGATAATCCGTAGTCTGTTACGCTAGCATCTATGGGTTCTGCGTTGCCAAAAACGCACTTGTACTTAGCACCATGAGGAAGTTCGGGGAGGGTTCTTATAGTTAACTGGACGGTTGTCATCTGGTTAATTGGAATTCTATCGGGTAATACTTGCTCAAAATCTATGCACTGTTGACCCGTACCCAATGATAACCAACGTGGGGAACTGTGAGATGCTTTTTGACATGCACTTCGTACCGTACATCTACAAAAAATAAAATAAAATGGAGTTTATTTCTTTTTTCATTTATTTTTTATTTGGATTATAATTTTGTGACCAAATTTGAAATAATTTGTTTAGATATTTAGGAGGGTTTTTCATGCATTTGATTAGAAACTCAATTCAACAGTTTTAAAAACATTTCAATTTTAATAGAGCTTTCGTTAACGAAGAGTAAATTGTGTCAACCAAGAGAAATGTTTTAATTTTTTTCACCTATTTCGTCCGTATCTAAAATAAAAAATATTTTTTTAATGATAATTTAATTTTGTTTTCAATAGCTCCAAGTATTTCAGATGAGTTTTATGAACAGTCCGAATGAAAATTACAAAGAGGTATAAACGTAAGGCGATGTCAAGTACAGGTATACAAGGGGTAAAGTGAAATTGAAACGAAAGAAAATTCAAACTGGGCGTAAATCTGCGTAAGTCATCCATCCATGACTGATTGTTTTTGAAGTTGTGTTTGAAACACGAAATAAATTTCTCTTCCGCATGATAAGAGCCGACGTATTTACGAAATTATTTTCCATTATTTTTTAACGGCACCCCTCTTTTATACATAATAAGATTATTTATTCCGTGATGCATTAATTCTCAAAGCAGGTACGAAATAACATCATTATAATGTGATGCTTTTATGTTATGAAAACGCGCGTATGTTTTGTTGTAAATACCCGACGCATGTGAAATTGCGAAAACAGAACCGTATTGATAACAAAACGACCTCAAAATAAAAAAAAAAGGTTAGCAAAATATGCATGTACAAAGTTTGCTTCATCCTGTTTCAACGAGATAATTCAATTAATTAAACGAATTACATTATTTTTTTTTTATTATTTTTTTTGAGTCGTTCTAAATGCTATTCATACAACTCCGTTTTGTTATTAGAGTTATTAGATTACATTACAAATCAAATTTTATGCGCACGTACAAACATAAAAATTATTACAACAAAATATTTTATGATGTACAGACCAAACCCGATCAATAAAAAATGAGGATTTAATACGTTCATACACAAAAGAGGACTTACTTCTTTTCTAAAGAGCACCATCCACAGTATGGATCTTTCGATTCTAAACAGGCTGAACAATTACTGTAGCTGCTGCAATGTTCCACATTCATTTTAGAAATCTGTAAGAAAAAATTAGAATTGCATACATATAACGATTGTTTTAGGCGTATGCGTGCATACCTTGGAGGTAGAAAGAACGTATAGGTAATCACCGGAAGGTGATAGTGTGGTATCTGGGAGGATGGTATTTCCAGCATCCACGATGACTTCTTCGTATTCGGCGGGAACAGCTGCCGATAGAATAACTTTTTTGATTTTACCATCGGTAGTTCCCAAAAAAGCAAGAACATGGCGACCGGTTGTGGCGGTTGCGACTGCTGATAGGGAGGTATTGGGGAAACTGAGAGCTGCTGTGCTAACAATGGGCGAGTTTCCGCTGATTTTTAAGCCAACCTCACAAAAATTAAGTATATTTCCTGCATTTCCCGCGCTCGGGCATTTACCATCTTGGATTGGCCCGGACACGTAGCCCATGTTTCGGTATTTTTCGCTGCCGTTGAAACACATGTGAATATTTTCGTTGAATTTGGCTTCGATATCACGCAGTGGATAAAGACAGAGAGCGGAATATGGTTGAGGTTCATTGGTTATCCCACGAGCTGGTCGAAAAGCAGCTACTAACATGAGTGCCCCAGAGGCTAAGCCCAAGGCTGCTGCTAAAACGCCACTCGCGACTGCAAGTTTCGCGTCTTGTACTAAATTATAACGCTGATCACCATCGATGCATTGCAAAGTCACCTCGGTGTAGCTATCGTAATTGGGGTCGTTTATGCAAGTCCTCGCTAATCTAGAGACGTACCCCAATTCTTCTTGACCGGGTAGATGTGACTGTTTCTGGACGATCACGAAATACGCATAGTCGCTTGCGTTGAAGCCGTAAACATATTGCACCAAAAAATGATCGCGATATTTAACGTCGATGCTCAGCTGAGATTGCTTACTGAAAGAATATTCGGCCAAGTCGAGCGTTTCAAGATCGCGACTTGAAATAGCAGGCACATCGTGTCGATATTCTCCATTATTTGTGAAAGTAGTCCCCACGTACATTACGTTGGATCGACCCCAGGGGTCATAACGTCGCGGCCCAATGTAGGCGTAAGTAGAAGCGACGGGGTCGTTAGCTGCGATGCTGATGGGTATAAAATCTGAGTCGCTTAAATTACCGAGTTTGTACTTGTAACAGGCTCCCTGAGAGAGCGATCCGCAAGAAATAAGCTTTTGAGATTCCGGTTCTATCAGTAAGATTTTATTGTGGTTATCCATGAGTGAGGTGGCAATTTCTGTGTCTTGGCAGCCGGTGGCGTGACATAAAGGACTGTCATTTTTTGGGCCTGTTATGACGGAATGTTCCAGACGTAAGTTCGGATCTAGTTGTAATAGGCGGTTGGTAGCTGCTGCGTATAGACGCCCCGTCGAGCGATCCACCGCCAGGTGAGAAAATCGCAGAGGAGGATCGGCGGGGCCCGGGTACTGCGCCAGGAGCACACCCCCGAAAGCGCTGCCCCATAACCCCGCCAAAAGCAGCAACCAAAAAACGGCCACGGCTTCGGCCCAAGCCAACGCTCCAGCGTGAGCGCCTTTTAAAACCATGGGGATGTTGCCCAGTGCATGCTCCAGGCGCGCACAGGCTTACCTTCAATCCACATCACTGGAACTAAAAAATAAGAAAAAAATCACCCAAATTCAACTAATCCATTCCCCCAAATGCAAAATTTTCTTAACCATAAAAAACACCTTTGAGTTAAGGAAATTTCACACGAGAAAACTAAAACCCAATCAATACCATCGATTGGATGTTGTTGTATAAACTGGTTCTTAAAAAAAAGAATACACTCCCAACACCAAAAAGCAAGCGCCTATAAGAGGACCTTCTGGTCGGATTCAAAGCATCAGTTGCACTGTGCCCATTTGATTTAAAACGAGCTATTTATTTTTGCGTCGAACGTACGTCTACCGTTGCGCGTAGCTACGCACCGACAGAAGAACCACCCATATTCAGACGCAATAACAAACAACGCATGTAAAAGTTCGCGCAAGTCCGAGACGCTTAAAATTAATTTGTTAGTAAAACTCGATTATTAATTGCAAATATAATTAAGATCGGTTACATTACCGTGGGAGGGCGCGCTCCGGAAAAAAAATTTATTCCGGGCTTTAATTGCATTATTATTTTGCATATCATCTCGGGTATCAATGAATGCTTTTAAAAACGACAACAAAAACAAGAAAACCGGCGTTTTCAATTAACATAGCATTAATTTTTTTTTGCGTCAATAATACGAAAGAGGGAAGAAGCGCCTAATAAATTATTTCTGTGCGCCGGCACGAAGATGTGATTAATTTTATTGAATTGGAAAAGGTTTATATTAAAAGCTACTATTGTTTAAGTAGCTTACGACAGGGAATAAATTGTTATAGGAAGATTTTCGTTTCGCTTGGAAATAAAATGAATGGGATCCTTCTATACACCAGCGAAAATACAGATACAATAAACCTACTGTCTCTCACATGTTACATGACGACAGGACACGTCCTTCGACGGAAGTGAATTATAATTTCGAGCTACAAACAAGTAATTGTAAAAACATCGAATATTGACACGTGCACATATTGATTAAAAAAAATTATATTATTAACTCGAGGCGCGTTGTTTTTATTTTTTTTAATTTCCCCCCACGAAGCTAATAAAACGAAAACTCATTTAAATAAATTAATTTATTTTCACCCTTAAAAGTATCATCAAAGGCTTCTTTTTAACACGAAATAGAAACTGAGTCGGAGACGCCGATGGCACGGCAAAACTCCGAGGAATGTTCAACTACACGCTGCCCTTTTTTCCATCTCACTCCCTAACACACTCTCCATTTATTTAAAGACTGCTTCTTTGATAACCTTTTAAGATATTTCAAAATAAAACTATCGAGTAAAAACGTCGCGTTTCCTACAGTCACTGTTTTTCTTTAATTACACAATCAAACGAATTTCATATTTTCAAAGGCACTCACTCTCGACAACATTTACGACTTAATTAACCGTTTTAAAAAGAAACCCTTACAAAGACATTCGTTTAAATTATTTCCCCCGTATTCTTTGTTCTTTCTTTTTTATTTCAACCTCAACATTAAAGTTTTCTCTCGTTAATTAATACAGATTTATTTAAGCTTCTATGATCTTTTCCGGGCGTAACTTACCCTGTAATAGGGTCCATACACGGTTAAACAATTTGCGCAAACTTCTGTTGTACAACACTGTGTTGTGTATTTAACTGTTGCACAACAACTCCAACGCGAACATACACCATCAAAATGTTTGCACAACACCCTTTGTTGCGCAAATTGTTGGACCGTGTATGGGGCCTTTACGCAAGAAAATTTTAATGTTCAGTTATTTTCACACTACATTAGGTATGATATATTAAAAAACAACGATTTTAGCGAAAATTACAGTCCGAAAAAATTCATGTATTCAACAGTGAATTCCTCTTTTTTTTTAAATAAATTTGTGCGTTCACGCATAAAATGAATCAAGGGATTTAAAGATTTCGGTTAATTCATGCAAGCATTGTGATTTTTTTCGTTGAAAACTCAAAGACAATGTAATTAACTTTTTAATCAAATCCGTTTCGCTCTCTCGAATATGTAATTCATCCAAAATTCCCCGCTGCAAGAGTGTGTGTTAAATATAAATGATAAAATGGATTAATCAGGATATTAGATTTATCACAGGCGTGCACAAAATGAATGAATTATTAGAGCCATTAAGTGTATTATATAATATTAATTGTTTGCTTAATGCACAATTTAAGATTAATTTCTAAAAGGGTGAGATAAAACCAGTTGCTTCCAGAATTATATAATCTACCTAAATGATTCAGACAATCTGGTAAGCGTCGCAACGTACATTTAGAGAATATTAAATTTCTACCTCGTTGCACAACCTAAAGCTTTCTAATTACAAAAGAATTAACACTTCTATAATAAGGAACACGAAAATCATAGAGACAACGTTAAAAAAATAAAATGAAATAAAACAATATTTTCAGAAAAAAATAATTAAAGAGGACACCCTAAACCACATAGAGAAAATTAAATCAAATAAACCAAGCAAGCAGCAAAATAGAAAAGGAAACGATTGAATTATTAGCGAATAAAGTGAAGAAGATCAGGTTTTAGAACTGTTAAAAGTTCTAATAGATTATTCAGCTGACAGTTTCGGCTTTATTTTAAAACATCTTCGGAGAGTGATTAGGATTTGGCTACAACTATTACAAATAACAATTTGTAAGTACCTACCACGTTTTAAAAAGTTTTATATTTTGATTCTAAGATTTCAAGAAATAGTCCCGTATTTTTCTCAATTTCAGATGTTACATGTTAATCCAGATCATAGATATGTAATTGTTATTTGTAATAATAACCTCTGAAGAAGATTTATAATAAAGTTGAAACTATCAGCTAAATGATCTGTTAGTATTTTTAACAGTCAATCATCTTCACTTTATTCATTAATATTAATATTCAGGATACCAACTTCACTTGAGAAACGTTACAGTTAAAAACTGGATAAAGAATAAAAGCAATATTCAAATAATATACGGTGCAACCTCAATAAAACAAACGCCGTTTACCAGAATAGACAATAATTAATTTAGATTAGAGATGCAGCGGATATCCGGCAACTATCCGGTTATCCGGCTATATTTTTGCTATCTGGCTTGATACCGGATAATGGCCGGATATTTAACGCGGGGTATGATAATAGAAAAATTAAGGTTTAATAATAAATCAGAAGTTTTATTTCAATCTTTCAATTATTAAATAAAATTTATATACAGGGTGATTGAAATTCGAGGGCCAGCATGGGGATCTCGCTTATTATAAAAGATAGAGAATCGGTTAAATGGAGGTAAAGTTGCCAAATTTTATGCTGATTAATAACACAGTACAACAAAAATTTTAAAAAATAAAAACCCGTCAGGTTTCTCAACTGTTTTTAATGTTTTTGGGGTCGCTGAATACGAATCTGCAAACAGTTTTCTCGGGTCACCTCAGATTCTCGTTGTAGACATCAGTAAAGAAGTCAATGAAGCAGTATACAGAAGACAAAAAAAAAGAAAAACCTGTCGGGTTTCTCAACTGTTTTTTATGTTTTTGGAATCGCTGAATATGAATCTGCAAACGGTTTTTTTGGTACACCTTAAGTTCTTGCTCTAGAAGACAAAGAACTCGTTTGTCTTCAGTATACTGCTTCTTCGACTTCTTTATTGGTGTCTAAAGCGAGAACCTAAGGTGACCCGAAAAAACTATTTATAGATTCGTATTCAGCGACCCCAAAAATATTAAAAATAGTTGAGAAACCCGATGGGTTTTTCTTTCTTTTTATCTTTAGTATACTGCTTCATTGACTTCTTTTCTGGTGCCTGGAACGAGAACCTGAGGTGACCCGAAAAAACTGTTTGCAGATTCTTATTCAGCGACCCCAAAAACATTAAAAACAGTAGAGAAACCTGACGGGTTTTTTTTACTGTTGGACAGTGTAATCTGTTTGAAATTTGAAATATCTCGAACGGTTTCTTCACAATCGGAGAAAAGCGAAAAATTGCGATTTTCGAAAATCGGACATAACTTCTTTATTTATGATTTTTTTCAAAATCTGTGAAAACATTCCTGAAGCAACTTTTTACGCTTGATTGAATGCCGATCGTACTTTATTTCTAGAACGATTCGTTTTTGTTTTTCCAGAGCCAACTTCGTTTTTTCTTATGGGGCGTTTTTTGTTGTTTAGACAGATAGATAGCACATTTTTTTCTGAATTGATTGGTATGCCACACTTGCTATTTTATTTTAATTTTCATTGAGAAATTTTGAAAAAACTGAAATTAGATTCATATAACACATTAGCTTAACTTAGGTTTAATTGTATATTGCGTATCCAAGGATACGTATACCTTTGTTTAATTGGTCTGTCATTAAATACAGAATCGCATATTCAAATGAAGAAAAACGTGATATGTTACGTATTTTTTATTTGCCACAAAAATTTCACTATAAGTGCTCAGTGGTATTTAGAAACCTATCCGAAGATAATTCAACCAAGTACATATTAGGTATTTTTCCAAGTTGGATAACAATTTCCTTCAAAATGATACATTTGAAACTCCAAAAGAATGTACAGAAATAGAATAGAGAAAAAAAATCACAGCATTTATTCGAAGATATTTCCATTTCCCGCAATACTTAGCCGTTGTATCATTTTGTATCAAATTGTTATCCAACTTGGAAAAATATTTAATACTTGGTTGGATTCTTTCCGGATAAGTTTCTAAATACCGCTGAGCACTTGTAATGGAATTTCGTTGTGACAATAAAACATACGCAACATATCACGTTTTTCTTCATTTGGATACGCCACTCTGTATTTAATGACAGACCAATTAAATGAAGGTTGGCTACGCAGCATACAGTTGAATCTAAGCTAACTTAATGTGTGAAACTAGCTAACTAAATGTGTGCACATAATTTAAGTTCAGTTTTTTCAAAATTTCTCAATGAAAATTAAAATAAAATAACAAGTGTGGCATACCAACGAATTCAGAAAAACATGTGCTATCTACCTGTCTAAGCAACAAAAATCGCCCCCATAAGAAAAAATGAAGTTGGCTCAGGAAAAACAAAAACGAATCGCTCTAGAAATAAAGTACGTTCGACATTCAATCAAGCGTAAAATGTTGCTTCAGGAATGTTTTCACAGATTTTGGAAAAAATCATAAATAAAGAAGTTATGTTCGATTTTCGAAAATCGCAATTTTTCGTTTTTCTCCGATTGTGAAGAAACCGTTCGAGATATTTCAAATTTCTTAACAGATTATTAATCAGCATGAAATTTGGCAACTTTGCCTCCATTTAACAGATTCTCTATCTCTTATAATAAGCGAGATCCCCATGCTGGCCCTCGAATTTCAATCACCCTGTATAGTTTAAGTTATCGGGGTTTCGATTCCAAAAATTAGTAGGTACACCTTCTTTAGTTTGCTGAGCTTTCGCTAATATTTAATAGCTTCATCAGAGCCACTACAAAATATTGGTTACAATTTTTAATTACAATTAAATAATTTAAAAAAAATACTCTAATATGTATTCAAAATAATTTTAAATAAGTTATACTTACCAATCTTTTCATCTGTCTCGTTTCGAAGAAATTTTTTCTTATTTTGTGTGAAATAATCAATTTTTTTAATAATTTCAAAGTTTACTAAATGAATATAGATTTATTGTGACAGATTGTTTGTGAAATTAACATTATTTGAATTATTATCATTATTCTGAATGTTTTGGGAAATCAATATTCATACGCTAAATTTAAATTTTGATTATGAAATCGAAAATTCATTAAATTATTGTTAATGTTTTTGGCAAACAACTAACAACAAATTATCACATAAATGAGACCAAAGAATTTACGTCTTCAATTGCAAAAAAATTGGACTAATTCCCAATCACATTTCATTGAAAACAGAAAATATACTTTTTTGGTTGCTGATCATCAAAGAATCAGAAACGAAATCTTTAAATTTAGCAGAAGGTTGGGAAATAGAACACTCAGTTTTGAAATGAAAATCACAAACCATGAAATTGGCATTTAAAAAAAAACATTATTTCATATCAAGAAAAACTTTCAAATTTAATACCAATTACACATTAATGAATTTTCAACACGATTAGAAAATTCTTTTAATTATATCAAATCTATTACATCAAGAAACTTAATAATTTGGAAATACAAAGTGAAATAAAACTTTTTAACAAATAATGAAAAACGGTTTGTGAATTTAACTAATGTAGAGTAACATTAGAAATTGAAAGTTTATCTTTAGGTCCAAAATTTAGTTTACCAATCAAAATTAATATTCCAAAATTACTAACTCATTTAGAGAATCTTGTTGATGCTTTTCCAAAAGAACAAAGAAATTTAATTAGATTGGAGTTTGTATACCTATTAAAAGCTGATAGGGTTCTACCACGGCAGCTAGTAGCTACATATGATAAAAGATTATAAAAAATAAGAAATGCCAGTGTAAAAATCAGAACTAGTGTGAGAGTAGTCTTACTGTTTCTAATTTGTTCTCTTTGTATAAGTTGAATAAATTTGGCCAAATCACTATTCGCTGCATCTCTAGTTTAGATAATCGAGGTTGCATTATATTATACGAGTAGAGAGTTAAAAATGGTTGGCGGAAAACTTGCAGAGATAATTTCAAAATGTGTGCCTACAGACTACGTTAGGCAAATATGTTTTTGATTATTTACATTACAGTGACAATATTTGCAATTTAAAATATGATTTCCCATATCAACGGATGTGCAATACAAGAAGTAAAGTTCCACGTCCGGGAAAACTGTTTTTCTGCAAAAATCATTTCACATTTTCAACATGAAATTTCCAGATAGAAACGTTGAGTTTTCCGCCCAGTAAACTTGAACAAATTTAACGAATTAAAAAAAAGTGACATAAAGGATCCTTTGAACTTCATGTTGGTTTAAAAGGTAAACGTTTGATTTCGTTTGCTCAGATGTCGTGCGCGTCATTATGAATAGATTATTCAGTCGTAGAAATTCGAACCTTTTCTATAAATCACGCTTGTAAGATTTCCATAATTGGGGAGGAAAAAAAAACTGATGCAGCTAAAATGATAGGTAACAGGAAGAATTCAATGTACTGAATAAAACGAGCATACACTAACGAAAAATACACGAACTGATGATTTCTTTTGCGGCGGTAAACTCATGACTTTGGTCTCCAGCGTAGCGTGAACTGAATTTACGTGCGCTGGAATACTTCAGAAGAAAAACAAAAAAGGGTGTTTCAAAATGAATATTTACCGTAAATATTTATATTAGTTAAAATTGTTATATCTTGTACAAACATAATAATAATATTATAACCGAGTTTGTTTTATCAACGGCGTTATCAAAATCGAACCCTTTTTTTGGAAAAACGTTTGGATCACGTATAAATAAATAAGGGGAAAAAAAGAAGTGAGGTGTTACGCAAAAATAATTTTATTTCGTAACCAGGTTGATCCATTTAGTTGTATGAGAAAGAATCCGGTGATTGATCTACTCTAACCCGTCACTTGAACATCAAAACAAGCTTAAGTATACAGAGAGAAGTGGACGCTATTAATAAACCTCCGTCTGTATTTTAACAGTGCAGACAATCCAAATGGAAAATCAATATACGAAAATAATGTAAGGGTTACTTCGTGTCAGTTGAACGTTTTAAGACGGCCTTCTTCATATCTGGATGAATTCTTCGGGATTAATCCGGCCGTTCATTTCCTAAAGTGTTTCGAGGACCTCAAAATCTCGTAATTAATTAAGAAAATTATACAAATTTGGAGCTGCCATTAATTTCGTTCTCGTGCTATTTATAATAATGTTTCAAATCGTTCGAATAAATACCGCAGATAAAACTTCTAATAAATCAACGCTATGGCTATTTTTACTTCTGTAAGTTACTCATAGATTTCATTGTAATGGTGACGTGGTGTTCATCCGGTGCATATTTCAGTCAACGTGTTAAATTCTCAACACATGAACACGAAACTATCTATATTCTTGAAAAATATATGTAGCCAACTGACAGATTTAAATACCTATAAACAAGTTTAAATAACATCTCAACTGAAACCGGGGCATATGAAATACTACCTCGAATTCTCTTTTTTTTATTTAATGCACAAATATGCTCGTTTATAACAAAATTATGACAATTACAAGGCACCGCCAGAAGGCCTCAAGTTTTTTTTGTTTGTTTATTATTACTTTTTGCTTTTTATAAAACGCCACGCGTTTCTCGTTTTAACAGATAACGTTTTTCCTTTCTTTTTACGTTATGTGGAATATATGTTCTTGATTTCCATGTTGATTAGCCTCTGTCGCAACAGCTACTCTCATATTTCTCTGGGTATTTGTAAATTCTACTGTTGCATATACCGTACTGCAGTGTTCTAGGTAAATTACCGACGACCTACTTCAAGGGACTTAATTTATAAACTAGCGTATGGTAACACATTTCCCCAAAGTACTGCCCTACACTACATTACGCCCTAAGGACTTTTGCCTTTCATGGAAATAACGTAGGTATACGTTTTACCAAATGCAATTTTCTTTGCCCAACAACAATATCAGTCATAACCATAACTGGAAAATATATCAACTAAAATTGAACATGAGAGACTTTAAAAATTACAAATTAACTTTGAGGAATCATATACATACATACATTTTGCTTCTTTCAAATAAAAAAAAACAATGAATAATAAAAGACATAAATTGAGCCCTTAAGGGCTTTTGCCTTTCAAGAAAATAACGTAGGGTGAAGTGTGATAAAAACTAATTAATTGGGGTAAACTTTGATGTAATTTGTCATTTTGGGGTAAACTGATCGAAATAATAAAATTTGGAAAAATGTATTTGCTTTAAGTCACTCTAAACGCTGTCATTATCAAAAGAAAATTATTTTTCGCTCATCAAAGTTGGTATAAAAATGACTTGTTTTGGTAAACCACCATTTTCAAATCTTTAACAAAGTCTTAAAAGCACGTGAAGGAAGACATTTTAGTCTTAACTAAAATGTCTTTCCACTTCTTGATAAACTAACTAACGGATAACTACCATGGAAACAATTCATAAAAATCAAGTTATTCGCCGGATAACTTTAACGGGAAGATGGAAAGACCGACGCTAAAGGGGCGTTTACACTACATACATGTTTGAAGTATACATGTACCCTACATGTCGATTGAAAAGTTTGGAACAAATCTAAAATTTATCTCATACAAGTGCTAGACTTTTCTTGTGTTTGATTTGTTTCCGACATGTTTTATAGTATGGATTTGTATTCCAAATTAATGGAAAACAGAGCGATCATAGATCATACAAAGGTACTTGCGCACGTGCAGAATAGTCAGCTGTTTTCAATTGTCAAGCGAGCTGATGTTTTGTGAAAATTTTTTATTATTAAATACTAAGTATGTTGCGAACAAGTCACAGAGTGTAAACGAGGTTCTTTTCTAGTATTTGTCGATAACTTGTGCTAAACATTCATCGTGATTTGTGTGCGACAAATCCACATTTTTGTATAGATTTGTTTTTCAATGTCTTCAAAACATGTATGTAATGTAAACGCCCCTGAAGAGTCTTGACTTTGATGAGCGAAAAATAAAATGTTTTCTACAATGACAGCGTTTATGTATAGATTTAAGGCAAATACATTTTTCCAAATTTTATTAAAAAAGATAGCATCATCGGATCTCTTTTTTTTTTGGTAGGATGAAACTAGTAGTGTTACTAACGAGATCTCAATAGATCAGAAAGATATTTTAGCACAATCAATCCTCTTTTTTAATTCTGTTATTGTTACACTTATAATTGCAAAGTACATCAATTAAAATTGAATACAAGATTATATAAAAATTAACTTAAAAGTAACTTTGAGGAATTATAAACATTTTGTTTTTTTCAAACCAGAAATTAAAATACAAGGAAATAAATAACAAAAGAGATAAGTTGCGCCCCTAAGGACTTTTGCCTTTAAAGAAAACAACGTACATGTTTTACCAAGGGCAATTTTCTTTGCCCAACATAATTGGAAAGTACATCAACTAAAATTGAATACAAAAGGCTTTAAAAATTAGCTCAAAAGTAACTTTGAGAAGACATATACATTTTACTTTTTTCAAACAAAAATATTAAACTCAACAAGAAAACGAATATCAAAAGAAACAAGGACTTTTGCCTTTCAAGGAAATAACGTATTTTTATTAAGTGCAACTTTCTTTGTTCAACAAATAAAAAAATAAAAGAGTTTAGTTGCCTTCAAGAATAATCGAGGAATTTATGATCTACAGAAAGTCAGTCTTTAATTTGAACTACATATTGCTACGTTATTCGTTATTGAGAAATTAATTTGTTTATTTTTCAGTAACGTACATATTCGTCTATAACATGAAATTCTTTCAGATTCGGGGCGTAATCTTTTTTCTTTTGTTTTAACTTAATAAAATCTATGAACGCTTTTGGGTTGTTTGCACGCTCGTAGATTATTTCTTAGGGTCATTAATAAATTAAAATAACTCTAGTCAACTTAAAATTCCTTATTAACAATTTCTTTTAATGCAACAATAGTGACTGTTTGTTTTAGTTGAATTTAATATAAACTAATTACTTGTAATGGCCATTTGTTTAAATACGTAATCTCAAAACAGTTCAAAACGATTATTTATTGTTGTTATTAAAAGCAAATTTAAAAGTTTATAAACAATTTTATTAATAGTCTGTTCAGTCTTACGATGTACATCAACTAAAGTTTATTCACACTTCACTTTATGTTATTTAATTGAATCGCGATAATAGATCGATACGTTCAACCTCGCAGGTTTTATTCGACTCCACCCCAATTGAACTCTGGTCCTATTTATAGACTTGTATTGAACGCGTCATACAACGATGAATATGGATCAACATTTTTTTGTGGAAACGCGAAACCAAATTTGATATAAAAAATAGCTTCCTTATTATTTGTCCCAAATATTCGCGCTTGATCTTAAATGAATCGCCATCCCCATAAAATTCTGATTTTAGTTATGAAACAAATGACACCGTACACGTTATAAATCGGTTATATCGGACTTGCTCCAGGTCTGAGAAGTCTGGCTTCGGAGGTGCCTTCAAGAACTGTAAATCCTCCATGATAGTGTACATCCATCCAACTGTTTTTAGACTGGTGTGTGTGTTACAAAGAGACTAAGAAACTCAACAGATTTCTGAAACTTTCTTATACTTACTCAAAAATTGCGTAAAAGATAAAATAGTAACCGAAAAGTAAAGTAAGGCCCAGTTGTAGAAGTCCAGCTTAACTTTAAGCCAAAGCTGAAACTCTTAACAACGATAATCGTTGTTATGGGTTTAAGCTTCGGCTTAAATTTAAACTAGCATTGTACAACTGGGCCTAAATGAACAAATACGTGCTAGATTATCAAAGAATGATCTACAAATACGTGAACAATCAAAGAGTGTTCGAAATGTGACGTGATCAATTGGACAGTGATCAAAAAGTGGACTGATCGTGAAGTCATGGGCCAAATACTGATTGAAAAATGAAATAAATAATGAGTGAGAAGTGAAACGAACCATCAAATAAGAATCGGAAAATTACGTGAAGCGGAAAGTGAAAAAACTAGTGGGCGTAAAGTGTCGTAAATGATCCGACAGTCAAATAGCGATCGATTAAGAATGAAATAAGCCATCGGATAGTAATCGAAAAATGAAATGAACGATAAATAATGAGAGTAAGTGGCATGCATGATTCAATAGTGATCGAAAAGTAAGCTGAACGATGAAAAATGGAAAAGTAAATCAGAGAGTAAGCGGAAAGTGTCAAATACTCATCGGAAAATGACGTGAAATTTCAAAGAGTAAGCTAAGAGTCAAATGAATCATCAAATAGTGACCAGAAGTAAAGTAGGCCGTCAGATAGTGAGCCGAAAGTGAAGTAAACGGTCAAAATTCTGAACGGACAGCGACGCGAATGATTAAAAAGTGACTTCACATTGACGTGTAAGATCAAATAGTGATCAGAAAGAAAGCAAACGATCAAATAATGACCGAAAACTGACAACTAAGATAAAATACTGATCAAAAAGCATATAAACGATTAACTAACTGAATGACAAATAGTGAAACTAAGTGACATGAATGAGTTAATATTATCGAAAAGTGAGGTTAACGATGAAATACTGGTATGTATGATAAAGTAGTGAGTGAAAAATAAAGTGAATCATTAAATACAAAAATCAGTAACACGTAGTAAACCATCAGTTAGTGATTTGAAAGGGAAGTAAACGATCAAACAGTGAGCGGAAAGTAAAGTGAACAATCGAATAGCATAAACGGCAATCTGAGTGTTAAAAGAACAGTGAGTAATAATTTTTTTAAGTTCAGGAAAAACACGTGAGGGGAATGATTAAAAGATGCAATCGCCATCACCAGACTGACACACACACATACCAGTCTAAAAGCAGTTCGGATGGATGTACACCATCATGGAGGATTTGCAGTTCTTGAAGGCACCTCCGAACCCAGACTTCTCAGACCTGGAGCAAGTCCGATATAACCGATTTCATAACGAGTACAGTGTCATTTGTTTCATAACTAAAATCAGAATTACATGGCGATTCATTTAAGATCAATCACAAAAATTGTTGATCCGTATTCATCATTGTATGACGCGTTCAATACAAGTCTATAAATGGGACCAGAGTTTAATTGGGGTAACTTTTCATTTTTTACAATCAAGAAACAAATTCTGAAGTACAAAGGACGAGCGTGTAATTGCGGATTAAATGAACTACAGTGATAGTAATCTGTGTGATCCTCAAATATTAAAAAAAATACAAGTAGACAAACAATCACACAAATACTTGTACAGGCTGTTTCAAATTCGACCCTCACCAGTGGGATCTCGCTTATTTGAGGAGATACACGGTAGGTTTCAATTTGGCAAAGTCGCCAATTTCGTCGTAAATTTTATGAGCATTAATAATCCGCAGAGAAATAACTGCAATGTTAACTTTATTCGAAATCATTGTAAAAAATGAAAAGTTACCCCAATTGAACTCTGATCCTATTTATAGACTTGTATTGAACGCGTCATACTATGATGAATATGGATCAACAATTTTTGTGATTGATCTTAAATGAATCGCCATGTAATTCTGATTTTAGTTATGAAACAAATGACACTGTACACGTTATAAAATCGGTTATATCGGACTTGCTCCAGGTCTGAGAAGTCTGGGTTCGGAGGCGCCTTCAAGAACTGCAAATCCTCCACGATGGTGTACATCCATCCGAACTGCTTTTAGACTGGTATGTGTGTGTGTCAGTCTGGTGATGGCGATTGCATCTTTTAATCATTCCCCTCACGTTTGTTTTTCTTAACGAAAATTTGTGTTTTAGTAATAGCAATATTTTTGTTGACATACCTTGGGATCGTAATTGTTTTTCTTTTCATGTGCAAAACTTAATTGATATATGATGAATCACGAACTATATTACAATTAATACATCAAAATCATGAACACAATAATTAATATTGGTACAACAATTTTCAAACTCCAAAACTAAAATAACATAGCAATATGTAAAAAGAAAGCCGAAAATAAGATCAAATGAAGTAAGCAAACCTTTTTTTCTACATTTGATTGTGAGATCATTCTTTATCTCAAGTAATCAAATCATATATAGAGGTTACTATTGATATCATCTTAAAAAAAAAACAGAATGTGGGAAGTGATGATGAAGAAGAGTTTTCTATAGAAAAAAAAATGAGGGAGGTTTTGGTTTAATTCCAAATGAGATATTTTTGACTTTATTCAATTTTTTTTTTAATTTACAAAACCAAGTATCTATACGTAATAAACATCATTTAAAATTTGTAGTTAATTTCATGTTACCCTGCACACACGCAACAGATTAATTAAACGCATTTAAAGCAGTTGCTCGAAAGAGTAAACGCAGAGTGGACCCAATCGGTGTTTGATTGGACAGAATGCAAATATAACCACTCAAAGCCATTGGCCACTAAACGCTGATATGTGCTCGCGTAAGCGCTCAAAGCGCTGATATATGCTCGTGTAAGCGCTCAAAGCGCTTTAGATGTGACCGCCAATGTTTAATTTAAAAAAAAATTCTGTTGATCCTGAAAAATCAAATTAAAATGTGTAAGTAAAAAAATCTGAATAACGACGGACTAATGATGTGGAAAATATAATTGGATAGTCAAGTTTTATGGTTTTGTCGCTTTGCAAAATTAATGGAGCTTATAAAATGATCTTATCTCAGAGGCGCTATTGTTATCGTGGGAGTTTATTGACGAAGTTTAACAATTTCGAAATTGCTCGCACATACATATTTGTTAAAGGATAGTTTTCAGAGGAAATGAGACAAGCTTTATACAGTACATCATAAAATACATACTTTAACTTCTGCCAACCAACAAGCGGATCGATAATGTTGAATAATTTACGTTAACGTTGTCTTTTAAATCCACCGAGCCTTATAAACGAGGCAGCAAATTATCTTCAAATTATTTGCTACTATGACTAATTATTGCAGAATTAATTACAAGGGAGGAGGAACTGTAATTTGCTTGTATACACGTGGGCATTGAACTTTCAAAATACTAATCCTTCCCGATTGTTAATTTACATGCAAATATAACAAGGCTTCAAAAAACAGATTGTACCAAAAATTTATTAGAAATTAATTCAAACTGCGCGTTGACGATGATAAACCAGAATAAGTTTACTTTAGACCTTGATTATCCTTATTTTCGTTGAAGTGTGTAACTTGCTTTTAAAACGAAATTAAAAGTGTAATTACACCGCACATATTTTTAAAACCCGAAGTCCGAACCGGAACGTGCGAAAATGCAAAAAATTTAAAATTCAATTTTCTCATATTTGTTGCGGGAGCAGATTTTCGCCAGCTTATAAAAAAAAAGGTAAAGGGCAAAAAGTCGGGAACAAACAAGGGTGTTTGCGCAACATTACTTTTTTACACCGCTTCCATTTTTATTATAAAAAGGATCCGCCCTTTTAAATTTACTAATACAGAGTAATTACAAAAAAATAAATACATAAATGCACTATCTACGTTTTTATTTTATTTTTTAAAATTAATCACATCCGTTTGAACTGATTAATATTTCAATTTCTTGTACAAATTTGTAAATATTACTGCAATTTCGATTTCATAAATCAAATAAAAAAATTAAACCGTGCATAATTGATACCCGAGCGCGAATCGCGATTACTAACGCGAAATTCGGCGAAAATTAAATAAGACAAACAGTAAATTTAATCAAATCGTTGGGAAATTGTGTTTGTTTTCGTTTGGGTTTAATTTGCTAAGCGTGAAAAACATTGATCGACAGAGAAACATTAACGCCCGGTCATTTTTTTTTTAATTTAAGAAAATGCATTAAATAATTCCAAAAAAAAAATCAATTAAACTCTTCAAAAACCTCTTCTAAAACCATTCGTTTTTGTCATCGAATGAATATAAGTATTTCGGAACCCATTAAACGAAGTACCACTCACTTTAAACTACTTACTTACTTCTGTACTTAAATTACTGATGTGATAAACCACAAACACTTGTATTTTTAAAATGAAACTAAATCATAAATAATCGAGCTTTAAAATAAATTAAAAAGGAAGTTTGTTGATGATAATAAAATCAAGCTAAACAATATCAAGTTTAAGAACTTTTAAAGTTTTCGAAATTACGTTAGTTTTTTTGATCCTGTGATTTTAAAATGAATACAAAAGTTATCTACAGCGTTTGTGTGGTCGATTAAAAAATATAAATTCACTTAGAATTATTATAAAACAAGGTTATCACGCCAACGCGCTTGATAAATAGCGTACGTAATTTATACAATTTGATAAATTATTGTTTATGTTAATTAAACAAAAGAGACGTTCTGAAGATCGTCTAATTTATCAAGTCCTCTTTGTTTGATTTTAATTAATAATACTGTCAGGAATACCGACAGAATAATGTACATACATACACAAAAACAAAACTTTATTCAACAATTTTATTTATTTACTTTTTTAAATGAAAGTTTGTTGGGGAAAACTATTGCAATAAAATTATTTTCTGCGACTTCAAAAACATGAAGTAATTTTGAGATAAAAAATAAAACAGAGCGTTCGATAATAATTCTTTTTGGGCAGCAGATTCTGAATCTCTTAACAACTTTTTTTAAATTCTGGCGTTTCAAATCAAATCAAATTTCTAATTTAAGTAGAAAAAATTGAAAATTTAATTGGATTCTTTCATTCGTTTGTTTTTTAATTCTAAAATACAAAGTGGTCAAGAATCACTGTTTGAGTTGGCAGTGCTGAACTTTATTTTTAAATGGTACAACTGGAGTAACTTTCGGTTATTGATGGCTTGACACTGACATCTGTCACTTTACAAGCGTCATTTGACATTTCAAATTCAAATTAAAACGCTAATTTTTATTCACATAACCTACAATCTTGTCGCTGTTCAGGTTAGGTCAAATAAACCAGTAAAACACATATCCGGTACCAGTGTTGCAAATAGCCGAATAAAGGCTGTTTTACACTAACAATTTATTCGTGAATAAGTTCAAGAATTTCTTGAAAAATTTCTGCATGAATTTATTAATGAACGCATTTCGTATTACATTGGTGAAGAAATTGATGAATTTCTTTGATCCTAATGGTATTACCAACATAGCGAAAGAATTTACAGGCGATTTACACTGCCACACACAAATAAATACCATAACCTTAATTTTCTGTTGTTCGTACCCCTGAAATTCACGCAAATATTGACGAAAAATAGAACTTGCTGTAATTCGTCAATAAGTTGACGAAGAAATTCATGAATTTATTTGACACTTGTCCAACTTCTTCATGAATATTTGTCAATGTAAAACAGTCTTAAAAAATGCTCTTAATTGTATTGCCACCTCAAACAGTTATTCTTGACTACTTTGTATAAGAAGTGAGAAGGACAAAGAGATTTTGCGCAATTTTGATGAATAAACAAAATATGTAATTCACTTTCCGTTTCATTTCAAATAAAATTAATCACAATTTCAGCTACATTTCATAGAAAATCTATGCGATTTTGATGATGGATTTCACAAACGTTACTTAAATTTAATCAAGCGTTAAAAGTAAACGTTGCTATGGTTACATGTGCTGAAGGTATAGGAATGATGATTCTTAATCAATGATTAAATTTAATCGACTTTCATGAAACCCAGCATGAGATGGAAAAAGATTTTTGGGCAATTTTAAAACACACAATAAAATAAATCAAGGCGCGAAAAGTTTTGTGTCATCTCGAATAAAATTAATCACATCTTCAGCTACATTTGATTGGGGAATTTGTGGGGGGGAAAATTGGAAATTTATATGGCGGAAGGAGGGAGAGACTTCGACGAATTTTACGTAACAATAAAATTTAAATTAAATAAATTTTCAGGTTCATTTTTATACAATATTTACGTCGTTTTAGAAAAAAAATTAATCAAATTTGGGCTCGTAACGCAAGAATATACAGTGTCATTCATAATACTATAAGGAAATTACAATATTTTTAAAAGAAAATTTAAAGCATATTTTTGCACCAAACACACAAATTTATTGTTTTATTTTCTAGTTAAACCGAAAATAAAATAAACAAATTATGGTTATTAAAATTAAAAGGATAATGTAATAAAAAAATGTGTTTTTTAAACGAAATTTCGATTCTTTTTGTAAAGAACATCGTATTTAAGCCAATGTTTTGATCTTAACTATGTTTTCTCTTAATAAATCCAAATCAAAGAATAAGATTATATTTCCTTTTCAAGAGTTTATAACAATATCTTAATTCTGGAACCAAGTTTCGGTCTTAATTTTTGTAAAACATTGTATTCAGACACGGTAGGTTATTAATTATACTTAGTTACATCAATTCTACAAGAAAAAGATTAAATATATTTCTTAGTTACATCAATTCTACAAGAATTAAAGATTAAATATCTTTAATTTCAATTTTTCGAAAATATCTATGTTTTTTTATTTTGATTGATGTAATAGTAAAATCTTTTCATAAAAATCACTAACAGGTATATTTACCGAACTTTATGAATGACTCTGTATTAATGAAACTAAAATTAGCGCAGAAAAAGCCGCATTTCTAATTAATTTTTCATATAGATTGGTGACAAACAGTGTTTCAATTCAAATCAAATGATTCGCATGCTGTACTTCAACGATTTGAACAAAAAAAAGGATAAAATTTCTATGGATTTTGACACGACTTAAAAACTTCAAATTATTTAGATTTTATTTCGACGGAACTTTTCAAGAAAGAGAAAGAGGGTGTCAAAAACGGTTTAAAAAAAAGCACATAAAGATGCGGTGGATGTCGTAAACGATTTGTCAACATAAAGACGTCAAAGAAAATAAAATCTTCAGAAGAAGAAATGTGACTCGGTGCTGACACATTTAGAGATGTGTATCAAAAACGTGGAAGAATGTGACGGATTTATTTTACAAAACAACAAGTTCGAGTCCCCATTCATCAAAAAATTATAAACAAAGGGTTGTAGGTATCTCTGGAAGAGATCTTTTTAACGCTTGATTGAAATATGAAAAGGTATTTGTAGACAATGGGACAGACAGACGGACGTACGTGTACCTGTTTGCAGAGACAAGCGAGTCATGTGAAATGAATTGAAAATTGGTTTTAAAAACATATCGCATGCCATAAAAAGGCTTGTTAACCATAATGCAACAATTTAAATGCACCGGTGTTTTTGTAAAACGTTTGCAATAATTATATTCAGGTTGGGAATTCGTTTTATGATAGGTGTAGCATAATAATTCGTTTGGTATGGGAAAAACAACAAAGTTGCGGATTTTTTTTTAATTTCTTGGGGAACGTTCAGGATAAAAGTCTTACCTTACATATATTGAAGGTATGGACCGAAATCGGTGAATATTCTAGGTGCACAGAGGTCATACATCCAGCATCCGAATTCTTTCAAGACGTTTTAACACACAATAACAAGCAGGAGTACCGGCTAATTTGCAAAAACTGCGCGTTCTCGTTAGAATACATACATATATGAAATATCAACGTTTCAATTCCCACCACATTTTCTTATCTTTCTATTCAAATACCACGTACAGAACAACAACAAAACACAGTAGTTTCTACTCCATTTTGAAATCGTCCATAAAGAATGTATGTATATTCGATTCTTTGTATTTTATCATCGTTGTTTCGCAGCAAAACACGATCCACACTTAATTTTGGGGGGCACTTCTGTCACAAATATTACGATTTTCAAATAATTCTCTGGGAGTGTCTTTATTACGAGTAAAATATTCGATTGTGGAATTACATCGATGCAGCTATGTACTTTCGTTAGCGAGCTACATACACCGCCTTAGTTCCACATTTTGTCACTCGATGGCGAAAGTTTACCGAGGGCGCTGATCGACAACAAGCACCTAGGGTCGCTATAACTCCGCCCCTTAAGGTCAGAAATATTCTATACTCACCACAACAATGTTGACAATTCGTCTATTCAAGGACAAAACTTCTAGACTTCACAACACCACAACCAATCATTTGTTATAGACACTTTCTTTATACCACATATTTACGCAAAGCATTAACTTTTTTACTAACCATCATAATTAAATTAGCGACAGACGGCTCTATAAAATTGCGCAAAATAACTTTTAAACACTTTGACAACATTGCAAAGAACGCATAGGTATTTTTTAACCTCAAACTTGTGTTTTGTGTGTTCGATCAGGAATTCAAAAACCACGATGCACGCCGGTTTGAAAACTTGGCGGGAATCTTCCAGCATTATCCTGGTGGCAAAAACCGCCTTCACCCCCGGCACTGCTCAACACGAATTCAATTACAAATTACTCGCGATGAAAAGAAGTGCCAAATCTGGGTATATGCCTGGGACCTATGTCTTTCCAGGAGGAAATCTCAGTCCCGCGGACGCATCGAGAGACTGGCTCAAACTGTACGAATCATTCGGCTTCAATTCTAACACTTTTGATAAACTGAATCTCAAAGAGAATAGGCCCAGGCTTTTCTGCAACAACACTACCAAGGAACTACCTCGATTTTTATCGTTGCGAATAGGAGCCATCAGGGAAACTTTTGAGGAATGTGGAATTTTAATCTGCAGAAGTTTTAAAACCAACTACAAAGAAAGAGTCGCACGATGGGCATCATGTATTGGTAATAATTTTCATTTAATTTTTATTTATTAAATAATAAGAAATCACTATTATTATTAATCAATTATTAAAATTCGCTTACTTTTGTGGAGTTCTAGTATATTAGAGTCCTTTATAGATAGAGTAAAAACATGAAGAAGGTCAATGGCAGAATAATCAACCAATGAAAAGCAAGTTGCTTTCTTTATTTCAATTGACCCAGCTGTTTATTCCTTCGTTAATCTTCCAAACTACTACCACTTCATGTCTTTACCCTCTCTATAAAGGAATCTATAGTATATCATGTCGAAGAGCCCGCCCTCTAGGAGTACGAACTTAGGATGAGTTTGCGCAAAAACACAAACCTTAACAAGTAGCTCTCAGAGGCAGACAACAAAGTTGTATTCATAAATTGTATTCTCGCTTTGCTTTTCATCTAACGCCCGGTCTATTCATCTCTCAGTAAGTGGCCAGTAAAATACTTGAATAGATTAAGGATAGGCATTAGGCAAACGCATTGCGCTAATCTGTCAAGTAATAACTTGGCACTTTACTGAGAGATGAATAGACCGGGCCTCAAGAGCGATTTACACGAATAAGTTTTCCTTTTGAAGCGGCTTTAAAAGTGACGTTAAAAGTATACCTACATGTATAAGCTTTTCTTGTAAATTCTCTTGCTTGTGCAAAACTGCCAACTTTAAAACCAATGCAAATATAAACATGAAAAGAACCAAATAAGAACATAACCTTTGAAAGTGGAAGGGACAGGACAGTCTTCCATTGCCGCATTTTATTTCACAAACAATAAAGATACAAACTTCTAATAGTCGGAATTAAAGGTTGTAATGAATCACACGTTGTAAAGTTAAGTTGGTATATCGTGAAATCGGTATTTTGCGTTTGCGCAAATCGTAAACTTTTACAGAAACTTGTAGAAAATAGGCGTTTGATCGCATGAGTAGTGTTCTTTCGTTGAGGTTATTCTGTTTAAACGGATCATGATCCGTAATCCCCTTGCCCCTCTGGATCATTGAATTTTTATGATTCGAGTAACGAAACGTGATTTTATATTTGATTGAGTGTTCTTTCGAATTTATTTTGGATCTTGATTACTTGATCTTGATCGATGGATCACGATCTGAAGATGTTAGCGAAAGAACACGACTTTTAATGTTTATGTTTTGGTTGTTCGGATCAGAGGTGCTTTCGTTTCTGACGGATCACAGGAACACAACGCCTTTGGATCAGCGAATCATGTTATTTTCTGAAAATGATTCATCCCCTCCACTAATAATTTTGGATCATGATTCGATTTTCGAAAACATGTTTATGTTTTGCTTGTTCGGATCAGATCAAAAGAGAAATCTAACCTCAAATATAACTTCGTTTCGACAGTTTACGAAGGAATGTTCCAAACACGTTTCAAAGGAGTGTTCTTTTGTAATAAGAACAAACGAATCATGATTCTCTAAACATGTTCAGATCGGATCAGGATCATTTCAGAAACGAAAGCGCCTCAGGATTAGAGGGAAATCTAACCTCAAATATAACTTCGTTTTGAAAGTTTACGAGGGGATGTTCCAAACACGTTTCAAAGGAGTGTTCCTTTGTAACGAGAACAAACGAATCATGATTCTCTAGACATGATCAGGTCGGATTAGGATAAGTTCAGAAACGAAAGCGCCTAACGTAAACATAGGACTTCTTAAAACAGATGAGCGAGATGCAAAATATGTTAAAAATCGTGAGTGAGAAAGACACACTCCAGATGCACTCGAAGGCATCGTTTATAAACGCAACCCTGTTGTAATTTTCCTGACATTTATAGACTTTATAACTTACTAGATTTATGTTCTACTTTTAAACGGATATCTGTCATATTAAAATATTATAAAAACATCAAGATTTTCAATGTACTCATTGTAAGAAATTTTTTTTTCATCAGGCAATTTAACAGTTTTATTCGCGCAATAAAAAACGAGTAACCACAGAGGAAGTTTTTAATTAAAAAAACATAGTGCATCTAATTAATGTTTACAGAGCGGTTTATCTTCATACATTTTATTACCCTTAACTATGACGTGGCATAAACTTGTGATAAACGAGTTAACGAAATGGCTGGCGACCATAAAAAATAAAAATACTCTTTAAATAGACGATCATCTATTAATTAATTGCGTTTTACTGCTTTATTTTAATTAAAGAATTATTATGCCCCCAAATTCCAAACTACTTAAAGATTATTTTTATTGCAGTCCTATTAAAAAAAAAAACGCTGGCAATGGGTAAGATCCACAAAAACCCCGAACACTTTCTGGACATGTGCCACACTGAAATATACCCGGATATTTTTCTAACAATTTCAATTAATTGACGTTTTATTACTTTATGATATTACATTTAATGATTATTCTAATTTACAGAAAGTCCTATAATAAAACGCTGGCAAAATAAGATCCATGAAAACCCCGAACACTTTCTCGACATGTGCCACACCTTTGAAATATACCCGGATGTTTGGGCTTTAAAAGAATGGAGTAATTGGGTCACTCCATCCCCCATGCCCAAGAGATTCGATACAGCGTTCTTTCTGACGGCTTTCAATCAAATGCCCGCGTCCCACGCTGAATATAAAGAAGTGCAACACTTGGAAGTACGTGATCGATAAGTGCTTGAAATCCACTTTTCATTTCAATTTTTCAGTGGGCATCCCCCTCCGAGTACATCGAGAGAAACAAGCAGGAACAAATCTTGCTGCCGCCCCCGCAGTTTTACGAAATTTCTAGGCTGAGGAATTTCTTGGATATCGACAACTTGTTGAAATTTGCGTCTGAGAGATCAACGCACGGAATCGAAAGGTATTTTCCCTTTAGGGTAAATACAGATGAAGGAATTTACACGATTCTTCCAGGTAATCCATAAACTGATTTTCTGATTCTTTTTTATACGTCCGAGTTTTGCAGGGGACGATCTGTATGAAATCGATGAAAAATCTGATAAGCTTAGATATTTGGAGAAACTTCCGGAAAGTAAAGTTCAAAATCGGATTTACCATAAAACACAATATTTGAATGTGTTGAGGGTCGCTAATTTCAAACCAAAATTTGATCATATTTTACCGGTTGTTGATACACCGAGTAAACTGTAATTTGAATTGGTTGGGTTGGGTAAAAACATAAATTTAAAGTAAAGTGAACGCGTAATATTATCTTGTGGCTGCGTGTGGGTTATTTAAATAAAATATTCAATAAAAAAATCCCACTCTTTTTTAAATATATGTATTACAGCCGCCACTGGAATTAGTTCTGTACATCATACGACTGGAGGCCAACGAAAAATACTCACTATATGTTGTTACTTTAATTCATTTTGAGTGCCCACTTTTAAATAAATGTTCTCATTACAGGGAAGTTCAGTATTTTTATGGAGATTCATCTTGATTAAAAATAATGAAGAAAAAATGGGTTGAAATAGAAATTAAAAATAACTTACATGTGCGACTGAAAAGAGCAATATTTAATTGACTTAATTTAGGTATTTATTTGGCAAAATGGGAGTTACATTACTTTTTAAGATTTACAAACAGAATGAATAACATCGAAATGTAAACATAGTACATCTACCTCGACTATAAAATATACAAACTTTAAATCTACCCCATGAACAGAAAATTTTTTCTTCAACTTGACTTCGAATTGAAAATATAATAAAATATGGCGTAGTTTATTAAATAATTGAAACAGTTAAGTACGAATGTAATTTCGGTTTATTTCTGCCTGTGAATAGAGAGTTGTAAGTTTGAGACTAAAAATTTTACACAAGAATTTCCTTCTTCATTACGTGCAATTCTAGTTCATAATTTTTCAGCAAACAATTTTTACTTTCGAACCACAAGGGCTTAAATACGATAAATTTTAAGAGTGACTACTCTAAATGATATCACTAAATCAGAAGGATTTATTTTGAAGAAATTTGTGTAAAATTTTTACTTGTGTAAGACTTTTACGTAAAAAAAATCCGCTCTATTGGAGTAACCTAATCAAAAGCGCAAGCTATAGTAAATTCCTAGGCAATAATTTTCGTTACGTAAAAGTCATCGAGTGTGCATCTTAAAATACGATATGGACCCACAAATTATTCTTATACATAAAAAGAGTCGCTAGAAATATGATTTATTCCATAACCTATCTGTATTTTTATTAAGGGAGTGCGTAAAAATATACGTAGTATAAAAACTTCAACTGCAACATGTTATTATATATTCTTAGTTAATTAAATACATATTTTACACTCGTAGAAAATTATAAAAATAAAAAACAAAAAATCTGCTTTCATTTGAAATAATTTCAGCACGGACATACTAAAGGGGGTTTAATATAAAAATTTTCAATCGCCGCAGACCATTATTTAATTAGTCCAATTCTCCAATAAATAACGAAATCGTAGATATAAAGGCCCAATTATGTATTCACGACGAGTGCAAATCAAGTTTTCCAAAACACGTAATGCCCTGGTAATTAAAAACACAATACGCCTGAAAAATAAACAATTCAATTATACAGGGTGACTGTTAATTGTACCGATAAATTGAAACCACGATAAGAAGCGATGTCTTTCTACTTTAGTTTTCGAGTAATAATTAATCAAAAATTAGCTCCAAAACGACGATGCGCCTCTGGTTAAAAAGTCGAGGAGCAGATGAACGAAATAAATACTGTCGTAAAAGTTCTTTTTTATAGTTTTATGCTATGGCGCACAGCGTGCCTTCGTGAACTTGACCTTTAAGTGGAATTCTCCGTTTTTAGGTCAACGCCCGACGTGACAAATAATGCATGCAGCAAATTACCTGAAGTAGATTATTTCACGAAAAGAATAACAACACTTTGAAGCAAATAAATCAGTAAACTGTTTTGAATGTTAATTATTATAAGTTTTGTGTGAGGATTTATCAACACAAATCTATTAAAACTTTAAGAAATTCCAACGTTCACAACTTCAGTATCCTCTTCTGGCGCAATTCTTTTCACTTTGCATTCAATTTTTAATTAATTAATTAGAATTTTTTAAACATGATCCCGAAATCTGTTACATTCATTCAGTACACGAAGAAACTGGCCGCACGTCACGTCGCCATCCTTTAAAGCAGATGTACAATTTTTATAGTCGGCAATGAACTTTAAGCCTTTAAGGTCGTTTCACATTTTTGGAAAAAACAGATTCGTTTAAGCAAATGTAATCAAGTAATCGTTCTTTTGTGGCGATAATTATTTATTACCAATTAGTATTATGCAGAATACTAGCGACGTAATAACCACAATAATAATACTTTTATTGTCTCCGTGCGAAGATTTTACTATCAGCTGCTTGCCGGACGGTGCATTTGACCCCTGCCATTACTAGATTTAAATCCTTGCAATTTTTTTTTGTGGACGAAGCGAACATTCCCCTCTAGTAAATAATCCGCACGAGTTAACAACCAGTTATGTACCCAATTATTTGCAAATTTATTATTCGTATTTCATACAGTTACTTTAGAAATTAATAATAATTATGTGGCATAAAAGAAACTTGTCTTCACCAGCTGTTATAAGTGTAATGAAACCAATTGAGATGTGTGTCAAAGTCGCACTGTTTGCAGGCAAGAAGATAATATACTTTGCCGAATTTATAGAACGTAGCCGCCGTATTTCGTTCGCAATGCCAGTGATTTTGGGGTATATTTTTAATTAATTATAAAGTATTCACAAGAATTTTTTAAACATTTTTCCCGTAATCTATGACATCGATTCTCTTATGCGTTTTTTTTTGTCGGTATAATTGTCAGTCACCCTGTATATCGAGAATAAAATGAATTAATTACATTCGTTCTTACTACAACCTTCAAAATAAATTGGCGATTGACCCTAAAATTTCCCAATTTGAAACCTCCAATAGTTGCAATAATTTAAAATTATTTTAAATAAAAGCAGATGAATAAAAAAAAATTAAACTATTAAAGAACACAACAAGTAAGAAAAATATTTTTTGATTGCATGTTTCAAAGGTGATTCCTCTTATTTGTACAATTTCACTATTAGCAGATTGAGGTCAGATCACAGATAATATCTATCCTTCTATAAAAATAATAAAAAAAAATTGTTGCATGAAATTAAGTATCGTGCCCCTGAATAACACAAATTCATCCATGCAAGTAATAAACCTCTTGCGCTACTAATGTTATTCGGCACATTTCCAAGCAGTTTCGAACTCATCGAAACAGTTGCGACAGGTACAAGGGAAACTTACATTTAAAGAACGAGTTACGTGCGTTAAAGCTGTTGGATCTAGTAAAAGAGAAGACCACACCAACAATAACTGAGTTGCACCTTTTAAAACTGAAATTCATAAAATACTAACTGAAAATTTTTGTACATTATGCCATGCTCGTTGAGAAATTATTAATATATGGCCACCAAAATTGAAATGATCAGACTTTAACGAATGGCATAACACAGAAAAATTTTCTTATAACAACTATTTTGTATCAAAAATACTCGGATTCTATAAACAAAAATATTGAATAAAATAGATCTGTTAACAGAAACTCATTTCTAATAAACAAAAAATAATTATTTATATTTCCATTTAAACAGGTATCAATTAAAAATTTGAGAAATAACTTTTAGGTTAAAGATGAGATATTATTGCATTTTTTTTCATACTGAAAAATTTTTGCATTCATTATTAGGAATCGCCACACAATTTTAAATAACATTTTTTATAGTTTTATAAACTAATGTTTTTCGGCACTTTTCAGATATAGCTACATCTTATAAGATAAATAACATTTTTTGGCGAATTATTTAATAAAATAAATATTTTTATTGCTTACAATTACTCACAAGTCTTCATTAATCTTCAAAGTCCTTGTATTTCTTAAAAGCAATGGAACTTTTAGTTTTTGATTAATAAATTCTTTTGTGCATATAAATCACATTTGGTGTGAAGTTGTTTGGAATGTTTCTGAACATTTATGTGAATTGGATCCACACTGTACAATAGCTAAAAGTACGGTTTTATCTGAAATTTGTGCCGAGATATTGTTTTTAACAATTAAAAAAAAAAAGTACAAATTAATTTGTAAAAATATCACAAAATAAATAAAACCAAACAATTCATAAATGCTTTAAAAGCCGACCACAAAATAAATGCCTTGAAAGAAACATCGAGATGGTGCGGTCGTTAACATGCTCTCGGAATGTCAAATTTTAATTTTATACAAAATGCAGTTGTAAACATTAAAAAATATGTATTGCAAGAATTGTTATTAACTTTACTCTGATTTCACTACGTGATTCTAAGTATTTAGGCTGATAGTTAATAACGAAAACATTGAAAGATGAGAGATATGAAGTTAAAGTACAAAATATATTTGCGTGCGCATCTTCCTATTTTAATAGTAAATAAATCCTATGAGGAAAATAATTGCGAACTGCAAAAACCTCCAAGTGTATGGCAGCAGTGCATTAAGAAAACGACCGAAAAAAAACTTTTTCTCGAAAAAACTTTTTAATCGGTTCGTAAAACTGATACCGAAATGAAATAACTTCTGGTATGGTTCTAAGGCTCCCGAAAAACTCACAATCGGTTTCTAACATTATGATCGTGGCAATTAGTACGAATATCGTTACGATTACAAAGGAAGGTACAAAAGCTTTGAAAACATTAAACCTACGACTCTTCTGTGTGTTCTTATGAGTATTATAAGTTGTATTTGGCAAGCATATACGTCCGTCGACCTGAGAATGAGACAGAGGAGTTTGGCTTCTACTCGAACGATGTGATGGATTCGTTGCTTCATAACCGCGATAACTGTTATCGATTAATTGTGATTCTGATGATGAATGCTCAAATGAATCTCGAAAATAATAATCGCTGAAACGATCCACTGAATCATCCTTCAAAACTGACAGAAACATTCATTTGTAAAAAAAAAAAATTATTATTCTACTACTACAAACTAACCAGTCATTCGTAATTTTGTTCCTCCAGACGCTTCCTGATCCTCAGTCACTGTTTCTAAAGCTGCAATATCACTGTAAACTTGTGACGGTGTTCCATCCAAGCCTGAAAGTAAACCTGCACTGCTACTTGATTCCATTCGAGAACCTCCGGCATCCGAATGGCTAGAACGGGGTAAACTACTATAACCTAGGTGGGGCTGAAGTGGAGTAGATGGTGTTGCAGGGACACTCGAAGCTTTTCTTCGTAAACTAGCCGAGCGTTGAATGCTCGGCTCTTCTCTGTTTAAGCTCTCGCTGTCTTCCAATATTTCCTTTTCCGTTCTACCAGTATATTTAAACTTCGTACCCCAAGAAAAAAAACCTCCTCCAGTTACAACCGAAGGGGCATCAGAACTCGTTGGTAAACTACAAGAAATTTAAATATTCAACACATAAAACAAATATATAGCAAAAGAACTTACGTAAAGAAAAGCATTTGTTCTATTGCGCAACGCCAAACATGTCTACATGCAGCTCCTGTTGGGCATTTAAAACCTACAGTATGTTTCTTCTTTAAACAGAAAGAAAAAAAATTTTTTTTTTTACAAATCTCTTTTCCTTGTGGAAACTTACATCGTTATAGTTTAAGTGTATGATAAACATTTTGCCTTCGTAATTAATTTTTTGTATGTCTGGCCATCGAAAGTGATGCGTTTTTCGGCTTCCTTGAAACGTAAGTATTCCGCTATAATTAATTCCTAAATATAATTGACTACCTTTATGATCCTTAAATTAAAAAGACGAGAAATTAAATTGGTGAACGAAACGGATATAAATGTATTACTTTGACTGGGTGAGGATCGACTCCGTAAGTATCGAGTTGGCAGGCCAGTTTTAAAAATGTGTTTTCGATTTGGGACGGACTTTGTCCCTTTAATTGCTTTTGATGTATTTCCATAGCCTTTTCTTCTATTGCTTCAGTTTGTTTTAAGAGTATTTTATAATCTGATATATAGTTTCCGACGTGAATTTCAGGATCATAATCTCCTAACTCACCTACACATCATTTATTACCATCAGGAATGAAATCTCTTTTAGAGAGTACTCTCACCTTGTATTATTAACGCAGCAAGATTAGCAGCTTCGTTGGGTACACAGTATAAACGGCCATGTAATAAATCACGCTTAAGCTGTAAAAATATTTGATAACGAGTGATTTCTTCCTTCAAACGAAATGGATCCGGTGGATAGTATTTAACACGGAAACTGAAAAGAACGGGATCCATTTCTTTGACTTGTTTACATATTGATTTTCCCAGGTCTAGCCAATGCTGAAATGAATAAGGTGAGTGAGACAATGCGGATCAAATGTTTATAATATACTTTACCCTTTGATCTGAAGCATCGACATACCGAAGTCCCAAGTAATCTTGCTCTACGAGATTCAGTTGCTGGCACACGTATTCTAACAAATATTTCCCCTTATTGTGAGGCTAACAAAAATTGCGTGTAAATAAACGTGAACTAACCACAATTATTTAAATTACCTTATATTCGCACTCTAAAATTTCTGTATCCTCCAGCAACCTGACCGTGCATTTATAAACAATATTGCTGTCACCTTTGGAACCAAACCTTAACATGTTTCACTTTTAACATGTGTTTTATGCTGTAAACAATATTACGAAATGTTTAAATAAACATGCAGCTTTATTGTACGACGCTATTTTAAATAAACCACGTAAAAAATCAAATTTGACACATTTTATAGTTTTTTGACAACTCAACACCATTGCCGTGAACATAGCCGATTTTACATCCAACCTAACGCACTTAAAATAGGCTGGCATTTCTATTTTTAATATTCTAATTTTAGTTGTAATTAGCAATTATCCTAATTATCATCAATAAAATGTTTTTTTTTTCTTCCAACTTAATTTTGTGATTAGAACACGAATTGTGCGTCAATAAATAAAATTAGGACATGCTGCCACATGAGAATCAAAATCTTTAAATTCAGCGACTTTTTTTGAAATAAACAAATTTTTAAGAGAAAAATAATTTAAATGGATGTTGATTAACCCTCATAAAATTGAAATGTATTAAAAATGAGGATTATGAGGATATGGGAATGTCGTGGCTTAAATTAATTGAATTCAGTATTTGTTTTGAACTTAATATTTTTTATTTCTTTACATAAAATTAAGTACTAAAATTTTCAATGAAACAAAAACAAAAATTTCACAGCCATAAAACTTACATACAAGCTACATGCAAAACGATTAACATCAGAATTTAAAATTTTTGCCTAAAAATCAACCTTAACTACTTGGATATAATTAAACAAACAGATCTAGGAAGAAGGAGAGTTATTAATCGCAAGGATTTAATGATCACGTTATTTCTTTGTAAAAAATGGCTTCAACGTTAATTTTAAGAACACATTACAGAGATTGTCGAAGGCAACTTGCTACACCTTCTTCCTTTAATTAATAAGTGTTTGAATGAAACAACAGATTATTATTGCGTTTGATTTGCTAAGTCTAAACTGAAGTTCTTAAAGTCATTAAAACTACTACAACACTTAAAATTTTAGCATTTTACAGTTATAAGTAAAAACTAACTCACTTTAACACAACAGAAGAATGCCCAATTCTTGAGGATAGAAAAAGCTGAGAGAAATTGGTGGCTTATAAAAAAATTATATGTATATATCTAAAGCTTCCGGCAACATAATTTAATTGTTGCATCTGCTTCTTACAGACGAATTATTATAGATCAAAGTATATTCACTGTCTCACTTAAAAAATAAAAACAAAAATTGAGATTATAGTAATTCAACTGTAAGAAACGACAATATAGAGAAACATGCATTAAATATTTATTGTTACACTATTATATAGTTATATATATTTCATCAAACTCTGCATTATTTATATCTGGGCCCAATGATTCGCCAATAAATAAAAATAAAATATACATCGAAATTTAATAACTTAGAAACAGAAAAAGTAACAAAATAAATCACACATATATATACACCAGATACAATATTATTACCACTATACTTGGTGTCCACTGATTGCATGAATTTGCTGCATGAAACAACGTCGTAAAGTGTCAGTACTTTTTCAATAACTTCAAATCACAATTTTCAATAGAATAACAAAATATTGTCATCTTTAAATACTTACACGAGTTGAACTAGAGCGATGCTGCTCACGAAGCAGATCTGTATCGTTTATGCACAGATCAGAATCGGAATCTCTGACACCAAGATGGTTACCATCCTAAAAAAATGTGACTCACATTAAATAAAACACAGCACGATGAAGTTTTTCACCTGTGTCATCTGTTCCGTAGTAGTGAGTAAACGTGCAATCGGATTACAACAAACAGGAAGTGTTTCCAGAAGCGTTGGCCTTGAATGAGTGAGCAAAGGTTTCATATACTTTGTATCAAATGACCCCCAAATTCGTGCCAATACTGCTTTCTCATTGGGTTTTGGAACATCCGGTCCTAACACATAATTCCACTCCTGACTTCTTGGCGTTCCATTTCCCTGTACATACACAAATTACTACATTAATTATTGTTCTCTTGGTTTTGAGAAGAACATCAACAAAATTATGATGACTCGTTATAAGGAAACAGAAAAAACGAAAACACATTCAATTAAACAAGAAACTAATTTGTTAAAAACAAAAAGAAACAAAACAGAATACCTACCGCTGGTGTATTCTCCATAGAGTTGTACACCTAATCAACCAAATAAAAGTTAAAATTTTCAGGTAAGGAATTATGTGCAACAATTTCAGCTTTTGGTCTTCACATAAGCAACGAAAACTTTACACCAAGTTGTTATACTTACACTTTGATTTCCTTGACTAGCTAAGGCTTCAGTTTCTTCATCAATACCGACTCTAACAAAAATAAAACAAGAATACTCTTTTTTTTTATAAATTATCTTGAAACTTACGGGATTTGAAACCAATACAGCAAATGCAAAGCAGCACCGCCTTGAATGATCACAGTAATTATAACTATCAAAGACGTAGTCGTTAGCATAGCTTGACGAGCTTCTGACACAGTATTACGAATTGCTAAAGCGAATGACATCGCCCCACGAAGTCCTAAAACAAATTCAATCACAAAAAGAATCAATGTTATTAAAGAAGTCTTACCAGCGAAAAAAAGCATGTGTTGGAAATTGCCTGGTATTTTGGGATTTCTCCCCAAATTCAAGAGGTAAGACAAAGGATAAATATTAGCAGCTCTACCTATCATGGCACAAGTCTACACTTATCATCAGGATAACATACACTTTAATATATTTAATATACTTTTTGACACAATAAAGGATACGAATCCAGCTAAAATAAACAACGGATCAAAATGGTGCTTTGGGAATGTAAACATTGAAACACCGATGTACGAAAATATAAAATTTTCGGCCAAAAAATTTAACAATTCGAACATTTGCTTGGTCCTCATTCTTGAATCGTCTGATAAATTGTTATAAGTGTAATGGGCTTGACACATACCGCAAAATAGAACAGAAACGACACCTAGAAATATACACTAGATTAATTTTACTTTGTACTTTAATAAATAAGTTTCATTCTTTTTTATTATGATCATTACCTGTTAATTCTGAAGCTTCGGCTATTAAAAATGTACTATATGACATCAAAACAAATAAAGCGGATTCTAAAAGTGGAAAATCTCTCACACGAGTGAATTTGGTAAGGTAAAAAAAATTAAGGAAAATTATAATTAAAAATTATTGATGATATTAAACATGTTTAAAAGGATATCAATGCCGTGAAACAACCCATGGCAGCACCAATCAGCAAGGATAACATAAAAATGAAGAAAAAATCCCCCACGGCTTTGAAGAAAGCTACAGTCTCGAAACCTCCAGTTCCAGAATATCGTTCGCCATAGTTTTGTATGGATCTAAAAGTTGATTTTTGTAAGATTAAGTGAGAAAACAGTTATAAATGTATAACAGACCCGCTTAAAACGATCGCAACAGCATCATTAAGTACACTTTCGCCGAAAACCAAAGCATACAGGTTAACATCAACCCGTAGGTCATTGAAGATTGCCAACACGGTCAGCGGATCAGTGGACGAAATTAAAGCTCCAAAATAAAGTGTATCTAAAAATGTGAAACTATTCGCCAAATGTGCTGGCATTAGCTGAACGCATCCGTACATCAGCGCCCCCACCAAAAAAGAAGATACAGCAGTACCAATTATTGCGAATGTTAGTATAGCACCAAGGTTACGAAAGAAGTATTTCTGAAATTATTACATTTTACAAATGTGTTAAAAACAAATTCATTAGATAGTTATATATAATTCTTTAAACTAATAATATACACATTATCTAAATACACAATCAACAAATACTACAATACATCATCAGACAACAGATTAAAGGTTTTATTTATCTACAACGAAATAGTCATCGTCTCGAGGTTTCCAACACAATTAAATAAATAAGTGGCCGATTAATAGTTATCACAAAATAATATAAGATAATTTTTTTAGCACTCCTATCTGTTTCATGGTTACTCATAATAAATAAAAGTTCAAAGAAATGGCACATGACTATCAACGTGACATAAATACTTAATCACGAGCTACTTTACTTTACAATTAGCAATAAACAATAATTCTTTTTGTTTTATCAAATGCAGATAATTATAATGATTCCTACAATTAAAATAAATTTGTCTGGTTAGGTTTGAAATATTCAAATGTGACATACACACTTAGATATGTTATTTTATTTAAATTGATTAACATGTTCACCTAGTTTGATTAACATTGAGTAACCCGGTTTTTAGGTCTTGTTATAAAACTATACACGTATTATTTCTAATTGAAATACAGGAATAAATTTATATACAACAGATAGTTGGAGGTTTCTGACTTACCCGTTTCAGAGAATATCCAGCGTGAAAGATAATAGGGGGTAAAATAATATTAAAAAATATTTCCGGATCGAATGTTGCTTTTAAGTCGATTTGGTTGTCTTGAACTTGATATATTTCACCGCGGAACGTATACTCGTAAGTTTTATTATTTCTTAAGTTAGAAGGCCCCCTGACGGGAAAATGCAGCGAAAGTGCATCGGGAGGAAGACTAGAATTGTAGCTTGGATCGTGCGAAATGACTGACATACGCAGCATGGGGTTACTACTCCCTGCATAACGTATTATAGCACCGACTATCAAACCTAAAAATTAAATTTGTTAGATTTAAACCGCAGACATTACGTTTGCTTACCATAAATGACAGCCAAGCCTGTCTCGTGTAAGAAACTCACTCTTCTATGTTTAAACAACCAAATTGTTAATACTGTCAGTATTAGTAGTAACGTGTACGACAGCAAATTTAAAGTATCTAATCTATGTGTCGACTGGGCTTTTGCATCTAATACTATGTCGGTAGCCGCAGAATTAACATAGGACACGCAAAATAACGAAATAAAAAAAACGTCCATTAAACTTTTAAACAGCCGCATTTTCATTTTATTTTCAATAAGTAAGACGTTACACTTAAACAGCCACTGTATCACTGCCTGAATGAATCGCAAAATAACGTTTTATGACATCGATTTCAAACTGTCAAACAAACGTTTATCCTTCACTCCACTGAACTTAGCAAGTAATCGAAGATAATGCTTGTTTACACCGGATCACCGGAAAATGAGGACCGCCTCTTCTAACCAATTCACACAATAAAACAATTTAAAAAGACAAAAGTAATAACGCAAAACAAAAAATTCGTTCAAATAAATCCAATTCAATTAATATAATAAATGCCTTGCGCTCTCATAATACACGAAATGTTCGTATACAAAAACTTATTTCGTTTCCTTACAGGGTTTAAAACGGACTTGCCTTTATATAGTTTTAAAAATAGGCCACTGAGGGCACTGCTACAGCAGTGTTGGAATTTTAGCAAGACGCAAAGAATAAATAGGAGAGAGTCACTAACAGTAGTTTCTTGTCCAAAGTGGTAACTAAATATGGCCACCGTATATCGCACACAACTATTTTAGAAAATTCTGGAAAGACCATAAACCACATCGTTTAAAGTATTTTTCATAAGAAAAGAGCTCTGTGTCATAAATAAAACACGTCTGGCGATGCATAATCAGACATAAAAAGCATAAATCCATCCTTCTTTCTTACTCACCGTTGACAAAGAAATAATACTGAAGTATTTGTCGGTTGTAACTTCGGCGATGGTGACGCAGAGCTCAAGTTCCGTGAATAGTACCTTACACGAGAGCATTTTCGAAAAAGAAATAGACATGTGCCAGATCATCGTCTGGAATTTTTTTGAAAATTTTTTTCTATACTGCAATGAAAATTTGAACAACTGGTTCCTGGGGAGCAGCTTCAATATTTTCGTTAATTTTTACTTGTTTTAGTTTTCAATTTCAAGATTATCATTAAAATAAAATAAAATAACATTGTATTTTGTAATGTAATGACTATTTTTTTCGAAAAATTTGTTGTGGAAAGTACTAACTATTTTACATCACCATTTTGCTAACAAGAAGGACTGTCAAAATCTGAATAAAAAACTTAGGGTTGCCATTTAAAAAAATTAACGATGACGTCACACGGGAAAACAAATGCCGATCAAGAAACGATTTTTACACCAAAATGTGTCTTCTTAAAATTAAAGATTTACATGTTTCATGATTTTGCAAGAATACATTAAATAAACAAATTATGAGTTTGGTGCGGGTCTTTATCACCACCGTGTAGAAACGTGTTAAAGAATGGCGGGAATTATAAAAGTGCAATATTTGCTTGACTGTGTATTGTATAAAATACATAAATGAATCTGCGATTATTCATAAAATATGTATATTAGACGGTAAGGCAATGTGCTCGAATATAAAAATAGAGAAGTGCAATTTTGGCACTTGTGAGGCCAACAGTATAGAAAGAATACCGTGCATAATTTCATTAATATCTAAATTGCCATGAAGCAGTAAATCGTCTCTATACGATTCCCCATTTTTAAATTCAGAATTCGAATGCATCTGTAATTCTATGTTTGACAGGCGTCAACTATTGATCTATTAAACGTTTGCCAGATTACTGGATCTGGATCAGTTTCCTTACGTTGTGCTTATGGTGAAACTTGCACGAATCGAACGCGTAAATTCATTTTGAACCGATTTAAATAAATCCAAATCGAATACTATTATAAACGCTGAAACAGCTAAGCATAAAAAGTTTATTTCCGATGAACGCGGCCATTATTTATAATACATTTCTTTACTAAATTGAACTAAATAAGATCCTAGATCTTATTCTAGACACTGGAATTCTATCATAAAAGTACTTATTTACATTACGCTTGCTGCGTCATTGATCACCGAAAGATTCCAAAAGTATCCTAAAAGTCATTCACTTTTTAACTAAAGTCTATAATAATGTATCAATGTATCGTTTGTATGTACTACTAATCACAGTTGCCAAATAAACACGTAAATTCGTTCTAAACTCAGATACAAACACAAAATCTGGCAATTATTTTACGATAACGGATGTCAACAAACCGCCATCTTGCAGAAACTGACGTATCGCAAAGTAGTAACTTCCATCAAATGTAACTGTATTCTCTCGCTGCTGTAGGTTTCCTCCTGTTGATTCTTAACTCGTTGAATTTCAGGTAAGTAACTTGTTTCTTATCAAAAATGTAATGCATAGATGTCGCTTTTCTTTACCTGTTGTAGATGATATTACGATATTTAAATCATAAAATTGTATTCCGCATAAATTAAATGCATCACAAACTTACGATTAAACAATATAAGAAATAACTTACGTATAAGTAAAAAGAAACAAAAATTAAATACAGAGGGTTGGTTTATACAGATGTTCCAAAAATACATAAGACAAAAATATTCAAAGGGTACGATTTAACAAGGGAATTATTTAAAAAGGAACGTGAATTAAAACAAATACTTTGCGTCTTAAAACAAGTTATTTGTGCATTAAAATAATAAAAAATCATGTGTCAATGTACAAGGTGATCCATGGGAGTGGAAAGTTTTAAAAATGTTATTATTTCATACTTATATATTATATATTGTAATTAAATTTTATTATAAAAATAACGACAGTGTGATTGCTGCACAGCGAGAGTTTAGAATTCATTTCGGGGTCCCGGAAGAGTTCCTTCGTTCCACACCATTAAAGAGTGGGCTGAAATATTTGAAGAAACAGGATTGCAAAGATTATTTCCAGGATACATCATCTCCAGAATGGCCTTTCAGATCACCATACCCTATGGCGTGTGACTATTTTCCCTGGGGTTACCTCAAGAGCAAGGTTTTCATCGATTATCCACGGAATATTCAGGAATTTAAAAAGAAAAATCAATAAAGAGATTGATAATGTCCCATTGGATAGATATCTCCTTTTAACTTTCGCGAAACAGCTTTGCCGCTTGCAGTCGGAGCGTCGGAGGTCACGTGGTATTCTTAACTCGGATTGATTCGATAGGCATCTAATAAAAAAATGAACTTTATTTTAAATATTCTTATATTTTCCAATAAGAAGTTCAGTTTTCTTATTTTCATTGCTGAAAATAAGAGAGTTAACTCAAATTAAATCTATTTTTATTACTTAACATAAAACTATGCAATGTTTTTCATTAAATTTAATGATTTTCGTATTCTACTGTATTCAAATTTTTAATTCCTATAATTTTTGTATTTCAAGAGCGGAAAGTGAGTTTCACTTACTTTGAAATTAAATCCTGAAATTTAATTTTCATAAAAGCAGAGCTGCAAAATGATGAGCCCGTTTTCTAGGAACTAAAACTAGCATTCTTAATTGTGCAATATTCTACAAGTATGTATTATTACGAAGAGAAGTATTTTCCTTTTCACGAGACTATGTAATTTGTATAATTTAATGCATAAAATATTACCTTACTCGGGGCAATTTAAGCAAAGATTGCAATTGAATTAGTAATGTCTCGAATATTTATCGTAAATGCAATAGTAAAAATACTATGTATATCTCTTTTTTTATTTCCTGTTGTACTATACATACCCTATAGAATTTAGTAATCGTCTTGTAATTTTCTACTTAATTGACATCTGGAGTAGAAAAGATTTGGTTGCTAAAATCTATTGTTATTCGAGACTTGTTTATGTATTTCTACATAAATTTTTGTTTACATCAATTTGCGCAAAATTTCGTTTTCACATTTTCACATAAAGATTCACCTGCTAATACAGCAGACAAGGGAATTAGTAACCAATTCTTGTTTATGGCAAATTCCCCAGATGTCTTTCTAACTCCCTATGGAAACACAGCGTTTTACGAGAACGCCAGCTATTTATCGAATAACACTCTCTTTGCTTCGTTAACATTAATTTAGCAAACAATTACAAAGTTTCGAACGGAAAATAATTACATAGTTCACAGTTAACAATTTAACAAGCAATTTTCACGAAGTTTAATCAGGATGCCCCATCTAAGCTACGACGAATGGAAGCTACCTAATTAACGCCTCTGCAAAAGTTATCTCTCCAATCACTAATTTATTAATTCCAAATTTGTTACAGAGGTAAAACAATTTCAGATTCCTTTTTCATTTATTAAATCCAAAAATAAAATAAAAGAATTTACTACTTTCATCAAATATCCAGGAATTTTCCAAAGTAAATCAAATACGGAATTTATTGTTTATGTTCCCATTTGTTCGGTCGCTCTCGTCTTAAAATTTCCTTTTATTCGGTTGCCCTCATCTTGAAATTTTTCTTTATTCCGTTGCCCTCGTCTTTGCTTTATTTATTTTTTTTCTATCAACACCGAAATTCACATCGCATGGACGGTTACTAAAAATAAATAAATCTTTTGTCATATTTCTTTTCGAACGCGATAAACAACATGGTATTATCAAACGACGCAGAAAATAATATTTGACATAAGATGCACATGAACAAGCAAATAAATTAACCTGGTGTAATATCTTGTCAATTATCTTAGAAAACACCTTTTTTGTGATAAATTATTTACGACAAACATCTCTTAGATTTAACTTTCTCGCTGTCTCAATAAATTTATTTTCTTTGCCAAAGGAACTATTTCATTAAAATATTTTTATTTGAGACTAAGGAGCTTGTACTGCTAAATAAATGTTTACTAAAGAACTTTCTATAATTTTCCGTTTTTCCAATTTTCAAGTTGTTCAAGTTGTAGGGAAAGCTTCATTAAGCGAGTCTTCCATTAAATGATACTCATATTTGTTTTAAGACTGTTACCTTTCATTTCATTGCAACTTGAAGTAAACTACGACATCTACGAGTTTGAAAGCAAATATTATTTAACAACCATTAAAGTTTTGAATTTTACTACAAGTGGTATAATATTCTGATTATAACTAGACTGAAGGTATAAATATTGTAAAGAACTATTTTAAAGTACAAAACAAAATTAATCAACTCGGAAAGTTTTCGTTGTCTCACATTTAAATTACAAGACAACTTCATAAATCTGATATAAATTAATTAATTAAAATGTAATAAACAACCTCCTTCAGTTTTAGACCTGCCTCAACATTAACGATGTAGCAGCTTATTTTCTGATTTTCTTTAAATAAAATAGGAGAACTCTTTTTAATTTTTTTTCATTAAAGCAGTTTTCACCATTCTAATTAAATTCTTTCCCGACTTGATATTGACGAGGTCTCCTAAATTAGGTTGGCCAGATTCTTTTGTAGCCAATATTGGACGTTAACTGTAGGGTGAAAAATTTTAATGTCATTAAAGTTTGTTGGGTAAGTTTTCGTTTAAATAATACCACAGATAATAGACCTAGACAGATGGCTCATCAAATGTTCTAAATTTGACGCCCCAATTTGGAGACAAACTCGGTTTAGTTTGGAGACAGCTCACCATATATGTGGTATCGCCACTGTTACAGTAGCAGAGTGGAAAACCGAAACCTGTAAATATAAATAACATTTAAAAAAATTCTATAACTAAGAGGTGTGATGCAAAGTTCAAAAGGAGAATTAACAGCATGTTACAACCGTACGTCACATTATGGTGTCCTGGCCACACTTTAAACTTATTTCTCTGTTACTTAAAAGCGACATCTTACGGTAAATAAGCCAATTGAGTTTCGGAATTACCAAATGGTTTGTGACAAATGTCCAATTTTCAAATTTGTTACTCTTGTGACAATTGTATTTTTATAAGAATCGATAGCACCCTAATGCAATGAACCTGAGGACCCTGATTCAACTTCGGTGTTTATTTTTCTCAGTAATAATAATAGCGCAAATCTGATACTGAGAATTTCGGAACAATCTCGGATCTTCGGCTGGACAGGTTATCACATTCCGGGATAATCCCGGTGAATCCGGGATGGGTGGCAACCCTAAATCTAGATGAAGAAAGAATTACTAATAATACCTGTGACGAAACAAAAGAGTATGATGTTAAGTGACGAAGACCTTCGAATTTTGATCTTCCATCGACTGCAAAAAGTAATACGAAAGTACTTTTTTGTAAAGTTTACAAGAACAAACTCAATTCCTTAATAACCGTCCTTCAAGAAGTGTTGTGTGAATATCAGAAAAGTCCCAATTCTTCCAATTTTTTGAACCATCGTCTTCTTTACCTAAACCAAAAATGGTACAAGATACTAAAATTAATTAGAAGCATAAAACAAAAATTGTTTTCCTTGAAATTCAGAATAAAATGTTTCGCTAGATAATAGCTTCAAATTCTAAACAATCCAGCACAACGCTGGAGGTATGGTTTACCCTATTCCAAATCTGTTTAGACGAATGATATTTTGGAAAGGAACGAGAGAAAGACAATAAAATTTTTTAATTTATTCTCTCTTTCGAATTAAAGTTATGAAGTTAGAAGATCCTGTATAAAGTAATAAAGTTCTTTGATTTTTTTGTTGAATGATTTCATCGCACGCCACTGGCATTGGGTTTCCACGTGTACGCCAATAATAAAAAGTTTACATTTAAGAATGACGCTGCAGTAAAATTTATTCCTGTTTTATGATTATGACGGTAGTTGTACTTCAAGACTAATGAATATCTGATTTAATACAATTAGAATGCAACCAAGTTCAGTGCATACTGCGGCAAGTAACGAACGTGACCTTTGCATATTCCCCTAATTTTAAGAGTAGAGGCAAATATTGTTGCAGTATGATTAATTTGGGTCGACCTTGGTGTGAACGTAACGTTTATCGATTATCGTTAGGAGACATCAATTATCCAAAAAACGTGTTATCATGATTTGCGAGCCAATCTGCGTGGATTTAAACAAGAAAGGCGGTGCACTATCGTGCTGTTTTCCACACCGCTACCTTTACGATAGCGCCTCAATGATGCAAGGAGACGCCAATGACGCCACCAAATAGCTACCCTACTTTTCCCCTCATATCCCGCCAGTTTTACCGTGTCAGTTCGCGACAAGACCATTTACCAACTAGGAGCCAACATGACTACCGCACAAGCCATTGATTCAGATAAATTTAATTTTGAGTGCAACATGGACTGTTGTTTCACTGCATTCGATAAGAACGGGTAAGTTCAAATTTAACTTACAAAAAAAAAACTCACGTTTTCTGCACTCATCCTATAGGTTGTCTGCGCAAGTTTCGATAAGCACGTGCTTCCCGCGCTCCACTTTTATCACTCAACATCGACATTATTTACCTTACCACTCATTACGTTAAAAGCAAACTTCAAAGTAATCGAAATCACCGTACACGAACAAATTTTCTACTTGTGATTAACGTCAGGTACTCAAAAATTATTTTTAGTAAGCTGGGGAATCCCATAGAAAATATGCACGCGGAATTACGTTTATAATATGAGACCTTGTATACTTCCTGTGTTACGACATAATACCTAATCAATTTATTATCAGTTAGCGATAAAGGCCAACGAGTGATTCCTAGGTTGCATAATTTGACGAGATATAATTAATTATACAGCGTAACAGACAATATCAGATTTTAGGAGAGGAATATACACAAACATTTACGCACCAGTATTTGTTTATTCACAATAACGAAGGTCAAAGCTGAAAGTTTGCTTAAATTATCATGTTTTACATCACTATTAAAAAAAGAATTTTTAGAAAGTAGCATTTATTTTTGGCAACGAAACATTTAACAAAAAGCTTAACCGTTAGTACTCCAATATTTACAAACTGTAAAGTAATTAATTTTTAATTAAAACACAAAGTTTACTTTTTATGAATCCGAAGGATCTACTGAATAGTTCTGTCGTGGGTGTTCTGTCGTGGGTATGTCGTAAACTTTATCAAAAGGCAGAATTTTGTTCGAAATTTTCTGTGGTACTGAAGCACTTACTTTTTCTGCATTATAGAAATAAGCTTCAACCGGAAAGGAAACCGAAACCGTTGTATTCCGGGTTTGCAAAAATCGTTTATCAAATAAAAAATAACTTAAATTTAAAGCTCTGCAGTACTATACTACTAACTAACAATCAATCAGTTTTTAATCGGTACATTTCTCCATCTAATAAAAAAAACTGATTTAAGTCTCGCGCCAGGTTCTGCTTTTATAAAGGTTTTATCTTTCGGAAACCCTGTCGCACACGTGAAGTCCAGATTGTTACTGGAAATAATAATCTGGAACACTCGTTAAAGTCTCTCGAATCTTCGAGAAACTAAAGGGTTTTTCATTAAGAGCGACACATTTTGTTTTTCAAATAAAACACCGATGTCGTGAGAAATTTAAGATTATTTTTACTACGGTGTAAAGTACAGTTAATGCTATTATTGATGGAACCACAACATCATTCAAATGTCTTCTACGGAAGCGCTGACAGGAATGAATTCGTTTAAATATGTTTTAAACCAAGTTTCCATGAGTGAATTTTTTTGGCCTGGATTGGATGTTCTGGACTAGGACGACATGTGGTTGCAACAAGACGGTGCCACTTGCCACAATGCCAATCAAACAATTGACTTATTGAAAGAGAAGTTTGGTGGAATCGATTATTTCCAGAAACGGACCAGGCAGTTAAGGTAAAGTGTCCATTTGAGAGAAACTCGCGAGAGTTACTCTCAATAGGTACTCTCAAGTGTTTGACTATCGGAGAGCTTTCTATCAGACTATCGGAGAGCTTACTATCAGACAGTTCTCTCAGAACTGTGTCCACTGTTGATGTTTAGTTTTGTCTTTTTATAAAATAGTAAATAAAATTTGTAATGAAAAACAGGATTTTTTTTAAGTTTCTACTTTAGAGAAAAATGTAATTCTTTATTAAAGTTTTTATTTGTTCGAAAACCAATAAAATAAGAAATTATCAAAACGAAAGGGGTGAATTGTATCCAGAACAACGTTGTTGATAATGTTTATAAACAGGGTTGAAAAAGTCTTGCAACTGAGGGGTTACAACTCGAATAAAATAAATATTTTTCCATAATTTTAATTTTTTATTTTAAGAAAAACAATGTCTGGATTTTGTTAGAAAATTAATGATTTTCGAACAACTAAAAACCTTTAAAAAGAATAACATTTTTCTCTAAAGTTGAAAAAATTCTTCCTCTTTTCTTCGTTTTCAGTTCATCTGGGGACACTGTATATTTTTAAATTCATATTTAGCGTAGAAATGTTTTAATAACAGTACTGGTTTTCATTTTAATAATGTGATAAAATTAAATAAAAATAAAGTATGTATGGATAAATATGTACATGTATGCTTACCTGGTTTCTTAAATTATGTAATTTTCGTTGTATTTCCTCTACAGTACTATTAAATTTTACCAATATCTTTTTCAATACTTTATCCTTCTTTTCCCTATTTTGGTACTCTTTACATTTGGAATTCCATAAAACAGAGTTTTCCTTATACATAACAATCAATTATATTGTTTCATCTTTTGACCACTCTTTTTTACATGCCATTTCTACATTATGTTCTCTCAGCAACACTCTCAGAACTTCGAAACCGATTCGTATTCTGCGAGTTACTATCCAAACAAGCAATTAATAGCGTGTCCACTTGAGAGCAAGTCTCAACGTGCTCACTCTCGACAGCTGGCGGGCGCTCTCCGATAGTTACTCTCAGAGATGTGTCCACTAGGGATATATGCTCTCGAGAGCTGCTTTCGACAGTATTTCTCTCAAATGGACGCGTACCTTTATTCTCCTCGCTCGTGCGATTTAACACCCCTAGACTTCTTTCTGTGGGGTTATGTTAAGTCGTTAGTTTACACCAACAAACCAGCAACATTACACGATTTGCAGACCAACATTAAAGGTGTCAATGCTGATATTCGACTCAATTTAGATGAAAAAGTCATGGAAACTTGAGTTAAACGGATTCCTTCCTGCCAGCGCTTCCGTGGAGGACATTTGAATGATATTGTGGTTCCATCAATAATGGCATTAACTGTACTTTACACCGAAGTAAAAATAATCTTAAATTTCTCACGACATCGGTGTTTTATTTTAAAAACAAAATGCGTCGCTCTTAATGAAAAACCCTTTAATTTGCCTGACAATTATAAAAATATGTATTGAAAAATAGGCAGATTGTTCAACGATTAATGCTGGATGCGAACTTGGAACATTGGAGAGTGAAGAGATACCAGAATTTAACTTTCATAAAGAAAACATCGAATAAAAAAAAGAAAAATTGAATTAAACAAAAATATGTTGTTAGGAAAAATCAAGCAAAAAACTAGAGATGTTTAAGGTCGTTTAAAATTACCCTATTTTTTTTTTGTACAAACGAGATTTGGTTCCATTTCTTAAATAATTTAATTTGTGCAGTAAATTGTATAAAATTAAAAACTATCTGGAAAAATAGAACATGTTCTAAACTGTTATTGTAGAAATTGAACCAAATCATCTATAAGAAATAGAGCTTCTAAAATTGCTCTCGCTTTTAGATCAAGATATTCTGTGCCATATTATTCATCTTTTTTGTTTAACGCTCCTACAGCCACGGCCAGCTACGGTTCTATATGACAGTTTAAGAATTATCTCATATTTACGAGTTCTAAGAAGAGCCAACTCGATGTTGTAATGGTTACAATTTACAATAAAAAGTGCAAGTTTAGAGTTGAGGATGATTTAAAATGATTACAATAACGAATACTTAAAATGCTGAAGAGAAGGCTTTGAGTGGAGGACTGAAGACCTGTCAGTCGAATTTAAACGGCCGTGTAGACATACTAATAATAATATAATATATAGGCGCAACACTCCATGTGGAGTTTGACCGCTTATAGTGAAACCCTTCATGATCTAATTTACGAGGTGGATCAGTCCTCATATAACTCGTCCCATGTAAGCTTTCAGCTTTACTTCTTGAACGATATCTTTCCATATTTTCCTATCCACTGACGTATCTCAACTGTTACTAAATCCTTTTCTACTTCATCGAGCCATCTACTTCTTGGTCTTCCCGTCCGCCTGCTTCTAGGTTTCCATTCTACTAGTGCTCTGATTGTTTCTGTTGGGGCTGCCCTCCAAACATGTCCAAGCCATCTTACTCTTGCCGCTTTTATTGCATTAATAATGGTATCTTTACCTGTCTCTTCCACTATCTCCTTATTTGTCCCTTTTCGGTAGATTCCTTCTGCCACTTTTACTGGGCCCAGTATTGTTCTCAAAAATTTTCGTTCCGTTATTGATAAGTTATCGTGGAACGGATTTTAGGTGAAATGCCTTTATTTAGTTCTTAAGATTTTAAGAATTTTTTAAAGATATCTCTTCATTTCGACTCTTTCGAGTCATTTGACTGTATTTCTAATGAAATTAAGAGATATCTTTAAAAAATCTCAAACACCTTAAGAACTAAACAAAGACATTTTAACTAAAATCCGGCCTCTATGTGATAACTTGTTCTGATCCTTTTCTGTCATGGTCATGGTTTCAGCTGCATACATCACGATTGGTTTGATTGATGTTTTATATACTTTTAACTTCGTTTGGCTTGCAAGTACGTTATTCTTCAGAATTTTTTTGTTCGGATAAAATGTTTTACTGGCCGCCTGTATTTTCTCGTTTACTTCTGCTGTCCTATAAGCTGTGCTCATAACGCCGAGGAATTTAAATTTATTTACTTTTGCAAATTCAAAATTTCCAATTTTAACTTTGTCCTTTTTATTATCCTTTCCACATATCATTATTTTTGTTTTACTGGTATTTATTTTTAGTCCAATTTCTTTCCCTTTGGTCACAATTTCTTCTAACATCGTTATCAATATTTTCCGTTGTTTTGCTATTAACGCTATGTCATCAGCATAAGCAATCATTTGACCTCCCCTACTTCTTAAATTTCTTTCTTTCTTTTACTTATCACATACTCCAATGCCAGATTAAATAAAGTAGACGACAACCCATCACCTTGACGCACTCCACGATTTACCACGAATTTCTTTGTTTCACCGTATACGGTTCTTACGCTAACTGTTATCTCCATCATTGTCATTTGTATTAGGTTCCTTTGGTATGTAGCCATACTATTAGATGATATTTTACCAGCATTTTTATATTTACTTTTTCATAACTACATATGTGGTGAATGTTTATCATCGAATCATTTATTACGATATGCTGTAAGTACTTTTTCAATGAGTTACTAGATAAATATATTAACTGTTGTCTCCATCATTGTCATTTGTATTAGGTTCCTTTGGTATGTACACATACTATTAGATTATATTTCACCAGCATTTTTATATTTACTTTTTGATAACTACATATGTGGTGAATGTTTGTCATCGAATCATTTATTGCGATATGTTGTAAGTACTTTTTCAATGAGTTACTAGATAAATATATTTGCTTGATTATTCTTTCGAATTCTAAACGGTTCGCCTTAAAAATAGCTAAAGCCAAAATAACAATTTTTCAAATAAGCAAATAATTTCAAACAGATATTTTGTTTTCCATAACTTACTTTTACGTTTAACGAATAATTGCATGTAATTAATAGAGAGACATTATCCCTTGACCACCACATAGAGTTGTGGGGTTCAATAAAAATCGCAACGCAATTTAACGATTGATTTTCAAGGAAAAACTATAACAGAACTTTTCGTTAGGCTTTTAAAAGAATTCTGAAGAATTTATTATTAATTAAAAGTATGGGAATTTTAACGTGTATATTATAATATACACGTGTAAATAATTATTTATACCTAGAAAAAAAGAACAAACTGTGTATAAAACTTTGTCTTTGGAGAAAATGAAATTGAATTTCCCTGGTTTGGAAATTTTTGCCTGATTAAGGGAACCACAGTGAATGCATTTAACGGAAATGCCGGAGGGTTTAATAAAAATGTGCGCTTCGTGTTTCTCATTAAACGGAAACCCGCTAAGCCTTTCTAATTACTGACACAACAAAATATCTGCGGGTGACAAGTACGTTAATCGTTTCATGTCGGTCCTGTGTCATGCACAGCAAAAGGCCCCAACTTCATTTTTCTTTTCCTTTGAAGTTTCAATTAATTTTCGTACTTGCCCCGTACTTATTTATAATTTCGCGTTTCGGAATAACTTTATTTGGCACGTCAAAGGAAATTTTCGTAACCCGATGAATTAAAAATTATCAAATAAAAACAAATTCGATGAATATAACGCGCTTTAACCCGTTACTTAAAAAAAAATTTCACTAACTTTCAAAATACTTTAAAGCTCAAAGTTTAATCTGCGCTGCGATTACTCTACAACTGCACTCAACCAACGTCATATTAATTACGTTTCACAGCGGTAATGGATAACACTTCATTACCGAGGGCTTGTGGGTTCTACCTACTAAACACAATTATGAAGTTGATCTATGTATAATTAAATTAGGTGTAGTAATATCAAAAAGGAAGCAAAAAAGAAATAAAATAGAAAATTTTGATGCCTTCTGTTTCTGACTATGCTTTACACTGAACATGATTGTTAATTGAATTATAAACGAAGAGCCTTTAACAAAGAAAAATTAAAAATATATAAAATGTGAAACAAAATGTGCCATACCGTCAAAAGCTCTTACATGCATAAACGATTCAATTGTGAAATTTCACGCTTAACAAAGCATAATAAACAAAGAGCTCTTTTTGTATAATACGAAGCAAGAGAATACAACAGATAAAGCGGAAAAACAATGTAATGAAGCGTAAAAATATAAATTCCGTATCTGAAATGTGACATCATCCTTTCAACGTAAATAGTGTATGAAAAATTTAAATCGCGACATCCTGCGATCACTTTTTGACCTAACATTGCATTTGCGAATAACCTCGGATAGGTCGATTTGGTTTGCAGTGGATTTCTCGAGCTACGTTTCTGCTGACGAGGTCCCAAATAGGGCCGAAACAGCTGTATAGAGGAATCCACTGCAATCAAAACCGACTTGCAACAAAATTTGTAAACAGTATAGCATGTTCAAATACATTTTTAAATTTAAATCAAACTGACATGTCACAATCTCAGACGAACCTTTTACTTTCTCATCAGAAACATATTTGGACATACATATTGTATTACTCATATCTTCTTTTAATCGGACGATTCCTTAACAATTATCTTTTCTATTAAACGTAATGTATACCAAAGAAAAAAAATTAGTTACGGGAAATACGATCTTTCTCTCCCCGTAATTCTCGTCGTCGATTTTTAAGGATGATATCCCGAAACGTGAAAGGAAATAAGTAAATAAACGTGTGTTTATTTTCGTCGACGTGCGATGCTCGTAAAGAATAAATACAGATCTGCCTACGTCCCGTTTCTTTTTGTAAGAGTGTTATTTACTTGCTTTTGTAAGGATTGTACTTGTTAGACACATTTTACGATCTTTGCTTCGTTTAAAAGTTCCCCGAGAAACTTTTATACAAAAAACGTGTCATCTTCTTTAACTTTGTCGAAAGAAATCAAAAGTCGAATGAAAGTGCTACGCCTGAAACGAGGTGATTTTCCTTCTATTCAACGCGTATTTAAGAATAATTTCCCACGTTTATGTGTATACAAAACGCCTTCGATTTGCATGAAGATGGGTAATCTCATTTAATCTTTGAACATCAAAAGAAACATGATACTCATGCAATCGGCTCGTTATTTCGCAAAGATTAATATTTGCTGATTTTCCGCGAGTTCCCCCGTAATTGATTTAAAATAGAAGTAGAACGCTTCGTCCTTCGACCAAAGAAAAAAAAAATTAAATTGCAAGAGCGAGAAACGTCTCGAGCAATCACTTTAAACTAATTTTTTAAAAGAAATTTCTCACCGCGTTCGATAAAATGTTCCTGATTTAATATTGCAGAGATGGGAAATTAGATTTGGAGGAATTCAGATTAATTTGCCGTGCCTTATTTCGCAACGATCAAGGTAAAATATACATGCTGGAAGAGGAAAAGTTACGAGAAATATTTGACGTGTTCGATCAAAACGGAGATGAATTTATTGACAAGGAGGAATTCGTTTTCTGCTGGAATCATTGGATTAAAATCGTAAGTCTTACATTTATATTACGTTATTACTTTTTTTTCCTCGCGATATAACATATTTGTTACCTGAACTTGAAAATTTATGTAGATTATATAACGAAAAATATACCTATGCTACTATAACATCCGAATGGAAATATTACGTTTGGGAATTCGATACCGTAACTCGGTTATTTTTGTAGTTGCAGTTACGGAATTCGAACGAATTCGATACTTTAATTAAAATGTCGTTCTCGTGTGATTCAATTCCTATATGATTGTTTCCACCGGGCACTTCCTGTAATTGATACCCAATTCCCTTGCAGATAGTTCGTCCCATCTCAGCGTTTTTAATCGTAGATGTTCAAAACGACTTCATAAGCGGAACTTTGAACATAAGCAACTGTTCCGCTCAGCAGAACGGTCTGGAAGTGATCGAACCTATAAATCGTCTTTTGGAAACCGTCGAGTTTGATGCCGCGTTTTATTCATTGGATTGGCATCCCAGTGATCACGTTTCTTTCATCGACAACATCGGCCAACGCGAAATACACCCGTCAAGTCCTGTATCGGCTGAAAATGCTCAAACTTATGACACGGTTATTTTTGCCGGACCTCCCCCGATGAAACAGAGACTGTGGCCACGACATTGTGTTCAAGACACGTGGGGGTCTGAACTACACAAAGACCTAAAAGTAAGTAGGTAAACGAGAAAAAATTCGAATCCCAGTGAATTAATAAACTTTGTAGATCGTCGATAACGCAATCAAAGTTTATAAAGGGACGAACCCGGAAGTAGATTCCTATTCCGTATTTTGGGACAACAAAAAAATGACCGATACAACCCTGAGCGCGCAACTTCGTCAAAAAAGTGCCACCGATATTTACATATGCGGATTGGCGTACGACGTTTGTGTGGGTGCGACGGCCGTCGACGCTTTGGCCATCGGATACAGGACCATTCTCCTGGACGATTGCAGCCGAGGAGTGGACCTTCTGGAAATCGAAAAGACGAAAAACACCGTCATCAACAACAACGGGGTGATCGTAAATTCAAACCAAGTTAAAGCCATGGTCGAGGGTAGAGACAGGAGGCCGGAGTTGGGGTACAAACTTGCGATCGAACTAAAAGCAAACAGAACTTAATTTTAACTAATAATAATAAAACTTAATCATTCCTGGAGTTTAGAATGTTATCCTTGTCCTAAAGCCTATAGAATTAGTCGTTCGTTTATGTAATCTCGTAAGTGTTAAAATATCTTATATACAGATCGTTTAAATAAAGAGATTAGTTTTGCATTACAAGTTTATTTATTCATTTTACGTCGTGTATACTACTGTATTTATTGATCGAGTGATAGTTAACGATCGACAAATTTAATTGATTTTGGAGCGAGCTGTGTACGTATGTTGACGACCCAAACGTGAAAAGTTAATCACATATAACTTATAATGTCAAGGGGTTATAGGCACGTGGTGGTACCATACATTCCGACTGAAAAGAATGCTGTTGGCATGGTCAGATGGTGACGTCAAACGCAATAATGACGTCAGCAGCGACACCTGCGACGTAACAAGTATTGGCTCTCGAAACCCTTCTATTTTTAGAAACTGTTAGAGCCGGTCTGAGGAAAATCAGTGTCAAAGTATTTATAAACAGCGTCGACGGTACAGTAGAGGACAACAATAAGCGGCATGGTGAGGCGGATGCATTGTGTTGCCCTAATCCATGAAGGCGGCTTAAATGCACAGACCGCCGTCGCATCCCGGGCGTCTACATTCGTACGTTCGGCAGCTTTGCGTCCTGGTGCAAAGCGTACAGTGCGCGAGATCAGAATGTTCGATCAATACAGGGTTAGTTCTTGATATACCGTTGACGGAGGGTGCATCGTCTGTAGTTCGTGATCAACTGCTGACGAGGGAGGTCGTAGTGAGCGGACTCATGGCACATTGAGGGCGTGAAGATATTCGTGCGTCGAGACCGAGAAGGCCTGATGTAATAGTAAACACGTCATGGTGGACGTCGTGCTCACGATGCAGACAAACATCCTTCTCGCAATCGTTCTGCAGGTTATCGTCGTCCACGTGGCCGTGTAAGTAAAATAACCTAACTTCGAATTCAAATAATCTTCGGGGGTTCAGGTGCACTAACGTGAAAATCAACTTTCGGGAGAAGGAGAAGGAAGTGTTGGATCAAATTTTGGGACCTGGACGGTACGACGCCCGAATTCGGCCCTCCGGAGTCAACGGCACAGGTGAGGAGTTAATTCTTTTTTCTCGTGCGGTAACAGTCCAGGTTACTGGGGAACAGAGCCAAGCTCTGTCTTGTGTTGTCTTTGCTTGGTGTACATAAGACTAAATGTAACATGTTGTCCATCACTCCAGATGGACCAGCCATTGTCCGAGTAAACCTGTTTGTCCGCAGCATTGCCACCATAAGCGACATCAAGATGGTAAGTGGAGCGCCATCCACACCGTGCAGTAGGGTAGTGTAGAGGTGCTACACGAGCCAGCATGGGGCAGCGGCGAGCGGGCTCTACCCGGTGGCTAAATACCCTTCTGCCTCCTGCCGCTCTGCTATGTCGTTTCGTCATCACATTTTCGGATTTTCTTTTTTTCTAAGTCTCGCTTTTTGGTTCGCCGCTCGCTCGCCGCTCGCCGAACCTTTCTAGCTTCGTAGGTGATAGAATTTGATTGCTGAATGCGTTTTACGAGTGGGCACTAGGTAGTCGCTGCTCACCACCAGTGTCGCTCGTACCGGTGCCGGTGCCTCATTGCCACTGCAAAGTCTGTCCTTGGTGATCTTTTCTACTTACTGATGACGTTTTCTTTTCAATCGCCAGATGGGCCCGCTAATGTCAAAGTCAACATATTTATCAGAAGTATCTCAAAGATAGATGACGTTACCACGGTAAGTGGCTGTTGGCAGAAGGGAATGTCGGTAGTATATGTAGTATTGGTTTTTATTAAAGATTATAGTAGCATAGACCATCTTTTCATCTCCTGTGGGGCGGGACGACGTACGTGTGCTTTCGGTATCTAGTGGGGCGGCTCGGCGACCGCGTGCTTGCATGCGGACGCGGCCAATGCGAGATGTGATTGGTGCCGTGCCCCGCAGGCCGAAATCTGTTTCTGCTAACTGAATAATGTTGTTTGTTTTTTCACAATAGTAGGAGATGGCCCGACCCTTGTTTACATCAACTTCTTTCTGCGCTCTATCAGCAAAATAGACGATTATAAAATGGTGAGTGCGCGGTCTGCCAGTCATGTCAAGTATTGGATGGATGTGTAATACTAATAACTCGGTTAAGTCTTTTGCACAAGGCCGAGTGGCGATGTATCAATGAGGGTACCAGCACCAGCGCGAGCATGTACTTGTGGCGCTGCAGCCCCGGCGACTAACACGCGTTGTCTAGGCTGCTGCATGATCATCAAATCCGAGCTGCTTTTCATTGTCGAGCTTGCATGCGCTTGCATACTCGTGTGCTTTTCTCTGATTTTATCTTTATCTCCCGGATATTATAGGAATACAGCGTCCAGCTCACTTTTCGAGAGCAATGGACCGACGAACGCCTCAAATTCAACGATTTTGGAGGCCGCCTTAAATATCTTACGCTTACCGAAGCCAATCGGGTCTGGATGCCCGATCTTTTCTTCGCGAACGAAAAAGAAGGACACACACACAATATTATCATGCCCAATGTTTATGTTCGTATCTTTCCTTACGGGTCAGTCCTCTACAGCATAAGGTACCGAACTAACCCGAAATCCCAGCACGCCTTTAAGTCGCGCTCTGTTCTAGAATATCACTAACCCTCTCGTGTCCTATGGACCTGAAACTATATCCGCTAGACCGACAGACGTGTTACTTGAGGATGGCCAGCTGTAAGTATTTCATTCTTTCCTCGCTTTCTTTCCCTCGGACAACGAGCGCCAACTTTTAGATGGGTGGACCACGAACGACCTGGTGTTCCTTTGGAAGGAAGGCGATCCCGTACAGGTCGTCAAGAACTTGCACCTCCCCAGATTCACGCTGGAGAAATTCCGGACGGACTACTGTAACAGCAAAACCAACACAGGTGTTTTGAATCCGCCAGGAAAATCTAACTGCCATCTATCGTATTGCTTCTTGTAGGAGAGTACAGCTGTTTGAAGGTGGAACTGTTATTCAAAAGAGAATTCAGTTATTATCTTATACAAATTTATATTCCTTGTTGTATGCTGGTCATAGTATCGTGGGTGTCGTTTTGGCTGGACCAGGGAGCCGTTCCCGCCCGAGTGTCTCTGGGTAAGAAAACTTACTTTTTTTTCCTCCCTCCTTCTTTTCTTAACGAACGAATCGCCTGTAAATTTAGGAGTAACCACACTACTCACTATGGCAACTCAAACGTCCGGAATAAACGCGTCTCTTCCACCCGTATCCTACACAAAAGCGATAGACGTGTGGACGGGGGTGTGTTTGACGTTCGTGTTCGGAGCCTTGTTGGAATTTGCCCTAGTAAATTACGCTTCGAGGTCAGACATGCATCGCGAAAACATGAAAAAACAAAGGCGTCAATTTGAGCTCGAACATGCGGCATCCATGGACGCGACTTCGGACATGATGGACACAGACAGTAACGCGACGTTCGCAATGGTAAACAATTCCGCGTCGTCACGCCCTTTACGGTTTAACAATTTTCAATTACAGAAGCCATTGGTGCGTCATCCCGGTGAACCCATGAGCTTAGAGAAGGTCCGGCAGTGCGAAATACACATGCAACCCGCCAGACCGAATTGTTGTCGTTTATGGTTATCGAAATTTCCTACTAGGTCTAAACGTATCGACGTCATTTCTAGAATTACTTTTCCCTTAGTTTTCGCCCTTTTTAACGTAATATACTGGTCCACCTATTTATTCCGCGAGGACAGCGAAGAATCGTAAAATTTTTCCATTTCTGTTTGTATATGAACGTATCAAACTATCGTTTTATCTAACGTCTATCAGTTCAGAAAACTACGAAGTACTTATATGCAGCGTGTTTTCAGAAAAAGCTGGTTTTCAGTTCCTCTGCGATTACAAAGACATTTATTTATTCTGAAAGTACCACTTTTTATTGTTGTTATTATTATTATTATTACTCTGAATAATTTTACTAGTTAGCGTGCCTTTGTAACCACCAAAAATTACTAATTTCATAATAACTATGTATGCAGAAAACAGATCAAAACGTGTCGCACGTAATTTTTCACGCAGATGGGTTTTTAAACTAACGTAAATCGCAACGGTATTTTCGTGTATCTCAGGGAAAAAACAGCGCCAAAATTTTCTTTCCAGAAAAGTTATAAATTTGTTTTTGAAAGCGAAATACTCGGTACGTTCTTTTCTTTTTAAATCCCGTAAAGTGCGATTAACAGAAGCAGGAAAACATTATATGCATCATACGACTTAATAAAAGACGACAACGGGAGGCTCTTAAAACACACCACAAACAATAAAATCGATTGAAACGTTACTACGGATTTTATCTGTAAAGCCTGAGTAAATACCTTTGCATCAAGTTCGAAGCGTTATTTATAAAACTGTCGTCTCGAACCTAAGGTAAAAGGAAAATAACCGTGAGGAAGGCGTCTTAAATTTCCGATAAATTTTTCGGCTGACCTAGCAATGAGCCAACTTTGCCGACATTCTCCGTTAATTTTGATCAACGTATGCAAATAAGTAAGCAGATGCCACTAGTATTTGTGCTTCCCTGTTCGCTTATATTTAAAATATGCAAATAAGTGGAGTTCCGCTTCGTAAATTCGATTCCATCATCTTTAATAAATTGCGGGCGCGCTCTCCGAGATTCAGCTTAAAAATAAACCAGACTTGCCCTCGTAATAATAACCGAGTTCGTAACTTCAATAACTCGTTTAATTAAATAAATCGTGGGACTACGTAAGAAAAGCCAGGATTCATTTTCACGGCTTGTTTTGTTTTTATTCTACACAATCCGACGTAAACAAACGCGTACTACGCGCACATATGATCGGTTTAATTAGACTAAAATGTTTGTTTACGGCAACAACAATGATAATCTACCTCATGGACACATATCGATTCTATCGAGGTCTGACGCCGCGTTTTCGAATTATTTCTGCAAGTTTTTTGAATTTTGTTTATTGAACGAACTCACTGAAACATGCTGTATATTCAAAAGAGAGAGAGAGAAAATAACACGAACCACTTGAAAATTTTATGCGCTAATTGCATTTTAATTGAATTTACGTCAGTTAATTCGCGGCATGCACCAATAAGTTCAATTAAAAACGCGATTTAACGAACTTGAAATTCTGATAGATTGAACGCTAAAATGTTTTCGTTTTAATTAAATTATTTTGTACATACACACGGTAATGTATTTACAATCTGTTACTGCCAGTTAATTAATTTAGTGTTTATATTAAAACAAAACAAAAAAATGAAACGCAGTATTTCAAACTCGAAAAATTTAAATGCACTAATAATTTTATTTAATAAAACGTCACGGCTTCGAATAATATTATTAGTGCGCTTTGGAATGAATTAATCATTTTGCTCACCGATTCTTTGGTAAGAATCTTTAAGTTACGTCATGTATAAAATATTAATTAATTAATAGGTACGCTTATACAGGGTGGTGTAGAAAAAAGTGAAGTAACATTAAAAAAAAATTGGTCTCAGGTTAATTTGAAACGTTCTAAGGACTCTTGCAAATTTAGTCGGGAAAATTGTTTCACGTTCTGTATATTTTTAACGACATGAAGTCCTTGGGAACAAGTTCAAATACCGTCTTTCTCTGTAACTGTAATTTCAGCAATATTTATCACGCAGGAATATTTACACAACAAGTTATACAAATGCACCAAGACCCTTAGATCTTCCCAGTGACAAACCGTACTGAAAAAGTTTTCCATAGTTTGTAGATATATCGCGATATTATGATGAGTTGCTTTCATGATGCGCTGGTTTTATACAGCAAAATATTTTTTGCTACTTTTAATGTGAAACGTTGCAGCATAATTTTATTACATATAAAATAAATAAAGGCCTCTTTTATTATTGGACGATCGCGCGTACACGTTCTAAATCACTTTCGAGCAATACGTAGTTATTAGTGCCAAGATATGAGAAAGGACAGTATTATAATAGTGCCAACACAACAATAAGACTGCACCCCATTGATGACGTCAAAATATGTCGTCTCCGATAATAAAAGAGTCAGACGGGTTTACTCTCCACGAAACCCTAAAATGTGTACAAATTTATATATCTAAAAAGCTATTTACAATTCTTTACGTAATTCTTTCTGTACATATTAAGTGTGACGGCGTTTTATATACATACAATGAACACTGTTAAAAGTCGGATATAGTTGTTAAGGAAACTCGAAATTTCATGACAGGTTTTGTTGTTAGCGCGTGCGATTGATCTTAGAATTAAAAACTGTACTATAGATTAATTATAACAAAAGCGTAATATAAGTTTGGGGATAGACTTAAGAGCTAGCATAGGACGATCAGAAATAAATGTGTTTTAAATACCGACGAGTTTCATTTCGCACCAGAATAAATCAAAAAATAACCCAATTCCGCACGAACTGATCAACTTTCCCAGACAGTTCGTCCAAGTTCAACGAACGTTTAGCAAACTTCATAAATATATTTCCGGAAGTTTAAAGCTTGTTAGTCTTGTTCGAGCTTGTAGAATACGTTGTTACATCATACAATGTTCAATGAATATTTATCACAATCTACTTGAAGCTCGAAGAAATTTTATCAATATATCGCAGCTTTATGTAAATAGCAGAAGTTATATTTTTTCATTTCAAATAAAGAATTATTCATAAATTTATATAAAAAACAGAATTTTCAGTTACAATTGTTATTTATTATTTTATAACTAAACTATCCTTACTTGAAAATATCCTCCTATTTGGAGCTTTCTTACATCTAACCAATTTTGCGTATTTTCAATTTTAATTAAAAAAATGGCTTCTGTAAACGTTTGTATTTATGTCAGTTTTAAATTTCCGGCTTTAAGCTGCATTCTATTTGAGAGTAGAATTTTATCCACGCCCTAGATATCTTTGAATTATTTAAGATTTCGAATCACTGTATTTAAAGATCTAAGCATACAGTAGTTTTATTATTTTTTACTTTAGAGCACAGTGGAACCTCTTTAAACCGAACACACTTTAATTTGAACATCCAATAATCCGAACGCAGAAAACGTGATGTGATAATCCGAAGGCTACCTCGATAATCCGAATGTTGCTTGTACAGACTTGTTCAGCGTCATACATCATCACAAACACGTAGTCCCATTCTGCTCATTGTGACATATAGATAATTTTCACTATTGTAAGATGTCAAAAAGAAAGCATTTAATATTATATTAAAGTTGAAAGACAAAACTCATATTTTGAAAAAAAATAGAAGTTGGTGTAAACTACTCCAATATTACTTCAGAATATGGAATGAGAAATATAACGAGAATATCTAAGTAACGTTGTGTTGTACCTACTTTTCAGAATCTTATTTTATTATTTAAAGGTTTCCCAGTTTCGTTTTTTACGATGTATTAAAAACAGAATATTTATATATGTACAAATAAATAAATTGAACGCTTCATTTACGTCTATCCAATTCGGATTAAAAAAGTTCCACTGTACTGTAAACTCGGATTTTTTTAAATAAAAAGACAGTGTTGTACTTAAAATAATGAAATACACAGAGATTTCCAATACATATAACTGAATAGTTTCGTTTAGAAAGAGTTAGAGTATGCATAAATTTTTAGAGCAAAGTATTTATTTAAAGTGCTCTCATACTTCTAGTGAACGTTTATGCAAATCACCCTGTATAATTCGAAATACCTATAAATTATCTCAAAGCAATTTAGGGTATTGGCGTAATCACTTGTGGTGATTAGGTACTGATTGTACTGTCAAAATTAAATTAGTCCGATATACAGAAATTGTCGTTGATTGTTGTTAATTAATTCGGTCGTGAAATTAATTTACCGCTTAAGTAGTTTTTCCCCAGTCACGAGCGCACACATCGATGCAACAAAGGAATGCCAATTAAATTATTTATACCCTAACCGAGCCATTTTAATCAAGTTAAAGCTCCTGTCAAATACATGCCAATGCACAATGTCAAAACAACACCCTTTAGAAATTTGCAGGATGACGGAGAGATTCAAAGATTAAAAGCACCAACCGACGAACGCGAGAATCGCTTTCGAAGATATGTATGTATTAAAATAAATTAAATTAAATTCTGAATAATTAATATAGAAATTAATTCAATGTGAAAGAAAAAATTATTTGATTTTTGTATGCGCGTGAATCTTTTATGAAGAATATAAAAATGGTAGTAAAATGACATCATGTTATTTTACTATTATTAAGTAATAATACATAGAATTCTATGTAGTATTAAAAATTCACTTAATGTTGAAATTTAATGTAAATTTACTACCATTTCTATCCATGTATGTATTATGCAATATGCATGTATAAATTGGAAGAGAAAATTGATTATAGGGTTGCAATTTAGAGGGTGGAATTCCTCAGAGCCAATTACCAAATTACTCATACAGCTTTTAAAGCGTCTGTTGTCAAGGCGACTTATTTTTTGAGTTAAATAATTTCATTTCGAAATCAAGGCTTTACTTGTTCTCCGTTTACCTCCCGTCGTGGTTATTAGTTACGTATTTACTTGAACGTCGAAATTAAGAAATTCCACTTTGAAACATTTACCTACAGTCCTTTGGATTCGAAGACTTTTGTTCACAAAAGTCCTTATCGTTTAATATCCTGCGACACTCTTTTAAGAATCTTTAATATTAAAAATTAATAAGCAGAAGGCAGCCAGAAAAATTGCCGGTTCCATTTTCGAGAGAGCATAAATTGGAATTCGTATGTTTTCAACGTTTTTCAATTTTTGCGATTCATAAAGGGGCAGAATTAATTTGATTAAACGAATAATAATTCAAAGCGCACTTCAATAAAGCCAGGCGAAATGAAAATTTTCATCCCGCTTTATTAATAAATCCAATTTCACCAAATGGAAATGTGTCGGATAATAAGATCTTTGCACTCAAAAAAAAAAGCATCGAGTCACTTTGAATTTTCAGTGAAATCTAAAACATTCTCGTTAGTGACATACGTGAATAATGAGATTATTAAACTAACCAGTGAGTGTTTTAATTAACCTTGAATAACAAGATTGTCTTTGCGGTTAATAGAAATGTTCGATAGTGTGGAGATAATTCGAATCGGAAAGTTCAAGGTCTCGGGTTGATTGCAACCCCTGGTATTATTATGCAAAATCATTTCTCTAGATAATCGTCATTATTTACAAAGTCAATAGAACTAGAATTAAAAGCCGTGACATCAATATTTATCCATTAAATCCGTCATCGTACATTAACATAATCGAATAATTTCGCAATAATATATTCATGACATTCTTAAATTTGCTAAAGATTTATTCCGTTTTATTCAAGTATTGTTTAAAAAAACACACACACACAATATTACCATTGAATTTAAACCTAATCAATGATATTACTAAGACCTACTACATATACATATTTAAGCTAAAAAATCCATCTAGAATCAGTAGGTAAAACTCTTTTTAATATATGCATATGTCTGTACAATCGTAGATAGTTCAACCCGAACGATTAATATTTGCTTGGCAACTATGTAAACTACTGACTAGCAAAAATAAACCTTATAACCGGTGGAAATATTTTGTTTCGAAAGACGTATATCGCTAGGGTTACCACTTTTTTGAAACAAAAAAGAGGACACTTCGTAATTTGTTGCAGTACATTCCTCAAAACAAATACAAACTTTAATTTTGCTGTCTCTAACAGGTTTTTTTGTAACTATTTTGTAAAAATCTACGCAACTGTAATTCAAATCAAAGTAAATTCCATTAATTCTATTTTATAGTTATTTCTATCGTCCCGCCACTTTTAATCATAATAGAGAAAACCCTTTCGTCAAATGTACTAGATGCAAGAATACTAAATAAGAATGACTAAAGAGATACAATATTTGGGTCGTTTCCGCTTTTGTATGTTGTTATTGTATGGGATCACTGGTCTTGCTCCAATATCATGCGGTAAGGATATAGCTGAACATCTTTACGTAACAATTTGTGGCACGTTCCCACAGAAAGCTCAATCTGTTGTGATAATTGGCGAGTAGAGGCGTGAGAAGCATTTTTCATTGTGTCTTGCAGTTTCGTTAACCTCGGCAGTACATTTTCCAAGTTGACCTGTTTTTCTTCTGAAAAGACCTCCAATTTCACGAAACAACTGTACACACCAATGCAGGTTGTCTTCGAGTGTTTTGTGGTCAATAATAATATCGGGAAATTCAACTCTAAACTCTTCCAAGCAGCTTCGTACTCAGTATACCCATGCCCCAGCCATTTTTGAACTATTACGAAAATAACTTTCCATCACAAATGTTTTCTGCTCTAATGTAAACACCATTTTGTAATGCAGTAAATGTAAAGTAAATAAGTCCTGAAAATAACTTATTTTTATATAAAGCCAACAAACATGAAAACACCTACTCGACAGTTGACAGGACGAACGACGCTAGTGACAATTCTGTTCGCGGCGAGCGAAAACAAAATATTTCCCATAGCCAATGCTACCGGAATATTAAACGAACACATGATACTATCTGCTTGGTATGATTACCACATCTGCACTTGGCAACTGAATATTCAACACACATCTAGCCTATTTAGTCTTATATCTATATTTTGTTTATATTTTTACCTTTAAACGAATCTTCAAAAAAGTCAGAAGTTTTTCTGTTTGTTATCGAGTTAAATAATTTCTAAAATAAAACGTGTTATAAATAAATTACAAGTGAGAGGTATTAAAAAAACAGCTAGTAATTAACATTTTAATAGATAGCGTCAACTATAAAATGCACATAACTTTTTATGCAAATGTTGCACAAACGAATTTCTTGCAAAATTTGAAAGAGAACATTCAAATCTATGCTATCTCTGAGTTTTGGTCCATCGATTTTATTGACTGATTATTGATTGTATCTAGGCATTCTAGGGGTATACGTATTTAAAGCAAGAAAAAAAAACTATTCGCAATGGCCCGAAACTTAGAAACATCATAAATTGATAAATTTCATATTTTGCAAGAATTTCGTTTGTGCAACTTTTGTACAAAAAGTTATGTGTTTTTGTATTTGGCCTTTCTTAAGTGCGTGAAATTAAATATTTTCAATCGATAATTAATCAATAGAATCGATGAGCCAAAACTCAGAAGTACCATAAATCGACAGATTTGAATATTCTCTTTAATATATTTCCAAGAAATTCGTTTGTGCAGCATTTGCATAAAAAGTTATGTGCATTTATAGTTAACGCTGTCCTGAATACCTGAAGTCGTGGGAGTGGTCGTTTTCAATAAGATCGATCGGCCAAAAGTCAGAAACTGCATAAATCAATAGAATTGAATGTTCTCTTTCGTATTTTGCCAGCATTTCGTTTGTGCAAAATTTCTACAAAAAATTATGTGCTATTGTATTTGGCGTCATTTAAGTGCGTGACATTAACAATTTTCAATCGATCAGTAATCAATAAAATCGATCGGCCAAAACTTACTGGTGGCGTCTTTCGATATATTTGATCATTTGCTATCCGATTACGTGCAAGTTTTCATGGTAAATAGTTTCTCTGTGGTACACCAGGGACAAACTATAGTTAATGATCTTCACAATGCTGTTAAAATTATAGTTCTGTGATAATTAGGACGGCTTTGGCAGCCAATTTAAATTTTGTTGCTGGAGGTTTGTTGCTAACTGGTATTTAATTTGAATTGTCGCGAAGTGATTTAAGTTAAGAAAAGTTAACTTTTCTGAAATTATGACGATTATAAAATTTTCGTAATTTAAACAACATTGTGAAAGTTCAAATACAAAAGCGGAAACACAATAATTTTTTTTTATTAAATTTTGTCGAACAAGTAATTAAAGGCATCGAAAGTGTATTAAAAACCTCTCAAAAAAAGTATGATTTTTTGCTTTGAGAAGCACTTTTGAAATGTTCTCAATCTGCAATTGCATAATGAACACCCAAAATTAGTAAAGGAAAAACTATAATAAAAACAATGCTATGAATAATCACATCACATCATATTACCGTAAAATTAACAGTTTGTGAGGCACTCCATCCACCTCTTTAAAGAGGATTTTTCGAATTTGCTTATTTAAACCTCTTTGTATGTTTTTATGCAAAGAATACGCTCTGCCTACTTTTGGAATAGTCTGTCTACAGTATAATATAACATAGATTATATGATTTTATAGGGAAATTTATTTTTAAAAAATCTATGGCCTTTGTACATTTTTAATAATTGCATATTTCATACACATAACATTTGTTTTCCTTGGAAGAATACGTTTACAATAAAATCCATTTTGTAAATGCAATAAGAAATTCGTTTGTAAAACACATTTAAGATACCTGAATCCATTAATACTCGTAATCCTATTCTAAGATTCCTACATTAAGACCCGATTTTACAATCGTCCGATAAGCATTATTCATAGAATAACGTGACGTAGGTGTGACGTAGATATGGAGGAACATTAAAGAATATTCCGTCCTTATTCCATGATTGTAAAACTGGGCCTTAGTTTGCTGTTTCTTTTTGCATAATTTTAGTTTTGCTTTTCGTCGGAAATTCACGAGTGTGGTTAAGTTAATCATAACTAAAAAAATATCATAATTTTAAAGCAAAACAACCAGAAATTCCACAGACGTCAACGGAAGAACAATAATAATCAATAAAAATGATAACAAGTTATGTAAATTAGACAAGAAAAATTGAATTGGGTTCGCATCGAATGAAATTCGAAACGAATCTTCTCCGCCGTTAATTAAAACAAATCTAGTTAACGTGATTTATTTATTTAAGTTGCAGTTTAGAACTGGATAAATTAATGAAAATCTCAAATTTACGAAGCGTATGATGACGAATCGCGCGCGGAAATATAAATATGTATAAGAAACGGGCTTCTTATTATGAATGGCAGAAAAGGAAGAAAAAAAAAACAACTCGCGTTTAACAATTCCATCTAATTGGTTTTGTGCTTGCCGTACAAAAATACGAAAACAAAAGGTAAAATAAGGCTAAATACAATTTTGCAAGTTTATTGGATTTATTGTTGTGGCATGCCTTGTTTTCCAGGAAAACGATAATTCTATTCGATTACATAAAGTGATCAGAATTAAAAATGACATGAGTATTTTTCGTGTATTTCGACAGATTTGTTGTTGTGGCATGTCTTGTTTTCGAAGAAAACGATAATTCTATTCGATTACGTGAAGTAGTAGGAATTAAAAACCACATGAATATTTTTCGTGTATTTCGATAGATTAATTGTCGTCAATACACAAAAAGTTTGGTTCATATAACCAGAGTTATATAAAAATAAGAAAACAATAAGAGCACTTCTCTGAACACATTTCACTTAACAATCAGATAATTGATTTCCTGTGTACCTACCAGTTACAAAATAAAACACGAAAATAAAGGCCTTTGTAGAGAATAACAAGGTAAAATGCATACTCGCTGTACACAACCTAATTACCGGCTACCTGCAACTGAAGTTTATTAGATTTGCTCTCGTGGCATGCCTTATTGCCTTGTTTCCAAGAAAACGATAATTCTGTTTGATTGCCTAAAGCGATTACTATGTATTTCGAAGAGCTTCCCCTCAAATTTTTATTTGGATTCCTCTATTACAAATATATTGTGACGCTTCATTTCATTTAATTCAAAAACGCATCGAAATAAATCAATTTTGAATTCAATTTACAAACGCTTTTTCTCCCTAAGCATTAAAGTACAAAAAGCACGTTGAATGCATTCCACTTAACATTAGGAGATAATTGGTTTTGTGTGTGCAGTACTACAAAGTTAAAACACGTAAATGAAACACCATTGTAAAATAATGAGGTAAAATGCGTACTCGCTAAAACAAAACTTAATTAACTTAATTACCGGTTATGTGCAACTGAAATTTATCGAAGTTGTTGCTGTGACAGTCATTATTAACTTGTTTTCCGGGGAAACGATAGTTCTATTCGACTACATAAAGTGGTTATTATACGTTTCGAACAGCCTCCGCTCAAGAAGTTTACCGTTCGCCTCTTCTGAGAAGCTATCGATTATCTTAATAAACATATTGGCTCATGAATATTTAATATTTATTTAAATCACGACGGTTCTTTAAACAATAGATTTGCATAGCTAAATAATTTGAACAGCATTACCTTGAAACAAGAATTACGTCAGAACTGTTTTCTTTCCAGTTATCAAGTTGTTTTGGTATTTCGATTGAAAGAAAATAGTGAATTTTATGTGTGAATTATTTTATTGTAATTAATGCAAAAGTAAAGTACAGTCAAGGCAGAAAAATTAGGAGCTACTGGCAGCTTCGGCGTTGGCGTTCGATTGAGCTTTGTTAAAACCTCCAAATCCACCTGGATAACCCTTGCCACCGAAACCACCGCTGGAACTAGAGCTAGAACTACTGGCACTAGAAGCAGAGCCGCTGACGCCGTTGGAATTAAACGTTTGGGTTTGGGCGTTCGCCGTAGAATCTGATTTACCCCCAATTCCAGAAGCGCTTCCTCCAGCAGAAGCTCCGGCATTTGCTCCGGCACCTCCGAAAGATCCAGGGTGTATACCACCTGCACTTTCACTTTTAGCAGCTGCGTCAGCGCTGGAACTTGCCACATTATCGGGGAAGAAAAATCCCCCATCTGCTCTCCTGGCGGCCCTCACAACCCGGGTTAACCCTGGAGCACCCTCATCATCTGCGTTGTATAAAACAACTGGCACTACTAAAGAGACAAAAAAAATTGATTACTATTCGACAATGAAATTTTATTTTTTCAGGTCAATAATATATCGAACCTGATTTAAATATTCATAAGCGACGGTACTAATTTGAATAAAAATATAAAAAATTAACTTACTTTCATATATGGCAGCACTAGCATTGCCAATAACGAACACAACAGCGGCAAACAATAATAAGCACTTCATTTTTGATGCTGGGCTAACTGATGCTAACTACTTTAGAGACACGAGAATTGTTCTTGTGTTGGTGTATTTGACCATGTGTTTATATACGTGCACATCCCAATCGGGAGATTTTTTTTTGTAAAAATCCCCACCAGGTTTTCCAATTAGCTGTTTATTCCTAGTTGTTTAATTAGCGACGTTGTCGGGCTGCTGCACGGTGTTTACACTCTTTCAAAGAAAATCCACCAACCGGTTAACCGGTCATGCGACGACAAGAATTCGTTTTATTGTTCGAATTTTATTTTGCAGAATCTTATTTATCGAATAAAATTACTAGTTTAACCTTCAGACACGAGGTTTACAAACTTTTTTTTAGACATGATTACATAGAAGAGTAAATATTAATTAAATCCTCGCTCAGTCCGTGTGCCTTAAGACCACTTACAAAAGGGCAAGAACATAAATAAAACGTTTTTTCCTTTTTATTGTGGCCAGAACCAGTTTCGCTTTGATTAATTTAAAAATCCAAGACCAGAAGGTTGGCGACTACAACGCCTGGTTTTAACCGTCCAGAGTTCATGGAAAAGTAATATGTTGACTTAAATCATAACGTCCAACGATACGTTATATCAATAACGTATAAATTTGTTTAAAAAAACAACAGCTTCAAAAATTTACAATAAATAATTCCACAACTTACGTGATTTCAGTTACAACAATTGAATGGGTTAAAACCTTAAGGATCTTTGTGAACTAACATACATACATATATCTAGAACAGATGAAATACTAATTAATTTGATGGCATAGCGAAATAATTGCTTTTACAAATATAGTCAAATATACTCTATGCACAATTTGTATAAATGTTTTAATTAAAGCAGGTTCTTGTCCGATGAAAATTGTATCACAAAATCTTTTAAACGGACACTAAATGTGCGCACTAACACTTTCGTTATCGTTTGATAGCTTCTTCTGAAGAAGTAAAGTGTTAGTTAGCTTCTGAAGAAGCTATCAAACGATAGCGAAACGTAAAGTGTTAGTGCGCATATTTAGTGGCCGTTTAAAAGATTTTGTGATATAAATGTTTTAGTACGAAAAAGCGTACAGTGTCTTTCATAAAGTTCGTAACAAATAGGAAAAATTTTTATTATTGGTATAACATGTTTTATCTAAACAAATTTTTTCTTGATTTTATTTATTCTTTATTCGTGAAATTATGTCTATCGTCAAAAATACAGAGAATAATTAAATAAAATGTGACATCGGAAAAATAATACTTGTTACCTTCGTAGTTCAATTAGCGCTCATTCTTTCCATATGCGTATCAAATTGCCCATGCATTCGGTACTATTTTTGGGAGACTTCATTGATACTTCTTGTTCATAGCAAAGTTAATTTTTATACATGTTGCCGACAAAGTTGACTCAAAATGAAATTCTAAAAAAATTGATTTTTGGTCAGGATTTTAGCAAAATATTGTATTCAGATGCTACAGGTTGTTAATTACACTTAATTTTATCTAACTGCATCGATTCTAGAAGAAAAAGACTAATAACTTTTGAATTATTGCAATTTTTCATTTTCGCAAATTTCTATTTTTCAAATTTTCAGTCTTAAATGACTGGTTGGATGGAATTGTGTTGTTTGTTATTTTGACTGATGCACACAAATCAGCTGTAGTAAAACTTTTTGGCAAAAGTCATTGTGCGTATCGTATCAGTCATTTGTATCTCTGTAGTTCTAACTCATTCAGTTGTAAAGACTTAGGCCCGATTTTACAATTGTCGGATAAGCATTATACTTAGAATAACGTAACATAGGTGTGACGTAGATCTGGAGGATCAAATTCGGCAAACAGTTATTCCACGATTGTAAAATTGGGCATTAAAGTATTTTCAGTTAAAAAAAAAGTAATTAAAAAATCTTAATCTTTCACTTAAGAAAATTGATAGTATGGTATTAATGTCTGCAATTTTTTGTGCTTAATAATCTTTCGCTCTAATTAGGTAATTGAATTGCCATCAAATAAAAAAGGGGATCCTCGCAAATCAATACAAAAATAATAAATTTCAGGAACGATATAGAAATGAATTTATATTGAAGATTTACGTTTATGCAAACTTCGTCTTGAGGAATTACATCGTTGCAATATTTCCAATCTCGCGAAATACTTGAAAAGAACGCGGGGGAATCCAAGGGATTTCAATGTCAAACATTCTAAGCTTGCGGAATTTTGTCAATTCTACAAATTAAGAGAAAGAGTTTATTTCACTTATTCCTAAACGTCGCGTCAGCTCGAATACTGGGCATTGCCCATATTTTAGTGTTTTTTATTACAAAATAAAAATTTCGGGGAATCTCTAGAATGAATTAATTAATTCGAGTGAAATGGGGCATTTTCGTAATAAATGCCGAAATACTAAAATTCAGGCAGCATTTCCGGTGTAAATTAATTAAACAAATTAATATTACGTGCACCGATTGTTTTGCGAAGCACAATGCGAGAGCAAACACAATCTGCTTGTTCAAATTTCTGCTTTCATTATTAATTCGCCCATTTTATTCAATAAACAATACGCAGAATATTTTTTAATAATCATACAATTTTTTTCTGAACGTTCATATAACAATGACGGAAAATATCTATTTACAATTTGTTTTGTTTAAGTCCTCAAAACAGGAACAAATGATTTTTAAATATACCTACATATAATGAAATGTATAGAGTCCTGATCAACTAAATCGATACCACATAGATATTTTGTAATGCACGTGCAGGATTCACATTGTTATTTTTTAATTAAAATAGGCTTTGAATTGTTTATAATGGACACGTTAAAATTCGCACATACAATCGCTCAACGCTTCACCACCAGTTCATAGCTTTTTCTGTTTTTTAGTATAATAACAAAAAAGCAGAAACATTACATCTAGTTGGCGATTTATAATTAAGACAAAGAATTGCCTGAGTGTGAACCCTGCTTTACGTCAATGAGGGCACGATTATCAACGTTTTAGTCAGGGCCGGCCTTCTAAGTGACGGGGCACATTTTTTAAAGCGCAGTATTATGGTGTCGAGCACGAGAGCCAGGGCCGTACCTAGGAGGTAACGGAGACGGTACTTCTTGAATTGAATCCTTTAAGCACAAGCGTTACTTTTGAGCTGCCCTTTACATTCGTTTATTCTACATATTCTGTTTTCTTTACGTATTGTAAATTTTTAAGTTTTTCATTTACACAGGGTGTTTAAAAAATATGTTTGGATCACATCAATACAAACACAAAAGTCCTAATGAACGTAGGTCCGGAAATCAACCGTTTCCGAGATTTTTTGAGTTTTTGAAATGGAACTTATTTACCCCCAGTGGGCGTTGAATTTTGGCAGTAATAACGTGTACTATGGGAGTGACTTCATTTTTATGGAGATGAGCATGCGTAGAATAGAAGGAGAACATTAGAACACCGTAATTGATTTTTTCTACAACCGTGCGTAAAGTACATACTTTAAAGGTTAATTTTAGTTTGTAAAGTGTCACTAGTGCGTAAAGTTAAATGTAAAATGGATTTTGTTTAAAAATGCGTGCGTGCCTCCCCCCGCTTCCCCCCCTACACCTTCTAGTTTCGGTAAAAAAAACAAATGTCTCGAAAAAGTGCTGTCAGTCTAAAGACTAAAATTTGATTACATTTTAATCGTTACTCTGTTCATGGGTCTTTTCTATATTACTGGGTCCTCCTTACTTATACAGGATGACCAGTAAGTCGACGTATTCCTTTTAGGTCGTATTAGAAATTTGTTGATCTAGTGCGCGCGTCGAATCTTCTAGAATCATCGGGAAAATTATAAAAATAGATCCGTCGGCGGCACGGGATTTAACAAAACGATAAATAAGTCGAAGCCTTCTTGATTTAGTAAAAATTACGTTGAGTTTATAAAATTAAAAAAAAAAAAACAACAACCAAGAAATCACAGCAATTTCAATTTGGCGCCCAAAATTTTATGGTTCCGAGAAAACATCAAGAGGTGGCGTAGCTTTACGTTTTGCACTCTAAATCAGGCGTATAGATATTTGCAGTACAAGAAAACGTCAATAGATGGCGTAGTTTTTATTATATGACATGATTTTTGTTTATTTATTGATGGCGATTGAATTTTCAAGCGTTTTAAATTTACCGGTTAAAACGTCGTATGCAATTCAAGAAAATGTCAATAGATGGCGCGATTTCAAACAACGTTGACATTCTTTTAGACGATTGAAGAAACTATGTTACTCAACAAATGCATGAATAAATTACAGAGAAAAAGATCGATTGTTTTAAGCCATCATTCTTATTATAGAGTTGGTAACACTGAATAAGTTGGCAATGTCGCATATTTGAGGTTGGGTTTACACAATTACATGTTCTTGTTTCACAGTGTTTTTAAAGTAACTGTCAGTGAAAAATATTTTATGTTCCAAATCGAGCTTTCTGAGATTATACAAATACATATGTAAAAGTTTGACAGTTATTTAAATTTGATATTAAACAGTGTCGCCAAATTATAAATTCAGAAACTAACAAATTATTATTGTTTCTATTGGAAGTTTCAAACTCTTATCTCGATGTCAAACATCATTACCAATAGACATAAAAAAAATATGTCATCTTCTCTACTTGTATTTACTATCTAATCCTAATTAATCAACTAATTATTTATTAAACTTAACCCTGCAATTTTGACAGTTGTCAAATGGTAACATCTGCTGTGCCTTACACATTGTTCCGTTGAACAAGTAACTCTTTGTTGCTGCTCTAGAGTCTAGAGCAACAAAGAGTTACAACAAAGTCTAGAGTCTAGACTTTAAATTCCGGGGCATTATAAATTCGAATCAAGAAAGACAGCCCATGTAATAACCCTTAACGATGTTATGGAGATCTAGCGATGGCTGATGGTATTACTACCTAAAAAAGAGAAAGGGCATCCGATTTCACCCAATAGAAATTCAACTTACAAGAAAATACAATTAATGAATAGATAATAAAAATTCTTTTGTTATTTAATTTTTCTTTTTTTGGAAGTTTCAATAAATGACTCGGGTTCATTTACACCTTCGATATCAGTCAAGTTTAAACTGAAAAGTCACTAAAAGGTTAACAAGCAAATTTATTTTTTATACAGTCGACTGTATCTCGGAAACGGTTGATTTTCAGACCTACATTTATTAAGACTTTTGTGTTTGTATGAATGACATCTATAACTGGGTAAAATATCCGAACATATTTTTGAACACGCTGTATATATTTAGATGTGCTTTTGTGGAATGTAGGTATAATTTGCATTTTGACAAATTTGTACATTTTTGAGAAGAAGATAGGGAGTTAGATAGAATACTTCTGGCCGGCCCTGGTTTTAGTTGATCGCATGTAAATATACGTAAATATATTCTTTGTTTCTTTTTGAAAACGAATCATTATAAGATTCTCATTTTCAAACACTGCCGTAAACACATGCTCCCCTCGTTTAATAAAAAGAAAAGAAATATATAATAAGAAGCCACGTGATTGTAAATGAATTGTTATTTCATCGCGTCAGTTACAAACATAATGCTACATCGATTTAGCTGACGATGTTTATTTTATGGTCAACGTAGAATGAATGGCAGCGACGAGTTTTTTTCGATTAAAGCAAATTACATATTTGGAAATCGCTCGGTACATTCAACCGTTTATATTTTTTTGTTTGCTGTACATACGTACGGTGGAAAACATGTGTACAAGCTCGATGTTAATCACGATTAAAATACGTATGTACGTGGAATCAACCGACGCAATGCTGACCTTCGCAAATGGGAAAACCGCAGGTGACAAACCTATAATTGTTGCATGAAATCAGTAGTTCCCATTCACAATGCCCCGAGGTAATATAATTGCATGCAAAACATCACACTCAAAAAGTCATTATTTGAATCTGGAATAATCGATTTATTTAAAGGTATGTCAGTTAAAACCTTGACAAGAAAAAACGTTGTTTTAATTATTAATTTGCTATATACAGGGATGGGCAAAAGTCTGGAACCAAGCTAATATCGTCTGTACCGTTAGTTCAATTTTTGTGAAAATTTGCATTAATATACAAGACTTCCTGGCGGATCTGATTAGCAAATACTCGTTCGACTGAGACTTCCGGTTTAATCGGAAATGATATCAACTTTTGTTTTTTAAATGGAACACTCTGTATATTTTTTAAGGTTTCGAAAGAGCGCTCTCTCTCAGGAATTCAATGATATAAAGATTTGATTCCTGCGATGTTAAACTACCACAAAAGGAATTTTTTAAATTTTTCTGTGAATATTTTTTCATCATGTGAACCTTGAAACAAAACTACAAAATAGAAACTAAAATTGAAAAATATGGTCAGAGTCAATGTTAATTAACTCAACATGACTCAATTAACAGAAAAAGTGTGAGTAAAAATACTCATTGATAATTGCTTTTAGTGACCGCATAAGAACACAGCACAAAGTTTACAATCTGTTTAATAACTTGCATCCAGATCGCAACCCTATATCTTGAAGTGTTGTAAGTAAGACTCAGAGAAGATATAATTTAACAGGAAGTGTTAGAAATTTAAGTAAAAGCGGACGATCGAATACTGCAACAACGAATAACACTGTTGCTGAGGATATTGGTCTCGAATTGGAAGAATTACCTCAAACATCAACCACAGTTATGGCGTTTATGATGTAAGTCGCAGATCGGTTTCGAGAGTATCTTCTCAGAGTCTTGCTTACAACTCTTCGAGATATAGGGTTGCGATCTGGATGCAAGTTATTAAACAGATTGCAAACTTCTTGTTGTGTTCTTATGTGGTCACCAAAACCAATAATCATCATCAGTATTTGTATTCGCTCTTTTTCTATTAATTGAGCCATATTGAGTTAACTGACATTGACTCTGCCAATATTATTCAATTTTAGTTTCTATTTTCCAATTATGTTTCATGGCTCACATGATAAAAAAATACCTAGAGAAAAATTTTAAAAATTGCCTATTGTGTAGTTTAACATCGCAGGAATTAATTTTTTATATCATTGAATTCCTGAGAGAGAGCTCTTTCGAAACCTTAAAAAATATATAGGATGTTCTATTTAAAAAACAAAAGTTGATATCATTTCCGGTTATACCGGAAGTCTCAGTCGAACGAGTATTTGTTAATCAGATCCGCCAGGAAGTCTTGTATATTAATGCAAATTTTCACAAAAATTGAACTAACGGTACAGATGATATTAGCATGGTTCCATACTTTTGCCCATCCCTGTATAAATAATCAGCGTAGACAGCAGGAGCTGATTAATGCCTGCTTTTAAAAGCCTCTATTGAACTATAATATATAAATAACGAAACTCATTATTAGGAGCTTTGGTGTTTTTAGGGGTCAAATAGTTTCAGCCGGTTTTCTTTTTGGCAATGGGGCGAAATGATCAGCTTGCGACTTTTCTCCGTTGCGTTTTGTTTCATCAAAATAAGATAAGCGCCCCCCCCCCAAAAAAAAAAACGCGCAAGGAGAAACCGTTCGTTTAACTGAGATCTTAAAAGTTGGTTTCGTTTGTTGCAAGTTTGTTAAATTAGTTGCCTATATTGTAAGGCTTTTTGTGATACCAGAACTAATAATAATTGACGGGGAAATAATTTACTGAAGCTGAGCAAATTGTTCACCTATCAATATCGAATTTCTCGATAATTAAATTGTACCGTCGATAACTAATTTTCAAGGTGTCAGAAACAGTAACTTCAAATTGGAAATTCAATATTTTACGCTTGATTAAACTCGGTTAAACTACGTTTGTTAACAATGTTTTTTTTTATTCGGAGGAAAAAATTCGTTCGAGTTCAAATGATAAAGATTTATTTTAACTACGTCTGTAGCCTGTAATATACCTACGTTGTAGGATAGTTCTGAAAGCATTCTAAAAGACGTCGTGTACGTAAACATCTCATTTTCTGTTCACGGTTGAATACCTTTTATGTTAAGGGGCATCGTTTGAAACCTGGTGACATTTGACCTTCGAACCTGTTGTATTTACACGAGCTTGAATTTTTCAAGTTCAATTCCAGATATAGATCTTTCTGTGTTTTCTGGAGCGTGTAAACGTAGAAGACGCGCAATTTTATTTTCCAATTCGCATCCAGCGATTATAAATAATTTTTAGAGCAAATAACAAGCAAGCGGCATGGAACTTCCACCGTCGTAGGTTCAGGATTATTATCTCCTGAAAATAGAAAAATAAATCGACGTCTCCCTTGACATTGAGTCGCTTACATCCAGCTTCACCTTTTCAAGATTAAGCCGGGAGAAAACGCAGGAAAACGAAGTGAAAATCTGCGACTTAAAGAAATGCAGAGATCAAAGTAATTTGTTTTTCTAGGTCAAAGTTATGCAAGGAGCAAAAAATTAATTATTTCATTTTGGCTTTACAAACGTATATAATTTCCAGTGCAAACTTAAATCTAGTTGCTGCATTTATGTAGATTAAAACCTGATTTATATTAATGAAATTCTCGTTAATAAATTTTAAATTACTTTGCATGTTATCAAAAATTTAAGCACATTTCTTACATTAATTTGGAACACGTGCTCGAAAACCTTGCGAAATTTCAAAACGTCAAAAGTAAACGCCGCGAGCATATATGCACAACAATTAACACATTTTTCGCCGTCTGGTCTTTTTAAAATCACGGTCATGGCGATCACAAATGAGAATTTATTAAATAAATAAAAGGAGGCACACGTTTATGACGTTCCGAAGAAAACGAAATTAAAAACATGTAAGTATTTAATCGTTATATTACATCTTTTGTACATTAAAAACTTGAAAAACTTGGAGGTCTTTCAAAAGGCAGTGTTAGCTTGTGGTGATTGGTAGTTACCTAGAATTTAAAAAAAATATAGTAAAATTTTAAGTAAATTCACGTGGATATACTCACCAGTAACCGCCGTGACCGCCATATCCTCCTCCGTATCTACCATATCCACTACCATATCCATAGCTGTAACCATAATCACCACCCCCATATCCTCCTCCTCCATATCCACCGACGGGGTAATAGTAACGTTCTACAACTCTCGAAGGTCCGTAACCTCCTCCGTAACCTCCGCCGTAACCTCCTCCATAACCACCTCCGTAACCACCACCAAAACTTCTGCCAATACCACCCAACGCAAGTCCTCCAATAGCTCCAGCTCCAAGAGCTCCAGCACCGAGAACTCCTGCACCAAGTCCTAAAGCTCCAACTCCACCAAGTAAGGCAGCCCTGCCAAAAAAAATTAACAATTTATTTTTAATTTAATGAATTAAATTTCAAAAAAATCCCGTGAGACGACGAACAAAGTTTTTCTCTTCTTTATTTAAAAGTGTATGTGCAGGTTTTTTTTTGGAAATTGAGAAAATTGAAGAAAAAAGTATGAATTCTGGGATTGTAAATCTTTGAAAATTGTAGCAACAATAAAACAACAATTTAGTTTTAATTTAATAAATTAAGTTAAGAAAAGTTCCCCCGTTTTCTTTTTTGTTTAAATCTATTACGTAGAGTTTTTGGGAGATGAGAAAATTGAAGGAAAAAGCATGTATTCTGGAGATTGTTAAACTATTGAAAATTGTAACAACAATAAAACAACAATTAGTTTTAATTTAATAAATTAAGTTAAGAAAAGTTCCCCCCTTTTTTTTGTTTAAATCAAAACTGGGCTAACTTTCATACTACGTAGAGTTTTTGGAAATTGAGAAAATTGAAGAAAAAAGCATACACTTCGGGGATTGTAAAATTTTTGAAAATTGTAACAACAATAAAACAGCAATAATAATATAATTAAATAAATTGTAACAACAATAAAACAGCAATAATAATATAATTTTCAAAAATTTTACAATCCCCAAAATTTCTCAATTTCCAAAAACTCTACGTAATATAAAATTTGGCTCAGTTTTGATTTGAACAAAAAAGAACGGGGGGAACTTTTCTTAACTTAATCTATTAAATTTTTAGTTTTAATTTAATAGATTAAGTTAAGAAAAGTTCCCCCTGTTCTTTTTTGTTTAAGTCAAAACTGGGCCAAATTTTATATTACATGGAGTTTTTGGAAATTGAGAAATTCTGGGGATTGTTGAATTTTTGAAAATTGCAACAATAAAACAATTTAGTTTTAATTTAATAAATTAAGTTAAGAAAAGTTCCCTTCGTTTTTTTTTTTTGTTTAAATTAAAACTGGGCTAAATTTTATATTACGTAGAGTTTTTGAAAATTGAGAAAATTGAAGGAAAAAGAACGAATTCTGAGGATTCTCTCCGAGGTTAGAAAACTTAAAACACATTTTGAAAATGATAAAAACAAATAAAATAACAAGAAACATTTCCGCAAGACAACAACCAATCAAAACTCTGTTTTTTTTTAATTTAAATCAAAATTTTGGTAAATTTTATATTACGTAAAGTTTTTGAAAATTGAAGGAAAAAGCGTGAACCTTCGTAGTACTCGAAAATTATTCGAAAGCCATTTTAGTTAATTTGAATTATTTTTGGAATCCAAAAAGATGTCGCAAACATCGAAGATTTCTGTCCGAATTATCTGGGTCAAAAAAATTGTGAATTTGTTCAAAATAAAATAATTAAAAAAAGTACAAACCCTCCAGCCAATTTTCCCAAAAGCAAACTTCGTTTTTCTCTTGGCACTTCAACTGGGACTAGTTCGGTGGCTTCCAGAGTCTGAGTTGCCTCTGGTTGTTCTTCGGCAAGAACGCAGGCTATCGCAAAAACAGCCGCGAAACAAAAAATAAAGCGGTGGTTCATTTTCACTTTCGTTTGGTCACGATATCACGAAAGCCAAACGTTACCATCTATATATACACATATACAGTTGAGGTTTCTCTTTCTAAAAATAATGTCTTTGTCGTCCAGCCTCGTCATGCTCGTATGCGTACGACACGCGGAAGAAAATTCCCTCCAGCGATAAACCAGGTGGCCAAATTTCCAACAAGGTCACACCTCACCCATCTTATTGCATAAACATCGATAATCAAGTTCACTATTAATACCAAGGTTAATGACTTATTCTTTCCAATTATAGCATGTTTAACATCTTCTATTTAAATAGTTACTTCACATGTATTAACTATTTGTCGAAGCAACGCAAAATTACTTTCTTATATAAATATGACAATAAGAAAGCGGATCTATGACTATACAAATTTTTACACAAATATTTGGCAACGTCTGATCCATCAAGGAAAAAAAAAGGTTCTAATTATACATTTTGTAGTCAAAATGCTAATATATGTATTAGTTGAAAATTCCCAGGAGAGAAGCAATAAAATTTAATTAATTTTTTTTGATTAATTTATTGTCATTTGACAAGTCATAATACAACTATAAGCAAATATTTTTAAATTACAATTTTGTTTACACAAAAGACGCAAATTTGTGGTACCGATAATGATGTTGATGAATTGATGATGAAGGAGTAGTTGTAGAAATATGCATTTAACTTTCCTAAAGGTTTAAATAACATTTTCAATTTCGTAATTAACAAGAAAAAAGGTGAATATTCTTTTCTTCCGGGCGATCGATATGTACGGGCGAGAAACTTTTACGATTAACCTTAGAATTGCGAAGGCGCGAGGACTAAAAAAATTCTCCCTATAGTCTAAGGCAGGGCTTCTCAAACTTTTCTACTTGGCGATCCCTTTTACCCCTGCAAATATTTTTGCGACCCTGAGTATAGAAGTCTATAAAGTAGGAATATGAATGAAAACATTTGTTTTACGAATATACTAATAATATTTTACCATGCCTTAGAGACAAAGAGAAATATTCATACTAATGAGCTGGGGGATGCTTGGTTGTTTTTACATAGTTTTGTTAAAATTTCTGCTACCCCCAAATTTAGTTACACGACCCACACTTTCAGAAGCCCTGGTTTAAGAATTTTAAAAGTTCGGATAAGGTAAAGGCAAACCACCTTTGCATACAGATTCATTGCACTTAAATTTATTATTTAGGGCCGTGAGCTCAACGCAGAAAATCCCCGAGTTCCTTACATAGTCCAGTTGAGTAATGGATTAGACCTGTTAAGGATCTAATCTAATAACGTTCCATTTACATTAGTTATTAGATTTTAAAAGCGAATCACGCATTATTCAAAACGTTGTTAAAATTACGCAACGTTAATCCGATCGGTTTCGATTTCGAAAATAAAATTAAAAAAAAAAAACGAAATCACCTTGATATTAGTAAATCATTTCACTGACTGATTTATTCTTTAAACTGGAAAATAAACCATGTCATTGCCACTTAACTCGACAGACAAATTGAGAAAAAGTGCCGCCTTGAAATGAAAATAAAAAATAACGAAGACAAAAGATCAAGTCCCAACATACATACACGTTCAATATTTATTCTGAGATCATTCAAGCGTATGTTTAATTCGAACAAATAAGAAGGCAAAACTCAATCGAATTCACCATACAAATCACGTTCTTCCTAGGATGTTTCTCTTATTGTTTAGTCATGAGAGTGTCATCCAAGATCATTTTGAATTAAATTTCAATGAGGAATTTTACGCCGACAAAACCCGGAATATAATGGTTTAATGGAAATTCTCGAATTCAACACGATCGATGCCTCCAAACCCTTTCCTGTTTCCGTCAAACCTATCACGTGCTAAATTTCATATCAAACACACGTCTATCGAAAATCAATTCTTTCCTAGAATATACCAAAATTTAGTTACTCGTCTTCAATTATTTTATAAATAAATGTATGATTAAAAGTATCATAAAAACATTCTTATATAATAAACTATTTTTCATCCACTATGTATTCTACAGGGAAATCATAAATTACTACAACCCACGTGACCAATTTGAATTAGGTTTTTTGTCTAGAAGTGGCAACACTGAGAAATGTGAGGTTACTGTTTTCCAATTAGCGTGTATTTGTCACTGACTTTCGTGGCTGTAGGTGTTCTGTTGTGTTTAACCCATTTCCGGCCAATGTTGCGTATACGCAACCCTAATTTTAATTTATTTTTTAATCATAATTAGACGTCCAATCACGAAAATCTAATTAGACATGATTTAATTAGGTATTCACATGTGCATAAAAAATTATTTATCGCATTTGATAAGTTATTCACTCCTGAAAAAAATTTTTGAAAATGATGTAATTATGGAATATAAGCAGATGTAAGAAAAAGTGATAAAAATTGGTAGATATGTTTAACAATTTAGCAAATTCGTCTTCTTGTTATTCGTTTGAGAGTGTATACTTGCGATATTTTGTATAAACTCATCAATAAAAAAATATCTTTCACAGAAAAAAACTTTGAAAAGATTGTGTTGCGTATACGCAACGTTGGCCGAATGTGCGAAGTCAGCGGGTAAATTCCTGTGGAAGAATATTTCGTTCGTTACACGTAAAGTTTCTTGTTCATTTTTTTTAAAGATTTCTTGCTTGCGAATTTTTATTATTATTTGATTGCTCTTGCTTTGTTGGAGTGGGTGTTTTCTAGTGTTACTACTTACAATGGCTGGAACTAAAATTTTAACACAAAAACAATTACAGGAAGCTTTAGAAGAAGTGTTATTAGAATTAGAAGAGAAAAGAAATGATGAGTTTATTTTTCTTTATTTTTGATGTGCTTGACATACAGTGCAATTATTTTAAAATAATTGCACTGTATGTATAATGAAACACAAAATATACTTTTGTATAATTTATATATTATTTTCTAAGTTGTGAATGCAGTCTTCCTGCCACCTGAAGTTGATAATCTTACAAATAAGGAAGATATAGATGTGGATATGATTACGTCGGAGGAAAATAAATAAAGAAATAGCTAGTATTTTTGAAATAGAAGTAAAACGTAGTACAATCGATTGATACAGTCGACTCTGAAAGTGATTCCGATAACGAACCTCTTTCTGTAATGCAGTCAAAATTACTTGTCCAACAAACCCAGGGAGTTACTTTACATTATATGGTGAAAAAAGATATGATACATAATCATCTAGTAGAATCGAATAAATTTTACAAGAGCTGAAAGGGAAGTTGGCAGGAAAGTCGCCATTAGAATTATTTTTTGTGTTTTTTGACGACGATCTGTTGACGATGATTGTCGATTACTCCCTACAATATGCAAGAAATAATTATATTTGAAGCCAAACAATTTATTTACTTAAAAATGTAATGTTCATTTACATTCAAGTTGTTTGTACCAGCTCCATAACTAAAGAATAGAGTTCATACGTTCGGCCAACGTTGCGTATACGCAACGTTGTTTATTTGCAAAAATTAATATTTATTTTGATTATTTTTTATTTCAGTGTCTCATTAATATTATTTTATCAACAAATATTCATAAAAATTAACAATTTTTCTTCTTTGTATATGCTTGGCCGGAAATGGGTTAACCACTTTAACCAAGCATTCCCAGATGCTGATGTAAATTACGATGCCTTTGTACATCGCAGGCATTACACCTTCCGAACGATTTAACACAGCACTACATTGTCACCAACAGAGTATAATGTATTGCCTATGCGGCGGGGTTACTTGGGTTGAAGGCATTTGTGATTTCCCTGTATATATAGAAGCAGAGAAAGAATGATGTCACTAAAACTGAATTGATTTTAATTAGGCCACCTATATATGTGTATTTATTTCTATCTATCAGTATACTTATTTTAAGAATTTAATTTTAATCTTTGTTTAGAAAAGTGTAAAATGAATAAGGCTTACATAAAATTCTGTACGTATGCAAGATATAAATAAAAATAAAGAAAAATTCAAAAGCAAACGATTTCACGTTAACACGTGTAAAAGTTTTCCACAAAAGTTTCCATTAGCGTTTCCAGCAATGCAAGAAAGTTATGCACGTACGTTGTATGCAAAGAATTTTTCAAAAGAACGATTTCAGATATCGTACGATGACACGTGCAAAAGTTTACAACTTCCTTACATTTCTCCTGAAAATTGGAGCGATTTGAGGCAATATTAAAACGTAAACGAAAGTTTGAAATTGAAACTTTGTTTAATTTTCTTCGTAATAAGATTTCCAAGAGAAAATAAACTTTCTCGGCGGTCTTTCGCCCACGAAAAAATAAAGAATCCCTCGGAGTCGGTAATTAAATAAGAATGGAAGTTTTAGGGGTTCTTGCATTTATATTTTTAGAATCAAGCTCCGAAACACGACAAATACCCAAAATGAACCTTGAAAAAAATAAGGTTTATGGTTTTAGAACGTCTGGCTAACGGAATTTTTCGACGCATATATGAATAATTACGTTATATGATTTTGATATTTTCAGAAACTAGTTCCATCCCGGATACAGGTGCCGAAATTACGCATACTATTTATTTATTTATTTACATTTTAAATGATTAGGCATATACGTCCGTCGATTCTTTTTCCCGCCAATAAGAAATACTATAATTTTTGACCTTTCCGTTTCTGGCTCAGACTTTAAAAATAAATTCTTAAAATATTGTGCTTGTGTAGGTGACATTTTTGATTAAATCTCTTCATATGAAAACAACAAAAAATTATAAATATTTAAGAAATTCAAATAGCTTTACATCATATATCATCCATAATCAATTTTAATCACTTTTAAATAAAGTAAATAAAAGAAGACGCAAAGTTTCTTAACTTTCGTCCTTAATAAAGGCCTGTAATTTAAATCCTCTTGTTCGAAATTACTTATTTGTTTGGTGAATTAAAAATTATTAACAAGTTTTAAAATTAAAGAAGAAAAGAATTGGTTACCCCTGGATAAAAAATATTGAATTAAAATGACGAGTGACTTTAACGATTGGTATTTAAATATCTTCGTTAGATTCTAAAAATAGCTTGTATAATTAACGATTATGTTATAAATTATAAATGAAAGTCCTCGAATCTAACGTATTCTCACACACTCGCAGTTTGTAATTAACTGTTTTAATTCCGCTCTCCTTTTCAATAAATAAAATCAATATTTACTATTCCTGGGGCGATAAACTACAGTTGTATTTTGCGTCAGGTCATGAACCCTGCAACCTTTATTGTGTGCACGGATTAAATCTAAGGTACGCGATTCCGTAATCCGTACTAATCCGTACAGAAATAGAAATATTCCTTGGAGAGGATGTCATCCCCCTGAATTTATATGTGCATTCATTACATTCTTTCGATGAATATCGTACATATTTTATTTTAATATGGGGTATAAATAACCATAGCAACGTTTAACGTAAAAATTCCTTTTTCAACTCACAATCAGACGAAATGGGCTTGGCATTAAAAATTAAAAGATGAAAGATCTAAAGACCCTTTTGAGGTTTTATTTTCCCGTCTAATTTGTTTCGTTATTTCAGACTAAAGGATAAATTCCACCTACAGACATCGGCAATGTAACGTTCAACTGATACCCTGAAGCTTCAAAGCAACTCACAAGAGAACAATATTTTCGTAATAAAAAGCATTACTAACCGTAAACTGTAATTTAATAAAAAAATATATAAATGCGAACAAATAATTTGAAATAACAATGCCAATACATTAGAAAAATATCGAATGAATTATATTAATTAATCTGGCCGAGTTTATTGTTTTCATGAAATTAACTACAAAATTAAAAAATAAAATGACATGGCAAACGTCAACTCTCTGCGTTTAAATAAATATGCAAGAAAATATGTCTGCCAGTTAATTTAACTTTTACTTTATTTCAATAATGTAGAATACGGATTACTCAACTTAAAGCGCAGTGGCGGCCTTAGGGGCGGACGAATCGGGGCCCCGCGCTTGCAAGGGCCTCGTGCCACTTCACAATGTACATATGAAAATACACTGTTAATTTGAAATTTGTTTAATTTAGATAAATTACATTTATTACACTTTTACTTTATTTTGTTTAATATCTTTTTGTTTTTTACAATGCGAAACATACCTTTATATTATTAGCAATAAATTTTAGTGAATTATTATAGGTCTGTTCCTGCAACGTTCTGGACTAGTTTAAAACTGTCAAATATATTCGCCCATCGAATTAATCACCGCTTTGAAGAACTACCTTAAATGTGAAACTTTGATCGGCGCATGCTTCTGACGTTTCGAACCAGTCAGGGACTGCTGCAGAAACAGACCTTCTGATTTCCCTAGAATAATGATGTAGAGAAATTTTCTTATTATTGGCAACCCTTTCCTGTACACATCGGCGAATATAATTTTTGTTCCTAGTAGTATCAGTGTTACCAGCGCGTAAAACGTAGAAATCTCTCAAGAGTAGTCAAAAAAATCTCTTTTCAACCTAACTTCAATCCGTTGCTAGATTCACGAATAAATTTTAAAAAATATATAAAAATTCATAGTTAAAGAAAAACAAATACGGCCGATTTATATAGTGCAATTCAATTGAGTAATAATACGCAAATTATTTTTAAAAAAATTGAAAAGAATGGCGACAAAACAAAGAAAACAAAATAATAAAAATTCAAAAAATAAACAATAAAATTAAAAAATAATAATGAAAACAAAAGACAATCGATTTTACGATGTAGTTTAATAGATTAATAATTTTAATTAAAAAGAAAAAATGAAAAGAACGGTGAAAAAGCAAAGAAAACGAAATAATAAATTTTTAAAAAATACGAAACAATAAAATTTAAAAAGTAATTAAAACAAAAGACAATGGATTAGCAGCACAATTCAGTAGATTAATAAATTAGAAAAAAAGGCTGTTCGGGAGGAAAAGTGGCAAAACAAAGAAAGCAAATGAACAAAATTTAAAAATATATAGGTATAACAATAATGTATAAAAAAAACAAAAACAAGAGACAATAGATTTAAGAACACAATTCAGCAGATTCATAAATTAAAAAAAAAACAACTGTAAACAAACAGTGATAAAACAAAGAATTATTTGTCTTCCATATGGTCAACAGATTATAAAAGAAACTGCATCCCTCGTAAAAACTGTTATGTCTTACAACAACATAATTAATTTTTTGTCATCGTCCAAAATTTAAACTTTGCTCAATGGATGGTGGTTTTCCAATATAACCCGGCAATACCTAGTGAATCACCCTCGTAGAAACAAATGAACAGTAGACTATCGGCAAGTTGCATCAGATGGCGCTGTTGAATGTCTTACTTTAACGCAATAAATGAGTTTTAAAAATATACTCAAGGGTAATTTTGATAGAAAATTTGTGGAACGTACAGTGAAACTCCTGAAGGTTTTAGAAAACATAACCCAGCAATCAAATCAGAAATAACTTCGTATTCTTATAAAATACTGAAAGCACGGAATTAGAATGGGTTGCCTATTTTTAATTTTGAAGGCGTCACAATTTAACACCACGTATAATTATTTTGAAAATAAGTTTTCGGCGAGAAATTAGTGTTACCATCAGGGTTGGGACGTAGAAAATAAGATGTATAAATACCTATTAATTATGCGTAAATTTTGTAATTACCTACGTCGTGAAAAATGAATTAACCACTTTAAAAACTACATTGTTTTCTACTTCTTCATTTTAAGGTTATAATTAATTATTTATACACAATCTAATATATGTTTTGATGTAAAATGGATAAAATTGTTGTATACAAAAATTAAAAAACCTGAAACACGCAATATTTATTTGTTGACATAAACTACGTCGAATAAAAATTACATTTAACTACGTCCAGACGTAATCTAATGTAGAAAATATTTTTTACACGTAGTTTTCCCAACCCTAGTTGCCATCCTTACGCGAAGGACCTCTTATAAATCTCACACCTGCAACTATTAAAGTCGCCTCTGTTAAAGCGTTACCCATTTTACACATATTTAATTTTAAAATATACGAAAAACGCGAGGAAACATAGTAGTAGGTATCTATGAAAAAACATGATTTTAAAATGTTATGAAACATGTATTTTTATACTATTTTGGTTTTTCTGCGTCGTTTTGTAATTAAAATATAGGAAAATTTTGTTTTGTTATGTGTCGGTTGTTGGCATTAGACATTGGTTGGCGGTTAACACGTTAGTCAGAAATGATTGACGCGATACTTTCTCTAAAATTTTCAAATGCCCCGCTACGGTAAAACCGTTCCTTCGCCATTTACGGACGGAAAATGATATTATTTACAGGATTCTACTCGCATTAATCGCATCGGAATCTGTAAAGGAAAAAGCGTCATTCGAATTGTGCATTTGAAATACAGATTTGTTTTGTCAAAAAAGACCGACAAGGTGCCAAAATAAAGAACGTCGAGTAACGAGACCTGAAAAGACTTTCATGCCGTGACAGTCAAAAACGTCGGACAATGAGAAAATACAATTTTGAGCTTGGCGATGAAAGTGTTAAAATAATTTGTCAGATGTCAGTTTCTAGATTATGTTTATAATTTGAAATGCGAACAGATACAGGTAATATCAAATAAATGTCAATTTGGATGTTATTTTTGTAATTTGAAGTGCCTACATACGTTATCGCCAATCTAATAAAATAAAATTTCGGTTGCGTTAATGAGCTACTTTTATGAAACCCAAAGGACTTTCATAATGTAGTCATTAAAGCGGCAAAATAGAAGATTAAAATATAAGCACAAGAAATGTAATCGATTTTAATTACAATTTGTTGGAATATGTCACAAAACAACGTTTTCGATGGATTGCACTAGTGCGCACTCAGAATACCTTCATCTCGTGTTATTACATGAGGTTAAAAGAAGATGCAAATACTGAGTGCAACCAATCGATGAATCGAAAACGCTAGAAGTCAAAGAAAAATACGATGTCAGAATTAAAAAAGAACGTTAATAAGCATAAGCATTAATTAATTTTCATAAATCAACATTTAAGATAAGGAAAACAATAATTACATATATTAAACTGATATATTTTTTATAATAATGATGTGGAACTTAAATTAATAAAACTGAATTAAGTTAAATGTTATAAAGTAAATAAGAAAAAAAATCTAAAATTGTGATTATTGAAAGGTAAAAAATATAAAACCACATATTTGAAAATATTTGTATTTTTCAATCAGAAAAATTAATTCATCAGTTGATACATGATTTTACAAAGAAACGTAAAAAGATCAGTACAAATTGAAAATATCATATTTAAATTTTGTTAAAAGCAGCAATATCAACGCTCTGCACCTGAAAAATAAACAAATACATTTTAGGCAGTTCAACTTCACAGAGTTTATTATCTTACATAGTCTTCGATTTGTTCAATCTGTTCCTGCAGGAGGTCCACAGATACTTTATCATCTTCGATGACGCAATTAATCTGAAGTTTATGAATTCCAAATGCAATAGGAACCAGTTTAGCTATAAATAAAAAACAAAGAGGTTATTGATTCTGTATGTAATGTTATATGTCTTACAGGCTCCCCATAAAAGGCCATCCATTTGAATCTTACGAACGTTTTCTTCTGTTATTTTCATGTCTGTAGTATCATCCCACGGTTTTATATCCAAAATTATACTAGATTTTGCGATGAGTGCTGGCTCTAAATTAATAAAACGAATTAATAAACTTGGGGTATTCAATTGTAAACTTACTTTTAGATGCTTTCGATTCATACGCAGCGAGCCTTTCCTTTCTAAGCGCGGCAGCGGCTTCGTTCTCTTCTTCAGATTCTGATCCAAAAAGATCTACATCGTCATCATCATCTTCTTCTTCCATTCGTTTAGGGACTTCTTCTAAATTAAGGCTGCTCGTTCTAGTTCGCTGAGTGATGTGCTTCTCGAGAGAAGACAGGCGGGAATCAAATCTATTTAGCTGTTCTTGTATACCAGAAACGACTGAAAAAATTTACGGTGTTATTGTCAAACACCGTTAAATTCACACTTACTTTTTTGGAATTCGACGAACTTCTTTTCTAAGAATTTTATTGCGCCTGGATCGACCGATGGTATATCAGCTGGCTGTTGAAAGCAAAGATATGAACATGCTTTTTAAAATATAACAAAATATGCAAGTATTAAACATATTTCATGCGTTATGTAATTTTATCTGTGTGAGTAAAGAAACTGCAAGAAAGGTTAATAACTTCAGCAGAAAAAAAAAAAATCAAGCGTATGGGCAGATTTGAGTGACATGCAGAAGCGTGTGAATGAAGAAAAAATGAAGCAGAGACAGATTTACTCACTCCGAAATTGTCTCTAATTTGAATTAACCGCTGTCTCGCCTTAGCAACTTCATCAGCCAAAGGAGTTAAGGTTACCTACACCAAAATTAATTCAATGAAAACCTACACACACGAAACCCAATAATGTCGGTGATTCCTACCTTCGAAACATTCTCGTAATACTTCCTCTCAGCTTCCTCATACAACTGTCTGTCAGTCCAAACTTTTTCGTAGGCTAAGGGGGAAGTCATTTTCCTGAAACGTAAACGTGGTTAATATAAATGGAAACGTGGACCCCAATAGGTTAGGTTAAGATTAAACAGATTACATAAAGTACTCAATCTCAAAAATATATCGAGATTAAATAGCTTTCGATAATCCAAGTGAATACTTTCAACATTTACTTAAAAGAACTCATTATTTACCTGCCTTGAATTTCGAAACGTTAACGTCAAGAAACCATATGCAAAAGAGAGTATAGTTTCAAATCTTATACGTTGGCAGCACTGCGTAGCTGGACATAAGTACAGTACAAATTAAATAAAATTGAATTTCTTTAGAGTCCTGTAGAAAATATTAAGAAACTTAAGCAAAAATTAAATAAGTAACATAAAAATTACGTTAAAAAAACAAAAAAAAAATTGAACTCGCATTGCCAACTGTTAAAAACAGAATTTCCTATTGCGTTTCATTTTAAATAAAAAATGTAATTGAACTTTCATTATTGTAAATCAAAAACAAAACGTCGTTTAAAATGACAAAATAAACATTACGCTGTAAGTAATAGTTTCCTATGAAATATTTATTAACAAATTATCATATTTTCATACGTAATCCGACACGTTTCTGAATCTGTGAAAGGTCTTTAAACCGCGACATTTACATGTCTGCAGCGCAAAAGGAAGTAATTCATGTATATTAAAACGAAGGGGTGTCGGATTTGACCACAGTATAAACAACTAATGTTTCACTTCACAATTACAGTAATGTAACAGCAAATACTTACTTAATTTAACAGAAGTTTGAACATTAAATCACGCTGGTTGTAAATAAATGGATTCAAATAATATCAAGAACAGCTGGTAAGATTGAAATTACATATGTAACGCAAATATTTTCATACAAAGTAGGAAAACAAACACATAGGTCACAACAAATCAGCGAAAGGTTATCATTAATCCTGACTAATAGTGACACACATTCATAATCACATGACGGAGATAATTCATAGTTGACCTGAAACTATAGAATGCAACAGTCTTTGTTTAAGTACAACAACGCTTGCGTGTAATAAAAATAGGAAAAAAAAATTTCGAATTTGCCGCGTTTTAAAAATCCACCAATACGCGAGAGTTGTCACTTTCCATCGGGGGGGAACGTCACTTCTGTGACAGAAAGTTGTTTAAAGCATTGAAAAATGACATTAATGTAAATTTATCGACGTATTTATATAATAAAGAGCTGTGATTTTAGTACCTTTTACTCAAAAATAGTATTACGTGTAAGACTATTGTTGTGGTTATGTTTCAGGTATGTCAACACATCTTTGTTATGTATTGCAGTTAATTTTTATTATTAATTTATTTGCTAAACACCAACGAAATAATGTCTCTCCATATTAAATATTCTTGTAATGAGTCTTTATTGCTATCAAGAATATAAATACAGCTGGCATTTTATCAAAGATGTTTCATTGTATGTATGTACGTACATAAACCATAGTTAATTATTTGTCATTCCACCTCCTTATTTGATATTTTTTCCAGCGCCCGAACAGTTGACATAATGGAATCAAGTTCTCGCCATTTAATAAGCGATGAATATACCGAGGTGTATCAACGGTTACCTTTAAAATTACAGTTAGCGTACGGAGTTGGGCATGTACTTAATGATGTTTGTGCTTCCATGTGGTTCACATATCTCTTAGTTTTCTTCCATTTGGTTTTACAATTTAGTAATTGGGAAGCTGGTTTTGTTTTACTTGTTGGACAGGTAAGTTTTAGGACCCCCGAGTTTATGTGGTGATTAATTTTTTTTTTTGGTAGATTGCTGATGCGATAGCCACACCTTTCGTTGGATTCCATTCCGACCAAGCAGATAATTTTTGGTTTTGCCATTATGGTAGGCGGAAAATGTGGCACTTGTTTGGTAAATAACTTTTACCGTTTCTCGTTTCTCTTTAATGGAAAAACCGTTTTTAGGTACACTATGTGTAATTGGTGCCTTCCCTTTTATATTTTCTCCTTGCATCAACTGTGAGAAAAGCAGTCCTAGAGCTCAGTTATTTTATTATTGCGTATTTGTTGTTATTTTTCAATTCGGATGGGCTGCCGTACAGATTTCACACTTGTCTTTAATACCTGAGCTGACGCCGAATGAACATGACAGAACGAAGCTCACGGCAATTAGGTAAAATTATCAGAAGCAAAATTGTGGAGTTTATTTTCGTAGTTGTTTTGTAGGTATAGCTTTACTGTGATATCTAATTTGTTGGTATACATAATAACTTGGCTTGTGCTTCACATCGGCACAGGAAGCGAATCTCAAATTGGACCTGATGATGCTTCAAAATTTCAAAATGTCGTTTGGTTTGGACTCGGATTTGGTATATTCTGTTCCATAATTTTCCATGCGTTCGTGAAGGAAAGCAACACTTACACTGGTAATGACGTACGTGGAGGACAATTACGTACCAGCGTTAGTGACTTACTTTGTAGCAAGGAAATTTACCAGGTATTTCCTAATTTTCTACTTCGTTAATTATGTTATATACGTCGTGTTATTATTTTTAGGTTGCAGTTGTGTACATGTCCACTAGACTTTTTGTTAATCTAAGTCAAGTATTTATACCTCTCTATCTTCATGAAACGCTCAATATGGCCGCGAGTGCTTTAGCTTTGATCCCGTTAATTATGTTTATCGGAAGTTTCGCAACATCCATGACTATCGAGACTTTAAATCGCAGTTTCGGACGAAGGGTACGTGTAAACTCGCTACTTTTCGTTAGTAATCACATCTATTTTAGTTTTCCTATATACTAGGAACTGTCTTAGGGCTAGCTGCGTGTCTGTGGGTTAGATTGGGATCCGGCGTATCTTTCGTTGAGTATCAGATTTACGTTGTAGCAATCTTGTTTGGTATGATATTTACCGTAGTTATTTCTAACTTCATATAAATACTTGTAATTTATTTTTAGGTGCTGGTGGTTCAATTATTTTGGTGACGAGCTTGGGGATTACGGCCGATTTGATTGGTGATAAAACTGGAAGCGGGGCATTTGTGTACGGCATAATGAGCTTTTGTGACAAACTAGCGAATGGATTAGCCGTAGTTATAATTCAAGACTTGTATGTTGCACTCGAATTGTAAATTAGTTTAAATTCACTTTGTTTTTTACTCCAGGCATTCAGATAGTGTTGTAACAACCTACTACCGAGATGTGATTACCTACGTGTGTGGTTCATCCGCTATATTAGGGAGCCTAGCTGTGATATCTCTAATAAAACGTATAAGAGGTAGGTAGGTAGGGTTTAGCTAACAGATTTGTTGCGTATGAAATGTAATTTGTTTACAGACGATAGAATCACATACACGACAGTTCCCAACTACAGCAGTATTAACACTGATAATGGACACGTGTACGACGATCACGTTCAATCTGCTTTAATATCTTGATTGTTGTAATAGCAAATTTTTTTAATTGATAAGATTATCTGTATTTTATTATAACGAAGCTGTAATAATATTTTTGTACATGTTAAACTCAATATAACATTTATTAACTGTTAAACGTGTTTTACTGACAAATTTATGAAATAAATGGTTTTCCACCAAACACTGAATTTTGATGAAATATGTATAATGTGTGCGTGGTATTTTATTACAGATTTATGACGCCAATGCTACGGAGATTTATCTTTAACTTAAGTTTAAAAAATTCACTTTACCGTTTACATTTGGAGTTATCCATTGAAAACTGTATTTTATTATTCACTAAGCCTGTAAAGAGATTTAAAACAACTACATGAACACTGCTTTGTAATTTTCACAAAAAAACAACATTATTAAAATGCCCCCTTCAAATTCCAATAACTAGTTTTGAGGTTAGGTTTGACAAATATAACCAAGTACTGCAACGGTCAATTTCATGCATAAACTTCGATTATTTCCACGTTACCTAGTATTTCGCAGTGATTTAAAGTCTGGGAAAACTCTTACATAATCGTATTTAATTGTATTTACGATTTAAAAACCTCAAAACTGATTTCAACGCTACCAACTGTTGAACGGGAAATTCCTAAAATGAATTGTGCCGGAGGATTGCAGTACTCCCGGTTTAATTCAATAAAACAATTGCGCGCGGCTAATTGGGTGACCTACATAAATTCCAGGAAGTGGCGTGCGAATCAATGGGGTTGTAGTAGTTTTGCGTGTGACGTCAGCACGGAATCCCCTTTCGTAGTAGAATTTTAAAGCAGTATTTAAAGAATGATTTTCAGGAGATTTTCACGGGGTAAAAAGCTCAAATTTTGTATACGTATTATTAAAGGGCAAGGAAACGTTGTGATCGTAAAAATAAGAATTATTTTTATCCGGTTCGAAAATTCAGGTCCCGAAAACTATAAAAATAAATTCATTCGTATCATTTTTTGAGACAAAAATGTTAAATATTTACCTTATTATACGTTTCAGCTAAATCTATTATACCGTAATTTTTTGAATGCAGATATTGCATGCTGTTTATGCTAATCCTTTTCTGATGCGTTGCACATTATTAGGGATTGGAATTTTTAATTTTGCTGGGTTAAATTCGAACAAGGCAGCAACGTGCGCGTGTTCATTAAAGCTGGATTAATATAATCAAGCAATTGACCTTGTTCTTACAGGTAGTTCTTTGTAGAGGGCCGTTTCTGAAAGAGGATTTTATAAAATGGTAGCATAGAGGACTGCTTAAAGTAAAATAATTACGTTGCCACCACCTCGTAAAACGAGGAAAATATTGAAAAAAGTCGAATGGAAAATCTACATATGATTTTACGTGGTTATATCTTACAACACAATTCATATTTCTCTTCGGGAGGGTTCTTCTAGATTCAAGGCTGTTATACAAGCTTTAGTGAATGTGACTGTAAATGAATTTGATTATTAATTATTAGAGGGGGGCTTTGCTTAGTATTAGTGACTGTCGTAAACAGATTTCGATAACATGGCAAAAATTTGCAAAGGCAAAAAATCGCCGGAGAAATGCAGGAGAAAAAGACTGGCCCCAAAATGCATTAACACTTAACAAAGGTAACAAGTAGGTACAATCATTTACATTCATCCAAGGAGACTCAGCCCTTTGGACCCTCCACAAAACAATTATTAATTTAGAGATTAGTTTTACCTTCAATTTACTCACGCAGTTAAAAAACACTAGGTATCAATAACTTAATCATTAAAGTAAAAGAGATTACTCGAGGAACTAGTAAACCAGTTTTTATTTTTTGAAAATAAGAAATATGAAAGACTCTTTATTAAAGTCAAAAGTAATCACATTAAAAAAATAAATAATATTAAAGTAAGAGAATTGGAATCAAACAAAGCTACCAATTTACAAATGGATTCCTCGAATAACTTCGATCAAAATAAATGGTTAGTTAACACAACAGATGTTCAACTGCCTGGATCAGTGGTTGAAATTTTAAAACTGGGACCCAAATTCAGTCTTGAGAATAACCACCGTAATATTGCCTTTGTCTCAGAATTGATTTCAAACTTTGAACATCTAGAAGAGGAAGATAAAAATAACTTTAGATTAGATTTTTGCAATAGTTTAAGAAAAACAAATGTAACGGTCAACAATCAAAACAACCCTTGTCGCAAAGAACTTTTGATTACAAACGCTGACAAAGGAAACGTATCTAACTGTGATTATGACTAAAAATGAATACACCAGTAAGATGAACATGCTACTCAAGGATAAATTGACTCATTCTAACGTGATCAAAAACCATACTAACATCATACAAACAAAAATGAACAGTTTGATTAAGGAGTGGTCAAATTCAAAGAACATTGATCATGTTACCTCAAGGGAACTACAATATACCAATGGAAATGGGTTCCCCTCTTAGTCTGATAGTAGCAGAAATAGTCATGGAACATGTTGAAATGGAAATTTTAAAATCCCTCTACACAAAACCAATTTTGTACAAAAGGTATGTGGATGACATCCTACTAATTTTACCTACCTCTCAGATCAATCAAGTACTCAATAAATTCAATGAGTTTCATCCTCATGCACCTAAAATTCACGTTAGAAATAGAAAAGATAACATGATCAGTTTTTTAGACATACTAATAATTAATAATAAAAGAACCCAATGGGAAAATTCAAACCAACTGGTGTAGAAAATCGACTTGGTCGGGTAGATATCTCAACTTAATTCTAACCACCCCAAAAATCAGAAAATTTCTGTCATCACCAGTCTTGTAGGCAGAGCCATTTACTTTCAAGTAAGATTTACGACAAAGAGAATTTACAGTTGATAAAACATATTTTGCATGCAAATAATTTTCCTACACAATTAATTAATTCAGTCATCAAAAGTAGAGTCTGAAAAATTAAAAACGACAGTAATAATCACTTCTTCAACAACACTGAAGATCAAATCGACCCCAACTTGAAATCAAATGTCATCTATAAAGTAGACTGTCTTGACTGTGATAGGTCAAACCAAAAACCATGTAAAAGCCAGAATGTACAACCATAAATATAGTATAAAAAATAATAACGTGGAATACTCCATGTTATCTAACCACGCATTAAACAATTTACATAGTTTTAATTAAGTAATAATAATAAGTAAATTAAAAGACATATGCGTTGATAAAGTAGCATAAATTCAAAAATCATTTTTTCACAGAACTCCAAAATATTTGCTTGACAAGTACATACAAATGACCTGAAGTAAATTATTCCGTACAAATTGGATAAAATAAGGATAATATTCTGAACAGCTGTTTTGACAAGTAAACAAATAAATCAACTACTATTCGAATCTCCGTGTTAACAATTTTTTCTTTAATTTTAATTTAAATTGTATTGCAAATAAAGTTTATTCCCACAAGCAACGTGTCCGTCATAAAAATTCCTGCATCTTTTTATGATCCAATATTACGTGTTACTCTTCCCTTACATTTTAATAAGTCAGTGTTCTATAAGTCGTTTATTCGGTTTATTTATGATGTTTGAATAATAATATACTTTGGTAATAACAAAGAAATGGTGATGAAACCACAATTTAAAACATTATAATCAGTAAACACATTTGTAATCTGTTTGGTTCGTTAATTATTCGATAAGGTGGTTTTTTGTGCGCCGTTCAATGAGAAACATATTATTAGCACACGTTTGCACAAAGCGACGAAATTACCTGTCGTATATTACTGTTCGCTTCGATGTAAGTATTTCACATTTGGACACCTTTTGATTTTAATTAATTCCGTAGCAGTTAATACACTTGTGCATTCATCATCAGCTGTGCAGCTGTGTTTCACGGTCAAGTTTTACAACTGAACGACTCTGATTATCTGCGTAACATTATAAATGTTTATTGCATGCTTTCAAGAATGTAAACTTCCAGTTCTCGTCTTATACATGGGTGAGATTTTAATTAATTATAATTTATTGTATAGAATTTCTTAAACATATTTCCCGTTTTCTTTCATCCGTATTTTTTGTCGGTCTATTCAAGAAACACGTGACAAAAGGCATTTAGGTATTTAGATGGGACAGGAATTTATTTCACACGATTTTTAGTAAATTTTACCAAATCATGTGTCATTTTGCAAGGAAGTCTGTTGTATTAATTACTTAGCATAATAAATTTCAACCCCTACGTTACAAAAGCTCCACCAAAATTTAGTTGTTAACATAACAAATGTAGTTTTCGATAAATCTGGGCCTCTAAGAGACGCTAAAATTTAAAGAAAGGAATTTTTCGACTCTGTAGAGATTTAGCTTAGCTTGTGTAATGTAGAGGTTGCAATTTACCTCTACTCCCTGTATTACACAAGCTGCACTAAACTCTAATTGTTAACGTAGTTTTCGGTAAATCTGATCCTCTACATTAGACAAGAGGGACTAAAATTGAATTAATTTTTCTCGTAAGTGTAATTTTCTGTTAAATAAATGTAGTTTTTAGAATATAGAGGTTTGGTTCCTATAAGATAGAGGTTGTAATTTAGTGTGGTGATGTAGATTTTAAATTTTGAAGTGATGGTGATCTAGAATTAGAAGATAGGGTTGGATTCAGTGTGGATTCTGAGTGGTAGACGTCGCTAATTGTTGTGGATGAGATTTGAAAAGGGGGCGTCGATTATTTTCACGAAGAAAGCGACGCTAGGCGTCCACCGACTGGTCCATCGCGCAGAATCTTTATCTCATGCGGATTCTGCGTTGGACCAATATTCGCAAGTATTGTACTAGTAAGAGATAAAATTGCTGGCAGTTGTGTACAAACCGTTAGCACGTGTACGCGGCTTCGATTTGAAAACACGCATACGGTAAGTTGAAACCACTTAGAAAAATGTTATTCATATTAATTTGTAGGAAAATAGTTAGGAGCTATGGGAAAATTTTTTTTTGGCGAAACAAATTATGAACGGCCGTAATTTTTGCTTGCTTAGCACGGTCTCCGTGTTATTAGTACCACATATGAGATGATGACATTAAAATTGTGTTGTGATTCCTGAATTTGAGTTGGAAAATTTTGTTCTTGTTAATTTTGCTCCGGAATGAGTCGTTTTAAACTCGTAATGACCAATGAAACATTAAACTAACTTGGGAGGTGCTAGTTTGAAAAGTTTAATTACCCCGGAAAGTTAAAACTGGATTGTCATGAATTTTTCCGTCTGCTTTATATGCTTATATGTGCACATTCTCTTTAATGTATTAAACCATAAAGTCTAGAATATTTAGCGCTATGAAACCGGCGGACAAGAATTACTACCATCATATCCCACATCCACTCCGATAAAGTCTTTTTACGTTTTATATTTTGGCTACCTCGCAACATTTTGCTTGGCCAAATTTTTTCACGTCACAATATATTTGAACAGGTCCTTTCAAAGCAAAACAATGGAATATATGGAAACTTTTTCACAAGTTCTTTCCTAAATACTATGAGTGGGGTCAGTTCCTTGCAAACTTCTTTCGGTTTAATGGAATGAAACGAGTTTCTTTTTCCATCTCACCTTATTGCACTCCATGACCATTCTTTACATTTTCTGTCCAATTTTCTAAATGTAAGGTATCGAACGTCTTTTATGTAATCAATTTTTTTAAACAAATTTTTCTTCAAATAGTAATAGTTTTCGAATGTTCTTCGCTTTAAGAGAAATTTGTAGAATTGACACTTACGGAAGCAATTCCGTAAATTATCGAGTAGCCGACCCTAAACCGGATTTTTCTCTAAAGATTTTAGAACGTCTTGTCGCCTTTTTATCTGCACGTCTCTTTCACCGATACTGTCATCGGGGGGATTAACTTTATTACTATTTCAGCGTATGTTCCCGAAAATGCGAGGATTTGAAACGAGTTTAGGCCCGTTGAAAATAGCGTGTACCCTAATTTTGTTTTTATGGAAATTGAGTGAGCAATTAAATCCCCAGAACGACTTCGAACTTTGCGTAAAGCTTTGTATACAATTCGTAAGAATTCGATTCGAAAATGTCGCGACAACTTTCTATTAACTTGAACTTTTTCGCCACGTTTTTAATTATGTCGGATTTCTGCGAGCTTTGCAAGAAGAATCGCAGCTGTTTACCGTAAAAATCGAGCCCCAAGAAACGAATAAATTTATTTGGGGGGATGAATATGAAATGACTGAATTTAGCATAATATGTGAATGTTCCGAACGGGAATAAGCTGGACTATTTTATGTGCACTGTGTGCACAGAACTAGGTCACATTATATTATGTCCATTCTTTGACTCCGACAAAGTCTGAGCTCTCTACCAAAGGCTTTCGTTTCATCTGTTCAACCAAATACTTATTTTTCTATTGCACATATTTTATTCCAATTGAAAAATAAAACTCGGAATTTACGTTCTAGAAACGCTTCAAAGTGAAATTAACTAAAACGACGATTTAAAAATTTGTTGTTTGTAATTTAAACAGTTTTGCATAAACCACAAAGAGAATTGCTAATTTAGTAAAAACAAAGTTAGTCCTGTTTTCTACGTAATTGCCGGGAGTAAACGTTTATTTTCAGTCATTCGTTTCAGGATTGCCGAGAGCAAACAAACGTCTTTCATATTATTGCATAAGCTTATATGAGATTTATCTCGAAAATTTTATAAACGCACGTTATTGACTTTAAAGGGCCGTTGTTTATATTTGCGGCGTTTCCGTTAATAAAATTATGAAAAAAGTGGAACGGCACTGTTTAATTTTCAAACACAAACATCATCGGTACATAAACAAAACAAATACGTATTTGATTGCGTGGCATGTTTTATTTTGCAAATATTAAATGGCGTAGTTGCTGACTCTGGGCGTGAAAAGATTTTTAACTGGCTTCGTCAAGTTCAAGCTCTAAGGTTGTCGAGCTAAAACCGCTTAATTCAACGTTAAACAGGTGTAATGGCAGGAAAGCTAAGAGAATTTAGCAAATTCTGATGCCGTGTCACGACGTAAATGGTATCATCTCTTTTATCATTTCCCGATTTAGTTCGATATAGAACGGCGAAGCCACGAGGGTAGAATTAATGCATTAGATGTATCTTTCCCCTTCACAAAAAGCTTCCCGATTCACTCCTTACAAACTCATCTGCTTCCAACAATATCAGCTGGCTGAAACAATATTCCCTTCCGATTTATTATCTACAAATGTTTCCACTTTTCTTTATTGTTGACTGTCTTCAAGTTATTCCATTGATCTCTTTATTTATTTTCGTCATATTCAAACGTTTCACAAAAATAAATTGGAAAATATGAAATGAATAAATTTAATTTTCTTTGCGAAACAATTCTGCCGGGTATTTTTTTTAAATAAAAGCTTCTTTTTGAAAAAGCAATTTCTTTTGATTTGTTCATCCTTATATCGCTCGTTTATTAATAACAGCGTATCAAAATTGATTTCACCACAATAAAACTGCGGAAAATCTACAAAAATATTCGACAACGTTCAATTAAACCGAACAAAATTTGATTATCACCCCCCTCCCCCCACCTCGCTAAACACATCACATAACTACATTCTGGTTTTGCAAAGTACCTCTTGTGTTTACGTCAACACAATCAGAATTGATGGTAGAAATTTTTCAAATTTAATTATTTAAACAATACGCTTCGCTTATTGCACGTTGTTCCAGGATTGTATATTGCATACCTATATTCCTGTCGATGTGAAATGAAATAAATATTTTCCGGAATTATCCGCGTTTTATTATTTAAAAAAAAGTTTTTGGGGAAACCTGCTTCGTAATGAGATAATTACGACGTGCCAAACAAGGTCGATAAAGTCGGTGCGTTAATTAGGTAATTATAAGTATCCGGCAAAATTTTATTCTCTACCCCTTCCCGAATTTAATTACGAAATTTAATCGGCACTCTATCACTTTCGTTGAAGTTGTGTGGCCCGAAGATTGAAAAATCCGCTTGATTTTGGTTATTGAGCGTGCATTTTCGTTTCAATTAGGGTTTAATTAATTTTTTTTTAAACCTACCGTGTGTTTGTTATTTTTGCATTTCGCTTTATTGATTAGTGCTTTTTGAATACGTGCGAGCGCACTGGGATTAGATATATAAAATGCTAAAATTTTTCACAGGTTTAACATTGTTTCATAATGGTAACGCCGCATATAAATTACATGTCACGCGCAGCTTTATATATTTTTACATATATGTAGTATACTAGTGTGTCTGCGAAAGCCCTTGTAGGATTAGGATTTGTTTGTTCTAGGATAGTAATGCGCTTTTCTGACGGACGTTTCAAAATGCAGCTAGGAATTTTTGGTGTGAAGCTTTTCTCGTCGTGCAAGTTTAATGGACGATTGTAAATTTGTCTTGCATTCATTCTTGCGATGTAATGGTTTTAGAAACTATCAAACATTGACTGAAACTGAATTGGTAACTACACTATTATAAAACGAGCACTTAGTTAATTATCCAGGCCATCACAATAGCACCCCGGGAAGATGCTGAGTGCAGATATTGACAAAACGTCATGAATAATGACAATTGAAGGCTTTGAATAATATATGATCCAAAGTCCAATAATTTTCTGCTTCCGCAAATTATTTAATTTAACCGCAATTTCTTTATTTTCCATTTCAGGTCGTAATAGGGGTTTCGAGGACGCCTGCAAAATGAAATATCGTACTGCGGTGCTTTTGCTCTCTTTATTTCAAGTAAGACTGTCGTGTGGGTCGCCGGTGACCCAAAACCCGACTGTGGCTTTAATATCGGACATCGTGACGGCTTCAGACAACTTGACCGATTCTGGAATTCCCGAAGCAAACGAAACTGCCAACACCACGGCGACCACACCTGTATCGCCGACTACCGAACTAACTACCACCGTTGTTACCGTCGGGACTGAAAGTCACCCCGGATACGTTGTCCCGCATAGAATACCTAACCAACTCGAAGAAAAACTAGCATCATTGTCCTGTGATTTACCTTTGCTTCCCAGTGAATCTCGATTGTGGAAGGGAAACGAAACACATGAAGTTTTATTACCCATTATGGTAAGTTATTTTATTTCAACTCGTACTACTTACTTTTTAATAAATACTCCGAGTACTTTTTGCGTTTGCTTTAAAATGAAAAGAGAAAGTGGGTATTAAAAACGGATTAGTATAAAGTAGAAGAAACTAATTATCGTGCTTAACTCAATTAAAACATGTAAATCTGCACACATGTAATTAAATGGCTCTGAGGTCGGTTCCGTTTTACCTAACCCTTACATGAAGAGTATTTATCTTTGGGTTTAAAGGTCCCGATTAAATGGAATGTGCCTTGATTCATTTGGTTATTGGCGATCGGGAAAGGCTTAAAGTTAATTTGTTCCTTTGTGTTTGAAATTTGATCTTAGGAATAAATCGTGTGAATAAGTTTTTGTTGTATCGAGTGAATCTGTCGATTGAATAAATTGTCCTCGGTGGAGATAATGTAACCTGCGACAGGTGTAGACACTACTTTAGCGATAATGGTGTAACAATGGCTGAAATTTATGCGTGCGTCCTCCTAACAAAGCCGAGCTTCCCTCGAACCGAACCCTTTTTCCGACACAACTGATTACAAATTGGTCGGCTCTCTGAAGCAGGACTACAATATGCAACAATGGAAACAGTCCAGTTCGTCCTCGCTTTTACACACACGAACACGGAACCGATTTGACTGCTATATATAACATCCAACAATAAATCATTAGCTGCAATAGTAATAGAAACAAATCAACCATGGTCTTTGTTCTAATTTACAGCTGAGTACACAATTTCTGATTTACGTCACGCCGACACATACGCTCTGTCCCAATCAATCTTCAGTTTGTTATCCTTTCATGAACCAAAAAAATACATATACCAGAAAATATTTCTAATTTAACGTCAGTTCATACGTGAAACTCCAAATGAACAAATTCTTCAGTGGCAAACGCATATATAAAAGGAACGACTAATTCAAATATATTGCATCTTTCATACGTTCACGTAGCATTTCAGGTTGAAAACAAGCGTACGGTAAATTGGAGTGAGCGGAATGAATAACGTGAAGGACGGGGGAGCATACACGGCTTATTTAAAATCTACCTATCATATATTTCAAACGTTCACCCTGCAACACTTGTCACCGTTCGTTATCCTGCGCTGAAAACAAAACGAGAACAACAAATTCGCCCGACTTACTTAACGCTTCCGACAATTTGAAAGGTCATGAATCCCGGTTCTTTCGCTTGGATGTCGCGATTGCACTAATTCCATTATTTCAGGAATCCAATTTACGTCACAGAATGGAAACTATTAAACTACCATTTTATAACGTTTCAAATCCGGATTATTAAGTTTTCAGGTGTATTTGTATTACGTTGGATTTTGATTAGCGGATTTTCTCGTTTGACCGGCCTACATCAATCAGATTTAGGGCATTCATTAATCAAAAGGATCATTTAGCTCGACGTCCATGCTTTTAGATGGGTACTTAGAATTTTCATCCGTAATCATTTGTTACACGCCGTATAAATTCCTCTTGGCGTTTATAAGTACGAATGTCACAGCTCTAAAAAAAATTGAATAAATTCGTTAATAAATTTATTTTTTAAGACCAAGATGTATAGTAATTTATTAAATACTCAGGCGACATGCTGTGAGAAAAGAGCTCGAGATTCAAAAACTCGATTTCGCAAAACTTTATCAATCAAAAAACTTATGAACGAATTATTTATTAGTATTGGGTTCAATTAAAGAAATGAATTAGAAAGTTTCCGGAGACCGAAATGAATCCGGCATGTAATAAAAAGAAAAGTTTGGTTTATTTTATTTATTTTTTGAACGAAAAGACTTAATTACTAAGTTGTAGGAAATTAATGTTTTAAGATGACGCCGTCGCCGTCGTCGTCGTCGTCGTGAATAGCTAGCTGAAAGTTTCCTTTCAGTTTGACTCATGTAAATGCTGATATAACTTTCATGATTTGTTTGAAAGTGATTCAGGCGGGTAAAAGCTGCTTGAAAGGATTTTAATGATATTTAATTGACGTACGGATAAGTAAAGCAGTAAAAATATTTGCCGTGATAAAATCAAATAAAACGTTAACTTATCCTGCGTTGTGAAATAAATATGCAGGGTCCTTTGTGAGCCCTTTAATAATAATTCCGGCCTTGTCACTTCATCCTTTCATTCACGCTCCATCCGAGAAGTTGATATCGTGGTAAGAATATTGTATTATTTACCGTATCGTTTCCTTCAAATTTAAGCCGAGTTCGGATCTTGACGAAACTGTTGCCGATCCAATAAATACGCGCTTTATAAAAAAAAGTGAGGTGGAAGCCTCGCTGAAGTTTCACGCCCCCAACTCAAGCTGAAGAACTTCGGATACAACAAAAATCTCAACCTAACTTCCTTTACTTTGTTTATTTTTTGTCTTCTATCAATATTTATGAATTTTAAATTACATTTACATTGTAAACTCAATTTTCTTCATGTAACTAAAAAATACATCGGAGAGAATAATAATAGCAAAATAAAAAAAATATATACAAAACTCGAGTAGCTTACAATTATTTCAATAAGGCTCTCGCATCAAATAGCAGTTACGTGTTTCCCCGATCAGAGACGTCTTTATTTACTTTGATGAAATTCAACCCCCCCGGTCATTACGTAAACTCGATTCTCAGTTAACGTCACTGCGACACGATCTCAGTAACTGCAATGGCAGAGGTGATTTTAAAGTTTCCACCGACGAAGTGGGACGGCCCTGTTTTTAAAGTAGTTTGTAGTTAAAACTTTTTGCAAAATAAAAAAATAAAACCACCTGCTAATTGAAACACATCAAATGTTGACCTTTATAGATTTACTTGTACGTCACAGCACGTTGTTGTCGTGACCTTTGACTCTGACAGGAACATTCCCTGAGAGCTTGCCCTCATTATCAAGGTGATTGCCTAAGACCTAATTTGATTTTGTAGGAAGCGATTAAGTTGCTCCTTAAAATCAAGTTTATATTTTAATTTGAAAATTTACGGAAAATTAATGAAAGAGAAAATTATGCGTTAAATTAATATATCATCCATCCAAAATTTCAATAAGGAAATTATGAATACTATCAATTCCTTTTTTATTATGAAATGAATGTAGTCAACACTGAATTTGTTGACTGTTGAATGTATGTACCGAGTGATTTAGTTGGCTGTGTTTTTTTATAAATAACAAAAACTCAAGCAAAACGTAGGGTGTAGTTTATGACGTTTGTTTTTTTTAAATCAAATCTCAAGGTAAAGATTAATTTTTTATTTGATAATAACTGAGAAAATAAGTTAAGCGAAGCGAAGTTAAGAAACAAACAGCCATGACAGGCATCAAAAGTAAGGTTACGTCATGAAATGTGGTGCGTGTTCAATCTACGCCATACGTTTATTGTTGATAGGACTCTAGATGTGAAATTAAAACAAATCACTCATTATTATTTAAAATTTTGATTGGATTGGGTTAGGCAACTAAAAATTGGCACCAAAATCAAAAGAGACTATAATAATCAAGTGATCTGTGTCCTGTCAAGTAATTGTAAAACAGTTGTTACACATTTGACATTATCTTGATGTGGAGATTAGTAGACAGTGAATTTTATAAACGTAATGGCCAATTTAAATGAGAGCGAACGTCGAAAATTAATACTAGAGCTTTTTAATTGGGTTCCAAGAGTGAGTTCATATGAAGCTGCAAAGGAACTTTCAGTGTTTGGTGTAGGTAAAAGAACAGTGTATAGATGCTGGAAGAAGTTAACTAACAGTCAAAGTATTGAAAGGCGACCAGGAAGCGGAAAGGTGAGATCCAAGTTGAACAACGGGAAAATTGCAAGAATTGTGAAGTTAGTAAAAAAAATGTTGGTTCTACTCGTATCCTTGCTGAAAAGTTTAATGTTTCACATCAACATATATCGAAAATACTGAAACAAAATAACATCAGGTACTTCAAGAAAGTAGATGCTCCAAATTCTACTCCAGAATAGACGCAACGTCAGCAAGTGCGTTTAAACTAATGTCTAAGGACTTTAGAATGGGTGGCACTAAACACATAACTTATATATCATATTTTCCATTTTCAAATGATAAGATCGCTTCTAATACGGGATTTTATGCTACTGAAACGCGAAATGCAGATCCTGATGTGCGTTTTAAATTCCGTAAAAAAATCGATAAGAAAATTTGTGTTTGGTTAGCTGTTTCGAAGAAGGGCGCGCCTGAACCATATTTTGTGGAAGCTAATTGTGCTTTGAATGCATCGACGTATTCTGAAAAGTGCATTAGAGACAAAGATTGAAACCTGAAGGCTCCCGCGGCCGTCGTCGATGTTTGAATTGGCTTCCGGTTGGAACTGCGTCACGTTGACTTCTTCTACTGTCGACGTTTCGTTCTTCATTGCAGAAGAACTTCTTCAGGGCTGCTGCTGCTGGTGGTGTTCTTCTGCAATGAAGAACGAAACGTCGGCAGTAGAAGAAGTCAACGTGACGTGGTTCCAACCGGAAGCCAATTCAAACAAGATTGAAACCATTTATAGATAAAAACTATCCTCGTGGGCGCTATATATTTTGGTCGGATGGAGCCTCATGTCATTACGCGAAAGAAACAGTTAACATTCTTCAAGAACTTGGTACAAAATTTGTGGAAAAAGAGAACAATCCACCCAACGTTCCTCAGTTACGACCCATAGAAAGATTCTGGGCCCATCTGAAACAAAATGTTTACCAAAATAACTGGACAGCGAAAACTTCTCACCAATTAAAGCTCAGAATAAAGAGAATGTTAAGAGAATTTGATAGTTTATATTTCGAGAAGCTCTGTCGTTAAGCGGCCCCTAGACTGTCAACAATAATGCGCAATAATATTGTACAATAAAATTGAGATTTGCCCTAGACAGCCGACTACGATTGCACAATATACAGCCAGTCAGTTAGTTGTTAACTTTTTAGCGGCAAACATGCTAATTGATTGTTGAAACAGCTTGTGTTGCCATCGCATTGTCTGCGAGCTTTCGTAATAAACGGAAAAAGAAAAAGCGCAGATGGTTGAAAGACTGTTCATCTTTTTACCCTGTTGCTGTAATTTTTTGATTTTATATCCTATAAGGCTGGCAGATTTCTATACACCTCGATGCACTCTAAAATGAACCGCCTTTCCGCCTCTTTCGTTGCCATGACTTCCGCACTCGAGGAAATACTGAATAATATTGCACAATATTAACCACACACTGCATCCTTTTTTCAGATTGCGCAATAAATATCAAACCTTCCTTGATCTGCTCAATATATTGCACAATGTTTCAATATCATTCACAGACTATCAATAATATTGCGCAATATGAAATATTGTGCAATATTATTGACAGTCTAGGGGCCGCTTAATGATCGTACGTATCCAGTAAGAAAATTCTCGAAGATGCACATCAAACTTTGGTGCCAATTTTTAGTTGCCTTAGAATACCCCTCGTATATGTGAAGGAGCGTAGAAAATGGGAAAATGTAAAATTTGTTTAATAACAAAAAAAATGTTACTGGTAATTTAGTCGGAAATCGGCGTTGAATTTTGGAAACATTCGCCAGAGGGCATTCATGCAGACAAAACGGGCGAAGCAAAGATTTTAGCGGAAATTACTTTCCGATTGGCTAAATGGGAAATATTTTTTGCGCAGATAGAGCAAACAGCTCTCTAGATGTTCTGATATAACTCTCACAGCGAGACACGGCGTTAGATGTATCGACTTCTACACTTTCGAACCCAACGTGTTCATCAAATCCCGAACGTATCCGGCGATTTCAGGAAACTTGTGTTATCGTTGTTTTAAACAAAAATCTAATGGAGTATTTTTTTTTGTTTGAAACTCAACATGCAATAAGGGAACGAAACGTCTTCAAATAACTCGCTAGAGGAAAACAGAATTAATATATATTGCTACGTAACGACCCACGCGTTTTATTTAATCCTCGACATCCTTTGAGAGAAGCAGCGTTTATATCGAACGTATGAAGAAAGAAATTCTAAATTTTATGCCATTAACACGTCCTTCTCTGTTATTTAGTTGATAGAAGGCGCATCCACCATTTCATGAAACATGTGTAATTTGTTAGTAAATAATTTTAACCAAATTTGACGAATAATTTCATTTCAATTCTAAACCAACCGATTAATATAACAAGCATACGCTGGCCATATCCACATACATATAATTGAACACATTGAAACAGGGTGCGCCATAAAAATAAACTCCCCGTATTTCATTATAGGTAACCGAATTAACCGACACGTCTGTTTCGCGTGTAAACATAAACCAAGAATTTAGGCAATTAAAAAAGCTTAATTGACGTGCTCGCAAAACAAAGTGCCCGCCCAATTAGAAAGTTAATCTAAAACGATGTTCTGCTTCGAAATGAAAAACGCTGTCGATGTGACAATCGAGTCGGTTCGGTTTTGTTAACGTGCAATATGAATAATTAATAAAAACCCCTCGGCTTTTTAACTCCTCGCCGGGTGAAAAAATATATAAACGTTTAATGCATGTACAAAAAAAAATCTCGTCAAAAGCAATCCGCTAAAAAGCACTCCCTTATTTTTGTATTTATATAAATTATATACCAGTCGATAAAACTGCTTTCCCGTTTCTGTAAGTCCATGCTTTCACGTGACATATCAAAGCAAATTCTCGAAGAAGGCACAGAAGAATCTCCGTAGCATTAAAAAGAAAATTATTAAAGACGCTTGGAAACTTTTGTTGTTAATAACCGACGATGAGGATGAATTGACACGTGATTCCTTCTAAGGATGTAGGTTCAGTCCTTATAGAGGAAACGTACGTGATGTACGATGAATGGCCGTGACTTGAAAAATTCGCCGTATTGATCGTCGCATCATACCGCTGTTTGGATGATTTGAGTTTTAGTTTGCGTATAACGAATGCTATTTTGCTTCGTCGAAGAGAATTAGAGAGCCTTCAAAGCGGACGTTGCGAATTAAAAATTCCGTATCTACGAGGATTAACGCAAAAAAGGGCACACAGAGAGAACAAACATAATCTTGCAGAGTACTTTTTTAAATTTTGGTTTAACAAATTCCTCATCTCCGACGAGGAATTTATCTAACAAAAGCCACTGCAGTGTCAAATTGATTAAAGTAAATGTTTAGGCAATAAAGTCGAGCTGAATCGATAGCGATAGGCATCCCGACATAATTAAATCTAACTTGAATAGTCTGCCCCCAATTTAAAGATTTCGCGTGACCAGCTCGCTTAGTCCTTTACTTCGGGGTGTATTTATTGTTCGCTTTGATGGTCGCTCTCTCTGTCTGTTTCATCCGCCTTGAACCCCCGGGGGCTTAAATCTAAAATTTAAGATCGCCCGATAAACTTCCCTGCTCCAGAAATTACAATTACTCGGACTAAATAAATTACTAACGGAATAAAAAAAGAGCTAACCGTATTAATACAATATGTTCCGAGTTTGCCAACTCTGATTACGTTACTTAAAATTACAGTCCAAATAATTTACGACTTCATTTAAAAGATTAGACGAATTAATTACGATTTTGTACCAAGCTAAGACGATTTCAGGTGGGGTGGACCAAAATTCTTCCTTCTAAAATATAATTACAGATAAACTTAATTCGCGCACGGCTGCCGCTTTAATTTAACAACCTAAGATATTTTATTAAAATAATTATCTCAAAAGAAATTAACAAAAATTCCTCTTCTTGGTAAAATTTATAATAAATAAAACAATAAAGTATGTTATCTTAGAGAGGTTCTTTTTATGTTAAAGCCAAATGAACTTTCCTGCATTTTTTTTATTTAAAAATATTGGTGAATGCGCCGTTATATTATTATTCTATTTTAGAGTTCCTCTTCATAATAAATAAATCAATAAGGTATGTTATGTTACAAAGACTTTAAAATTCATAGATCCTATATGGTTTAAACTGTGAAGGAAATAAAACAAACGTGACGATAAAGAAAAGCAGTAAAAAAAAGATTGAGTCATCACATTTAACCTATTGACCCGTGGCGGGCGAAAAACTGATTTGGCTCTTTTACTATTACGTTTCGTTATTTCAAAAAAGAAAGAGCTAAATTATTACCTTTATCTCGTGCTAAAATTTATATGAATCCCCGCACACCGGAGAAAGAGAACGACGATAATTTATGGGCACTTATTTCAGTTTAGACAGCGATACTTCTCAATTACGTTCAAGTGAAATTGTATAATTCGTTACGGCCAAAGCGGGCTTCGTTTGTATTTCTTGCTACGGAAAAATGATATGCACGCGCTTTTAATATTTTTAAAAATAAATTACGCCGAACAAAAATATTTCCAAGTTACACAGGGGAGCTCAAACTTCGCAGATTAATTGCTCGCATTACGTGCTCTGTTACAAAGTCATTTTTCAGGGATTTACTACTGAATAAGCCGAGGCTAGATATCATCTAAAACGAAAAGAAACTCCCAGCTTCGTTAGCAAACGAAAACGAAAGTGGCCCGCTATTTTTATTAGCGAATTATTCAACAAATTTTATCTGAATTTTTCTTCTCGAACGGAGGCTTAGAAAAATCGGCTTTAACAGAACGGCGCGCTTTATTTTCTACAGGATCAATTTCTTTTGTTTTCTTCTTTTTATGGACTTATACTTTGTAATAATAAGTATTTTCTGAACCGGCTTGTAACATCCATCGAAAAATACTAATTAATTAGTTTTATTCAATAATCAGTCTAATTAGTAAAATATTTAGGAAAAGTATTTCTACAACGACACGATCCTAAGATAATTCTAAAATGATTCTAATTCGAAACGATTCTAAATTGATTCTAAACCGAGACAATTTTAAAATGAAACTAATGTGAGACGATTCCAAAATGATTCTTAACCAAAACAGTTCTAAAATGATTTTTTAATTCGAGACGATTCTAAATTGATTCTAAAACGAGACAATTCTAAAATGATTTTAATTCGAGACGGTTCTAAATTGATTCTGAAACGAGACAATTTTAAAGTGAAACTAATGCGAGACGATTCTAAAATGATTCTAAACCGAGACGATCCTAAATTGATTCGAAAACGAGGCAATTCTAAATTAATTCTAAAACGAGGCAATTCTAAAATCATTCTAATTTGAAACGGTTCTAAATTGATTCTAAACCGAGACAATCTTAACATGAAACTCATGCGAGGCGATTCCAAAATTTTTCTAAACCAAGACGGTTATAAAATGATTCTAATATGGAACGTTTCTAAAACGAGGTAGTGAATAAAATTGTCAGGGGGGTGCTTTAGGGTAATTATATCACTAATAATAATATGAGTAATACGTCAAAGAAAAAATATATTATTTTCACAATAGGGTTTCATAAAGATATAAATGAAATTAAAGTGAAGATGAATTTGTTTTTGTGAAAATGTGATCTTGTAAAAGTATGATTTTAAAATGAATGGTTTATAAAATTGTCAGGGGGTGATGTAGTAGTAATAGGATAGGATTTATCACTTAATACGTCAAGGATAAAATACGGATATTTTCATATTAGAGCTTTCATCCCGTGCATTAAATCTGAAATAGTCAATTCAGGGCGTAATATCTTTTGACAGATATCCTCAGAGTGTCCTAATGCGAGTATGGCCACCCAAGACCCGTTGCCATCTCCTGAATCGGCAACCCTCTGCGAATCCACTATCCTGAGCTGGGAAATAGACACCGAAATCCAAAGCGGCGATGTACTTTTAGTTAGAATTGATGATTCTCATCTCGTTTACCAGGAAACAATTATTAACCAGACGGACGTCCGTGAACAGAATAATGAAAGGTAAGCCCTTTATGCCTTCCACTTTCAGTTAGACTTTCTTTAATCGCGCGGAATTAATTTTCACCTTTCGGTAATTGGATTACATAAAATAAAAAAGTTAGACGACAAAAAAAGGAGAGGGTCGCATTCACTAAATTTAAATAGGAATTACGTAATAAAAGGGCGCGAGATTCAATAAAAAGGCAGCTTTTTCTCGTCTGTTCTGGAATGAGCATGATCCGTCGCTTGAATTTGATAATAAAATGAAAGCAGCTCGGCACTTCTCGGTTTGCTGCCTTCGATTACTTGATTAGCTTCAGATAGCTTGACTTAAACTTATTTATGCCAGACTGGTTGATGTTCACGCACACGATTCCGACTTTAATCAAACGAAAAGGGATTCATGCTTTAGATTTCGTTTCAGAATGCACAAGTTACCCACCGCTGTTTATCAAGTGACGAGAACGGGACACGATAATTGCGATATAACAGAAGGGGTTCTACTGGACATAACTCCTCTGAAAGTAGACAATCGAAAGGTTGTAACTTTATACGACAAGGACCTTGCCGAAGGTATTAACCTACTTATCGGTAAGTACATCCCTTGCATATTAAATTAGATTAAAAACAGGATATGCAAAGCAGATGCTAATACAGCGTTAAAGAAACCTGCTTAATTCAGAAGATACTAAGATGGAAACTCCAAATTATACGCATCTGATTACCTAAGCGTATTCCTTTAACAACCCTTGGGTCATTCCATTTGCATTTTATTATAACATGATTATTGTTTAATGAATTTCTAACGCAAAAAACATTTTACCGCCTCCTCCCCCTCCCCCAACAATAAATTTATCTGCATGACTTACTTACACACAAACACACTCACACTTTCCAGTTTTATTAACGGTTTAGAATGAGACTCGCCTTTTCAGAGATTTTCGTGCTTCACTTGCTCTACGCTGCCTTGTTGCTTTTTCATTTAGTTTGCTCCTTTTTGTTTACTTTAAGCATTAAAGTGCTTTCGTGTTAAATCATGCAACTACCCAGAATGCTTTTGTGTCTATCTAATCTTTTTTCGGATCTTCTTGCTGCTGCTGCTGCCTCGTTCGGTTTTTTTTTCTCTTGAATTCCAACGCGATAAAAACTTTGTCTTTGCATAATTGGTTAAAAATTGCATACTTGCAACTTAATGTACGTGACATTTTCCTTTCGGCACACTATAGTCGACAAACCAAGTTGAAAAGTAAATATAATGGTATAACTGTACTGTATTTACCGACTTTGTGGTCTACTTAATTTCAAATTTGGACGTGCAGCTAGCTACCAAGTTGAACAAAAACGTAATGAAACTGTTCTCTAATTTTCACACAAATACGCTCTGCGATGCGAAATATAATCGTTAAATGTACATATACATGCACTGCAGTTATAATAATTTTAGTTTCAAATTAGCCAAAGAAAATCACGAAATTAAAAAATAAAACAGAAGTTTCAAGCTTTAGAGCGAAAGCGCATTCGTAAGTTTTCTCTAAATAGGAAATATGTAACGCAAACATTTTTAAGCATATGAATGTGATCATAAATTGCTGAGCGTTAGAGTGCCGCTCGTATTTCGAAATTTCTTTCCGCCCCCCCCCCCTTCTTTCACATCAAAAAGCTGCGAGGAAGAGATATATGTGAAAAATGGATGCAACTAATTTAATATTCAGGCTTTATATATTTCACTTTGTACCTGATGAAATCTAATTTCGACATTTCTCGTCGCAGCTTTTATTTTTTTAAGGGAAAATGCAGAAAACGTGTCGCTTCTATACACGCATCTCATCCATTCGCAAAGCGAAAAAGAAACAACAAACCGTTTAGGATTCTTTTTTTTTTTTTGGGAGAAGGGGGCTCGTGAAAATTGAATTTTCATTTCGATAAGCACCGATCAGATAAATATGCACACACAGCGACAATGTCGTCACTTTTAACGAAGTTGTTATTTACTCTCGTCTATAGAAAAAAGTGGGCTTTGAGCTTTGTTCAAGACAAACGTAATCAAATGGTTACGATCGGGATTTGGATCGATTGGCGGAGGGACTTTGAGAAAAACTTAATTGACTTGCACCGGAAACTGCAGTCGATAATGACGTGCTGACGCCTTAAAGAGATCGTAAAACAAAGAGAGTTTCAAAGCAGTTTCTTTTTTTAATTTCCATCAACTAATAGAATTTGTTTTGTTTCCCTAGACATTGTAATTAACTACGAGATTCTCCTTTTTTATCCTGCTTACTCTCTTGTGTAGTTGAATAATGATTACTAAAGAATTGAACACAGTTTCTTTTGTCAAAATCAATAATATTCAACTAATAGAATTCCTTTTGTTCTCGCAGACATGGTAATTACCTACTAATTTTGATTAATTAATAGAATTCTTTTTGTTTTCGTTGATTTGATAATTAACTTGGCGATTCTTTTTTTGTTCTGCTACTTTCTTAAGTTATTGGTTATAAAAGAATAGAAAATAATTTCTTCTGTGGGGTTATTTTGTGAAAAATAATCCACGTCGGAACTTGTTATCACATATAAACAGGACAAAACGAGGAGCATTTGCTTTGTATTGTGTCCTTTCATACTTGTCGAATAATTCAACGTAATTGACAATTATTTCTTTTATGAAGTTGTATCTGAGCTCTGGGGCAATCAGTGTGTCCGATTGAAGGTCGTTGTTAAATCCGACAACTGCGGAGAAAACGAAGATTGCTCGGGAAAGGGACTTTGTTATTCCAACTTCTCAATGGTAAGATTACACATCATTAGTTTCCGCTGCTTTTGAAACGCTGCATTTCTGTAGCGGCTCGTGTTAAATGGGTCGGCAAAAAAAATAAAATCTGATTGAATCATCGCGTAAGAGAGAAAAAATAACACGTTTTATATCACGATAAAAACTTTCATTAGCTTTAAAGACTTTAATGCCCTAGTAATAGAGGTACACGAAAGGAAAGGTAAGAGGCTTATTTGTTCTATCTTAGAGATGTGTCATAAAAGATACGACCTCAATTTCATTCAAAATTTATTGCGAAAATCTTAATGGTTTCATAATGGATTACAAAAATATTTTTGTTAGTTTATTTTTAATACGAAATTGAATTTTGGATTGAGTTTCCCAGTAATATTTTTCTACATCAACTGAGGTATTGTATTTCATCAGTCAGAGGACTTTCGGGTCCGTTCTCACGTTACAAGGACCATCAAAGCAAGTAAGCAATCCCGACAAGTGAAGTTAGCATTGCCGAGATTAATGTGATATAGTGATATCGAATTTCTCGTTTATTTCGCAGGAAGGTTACGAATGCCAATGTTGCCCCGGATTCGTAGGGCCTCACTGTGAGGAACAGGACGCTTGTTACCCGAGTCCTTGTAAGAATAATGGGATTTGCGTGGATATTTCCCAAGGACACGAGGGTTCGACCTTTCAGTGTTTATGTCCTTACGGTAAGACACGTAAATAATAATTTTTCTAGCGAATTAACTTGTAATGGAAACGTCTAGTTCGAGGGCGATTTATGCACGACCTTTGTCTAGAAATATTAACGTGTTGATCCACACTTGTCGTTCCGTTTATGAAAAATTGCCTTTGTGATTCAGCTCGTGTCTCTGACCTAATATAAGAGCCGTCCGGGGGGGGTCGATATATACATATATCTCTATATCAACGAGATGATTCCGCATTTATCGTTCCCTCATGAAAAATTTTTCGCAGGCATGCACTACAGAGATTAAACCAGCACGTGATCGGTCAGTGTTAACAATATTTTTCCAATTTAACGTAATCCGGAAATATTTGAGAATCATTTAAGAAACAATCGGGTTAGCTGCAGTAAAAATAAAGGATGAAAGGGAGGGAAGTTAAATGTGATACATTAATCTGCAAGAGCTTTTAAACTTGAATCGCTTCGACCAGAACGAAGCTCGGATTGTCCGAGATATATGTATGTCTGTTAGCAATTTCATTCAAAAAAGAAAAAAAAGACCCTGTTATTTAATACGACGATAAAGTTTTTTAATTATAGATTTTCAACAAAAAAACTGACTTCACGATTCAATTTTAATTAAGTTTGTAACTTTAACAATAAATAACTCTCGTATGCATTTCGTTCAAATCGAGATGAGGGGAAGTCGAAATAAATATTTTTGTTGTTGCCGCCGGGCATTGTTGAGCTTCAAAACGAAATGTTTAAACAGTTAAGGCGCTATTAAAGTTCAATTCGAAAGTATTAAAGTGCGAAACTTCGTCTTAATTATTAATGACTCGTGTATAATTCACACTGCCAGTTCTTATTTGCCGAGTAATAATAAACTTCTGAAAGTTCTGAAACTCGCCGTGATGTCTATTTTCAAACTGATGTTATAAATAAGTTTCGCGAGGGGGGAGGAAGGGGGATGCGGCGGTGGGAAAATAATGTTAATCAAGAGGGAAAAGTGTTTAATAAAATTTAAGCAATAAAACGAGTTTAAGAAATTTATTTTAAATGTCCTTGAATTATAGCGTCGTGACGTGATGTTAGGAGAATGAGAAACGAAAGGTAAAGGGGCAATTTACCACGAGTAAGATATATGTTTGCAGGATGCGGCTTTAGCTTTACGCAAATTTAATTAAAAGTGATTAAGCGTGGGATTTTGCTGCTCATTTCTTAGCAACTGAATCGAAAATGTTGATTAGGAAAATGATCTACGAAATATTCGTCAATTGAAATATGGAACGAGGGGGTTGAAAGTTTCAACGAGAGCGACCAATCAATATTGACACCACAGAAATAACACACATTTCGATGGCGGAAAGCTCTTAAAGATAACGCCCCGTTAAAGGATTCATTAATTACGAAATTAACTCTCGCTCCGGTACTTTCCAGTCTTAAATTGGTGATTAATTATGCATTCAGGAAAGAAACGTTTGCGTGTGTGTTTTATTAGTCGATCAATTACGGAGACTTTGAATTAGTTCCGACCGGCGGCGACAAAAATAAGAAAGACGTACCTACCAACAATAATTAGCATGCCAAAGCAGGTCCTGACAATTTATTTAAAGTCGAGTTGAGAAAACCCCTTTTTATTTATGTTGTCTTTCGAACGACGACGAATTGAAAATTAATGAAATGTAAGAAAGGATTTTACATGGTCATTATAATATGGTTTGTTTGAAATCAATGCTTGCACAGGCAGATTTTAATTGCATATCCAGCCGCCATAATTAACTTTTGCTATTATCGTAATTACTTTGTCGCGTTACACTTGATTGGTCGCAAAAGCCGCCGGTTGCAATTTTGTCGATGACGTGTCGCGCAAACAAATTAGCGACCGCAATGTCACAACTATATTATTCGTTTCAGGATATACTGGGAAAACTTGCGACGAGGAAACCGATCCTTGCACATCGATGCCCTGTCAAAACGGCGCTACCTGCACCGGAAACGTCACTCAATTCAGGTGCGATTGTGCCAGGGGATTTACCGGACTTCTATGTCAGCATAACGTCAACGAATGCGATACCTCACCTTGCATTCACGGTATCTGTGCTGATCAAGAAGACGGGTATAAATGCTTTTGTCAACCTGGTAAGTCAAAAAAAAACTATTCTTTTATAAAAAATAGAACTGAAATAGAATGCCTGGTAGATATTCATCATAAACCACTCGGACGAGTTATATTTTACATTTTCAATGTACAGTGCACTCGCGCTAACGTGAACACTGCTTAACATGAACTCCTGTATAACGTGAACGTCTAAATTTTAGCATTGGCCACTGTCTAACGTGAACAGTGCACCTCGCTAACGTGAACAGCTACTTTATGTACTACAGAAATTTACAACATAAATCCAAACAATCACTTCTTACTTCATTTTTTTCCAAAAATACATAATGTGTAGGACATAAATAAAAGTTGAAAGTGATGTATCATGTTTTTAATTGTTTTTAAGAGATGAAGACTACGGCCCAAATTCAGAAACCTCCCTTGAGTTGAGAGAGTACTCCTCTCACACTTTTTGAAATTCAGAGAAGCTTTAATTTTCCTTTTAATGATTTTTTAACTTTCTATCGTAAATCACTGATGATCAAAGTACCTATATTGACTATAAACTTGATTAAACGAGTAAATATAATAGTAAATTTCAATTTCAAATAACGACGAAGGTCAAGTTTGAGTGTGAGTGGTGTTTCTCAATTTGCCCCTAAATCTCGGAAACATGAACAATCGCGCAAACATGAACACAGTCGGTTTTGATTAGTTCACGTTAGCGCGAGTGCACTGTATGTCGGTTTCATATGAAAAAAAAACTAAACTGTTATAAGAAATAGAACCAAAATAGAATGCCTGGTAGATATTCATAATAAGCTACTCGAACGAGTTATATTTTGCATTTTCAATGTATTTCGGTTTCATATGTAAAAAAAAGTATTCCGTTAAAAAAAATAGAACCGAAATAGAATGCCTGGTAGATGTTCATAATAAACCACTCGAAGGAGTTATATTTTACATTTTCAATGTATTTCGGTTTCATATAAAATAAGTTTTTGTTGAACGATATTACAACAAAAATATTGCGAGACGAATGAAAGGAAGAAAAAGAAGAAAAAACAAAATGTCACTTTATTGCCATCAATTTTCTTATTGTGAGTTACAGGTTACGTGACGAAGGTAGCACGTTTTCGTACATGTATTCCGTGAATTAAAAAATATATTCGCCGACATTCAAAGCTTGTATTTTAACCCCCTGACAGGAGGCAGGACAAAGGAATGCCGGTGAGACCGACTGAACCTCCCTTTTTTTTTAATTTCACATTTGCGTAAGCCACAAACGCTAATAAACACGTTTTGAAATAAGTTTTCGTTGAATGTGAATGTGAATGTGAATGAGAAGTCGAACGATATTACAATAAAAATATTGCCAGACGAACGAAAGAAAAAAAAAGTTACTTTATTGCCGTCAATTTTCTTATTGTGAGTTACAGGTTACGTGACGAAGGTAGCACGTTTTCGTACATGTATTCCGTGAATTAAAAAATATATTCGCCGACATTCAAAGCATGTATTTTAACCCCATGACAGAAGGCAGGACAAAGGAATGCCGGTGAGGTCGACTGAGCCCCCCCTTTTTTTAATTTCACATTTACGTAATCCCCAAACGCTAATAAACACCTTTTGTGTCGGCAATATATACATATTATTGTTATCAGAATTAGTCGGTAATCGCGCGAGGCGAATTTATTCGCCAGAATTCAACAAATCTAGACGAGGACCCAGTCGAGTGTTAAACAAAAGGACGCTTTCGGCGATGCGATGAAATTTAATTGAGAGTAGTTAATTATAAGAGCTATGTTAATTAATATTTCCCATTCCATTCGCTCGTTTAATACCTTAAATTTTCTTGAACTTTTTTTTTGACTTCTGATGTTAATTATTGTGAATCAGGTTTTACCGGCACGCATTGCGAATATGAATACAACGAATGCGAATCATCCCCTTGCATAAACGGGGGCACGTGCACCGATCACATCGGGGGTTATTCCTGCACTTGCGGGCGAGGCTTCACCGGGAAAAGGTGCCACATCAAGGTAAGGCTTAGAAAAAAAAATTAAACCGTCAAATGCATACATAAAACGCAAAAACGCTCACTAACGAAGATTACTGGCCGGGCTCAAAGGGAATTTCGCATCGCTTATGAATTATTTCGTGCTTCGTCGTTTCATTTTTGAATATGTTATTACGGAAATGTGGTCGTTATTTTCTACGTTTCATTTTTTCGCTTTCCGTAAAAAAAAAACATTCGCCCAACTCGATTAATTATGCAAGGGCAGATCTGCTGGTTAATTTAGTATTTAAGTATAATTATTTACTAACTTTATCTTTTTTTCAAATAAAAAAAAACACGCATAAAACGACGATCGTGGGAGAAATTAAATACATTAAATTGTGATTTAATACATGCAACACACAGTAAGGAGATTTTAAAACCGTCGCCTCCACCATTTTTGTATTTTCATTATTAAAAAACTCTGGGTAGAATTTCCTTAATTTTGATAAATGTGTAAGTCACTGTCTCTTTTTTGTTTAAATAAATAAAACTGTGAAGTTTAAAAGTATCGTTTGTAATCGTAGCGTGGTTTAATTCAGCCGTATTAGTTTTATGAGTCATAAAAGCGAAAAGATTAATGGAAAGCATAATGAAAACGGCGTATAACGCCGGGCGCCAATTTTTAACAGAAATTAATTTAGCCGTGTGATAAAATTGTTCGTAGCCAGGATAATTGAATTTAAAAGTCGAAGATTTTGGTCGCCTTGAATGTGAACGTTGTTGAAACAAATTCCTAAATATGAGCTTTCGGTTAGGTGGACTTGTGCGAGCCCAACCCTTGCCTCGAGCCACGCTATTGCTTCGATAGGGGTAACAACTATTCCTGCGAATGTCCGAGGGGCTACTCTGGTGCTGAGTGTTCGACACCATCGCGTGCGGTAAGTCTTCTTATGAATCTACTTACACAGAAACTAATTACAACACACACTGAAAGACTCTCTTTGTGTTGCATGAAAATAACTTCCTTCTTCTTCACTAACTAACTGTTTCTACTAATAAGAAGTAAATAATTTCTTCCACGATACGTTTATTTATTTTTTTCTTTTTATATCATTTATATTTTTCATATCTCTTAAATGGTAATTGTAAATTTAACACGACCCAGTTATTATGAGGTCGAAATCTGTTCTAGATTTCAAAGGCAAAGGAGGCATAAAAGAAAATCTGATATACATTGTGGTCGGGCTAAGACGTGACGGGAATAATTTCGTGTCCGACAAATTGTACTTAGTAAGGCGTTTTGTAATTTAAGGCGGTCGTCGTTGCAATGAATTTATCGGAACGTGGCGCTCTTTTAATTTTTAAATTTAACGTCGAATGCTCCTTTGTGCAAGAGCGCTGCGCGGCTCGTAAAACTTTTAGCTTAAAAGTTCCATCGAAATGAAACGCATCTCGACATAAATTAACTAACTATATTTTATTACTTCGCGAAGCCGAACTTTTTTATTTACTCCATTAAAAACGTACGAATTTTCAACTTCGTCGGGAACTTCCCGACTTGAAATTCCGGCCGTGGAAGTTTAAAGTAAATATTTAAATTATTCATTTTAATTACGCAATACTTTTTCTTCTTAAGGCATGCAGTACTAACCCGTGCACAAACGGCGGAACTTGTTGGAGCAGCATGGATTCGTTTTATTGTGCCTGCCGACCTGGCTACACTGGAAACACTTGCGAGGGTAATTTATTAATTTTTAGTTTATCTATTTATTTTTTTGTTGTTTCGATCAAACGAGGAGATATGTTCAAAGCACGCGAAGAAAATCTCGTCGTAATTTACTTTTGCCCCGACGAGATGAAACGGGGTGTTTTGAATATATTGCCTGGGTGATAAATATTAATAAACGACGGAAAGTTATTCAAAAATATTAACCTCGGGGAAGGTAGATCCTCGGGGGATTTTGAAATATTAGAGTTAGAGCGTAAAACCATCACTTTTAAAATGTCACGGGTACGTTTGACAGATGAGTTTGTGGTGGAAACAATAACGAACACGGATTCAATCAACAAAGAGACCGAACTGAGCCTGCAAATGCCAATTTCTATTCATCTAGATCATCTGCATAATGTGTACATCGCCGCGGGAACCCTTGCTTGCGCTTTTGTCATTGTAGCTCTCATAGTAAGTACACATAAAAAAATCATACATAAATTTTCAACTCGACTGTATATAAACGAGATGAAAAAATTTGAATTTGAATTCATCACCAGGTGATGGTATGTCATTGTCGGGTAAACAAAACGTACAAACGTTTTACTTGGAGGACATTTAAAGCATGTAAAGGACGACGAGCTCCTGACCCAACCGCTACTGCCAATAGGTAAGTACTTTGTCAGAACAAACCCCTATTCTATGTAATTAGCAGAGAGTTGTAATCGAAAATCCCTTTGTTCACGTCACGCACACTGTGAACATAACATGACATACTTAATAAGTTCATCAAATTATTACAAAACAAAAAAAAATAAATATATCCAATTTTCTCAAGATACGTTTTATATATTATTTTAAATAGCGTGCATGTTATATGATTTCCTGTATGCAATATTAAATAAGTTCCATCTATAATTTGTGGGGAATTTGGAATTCAATAAACATTTCAGTCACCGTCTAAACAATTCAAGTTGTTAGGTCAGCACAGGACAATAAAATATATTATTCAACGTATGTTGCAGCGAATGGTTTAGTGGGAAAGACAAGGCCCCGATGGCAACTCCGAGTCGCAGTTTACCCTCCCTGGATACGACGGACATGTACTACACCCTAGATTTTAGCGACAGCCAAAGCTCACCCCTAATTCAGTAAACTACAGCGTCCCTTCATCAGCTGCCGACATCCCAAGAGATGTTCGCGAACTTAACGTACGCCAATTTTTCGAACGTTCCCCAAATCCAATCTTGTCATTAATGTTGATATTTAACGACGAATTTTTACGTACCCATCACCACCATTAATATTGCACCACTATTTTAAAAGCAACTCTCTTTTTTAATCAAAAATAAAACAACGATTCTGTAATATTTTCCGAATTGTTTCCTTGCTGACACTTGGCAATATAACAACCAACCCTATTAAACAAATGTATGTCTAACATTAAAATATCGTTGTTGTAGTTTTCACTGCGTTGTACAACGGAAATTATTTTTCTTGAAGCACATGTGCTAGTTAACTGACTCAACGGTTTCCATTCCCCAAGCGAATTTAAATGTAGTCGGTTAAACGCATACGAATTTCTGTGGCATTAAGTAGTAGAAAGGTCGTCGTTGAACAAATTGCAACCCTCGTCAGTTTCGATCGGAACACATTCGTTAGAATGACGAAAAAATAAAAAATAAATGCGCCACTCGGCGCTAATTAGTAATAAACCGTTGTACAATGTGATCTATTGTTTTGTGTTAAATGTTACGTAAGTGTTGTTGAAAACAGCTCAATGTAAAGTGACTTTGTATGAGAGAGTACTTCAGCAAAAATACCTATCGCGTTTCAATTAAAAAAAAAAAAATCTGGTGGAAATTTCGTCAATTAATGCAGTTTTCGGTTGGAATCATCGAAGTAGGGGCGATAAATAAACGCATCTAAAAACACGTAGGGTAGTTTAGCTCGCTAGGATGTAACACTTCCGAAGCTTTTAAAGCACTCGTAGATTATACGCAATTCATTTATTTACTTGCAAATTTTAAATCCGTTCAGAAGGCTAAAGCAAATTAAATTTAAAAAAGAGTTTTTGATTTTAATCACCTTTATTGTGACTGTCACAAATTCACAAGAATTTGTTTGTAAATTGAAAAAATCCGAGGACAGATCAAAATAGAATGAAAAAAGAATTCGTTTTCACTTAGGATTGTCTAAATAAAATGTGGTTCATGATGGGGTTGTAAGTAATTTTTTGAAAGGATTTGGATGGCAAAAGAGAATTTATAAAATATGAAAACGTAACTTTTTTGTAGGTAACGTTAGTATAAACGAAATCATAATTGTAAGTTCATTCCGAAGGAATTGATTTTAATCACCTTTGTTGTGACTATCACAAATTCACAAGAATTTGTTTGCAAATAAAAAGAAATCCAAGGACAGATTAAAATAGAATGAAAAAATAATTCGTTTTCACTTAGGATTGTCTAAATAAAATGTGTTTCATGATGGGGTTGTAATTAATTTTTAGAAAGGATTTGGATGGCAAAAGAATATTTATAAAGTATGAGAATGTAACATTAGTAAAATTGAAATTATTATTGTGACAGTTAAAAAAAAATGCATCGAAAGACGGTACGAAGCAGAAGCAGCAAAAGGAGCAAATAAGTCGTAAAGTAAATGAAAGGACGATTCAATTAGGGCACGCGACGGTGGCAAATATCTCTTTCTACATTCGCTAAATCGCGAGAGGTTAATTAAAATATACGTCGCTCAAAATTAACATTCATTAGTAAATCCGTTACTTATTTTATTCAAGCCCGTCTACGTTTCCAGCTTGAACGCAATTAACCGGCGAAAAGCACAGCGTGTTTATTTTCGGCGGGACATATCGGAGCTTTCCGCAATATTTCCTCCGTTCTGGTCGTTTCTTTTTGTAATTACCGAGTAACGTGTTTAATTAATTTTCAACCGGCCCGAGGCAAACGGCGACGCTCGTTTTTGGCCACTTCCGGAGCGAGACAGAAATCAATCACAACTTCGAATTGGCTTTTAATTGAAGTTCGAACTGGCCGAACGAAATCTAGAGTGTTTATCTTACATAACACACGAGAAACCGGAAGACGAAGTGCAAATCGATAGGGAGTTTCTAAACTAAAAGGAACATCGGGAGTGTTTTGGACCGAACCTATTACATCTTAAAATACCACCCCTCGCCCCTCAACAATAAAAAAAAAGAAAATCATTGCAGTGAGTAAATGAATTGCTCATTTAAATAAAGAAAAAAAATGGGCTAGTACCTAGTATCTATTCGTGAGAAACAGATTTATCTATGCAAAGCACTTTAATAGATGACTTGTAATCAGTTATTAATTAGAAGGAAAATGCTTTTAAACATGACTGTATCTATGTATAAATAATAACAAGAGGAAACTGTGTAAATATTTAAAATATATCTATTTAAAAAAAAACACATGCATTGTTGTGAATTTCATTCCATCCACGCGAAATATGAATCTATCTTATCTATCTGTAATAACAATAATAATCGTATGTACTATGTAATCTGTATTACTTTTATGTAATGCTGTTCAACACAATAAACTATTTACCACTAAAGCAATTTTATTTCGAATTATTTCTAAAAATACGGAGACATCAGCGATACCTAACGGACACATGCTGAACGCAGCAAGTCATAATTTACAGAAAAGTGTAACCCAACTTCATCAAATTTATATTTTTGAGAAGTAGATGTCGCTCTACTTCGCGCGGAAGCGCATGTCCAAACCCATTTTGATTTCCCTGTAATTTTTTGGGCAGGAGTTTTCCGTAACCGCAAAAGGAAACGTCCCACTGGTTTTAACAGAATGCATTCTGAAAATGAAGATAACCAATTTTCTTTCTACACATATTTAAATGTGCTTCTCCGAACTGTTGTTATTATTAACAGATAAAGAGTGCGTGATTAGATTAGATTCGACGTAATATTTAACATGAAAGGTTTGGATAGAGAGGAAATAGTTGTTTGCGTTCGTATCTTTCCTGTAAATACTTTTGAATGATTTTGCATTTTGCACACAATTCACCGTTTTTCAACTTAAAACTATAAAATATATAGGGGGTGTAAAAAATACAAGGAAAAGCACTTTACAAACAAAAACATGTGCAGATTCATTCCAAAATTATAACCGCATCTAGTTTTATAGAAATGTACCGTCTCACTAAAATATAGATATTTTTGGTTGCAACCATCAGATAAAGCTTGTGAGAAAGTGTTGTATTTATAATAATTATTACAAGCTTTATCTGACGGTTGCAACCAAAAATATCTATATTTTAGTGAGACGGTACATTTCTGTAAAACTGTAGATGCGGTTATAATTTTGAGACGGAGTATATAATTACCATTTATCAAAAAAATTAGAATTCTTACAGTATTGATTATTTTCTGAGTTAATAAATTTTCATTAATAATAAGGTTTGTTCCAACAACTGATTCTGACTAGTTCGAAACCGTCGAAAGAATGAATGCATCAAAGTAGTAGTATGTATTTCGGTGGGCAACTGTTTTTGACGGTTTCGAATAGTTAGAAACTGCTGTTGGAACAAACCTAATACTGCACTAAAACATAAAAAAAATGTGAATAGCGAAACCGAAGACGAAAGTCGCATTTAATTGAAAAGAATCAAAATCGAACGTGATCTTACATAATGTCATAAAGCACATTTGATTGATGGTTATCTAAATGATAGAAAATAGATTTAGATAGCTACAAACAATGTTGCATAAATAAATAACGACGTTATAAAACTAATTAAAAAAATGATTCTAGTTTTTGTTTCTTCCTGGAAGAGTAAATCGTGAATCAAAGCAGAAATATCCGTCCAAACTAATTTAAACATAAAATTTACTTAGTATTTGAGTTGATAAACAAAGATACGGTTCTGTGTAAGTAAAGAGCTATGTATGGGCACGTCAAAACGTGACGCATTTCATCAGCCTTTTAACAAACGATTAGGTTACGCTCTTGCAAGAGATTAAACACAGTGCTATGCATGATTCAGCTGTGGTGGACATACTGCGTCTGACCTGATGATATGTAAACGTACGTGTACAGTTTTTTATTTGTAACTCGGAAAAATAAAGAAAAGTTTCCGTCGTCGGTCGCTGGAAGTGGTCAGCAAAAATTTAATAAATAAATAAATAATTGCGTCACGCCTTTAATTACAGAAATGAATTTCGCAATTTGCCACTCGAGCCAGAGTTTAGAAGTAAATTAACTTTAGGATTGTATTAAAGGCAGGTGGTGTGAAATGAACTGATAGACAATTTACGGTTCACTGGTTTCAAGCGGCTGCGGCGTTCTTCTATGAGATAAGCTCGTAGGGTTGATTCGAAAGTCCTTTCAGTTCATCTCCGGTAGTTATGCAGAGAGCAGAGAAGCGTTTCGGCGTGATACTCAAAAAACTTAAGAACTCCAACATACCAAATGAGTCGCTCGCGTCTTTGGAAGTCGTCAAGTTAATCTACGAGGCCAACAAATCCGGCGAACGCAAATGGCGAGTTGTCTACATCGCTGGTGTAACCACCATCATTTTATTAACCCTCTTCTTTTCTCTAAGTACCCCTAAGGTAAGCTGAAAACTTCCTCTGGAAATTTTGTAGCCTTTTTTGATTTTAAGTGTTTACTGGAAATGCCTTTTGAATCATCGAAAATTTTCCGCAACCCCGAGAGCTGCGATATGTGCATCCACGTGGCGCAAGTCGATCGGGTTGCAAACGTCTCCCCAGTTGATTTCTATGAGTTTTACGTAGCCAAAGCCAAACCAGTAGTGGTGACAGATGGGACGAAAGGGTGGTCCGCATTGAACACCTTCAGTTTCGACTTCTTTAAAAACCTGTATGAATCAGTTGATGATGAAGGCGACGAACCCAACGATAGCTGCCAGTTTTTCCCTTACAAAACAGAATTTAAATCCTTGGTTGAAGTCTTTAGCATGTCTCCGGGGCGGGCTAGATTAGAACCTGGAACTGACCCATGGTACATCGGATGGAGCAATTGTAATAATGAGGCTGGGAAAGTACTGAGACAACACTATAGTAGGCCATATTTTTTGCCGGAGGTTTCAGAAAATATCGCGCTTAATTGGATGTTTATGGGAGGGCCAGGCTCGGGTGCTCACATGCACGTGCGTAGCTTACTATGATAAAGTAAATTTGCGACCCCCCAAAAAATTCCGTTGCAGGTTGATAACGTTGTACACCCTTCCTGGCAAGCTCAGTTAAGTGGACGAAAAACATGGATTTTAGCACCTCCCCCCGAATGCTTTTACAGGTGCGAAAGCTTTAAAGTTACTGTCGAACCAGGCGAAATAAGTAAGTCTTCAAGTAACACAACCAAAACTTAAATACATTAAATTTTTTTGTAGTTGTGGTAGACACCAACCGTTGGTACCACCAAACGGAGATCTTGCCTGGGAGCATAAGCATCACGATTGGAGCTGAATTCGACTAAAACCTAAAATAAATTTTAAAAAATGTAAAACGCATAATAAAATAAACGGCATAACATTAATTTGTTTTTTCGATAATAAATAATAAAAGCCTCGCTTATCACAACCGTAATTTTTAATTAAGCCCAGTTAACACTTATCAAAATGCATTTTAAGGCCAACGCGTCAGTACCTAATAATAAATCGGTGTTATATATGACTATAATTATGTAATTTTGGCGGCAATAATGATAAGAGGTACGACCGTCGCAAATTGACTCACCTTCATTTTTTTTTTCCTAATTAAAACGAGTTAATTATTTATTCGTGAGTCAGCTCGGTGATAATTTTTTTAAAGACACGAAAAATGCATTACGATTAATAGGGAAAAAATGTAATTCGTTTTTAATCTTTTTTTGAGTTTCAAAATAAATAACTTTCTTACAATTTGTCATAATTTTCTAAAGCAAGCGAAACGCACTAAATGAAAAGGTACAACAAGAATTCACTACGAGGGGTAACTTTCATGTTATTTACTTAGCCATGAAAACAAGTGACAATAGCAATTTGTTGTCACCGTGCATTCAAATAGATTACTAATTAAAGTAGTATCAATGTCTTTTCTTCTAAAAATTTGTAGGATTGACAGCTGTCCAATTATCTGTTTGTGCTAATATAACCCCCCAACACTTGGCAAACGCGTTTTAAAACATGAAGCGCAGGGTACGCTTGTGCATTCAAGCTGAAGGACAGCATTTTCAGCATCTACTTTGAGCTTTAATGTTGTTTTGAAGTGATGTCATGATCAGATAATATGACATTGACAGTTATTGATAACTGTCCTCTCACTCTTGTATCGCTAACTTTATAAAAAAATCACAACTTACTTTAAACATGAGTTCATTTGAAGACACGGTACTATTTATTTAACACATTTGATTCAAATGAAAAAAAGCTTTGCAATTTCTGTAGGGTAGTAGAATTGAATGTGTCCTTGACAAAAGAGGGCAAAAGTTTTTGGAAAGCCTGGTAGAATATATAATAAAATCCAAGGCCAAGTAAATGCTAAATGCTTGATTTTCTAAATTTGAACAAAGTTTAAACAAAAATATAATTGTCTCTTCGGACTACGTATTGGTGACATCAATAGCTCTCCCGAGATCTTCAAAAAAATGAATAAACCTTCAACGAACAAGAAAATCCTTTTTATACAAACACAGTATCATCCTGTCAAGGTTTTCTAATGACTTTCTTGTAACAAACGCGTGTTTTTCTAACGACATGCATTTGCATTTTTACGTACCTGCTCGGCCTCGCGCGTTTTAGTTTTTCCTGCCGACTTGAAAATGTATGATACTTAATGAAAACGAATGCTCGTATTGTTACAAGGGATTTATGTTACGGCGCATTGTGTTATTATATTTAGTATGTGGAGATTTAGTAGCGCATCAGTTCCCATTCTCATCATTAACGGAGTTAATTGGTGGTGGCCAAGTACGGGAACGATCGTGAGACTCAAATTATAATGAGCCAAAATATTTTTTTCACTCAAAAATAATTAAATATTTCACTAAAGAAACGTTTCCTGTTACACCAAAGGATACGCCAAAAAATTTGGATGATTTAGTCCCTTATGCGAAAATTTCCAAACGAAATAAATTTTGAAAACTTATAGTTTTTGACGAAACAAACTCGATCTCTTTCCCTCCCCCCCCCCACCAACTCAAGGCAAAACTCTCAAATATTACAAGCAACGAAGGGACCTATTTTTTTCATCGTTTTGGGTGGCACATACAAATACTCAAGACTGTTACAACGATCAATTTTTTTTCCTTGAAATTAGATTTGTTTAATGACATTAATGTACTTTAGTGCCCTCTATCTCAGTCAAATTAAAAAACGAGAAACCTTTGGTAAAGCAGGTAACACACGATCCCACATGTCTTAACACATGTACGCGCGTACATGTTCGCCGAACATCAACGTGCGTGTGTTGGCCCGAAAAACGCTTCGAACATGTACGCACATACAAAAAGTCCGTCGAACTTCTTTTCTGGTTTTCCTGAAAACAAGTGCGTACGTTGATGTTTGCACGTACATGTTCGACCGTGTGGTTGCCAAACGCACATGTTCGCCACGGACTTATTCAATGCAGTACCTCGGCGTCGTGCATGAGCTTTTCCACAGCACCTCAAAACAGCCAATTTATGATTTTTAAATAAATAACTTTCCGGCAATGTGTGGTGGCAGATCCTGCAATTGGAACTATTAAACTGGGGATTTACTACAGCTTTATCACTTTCAGATAGCTGACGGCTATTATTAGGTGCACGCCACTGCCACCAAACATAACTCTTCGGACATCGTCTTGGTTGATAACTGGACTATGATGTCTTAACACATGTTCGATCGTGTGTAGTATGGTACTATTTGACGTTGATGTTCGGCGAACATGTACGCGCGTACATGTGTTAAGACATGTTGGATCGTGTATTCCCTACTTAAGGTACTGATCCCTTTTTATTTTCCTGTGTAATAGTCAAAAGGGGTATCCACACGCTCGTGTAAGTTCGTGAGCGTGTAGGCGTGGTTATAAAACGCAGCAGTCGAGCTTGTTAGTAGTAGTAGTAGTAAGTGTGAACCTCTAAAAATAGCTATATTTATAGATTTCATCTCAATCTTACTCATTTTTATCATTAATTTAATGCATTTATCTCAAGAAACTCATTTTTTCATCATTGTTACCCGTTCACATCACAAAATAACGTAAAAAAAGTATTTTATTAATCGCCACCAAATTGTGAACGAATATAAACAGTATATTTACCATCAGAAATATGTAACTATATTTATTCCTTTTTCTCTTTTTTATTATTAATTTAACACATTTACCTTAAAAGTACACAATTATTACAATATTTACTCGTTCACACATCAAAATTATATAAAGAATTATTAAAAACTTAACTGATTTATCATCATCATATTGTAATGATTCGTCGACACCAGCCGGCGTCAGAATGTCTTGCATCACAGCCGTCAAGTCGACGCACCTTAGGCGACAGCCGAGAGTGTGCTGGCGGCAGAATAAACTAGATCAGATAGCCTGTCGCCTTCCAGAAAATACGAGAACAACAGCTTCGGTATATAAAATGCACGCGGCCTTGAGTGGGCCACAGTTCGGGAAGAATTCGGCATTAGATAGTTTCGCATTAAAGTTTCGCGTTAGATTTTTCGCTCGGCTGTTAAAATAAATTAGATTTAAGCTTGTAAATTATTTAGTGTTTAATTTAGTGTTAATTAGTTTGCTTTTAAATAAATTAGTTTATTAACTATTTCGTGTTTTGTTTTAAAATCAAAATTAATAGAACCCTTAAAATCGTTACAATATTATGAGTCTCTAAAGCGGTTATCATAAACGTAGACATGAAACGTTAACGTAAACGTGAACATGAAATATATTAACATAACGTGTAACATCAAACATAAACATACCAAAATATTATTTTATAAAATAAAAATATTTTAAATATAAATAAACTGAAATGGATTCTGATCAATCTATGATCTCGCAGCGAAGCGCTGACATAAGATATTCTAAGGAAATTAAAACGCTTAATAATAATCCAATGAAGTAAATAAATTCATAAAGGTAGCTCGTTACCTAAAGTACCAATAAATAAAATTTTACTCATTACAAATCTATCAAAATTTGAAAACATTATAACAAATTCATTTGACTACATAGTATTCGTAAAAAATAAAAAATAAAAAATAAATAAAAACTATATAGATAAAATGAATATTTTGTTTAGTTATATTATTGGATATCAAATGATAAAAAAAGAGAAATTCTTTCCAATAAAAGTCATTGTTGATAAGCATTATAATTTTATTCCTATAACAATTATAACGCGTGATCAATATCTTTTCTAATCAAGTGACCTATGGAAAAAAATTATGTCTTTGTTTGTATATTCATAGCTCCTAATAACACATTCCTGCTGATCAAACATTTTTTATAATGCTGATATTTAATTTCCTTATTGAGTACAGATTTTTTAATTCCCTTTAATTTTTTATGTACCAACTATCTGTTTGAATTACTTTTTTATACTGGAAAAACACATACATAAATTTAAAAATATATTCTAATTAAATGTATCAAATATATTATATTAATATAAATAATAATATAAATACATATTATATATCTATTCGTTCTGAGGTGGTGATGGTGTGGTTGAGAGACTGGAGTTACCAGGATCTTCTTGTCTAGGAAAAATAAAAATAAAAAAAGACAAGAAATTATACAAAATAATTTAAATTAAATTACACACAAACTTGATTAAAATGTAGAACACTTTTAATGGCAAAATTGTTTCTCAGATCATTACTAATTTAAAAATATACTTAGATGTAATCATCAAACTCTTAAAAATAATTTGGCTTTAAAGAAATTATCCTTTTTTATGATACTTTTAATACGTAGATTGTTTCTTCTTACCTGCTGTGAAAAGCTGAGTCAAGAAATCCGAGTTTACTTTCCTCACTAGCAGACCGTAATTGAACTATGTATTATTTATCCCCGAACCATCAAATTGACTAAATCAATTTGGTCATCGTCTACTAGGACGCAATCTATTGTCGCATAATCGAGGATTGTCGAGGATTTATACCGGGTGTTTCGTAATTGCACGGCACTGGTTTAGGAATGTCATGTATAGCCCGAAATAAACAAAAAAGTTCATATAAACATTTGTCTCAAACTAATTTATTATCGAGATATTGAAGGTTAAAGATAAATAGGGTGACTGTCTAGGTAATGGATGGTGCCTTAAGTCACTATGGTACCACAGTGACTTAAGGCTGAATGCTGCATTCAACAAAACGGACGCCACTTTTAACAATTACTCTGAATGTTTTATTGTTAAATCTTCCATATTTATACCTCAGTATCTGAGTAATAAATTAGTTTGAGACAAATGTTTATATGAACTTTTTTGTCTGTTTCGGGCTAGAGATGACATCCCTAAACTAGTGCCGTGCAATTACGAAACACCCTGTATAGTGAATAAATATTCCTTTATACCCTATTTCTAGTTCGACCTCCATTTCTGCACCATCATTTATTTTAGCAGTAACTGCTCTCTTTCGTCGGATTTTCATTGTGTCAAAGAAAAATCCTTAACAAAAAACTGTTTTTATAATAAGTTAACAAAATATAAAGACTGTGGAGAGATCTTAACCAATATGAACTTGGCGAATTAGGAATTAGTATACGTCAATAGAAGATAAAACTACATATAAGCAAATACCCATTTTATCAAACTAAAATAAAAATTATGAATATTAATCTACTAAACTATAGATGGCGCGTTCAACAAAAATAGTTTAAACCAAAAACAAAAGAACTTAAAATTCAAGCCATGATAGTATTATTCATAAGAGAAGACCTCTGCGTCATTGTCTGGTGTTGCATCATCAGACTTATGAATCATAACTCCGTCCTTTTTTCTCATTCACCGTTAACAAAGAAATAATATTGAAATAATTGTCGGTTCTTGCTTCGGCGATTGATTACGCAGCACTCAAGTTCCGTAATTTTCATTATAGATCTTTGCGAATCATTATTTATAGTTACAGGCAACAGATAGCGCTGCGAAATTCCCGAACGGAAAGTTCCCGTACCCGAACGTCCGTTTTCTCATTTCTGCAAGCGTCTGTTCAAACCCAGAACAAAAGAACTTAAAATTAAAGACATGAGCTTCAAAATAAGTCATTGCGAATCACTGTTTATAATTACAGGCAATAGATGGCGCTGGACATTTCACGTCTCACTTCTATGTGTGTCGATTTAAACGAAAAACAAGAACATACATATAATTAAAGCCGTGAGCTCCAGGATTGGTCTTCGCGTGTCACTGTTTATAATCACAGACAACAGATGGCGCTGGGAATTAACTGAAAACGTCCATCCTTGAGTTCATCTATTCTCATTCCTATGCACGTCGATTTAAGCTTGAAATGGAAACATAAAATCAACAACCCTTGCAAATCATTGTTCACTGGCGCCATCTATTATCTATGATTGTTTCCACCTCACATCTGTGCATGGCGATTTAAAGAAAAGCGGGAACGTAAAATTAAAGCAGTGAGATCCAAAGCAAATCACTGCTTATTAGCGCCATCTGTTGTCTGTGATTTAATTTTTCTAAGCGTCCATCTCACGTACGTGTCAGTTAAAAAAAATAAAAGAACTTAAAATTAGAGCCATGGACTTCAGAACAGGTCCTTGCAGATGTCTGTTTAAAGTCACAGACAATAGATGGCGCTGAGAATTTTCCCATTCGTCCATCACACTCCTAGGCGCGTCGATTTAAACCACAGAATAACCAAAAGTGACACTTCGGTTTTCCTACGAAAAAGGAGTTAAACGCGCGAGAACAGATGATCCCACCGATAATATGGCGAAATTCGATCATATGATCTTGTTTACCATTTTTCCTCGGCTGTATTTCATGTTTTGTAAACATATTTACTTTATCTTGTGCTTAAACATACATAGTTTAAACGTGATTAGGTGATTACAAATGTGACTTAAATATGTATATTGTATTTTTTTATATGGAAGTTTGCAGTTTTTGTCCATGTTATTTTAAATATTCCCGCTTATAATAGGTCCCATCGAAAACATGGCGAAGGTCACCAGTCAACGTTTAAAAAGATCAAAGTGCCAACAACGACTGTTACTTCTGGGTTATTCTGTGATTTAAACCAAAACAAGAACATAAATTAAAGCGATGGTCACCAAAATCAACGCCATCTGTTGTTCGCAATTATAATTTCCCCAAGCGTCCATCTTTGCATTAGTCTGTCTCACTCTTACGCATGTCGATTTAAACCAAAAACAGAGCGTAAAATTAAAGTCACGGGCTCCAAAACACGTTATCGTGAATCACTGTTTATAATTACAGTTAACAAATGTCGCCACTGTTTCTAAACACAGACAACAAAGGGCGTAGATGACATTCCCATGCGAACTCCCAGAAGCACGATGTGTTTTGAGATTGGCGTTGCAGTGAAGTATTCCGTAAAAATTATGTTGATTCAATAGTTACGGTTGATGGTAAAACCTAAGATCATCCGCGCTCCAGTTATAATAATTCCCATATTCCAATCCCTCTTCATTTGTTTGGATTATTTTGTTTAGTAAATTTCCTGACGCATCTTTCCCTGTTTTCTGTGTTTTTTTTGTTATTCTTAATTTTTGTATAGTTTCCTTGTATTATTTTCTCTTAGTCAGTAGGTATCAGATTATTTTCCTTAGATAATTCTATGATTCTTTAACCGTTGTTGTTTTTAATTTCCCCCCCTTTCTGAACTCAGTAAATTCTTGAGCAGGGGGCATGCGAAAAAGAGTCAAATGGAATCAAATCCTATGACTTTGCGTTACCCGCTACTTAATTCATCATCAAAAAGTCGCATAGCAAAACAATTGTATCTGGATCACGTGATCTTGTTGGAAACACCTACTTTGGAATGAGCTGGGGCCTTATTCTCGAAACGATGGAGAGGGTTCGTTTTGCGGGAGTGACGTCAAAGTAACGTAGACTCTCTTATAAAACTATACAAGCTAGGGATGTTCCAAAGTAACAAAAATATCGATATTTCTGATCGATCCGAATCGGATTGTAAAGTATCGATGCACCATATATCGGAAAAGAAAAAATCGATATTTCAAATATCGATCTTTGATTTAACAATTTTTGAAGACTCGATTTTTCAGTTCATGGTTATTCAAATTCGTGAGATGAAACAATGACAATAACGTATTTTATGTTGAGTAGTAATAAATGCTATTTTTTCTACTACTCATGCTACGAAAATAAATCCTATTTTCGCCATGATCTCTAGAAGTGGAAATATTTCCATCGCTAGGTAGAAAAAGTCGTACTTTCACCACATAAGTAGAAAATATATTAAATGTTAATAGGTACAGTCCCTCGCTCCTTAAATGCACCTCCCACACGCAAACCTCGCCCTTAAAATCTTGTGGTACAAGCAGAGTACAAGGCTCACAGAATTGTCAAATTGTAGCACTAAAGCTGTGCGCGATTATACTTACCTCAATTTTTCACAAGCAAAATGAATACGAAATACTTCAATCTGTCAAATTAATAATATAACCTGAATATAAAAATAAATCTTAGATCATAATACCGTATGATTTTTAAAATTTTAGATGAAGGGAGGCCGTGAAAGCAAAACGTATGGCGTAAAATTAGCAAATACAACAATTTATTCAAAATAATATTTACAAAACTTCAAAAGGCATTCATCATTGAACCATATTTTCGCAGTGATGTTAATCAAAACGTACGTATGAATTAATTTAAGCTGTATGTTTTCCTCTTCACGGCCTCCCTTTATCTAAAATTTTAAAAATCATACGGTACAAATAAATACACATTGCTGCAGGCATACCAACCTGCTGGTTTCGAGTCCTATAAAAGTACCACTACTAATTAATAAATTGTGCATAAAAAATCGAAATCGATCCGGTGACATTTTCCGATATATCGAAAATAAAAATATCATTGTCATAAATATCGATACCAACAAAATCGATTCGGATCGGAACATCCTTAATACAAGCCTTTCGAGAAATGCGTCATTTTGACGTTATTTTTGGGAGCGATCACTTCTCTTCAGTTCGAGAATAACCCCCCTGGTAGATAATTTCTTCACGATATCATTGAGCAATAGGAATGCCATCAAGTAGATTGCCTCCACTTCCCTGACCCTTTTCAAACTCCACTTTGAATAAAAGTTACAACAAAAAGTAAGGTCAATTTTATTGAGCATTTACTGAGTTAGTCAAACACTTCAATGCCTCAGTTTATTGGTGTGTACTTCTTAGAGAAACAGACTCTACAATGATGAAAATTGAGCTTATAATACTCGAGTGCTAAATACTCATCGTGAACTTCCATACACGCAATTAGTTTTATGTAATTATTATTTTATTAGAAAAGATTTTCAAACGAGGCTCATTTTTGTTATTTTAATGTAAATAAGTGGCCATACGGCAGCAGTGGATAGGTGACCCATATAAAAAACGGTATCGTTTGGGAGTATAATACTAATAAGTCCATACCTGGTTTCCTAACCTGCGCTACCCGAGCACCCCTATTAATGGGTTCGTTTGTGACATTGTGTTGACGTAGAAGCACTTATCGCAGCATGCTTGTGGTTGTAGAATATGCGGATATGTTTCTAATGCATAATAAATAATAATCCAGTGTGGAGTACACGTGAAATTTGTTGTGCACTCTATTCTCAGAAAAGAATTTGTTACATCCCTATCATGTGCAACACTTGATAGAAGAGAATACCATCAGCGACGCGTCTTTTGCAAGTGAATCCAACAACAACAACAACTGGCAGCAGCAAACGTTAGTGCAAGCAAAATTTCGTCGCTGCATGAACACCAACGGAGGGCATTTCGAACACTTGCTGTAAACATCGCGGTAAGTAATGACATAGCGATCTGACTTCAAAGACCCCACCAATACCTGTCATTACGTCGAGCAGGTTAGTTTTATTAACGTTTTACAGAACATCTGCGTGCCAATGACGTATAGAATTTATAAGCAAACGTTTGCAAGAAAATTTACCGAAGGAGACCATTTTCGTTAACTTTCGCAAACTCTAAATGTATCATGTATATATTATGGCCCCTTATTTATGGGGATACGCTGTACATAATATACATAAAGGAGTATCGCGTACCTGCTCGTGAACTTGTGCGGGCGTGTAGATACCTCTTTAAAATAAATTCTGAAATGTAAAGGCGTGGTTAAAGACATGCGTCGACTTGCAAGGTCAAGCCCAAAACAAATATTTGTTTAATTTTGTAAACTTGAAATCATACTCAAAGATAAAGCGCTTTTTTGTATGATTTAAAACTTGCATTTCCTTGAAGATGTTCTGGTTTCGTCATTATTAATTACACACGTACATGCTTATCTACCAAAAAGAAAGTGCAAGAGTTTAATTTGGATTTATTAACTGTAGCCAAGTTATAAATTTTGATCTGGCAAAAACAAACTTTTAGAAAGAGGGTACGTTTGTATTTTATAATAATTGCTAATGATTTCAGCACGAAGTTGATGGATGAATTAATTTTGGTTGTTTATAATTTTGATTTGCGTGGTTTCGCGATGTGTAATTTAAATATTTTAGTTGTATGCTTTTACGAGGTGAAAATATTAGTGCCGAGTTGGAAGAAGCATTGATAAAACCAGTATACGAAAGCGTACCTGCGCAAAGGGTCCTCCTGTAGGAGAGCAGATAACAATTTGTGGATGGTGGATAATAGCCAGAATTTCGATTTAATTTCTTGAAGAAAAAATTGAGAGCCCGATTGCTTCGCCGTTCGTAATGCTGCGGACATTGTTGAGAAAGCATTTAAATATTTGAACAGAATTCAGTGAAAGAGCGGGGGAAACAAATTTTATGGTCGCTGCTTGTCTGTAGTACTAGAGTTAGTCACAAAGTGCAGAGTAGTGTGTGTTCGTGTGTATGTGCCCCACAATTGTCAACATGGCTTCCGTCGTAGACTTTGCAAAATTAACAAAAGACGAACGCGAAGAAATCAAAGAACAATTCACCATAGTAAGTGACAATTTTTTTTTCGATTTTACATAGCAACTCCATAAGCTTGTTTTACTAGCCATACTTTCAGGCTATCGATTTGGTTGGTTCAGATCGCGCGGCGTTCTTTAACGACGTGACAAACTGCTACGCCCATCGATACAGATTCCATCGAATTATAAATGAATATCACATTTAAATAATAAATTACAAGCCAACACCCTCGTTAAATCAAAACAAAACCCAAGAGAAAAAAAACAAACATTTTTAAATAATGCGCTTCCTCGTTACCTAGACAACCGAATTACTTACACACTTCATGATCCACATTGCTGTTCAAACTCTCAAAACAAGAAATTTGGAATGCAAGAAAACTTACAATTAGTGACTCATTACCGTGACTATGTAAGTCACTGTTACTCACGCGTTTTATGTCATAATCAGGTTTTTGGTCTCTGTATGCAACACTCGGTGCATAAATCTTTGTTTTTCTCGCAGCCGAAGACTGTAATACGATACAGACCATGAAAACACTTGCGTTTGCACGATTATGACTCGCCTAGCGCAAGCAACGCGTTCGTTTTTCTTCAAAGTTTTGCAGTTTTTTTGCAACCGTGCAGTTCACATTACACACCTTCATAAAAACGACAGGAAGAAACTCAAAAATTTCAATCGCCCTCAAATTCTGACGATCACTACCATTGTATGATTGACGACGACGACGGGCGCACTTGAAACTCAAACTTGACCCTGATTTTGAGATGTGTTAGTCATTTAGGTTTTACAAACACACCCAAAAATTGTTTTCATGTTGTGATTTCCATCGATGGGATGGTCCTTTTAAAAGTGGTGCGACTAAGACCTTTTGGCATTTCCTAGTCCCCACTTTGTACAGGTCTCCATTCTACTCAAAAATCAACACTTTCATAAAAACTACATGAAGAAACTCAAAAATTCCAATCGCCCCCCAAATTCTGACGATCACAACCATTGCATGATTGACGACGATGGACGCACTTGAAACTCAAACTTGACCCTGATTTTGAGATGTGTTAGTCATTTAGGTTTTACAAACACACCCAAAAATTGTTTTCATGTTGTGATTGCCATCGATGGGATGGTCCTTTTAAAAGTGGTGCGACTAAGACCTTTTGGCATCTCCTAGTCCCCACTTGTACCAGTTCATTCTATTCAAAAATAAACACTTTCATAAAAACTACACGAAGAAACTCAAAAATTCCAATCGCCCCCCAAATTCTGACGATCACAACCATTGCATGATTGACGACGATGGACGCACTTGAAACTCAAACTTGACCCTGATTTTGAGATGTGTTAGTCATTTAAGTTTTACAAACACGCTCAGGAATTATTTTCATGTTATGATTGCCATCGATGAGATGGTCCTTTTAAAAGTTCCCACTTTGTATCGGTTCATTCTGTTCAAAACTCAACGAAAATACTTCACAGCGATCCACCAGATTTAGAAGGTTTCTGCTTCTTTTAGGTAAACGTCCCAAGTTGTAAGTCTGTGAATCTCCTTAGTTCTATCTGTGCCGAAATTATTAAAAGTTTTCTTTTGCTCTCAAGTTGTTTCTAGTCCTCAGGCAATTTTTTTTTTTTTTGGGAAACCAGTTCATCCTGTTTAAAAGACTTATCAGAGTTAGAGGAGTTTCTGCTTCTTCTCCCCAATCTTTCTAAATAGTAAATGTTTTTAGTTCCACCCTGGTTATTTCAGTAGGGTTTTTTCTACTGTTAAAGGGAATCCCGAGGAAAATTTTGGAGTGTTTACGTCCCTGTATGCAGTGCTCCGTTATTTAGTTCCTGGATCTATGAAAGATTTACTGCAGTTATAAAATGACATTTGGTTTTCGATGGTCTTACCTACCAGCAAAATGTAGAACTTAAAATTTTGAGTGGTTTTGAATTGCATAAAGGAAATAAATTTTTTTTATCATTTTGAGCGCCTTTGATTTCTGACAGTTATTACCAGGATTCGTTTACTTTTAGAGCTTTGAAATCAAATAAAATACAAAATATTTTGAATGATTTTAGATTCGAGACGCAGAGCTTTGATTAAAAATTTAAAAAAATTCAAAGTCAAATTTGGATAAAGTCAAAAATGTTTTGATTCTCATCATGTCCTCTCGATATATGTATTTACCAGTTTTCAAGCTCAATGAACAAGGCTTTTTTTAATGTTATTTTTTAATGTTCTGAAAACACACCAAAAAAGGACTTCAATACAGAGTATCATCACATTTTTGAATGATATCAAAATTGATATGAATCTTTTGAATCAAAACTTCTTTTATTTGAAATTTTTATCGGAAATTGATCCATTTTTCTTTAGTGTTTTACAGTCCTTTTTTTCTGTAATCACGTTTGTATAGTTAAATGCAAGACAGAAAAGTGATTTAAATTTTGAACGATTTTGTGACACGCATTTGCATAAAGAAAATAAAAAAAATTGAATTATATCAAAAATGAAAGGAATATTTCATGCTTATTGCAAAAGCCCAAAAAATTTGGGTTTTAAAGCTGTATCGGTTTCCACTTGATGTCAAAATTGATATGAATCTTTCAAACCTAATTTTTCTTGTTTAAAACTTTGCTTGGAAACTGATTTTTCTTTAGTTTTGCAGTTTTTTCGTAATCGTGTAGTTTATATGTATAATAAAATGCAAAACAAAAAAGAGATTTACATTTTGAATTTGTATAAAGTAAATAAAAAAAATTGAATAATATCAAAAATGAGATGAAAATTTCGTGTTTATTGTAGTAGTAATAGTCCAAAAAATTGAGATTTTAGAGCTGTATCAGTTTCGACTTAACTTTCAATTGGAATTTGAAAAGTATCAATTTTGACTGAAAATTAAAGTCATGAATTTACGAAAAAAAAAATTGAATTTTCGATTCGAAATGTAACTTTTTATTCGAATTAGAAAATTCTTTTTTTGAAACTTCGACTGAAAAAATTCAAAGTCAAATTTGAATGAAGTCAGAAACGTTTTTAATTATGATTCGCACGATGTCCTCTCGATAGCTTGACGTTTTTTAAGCTCACAAACAACCACTTTTTTTAAAATGTTTATTTTTAATGTTTTGAGAACACCCCAAAGAAAAGAACTTCATGTAGAACATAAAATGATGTCAAAATGACATGAATATTTCGAAACAAAACTTTTGCGAAATTGATTCATTTTTCTTTAAAATTTTGCAGTTTTTTTTTTGTGATCATGTAGTTTAATAATCAAATGCAAAGACAAAAAAGTGGTTTAAATTTTGAATGATTCTGAAAACATAAAAAAATATTGAATTATGTAGGTATATCAAAAATTAAAAGAAATTGTAAAATTGTATTGTAAAAGTTGAGGTTTTAGAGCTGTATCAATTTCCACTTAACTTTTAATTCGAATTAGAAAAGAAATTTAAAAAAATGAAGTCAGAAATATCTTGGAATTTTTACTGTGATCCTGACGATGTTCTCTCGATACGTTTGACGTCTTCAAGCTCAACGAGCAACTATTTTTTTAATATTCTAAAAACCACAAAAAAATGAATTCTTATAGAACATGAATGTTATCAAAATTGATAACATTGATAACATTTCATATTTAATTCGAACCAAAACTTTTGTTTGAATCTTTGATCGGAGATTGATTGATTTTTCTTTCGAAAGAGGTTTCAATTTTGAATCATTTTTGATTTTGAAACACATCTGCATAAAAATCAAATGATATTAAAACTGAGATGAATATTAAATTTAATTGAATTGGCATTAAAAGTTTAACAAAGTATTTCGAAATCAAATTTAAATGAAATCAAAAACATCCTGGATTAAAAAATCCACATTCGTAATGTTCGCTTGATATGTTTGGACGTTTTCAAATCAACGAGCGACTTCTTTTTTGTAAATACAACAGAAAAGGACTTTATATAAAACATCACATTTTTTGAACGATATCAAAAACTGTTTAAATCGAATCAAAACTTTTTTTGATCGAAAATTGAGGATAAAAATTCAAGTGGAATTCAGATGAAATCAAAACGTTCTTGAGTTCCCCCCCTTGAAGGCTTGCATACAAATTATATTAGTCATTTTTGATTAAAATCAAACATTGTTTTAGGTGGTGTCGAATCAGACCGGGATGTTCTTTTTATAGCTTTTAATCTCGCTGCTGACTGAAATTTATCGTACAAATATTATTCGACGTCCTACGCTTTGTTGTTCTTTGATAACAATATTTATTCTTAATACTTATGAACATGCATAACAACTCGTAAATACCACAAGCAAAAATGCTATGGCCATTTTGTTTGTACCCTTGCAGGTGCTGTTGTTTTTAGACATCTGCTTATATACTATATAATTAATTATGTAATTGCTTGAACTTACATGATGTTACCGTGTGAATTGAGAAAACTATCATAAAAGTAGTCCCCGAATGTGTCATATTTTTTTTCAAGAAATATTAAAGGGTAAATGGAATTTATGCTTTATCATACTTCCACCAAAGTATTTCAGATAAATAAAACTCGTTATCCCCCTTTTGTTTAACAGTACTCGTGAGTCACGAGAAATTTTTGATTACTCTTCGTTTATCCGGGAAAACGGTTATCACCGGCGTTATGTAGAAGAGATAGGGATAGTTTCATTTTTTTTTCCAAACAAGATTAAATCCCATCGAGATATCAATGTTATTGAACTCCTCCTCGTTTGATCCTTATTAAGTTTTATGCTAGGTTAAGGCTGTTCTAAAATTGCTAGGCGGTGAACACATGGCGTTTTAATTTTTGAATTATTAAGAACGTGCAACGTGTCGCAAACGGTCAACGCGCATAAATATTACTAACTGTTTTTTTTTACTTAATTACTTACAAGTTCCTCGTTATTACGAGCGCGTGTTAGAATTTCGTCAACGCAATTGGAGAGGTTAGTAACATTAGATTACCTTAAACGGGGACATCCGCAAAAAAAAAAAATTCGGTGGCAAATATTTACACAGATTGTTCATTTTGTACGGAAGTTGTAGGCAAAAAAAGTATACCAAGTTCGATTCATACAAAAATAGTTTTATTTATTGTATAAGCACGACTTACACAAAAATTGAGTGTTGTTAATCCATGTTATCAGTGGAGGAGGAGATTAATACTTTTTTTTTGGTATTGAACAACAACTTATATGCATACCAAAAAAGTGTTGTCTTTGATTATCAAAGTACTAGGAGAGAATTTTTAATAATTGCAGACTTTTGAAATAACAAACGTACTCGTGTTTCATACAAAGACTATCTTACAGGTGCACGATTTTCATTATCGCTTCAATATATCTCGATAAGAAAACCTATTTAACTTCTACTTTATCAAATAATCCTCAGTGTGTTGAGTATTTTGTGCGAGATCCGCGCGTAAACATGGAACTTGCTTTTAGTGAGAGGCAGGTCAGCCCACAGACTGAGTTTATATCGGAATTGAAACAGACGAGACCTTATGCAGGGGTAAGTCAAAAAATATTCGAGTTTTGCACAGAAATTTTTGACGTTTCGATTTTATCTCGCCCAAAACAGGAAATTTAATGGATGCGGGGCATCGTCACGTCTTGATAAGATTCTGATCATCAAGTTGATGTTTTGGTTGTTTCGGAAACGTATGTATTGTTTGTGTTTCAAGAAATAATTTTGATAAGGTCGAATTAAGATAAAATGCACTGAAAATGACCGAGCAAAAACCAAGAATTTTAATTAACCTCGAATAAATGTCATTATGTAAGTTAAGTTGCTTTGTACTTTTATAGCACCGATATGAAATTGAGCAATAATAAAAGCAATTACGTTTATCGTTAATTTTTAATAATTCGGTTAATAACGTGAGTGTGAGTTAAAGCAAGTCCGGTTCTGACCAAATTTTAACCGGTCTATCCTGCATATTGAACGTGTGTAACTCGTGTGGGTTTCCAGCCAACACAATAATTATTACGTGTTAACCCAGAGTTAAACGACGAATATTAAAAGTCGTATCTGTTGTTTATTAAATCAAAAATAATCCTGTGCACAAAAGTATAATAACAAACAACCCCGCTTAAAACAGTTACAAAAATATTTTAAAAATCGAGTTCACTAAGCCTTTTATTATCGAGCAGATTATACCACGAATTGCGTAAGTCTAATTTGTTTTATATGGACATGTCGATCATATACAGCTGATAACTTATCTCTGCGAAGATTATCATTATCATCGGGTTATTCATTGCTCTCGAAATTCTTTAATTCTTTTTGAGGTGTTAATCTGGAAACGATTATGACGAATTCAGGCCAAGGAACGTATTCAAATATATTCATTCTTCGTCTCCTCGCCGGAACGCGGACAATTATTACAAAACGACGACGAATCCTTGAAACTGTGGAATTAAAATTCACTGTAACGTAATTTAAAAAGCAAATGCGAACGCACTAAACCACACATGCTAATGAAGGCATGTCTGTTTCTGTAATTTGTTTCTTTTTTTATTAGAGCGTAACATCTGCAAGGACGTTTAAAAAATACTTAAAGCTATTTATTTACGTTTCCTCAGGCCCAAACAAAATTTACTTTCATCGAAGTAATTTCAAGAAAATAGTACCGTCGCGTCAGTTAACGGTAAGCAAAGGTATATTAACCCAAAAAACAAATACCATGACGCCAATAGTCTTCAAGGTTAGTAGTCAGAGACTAATCATGCGAAACAGCCCGGGCTAAGTTTGTTGAATCTTGAAAATACTCCTTGCAAAAACTTTATCTAATCCCTCCGACACGTTTATGTAATGTGGCCATTGTACTTTTACGACGTGCCTCTGTTTGTTTTCCTAGCTTAAGATTATCTCTGGCAAATATTTGTGAGCAAACTTATACTTGCAGATTGACAAAAACAATGACGGTTTCATAGACTTGAGAGAACTCAAAGATGCTCTGGACGTGTGCGGATTCAAAATACCGGGATGGAAGGTCCGCCAGATGGAGGAGGAATTCAAAAAGAAAAGCGGGGGCGCCCAGGGAAAATTGTCTTACGATGAATTCGAAACTCTCTGCAGCGATTTAAAGGCCAGCGAAGTCGCCAGCACGTTCAAACAAGTCGTTACGCGAAGGGAAAATCTTCAACATCTTGGTGGTACTTCAGAAGCCTCCAATGAAGGCACGACACATTCCGTTAGGGTTGAAGAACAACTCGCCTTCTCAGATTGGATCAATTCGAATTTAAGGCATGACCCAGATTTGGCACATTTATTACCTATTGATCCTGATGGGAAAATGCTCTATGAAAGAGTTAAAGATGGTATATTATTATGGTAAGTTATCATCTTTTACATACAGATTGATCAATTAGAAATTGTTTGACAGTTTGATTTCGGTTCGTGTATAATTGGAGTTTTAGATTAGTCGTTCTAATTTCGGTTCGTGTAACAATAGTAAGAATGCCAAACTCATCGATTTGATTTCGGTTCGTCTAAATGTATTACTGCGACAAGATTCGTACAATTATAATAATGTTCTCCTAGTATTTAATAGTTTCATTGAAACGCACAAGGGCGTGGATATTTATTAATTGGACCACCTCTCTTTCCAACTTGAAATTTGTAGAGCTTAAATGGTCTTGCAATCTAAAGGATTTATTTGTTAATTAATTCAAGATTAATTTCTTTGTAATTGGAGAGGATCCAAGGGGCTTTCGGCGGTGTTTCCTAGAAAGATGAAATCTACAAGGTTAATTTAGCTTTGTTTGGATAAATTTAATTCGTGCTTGTGATTCAGAAGAAAGCACAGTGATTTGCTGTGCCTTATGAAATCGTGAGGTGATTTAAATGTATGACACATCCGCTACTTAAAATTATAAAATCACAAACTGTTGAGTGAAAAAATTAAAAAAAATAATAATCCTTGAGCTTGCAAGCGCGTGACAGTTGCATTGTTTAGATCGGCTCGCGTTAAACAGCAAAAGAATATTTTTTTTTTCTAAGCGCGCCTGTATATAATTAGCATCGCATAGATGATCAGATAATGGAAGTATTTCATACAAGCTGACGTCATGTCATAATAAGATGTGATTAAGATAAAACGATATAATTCTCGACCTATAATCCGCAAAGAAATGAGTTAAAGTTCTAATTTGGCGTTTCGCTTTTCAGCAAAGTCATAAATCATTCCTGCCCGGACACAATAGACGAGAGGGCGATCAACAAGAAAAATTTAACCTTATACACTAAACTAGAAAATTTAACCCTAGCCCTATCATCGGCCCAAGCCATAGGGTGCAACGTTGTAAATATAGACGCTCACAGTTTATCGAAAGGAACACCTCACCTTGTCTTAGGCTTAGTCTGGCAGATCATTCGTATCGGACTGTTCAATCAGATTTCTTTGGAACACTGTCCGGGCTTAACTACCCTCCTCACCGACGAGGAAAAGATTGAGGATCTCCTGAAACTTTCACCAGAAGCTATTCTACTCAGATGGGTCAATTACCATCTGGAAAGGGCTGGGGTTAACAGGCGTGTTACCAATTTCCAAAGTGATATTACAGATTCCGAGGTGTACACCCACCTCCTCAAACAAATTGCCCCAACAGAAACAGGTGTAACCACTGAGGCCTTACTTGTAAGTACCACTTGACACCAAAATTATTTTCAATAATATTAAGCTCATCATAGGAAAACGACCACGTCGAAAGGGCTGAAATCATGTTGCAACAGGCAGCCAAGTTGAAGTGCCGTTCGTTTGTTACACCCCAAGATGTAGTCAACGGAGTTTACAAACTGAACATTGCGTTCGTTGCAAATCTATTCAATAATTATCCAGGGCTGGATCAAGCCAATGGTACCTTAGGTGATTTTGAATCAATCGAAGAAACTAGAGAGGAAAAAAGTATGTATTTGTTTTAGCTTCGTGTACTAATCTGTATTACATCGATGATTAGATCACTAAAATAATGGCACTTGAACAAGTTTCCGTTAAGATCGATCCATAAAGTTACGTTTGCCGTTCGTCGCGTAATTCAGTATTTAATCTAATAAAAAACATTACCTATGGCATGTCATAAATTATTTTAAAGTCAAAAGGTACGATTAAATCTGCACTAAATCCAATTGTCTCTCATTTATCTTTCGAAGAAATAGTTTTCAATTTATATCATATCGATCCACGGATTGGCCAATTAGAAATCGCCTAGCGTTCTAACTTCAGTTCGTGTATGATTCCACATCTTTGATTGGAGTTTTAGATTAGCCGTTTTAATTTCGGTTCATATAAATATAGGCTGCGTTTAGTTGATAGACGAACCGTCAAAGTTTAACGAGCTCGGGCGGACTGTTTTCTAAACGGAACTCATACCTACCCTGGTTGCCTAATGGTCGCATCTCAAATCACGACCACCGTGACCGCTCAGCTGATTAGTCAGCCAACGTAAAATAACTACTGACTAAACGAAATCGACAACGTCGCCCATGAACTAAACGCACCCATAGTCAGACTTGTTGGAAGTATTTTTGATTGGCCTTTCTAGTTTATCGATTTGGTTTCGGTTCGTGTAAATCGTAATACCGCGACAAAACATTTTTAATGGAATTTTGAAATCCTTTTTAATTTAATTCAGTCCAATTCTGAAAAGTGTTTTTCGTGTTCAAATCCAAAAGAAATGGTTCAATGCTAAATAAAAGCAAATTTCATGTTCTTTGGATGAAGACGTAAAAGAAGTTGCTCCTATTTATGTTGTCTGGATTGGTTTCGTACAAAAAATATTTTCTGTATTTACCTTTCCGTTCAATTATTCTGAATAAATAAGTTCTCCCCTAATAAATTAAATTTTCTTCGTCTTTCTAAGAAATAATCTTGGTTTTTCCAGCATATCGTAACTGGATAAATTCAATGGGTGTTTCACCTCACGTGAACTGGTTATATTCCGACTTGGCTGATGGCCTGGTGGTCTTCCAATTGTACGACATAATTAAACCGGGTATTGTGGTTTGGACTCGCGTTCACCGTAAATTCAGCAACCTCCGAAAGTTTATGGAGAAACTGGAAAACTGTAACTATGCTGTGGAATTGGGGAGGGAAATCAAGTTTTCTTTGGTGGGCATTGCCGGTCAAGACATCAACGAAGGCAACGTCACACTAACTCTGGCCTTAATCTGGCAACTGATGAGAGCCTATACGTTATCAGTTCTGTCACAGTTGGCGCACAGCGGAAGCCCGATCGTCGAAAGAGAAATCGTACAGTGGGTCAACACAAAATTGACTTCGGCCAATAAGAAGTCGGCCATTAAGGGCTTCCAAGACCCTGTCATTTCAGATGCTAGGGTCGTGCTGGATTTGATCGATGCTATCAAACCTGGTGCCATCAATTACGATCTTATTAAATCAAGTGGAAGCGAGGAGGTAAGACAATGTGAATTTATCGTAATACACTTCAGATTATTGACGATGTGTTTCAGGATAACTTAGCAAATGCTAAATACGCGATATCGATGGCGCGTAAAGCTGGTGCGCGTGTTTACGCATTACCAGAAGATATAACCGAGGTGAAACCGAAAATGGTGATGACAGTATTCGCCTGCCTTATGTCTTTGGATTATGTGCCAAACATGGACAATATTCCTCAGCAGTAGTAGTCTTCCCACTTGTACATTTCTACGATTTTTCAGTACGCGTTTGAGCTTTCTTTTGTAATTACTTAACTACTTTGTAAAACCGGTGATTGAATTCGAAACAGTACGTTCCAATGGATTTAATTAATAATTAAGTCATCCTAGTCTAACTTGTGTTTGGTCAGAAAAGAAAAGAAAAAGACAAACATTCAGTACCTACGTACATTTTTTTTGTGCAATAAATTTCGCCGTGAAGTAAATTTTATTTTATTCTCTAAATACATAATGATTTTATATTTGATTTGAATTTATTGTATTGATTACATATTTCGTTTGTGCTGCTCGTCAGACACAGAAAAGACTGGGGTAAGTAAATTAGGAAGTGGCAAAAACTGTACAAAACAAGCAGAAAATGGTGACTGTCAAAGTGTCAATTAAATACTGTGACTGAGTGAGGTAGTTTTATTTCTTGCTGTGTATTATATATTATTCCATGTACGTCTCCATGACTGGACTGTTCATTTGTGTCTCATTTATTTATGGATTTCTTTTTTTTTATTGTTGTTTCATGTCAAGTACAATTATGTTCGTAATTCTATGCACTTTTCATGACAGACCAGTCCGGCCAAAAAATAGGTCACTAATATAAATATTTTTTTAGAGTTTATTAATTTATGTATATAAACTATGTCTGCATTCCATTTTATTGTATAACTTTCTTTTTGGTTTGGCTAAGAGGAATATACCCAAGTGCCATTTTTACTGATTAATGCCGTCGACGTTCCAAAATAACACTTGCTTACGCCGACACAGACGACCACAAAAAAAGGGATGCTCTTGGAAATACAACTTTTTACGTCTGTGATCTAAGCAGGTCGTTTTCCATGTCGATTAATTAATACCAATAGTGTTATACCATGTAATAAAACTGTGAAGTATACATATAGTATTTCGTAGAATTTATACATTTATGTAATTTTTTAAGTATGTTTATACTTCCTACATTTTGCTTTCAATAAACCAAAATATAAGCGAAATCGTCGTTTTTTTTTTCTTATAAACTTCTTCCAGTTTTACAATACCCTGCCTATAGTTTTTTTTTACTCTTTTTAACAATGGCTATTCACCAAGTCTAAATTGGTTTTGGAAATAAAATAGAAAGTTAATGGAGATTATGAAAAACTGTCAGATTAGTTGCTGAAAATCAATGAAGACATCTTTGGTAGGTAATAAGGGTTTTATTCTAAAATGTTTGGGTTTTAAGTAATCCAATAAATTCTTCAATTACACTGGACTTAAGCAAAAGTAAGTTCTGAAGGTATATTTTCCAGCTCAAAAATGGAATCATGGTGTTGACTTCCTTTAGTTTAAAAACTTCTGGTAAATTCTCTAAAGGTCATTTTACATGATGCAATTTGTCTTGCAGCAAGTCACAATTTTTATTGTTCGCTTTCAGAAATTGGTAGCTTTCATTGCAAATACTCAGAAATTGCTGCCAGCAAATGTAATTTTTATGTGCAATTTTCATTGCATTGCATTGCATTGCATACATGTAAAGCGGTTTTAAACGTTTCTGTTACGACTTCAAAGTTGCACTCCTATCATCCTTTGTTACTGAGCAGCCTTAATTAGAGTCCAAAACAAAAAAATAATAAAATTGTGGAAGGTCTTGTTTGGAAAAAGTAGCTTGCATCGTTTTCCTCGTCTTTGTTTCTTGATAGCTGTTTTCCAATCAAATTATTCACAAGAGGATGTTCACCAGAATTTAAAAAAATCAGAATTGCAAAAAGTAAGATATAATAATTTGCACACACTCCTCCTTCTCCTCCATATCGTTTGCATTAACATCTCTTTTTCTTAACCCGTAAAAGTCTAACATTTTCCAATTATATTCTCTACAGGACGATTAGTCTCCTTTATCCATTCTTCTCCTTATTATTTCCCCCATCAGAAATTTTTGCTTAAAAGTTTTCAAAATTTCGAGAACATCATCCTTTTCCTTCGTCTAGCGAGGAATAAGGCTTGTTAATTCCCTTGACAGAAGAATCTCCAATATTCTTTCTCATTATATGTTGCCTTTTGAATATAAATCTTGGTTTTGTCTTTGTTCAATGAAAAGTTTTAATCGCGCCATCCTGCGATCGCTTTTTGACCTAACATTGACAAATTGAAGCCACTTTGCTACATAATAAGTCATCCCATATAAGGCGACCATCAAAACCGACTTGCAACGATTCCAATGACATTTCAAAAACAAGCATAGTCTTTCTGTTCTACTTTGGAAAATTCCATTCATAACGCCGACTTCTGATTTTTTTTGCTTAAAAAATTAAAAAGGTTTTTCTTTGCCTTCGAGGTATTTGGTTTTCATTAGACTTCAAACTTTCCTTTTTGAAATTGGTTGGTGTGTTTATCATTTATTAACTCCATGATTTCTTCTCGTATTAGTTTTGGTTTGCGAAATTAAATTTTATCTTAAAAAAATTGGTTCCAATGACTTAGTAAAGTCGAAATTATAATTGAAAGAACTTTGACATAATGTCCTTCCAATTAAATCAATTTACTTGGAAGCCTCTTGTCTCTTTTCAAAATTTGATTTTGGTTTGGTGATGTAAATAAAAATATACTTTTATCCTAAATACTTTTTTTTATTAGTAGACTATAGTAATTATTTAAAATGATTATCACGGGGAAACTAATTAAAAATGAAATTAGTTTACAAGATCGGTCAAATTTTATTTCCCAATTGAACACGAGCCGGTTAAAGGTTACGATAAATCAGTAACTTTTACGTCATTCTCTACGACTGCTTAAAATTCATATGCATCTCAATTAATCCAAAGTGAAAATGAATTTCCCAAAGAGTAATTGTTTAATCGTCAGAATGAGCTTGCGTTTTCTCAAGGATTAAAACAACGTGTAAAAAATTATCAACAAATTGTTAACATGACTAAACCAAGATTGCTTGCAGATATGTACGTAGCGTGGATTTCACCACATCCTAGAATGTTCTAGTAACTTTTGAATTTGAAAATCCCGCTTGCAATCAGCAGGTATAAGCTGCGTATAAACTCGAGATTATAAATAATATAATGTAAATTGATTGAGGATTTGATTTATTTATTATTGCATGGGATCAATACCATTAGCTCAATTAACAAAAAGATTAACTAATTTAGCCTTCAAATTACACAAAAGAACCGTTGGGAAATTAGATGAACGAATTCACCCGAAGGACGTTCGTCCTTTTTGAATGTTCAGAGGAGGGCAATCGTTGAAGCATATTGATTGAAGTGAGATAGTAAATGTGTTGTGTGAAAAAGTCGCTTGAAATAACTGTACTTTCCTGGCACGTTGATCATTTCAAAGCAGCAGTGTTGGTGTGCGGACGCTTTGTCTTCCTGGTACCGGTGAGCACCATTTTTCTTCTTCACATGCTTTTTCTCACCCTAACTAAAACGCATTTAAACGATTTTTCCAGGTACGTCTTGCAAAATAAGTAGGCCACAAAATGCCCGTTCCGAGCCTCCAGAAACCAGCCCCGATTTTCAAAGGAACTGCCGTCGTCGGTGGCCAATTCAAAGACATTAGCCTTGAGGATTACAAGGGACAATACGTCGTACTTTTCTTCTATCCCTTGGACTTGTAAGTGCCTAGCAACCCGCTGAATTTATTACTTATCAATGAAAATCAATGATCAAATTTACGACGATTTTTTTTTTACTTCGTGTCGCATGTTTTTCTTTTTTATTACTTTTGTTGTTTGTATTAACAGCAATTTACGCAATCGTAAAATCAACATTTTTCTTCTTTTATTGAAGTTACGTGAAGTAATCGAATGACTATTTGTGTGTCATGCATTTTTTATTTGAAAGATTAAATTGAGTTTGATTCGTTCACTTTTTTTTGTGTGGGATTTTCTTTTTGATGGATTTAATGGAGTTCCTGGAATTTTCCAATCGTTACTTATTTTTAATATTTAATTCGCTTTTCTAATTTTTTCAAATCGTTGGAGTTTTTTTACATGAAAATTGATTTTAAAAAAATCGTTTTATATTTTTTTTTATTCCCAAGAGCAACGACGCCTCTGGTGTTTTATTTTATTTTTTTAAATCATTTTACTTTTTATTTCTTGTCGAGTATTTTTTGAAAAATGTGGTTGTGGCAACTTTGTGGCTGTGCCAATTATTGTTAATACAGATAGTGTTTACTTTTATAATCAATTCAGTGATAGTTTACAAAAAAAAATGCAGTTTGGCTTGGAGCATTGTATCTTTTTTTTTTCGTCCCAAGAATATTTGTAGTTGCTGTCCTTGGTTCAAGAAAATTAAAACTAAAAATTGCCACACGATTATCTAACAAATTTTAATGGTGTTTGTTAAATTGTTGCGCATATACTTTATCGGTTAAGGACGAAGTTAAAAAATGTAAATGATAAGGCGGCTACAACAGTAAAAGCGATCCATTTATAGAGAGCAAAATAGAACAAAACAATTTTGATAGATTTGGTCTTCGTTAATTATATAATTTAATTGCAGTACTTTCGTGTGCCCGACGGAAATAATTGCGTTCTCCGATCGTTTTGAGGAATTCCAGAAAATCAAGACTCAAGTGATCGCTTGCTCAACGGACAGTCACTTCTCTCACTTAGCTTGGGTGAATACCTCACGCAAACAGGGTGGTTTAGGCGAAATGTCCATTCCATTGCTCGCTGATAAATCCTTCAAAATATCTAAAGATTACGGCGTACTAGACGAGGAAAGCGGGGTTCCATTCCGTGGCCTTTTCATCATCGATCCAAAAGGTATTTTAAGGCAGATTACAATCAACGACCTTCCAGTCGGACGTTCGGTCGATGAAACCCTACGTCTGGTCCAAGCCTTCCAGTTCACCGACGAACACGGCGAAGTCTGCCCGGCTGGTTGGACTCCTGGTAAGAAGACCATGAAACCGGATCCCACCGGAAGCAAGACTTATTTCGAAGCCGTCAACTAGGATCTGCCCAAATTCAAATCGCGTATTACTTTCAAGTATTAATGCTGTGTTTAGTTAGTTCTCACTTTAAACTACCTGTATTCTTTATTTAAATTTAATTAAATAAATTTGAGTTTTTTTTTTGAAGTCATCGTTTTTCTGACGTAATTCCCCCCCACACGACAATCGCTGCCAGACGACGTGCACGTTTCGATAAAATTAAATTAATTCCAGATTTTATCTGGTGCAATTTCTCAGAAGTTTTAAATCATATTGTGGATTCGACGATTATCTTAACTAAATGGAATTGGGATCAAGTATTATCAGATTTCCGGTTTCATCTTTAATTGCTTTTTAAACCTAAGATTACCAAAGTTAATTTATCCGAAATTAATCCTCGTAATGCATTGTTGCACTTTAAGGCGCACGTGTTCAAAAAAGCGACTGCTAAAGTAGTGAAGACTTTCGACATAAATCATATGCATAAGGACTCTGGAATTTTATATCAAGTGCTACCGTTTTCAGATACCATGTTGGTTCAAAGATAAAGTAGGAAAGTACACAGTCTGGCACAAAAAATAATTTTGAACAGGTTATCTAATCTCGTGGTCAAGTCAAAAAAAATCGATTGCTTCGAGAGAGTTAGATAAATATTTTTAGCTTTGCAAAATTTGAAGTTTAAAGGATCAGTTAATAAAAGGGGCAAACCAGTTTCGTTTAGAGAAAATAAGTTTTTTGGCGTTCTTGCATTTACTTTTGAATAAAAATTCATGTTCATCAAAACGTCAAACTGGAGATGAATTTTGTTTGGTAAAAATGAGGACTTTTTGGAATCGAAGATACACATGAATGAATGCTTTCTCCCCCTTTTATTTTCTAGGCGAATTTTATGTTTTCATATACTTTTGGATCAAAACTGATTAGTCTGATTCTGTTAATTGATACATCGAACTACTTTGGTTTGTGAAAATGGTTTGTTCTTAAAGATTGTAAAAAATTGGAATTGTAGATTGCAAAAAGAATTAATTAATTAATGTCAATGGAACAGGTTTCCGTTTATTTTTGAATCAAAATTTCAGCATGAATGTAATTTTGTTAAATTAAAGATCACTTGGTTGCCTATATACTGATAAAAGGCAAACTGATAAGCAAGTTTAGAAAATTGGGATGGTTTGGCCCAGTGTTCTGCCGAGTTGATTTGGTCTGATTAACTTCAAGGTCCTACATATGAGATTGGTTTTTAGGAAACCGCTTTCACCAAAAGGCGAACGCTCGTTCGAAGTTATGTAATCTTTTATACACTGAGTTATGACATAATGCGAACCTAGTATTGGTCAAACTAAGGTAGGTAGTACGCCGGCTCGAGCAACTTGTTGATTAAATTCCATTGCGTTCTCCGATGCGATATTCGTGAGGCAGTCTCGAGCATAGTTGAAAGTACACGAAAAGAATTGCCCCGTCATGGCTGGTTACCATAAGCCAGAAGTGAAGGTAATTCAGCAATTAAAAGATGTAGCCAACAAACTGAGGATTGACTCCGTGGTTGCGACTCAAGCTTCGAATTCGGGGTAAGTTTGAATTTATTATCCGGATCCGGACGTCGTCTGCGCGCGTCGTTTTGATAAGGGGGGGCGAGAAGGAGGATGCTATCCCTAAAAACTTGCCGGCCGGTTCCCTCCAAGCCAAGGTCTTTTTGTATGTCCTTTAACGAAGTAGGTTGTGGGCATGCTTAAAAGATAAAACACGTGGTTAATCGAAATATACATATAAGCCAGCGTGCATTTGATCTTCATATTTTCAATTCGTTTTGTGTTGTTAACACTTAATTAATCCTGGAAACATAAACAATGCCAGGCCAGAAACAAGCTGAGTTAGACGTCTTAATTGACCTTGCCAATAGGCTAAGAATTTATAGCATTGAAGCCACAAGTGCAAGCAACTCTGGGTACGTATGTTAACTTTAATTTTTTTTTTAATTTTATTTAAGAAATAGGACAACGATGCGATCAATGTTTTGAGTTCCAGCGCGGCAAATTCAACCTTCACAAACGCATCATCAAATACCTAATTGCAGGTAGATTCGGCAATTATCATATGCATGCAATGTTACTTGTACATCCTACAATCGACCTATTTGACCTGATAACAAAATAATCATCGTACGTGTGCGTGTAAGAGCAAGTTATCAACAATCTTGTTATTTATAACGACGCGTCCTTCCAACTTCCAAGCAGTTTTAATTTCTTACAATGTCGATGCAGTAATTAAGGAAACGATTCATTTGATGATTAAAAATGGCGCACTTCCATGACTTTGATGATTTTTTCCAGACGACTTAATCCCTAATTTGAAAACAATTAATTTCAACCATATTTAATTTTTTTAAACTATGTACCTATCATAGGAAAGATTTTTTATTTTGCCCGTGAGCAGAAATTGAATTCCTCATTGTGCGCATCTAACGAAAAAATTAATTATGTATATTTACATACTTACGTAATGTAAAACTGCACGTTTCATATAATAATTACACTTAGTTGTTTATTAATTCATTTAGACATCCGACATCATGTTCGTCCATGGCAGAAATAATGTCTGTCCTCTTCTTCCACACGATGCGATACAAAATTTCCGAACCCAGAGATCCATCCAGCGATCGGTTTGTGTTATCCAAAGGTCATGCTGCCCCAATTCTCTACGCAGCCTGGGCCGAAGCGGGTCTCTTCCCCGTGGAAGACTTGAAAAATCTGAGGAAGTTGGGTTCTGATTTGGAGGGTCACCCCACGCCGCGTCTTAATTTTATAGATGTTGGAACTGGATCTCTTGGACAGGGCCTTGCGGTGGCTGCCGGAATGGCTTACGTCGGAAAAAATTACGATAAGGCTTCTTATAGGTAGGCCAACCAAAAAGAAAAAATTTCGTCCTTTTACTCTTGCGTTTATTCTAGGGTCTATTGCTTAGTTGGGGACGGGGAAAGCGCCGAAGGATCAATTTGGGAATCAATCCACTTCGCCAGCCACTACAACCTGGATAATCTATGCGTTATTTTCGACGTGAACCGCCTAGGCCAATCCGAACCAACCTCCCTGGCTCACGATACTGATACCTATCGAAGACGCCTGGAAGCTTTTGGTTTTAATGCCATCGTAGTAGATGGCCATGATGTTGAAGAGTTAACTAAGGCGTTTAGCGTTGCCGCTAACACCAAAGGTAAACCGACTGCGTTAATTGCTAAAACCTTCAAGGGCAAAAACTTCCCGAATATTGAAGACCTAGAAAATTGGCATGGAAAACCTTTAGGAAATAAATCAGAAGAAGTCATCCAGGTAAGTCCAAACCGCAAAAATTAAAAAAATCAATCTAAAACGAACATTAAAATTACAGCATTTGCGTTCGTTAATCAAAAATAAAGGGCCTTTCCAAATAGTTCCGCAGAAACCTTTGAAAGACGACGCGCCCAAAGTTGATATCACCAATATCCACTTATCGTCGCCTCCTTCTTATAAAATCGGGGAAAACGTCGCAACTAGGACTGCTTATGGCACAGCTTTGGTGAAGATCGCCCAAAATAACCCTAGGGTTATCGCTTTAGACGGCGACATGAAAAATTCTACTTTCTCTGAGAAGCTTAAACAATTTGACCCGATTAGATTCATCGAGTGTTACATCGCCGAGCAAAACCTGGTTGGCGTCGCCATAGGGGCGGCTTGCAGAGATAGAACTGTGGCGTTTGTTTCAACCTTCGCCACGTTCTTGACTAGAGCTTTTGACCAGGTGAGCTTACGCTTGAAGGTTGCGGTTTGTTAAAAACCTTGGGTTTTAGATACGTATGGGGGCAATTTCTCAGACCAACGTTAATTTCGTGGGTTCCCACTGCGGCGTAAGCATCGGCGAAGATGGGCCTAGTCAAATGGGTCTTGAAGATCTTGCGATGTTCCGTGCAATTCCAGGAAGCACTGTTTTTTATCCTGGAGATGCGGTGGCTTGCGAAAGGGCCGTGGAACTTGCGGCTAACACTAAAGGAATTACTTTCATAAGGACCAATCGCCCGACGACTCCTATTATTTATCCTAATAATCATGTTTTTCAAGTAAAACTTTTTCCCAGTTGTATCTGCGTAGAATACTATTTTCCCTTTTGTAGATTGGACAAGCTAATGTTGTAAAATCAACGAATAAGGATCAGGTCCTTTTAATTGGTGCTGGAGTGACTTTGGTTGAGGCGTTGACAGCGGCTGAACAGCTCGCAAATGAAGGCATAAACGCTCGCGTTTTGGATCCATTTACCATAAAACCAATCGACAAGGCTAAGATTATTGCGAACGCGCGTGAAGTTGGTGGTCGGATTATAACGGTGGAAGACCATTATCCTCAAGGTGGCTTGGGCGAAGCTGTTCTTTCTGCGGTGGCCGAAGAACGTAACATCATCGTGAAAGTGCTTGCGGTTCCAAAGGTACCCCGTTCAGGCCCTCCCACAGCCTTGCTGAATTACTACGGAATTTCAGCCAAATATATCGTAGCTGCAGCGCAAGAAATAATTAATTTATAAATTCCGCTTTGCATTTATACGGTTGTTACATTCCACTGCACATGAAACTTGAATAAAGGTTTACAACTTGTGTATCAATAAAACCTGTTAGATAAGAGTAGTTTTATTTCAGTGCGTAAGATGGCGCGGCGATGTAGTCTACGAAAATAGCTTGGGTTAAATTCTTGAATCTTCTGGGGCTTGGGGAGAATGCGAATCAATTTTGTGTGGTGAGACAGTTTTGGCTTTGGCGTGTCTGTTCGGTTTGTTATTGATGACCAGCCAACGAGACGGCCATGTTGGTTTGCCGTTCTAATTCACTGTATGGTACGAAGTTCAAAACCTCTGCTACCAAAAGCGCTTATACGGTACTGAACTTTATTAGATAAATACTCTCGCATCTTAGCGATGCATTCACATTCACACATACACACGTACACTTTGGTGGGTTTGACTTGATGGAATTGGCTGCACTGTTCGCGTATAAAAGCGCCTTTATTGAAACGCTGTTTCAGCATAACGCGATTACTCATGCATTCTCACTTGAAAAAACAATCCACCTGGAATAAGTTTAAGTCTGTGATTGAATCTAGAACCGTTTCGGTTAAATCTGGGCCTGTCGATTTGCGTTCTGATTCGGAAAGGTATGGATTGCGGTAAGTTTACATTAATAATTTACACGAAATCCGTTTTTATTTAGTCAAAATTTACCATGCTTTTCGCATATTAATTTTCTTTTTGCATGGGCGCAGTAATTTTCCGAACGAAATCAATTTACGTTGCAAAATTGAAAAAACGAATCCTTACACAATTCGCCTTTAATTAGTTTATTGCATATACCACTTGTTTATGACGACACTACCTCAATAGATAAAGCCGTTGTTGCACTACTTTACTGATAAAACTATTGTGAAAATAGTTTCGTGCCAAGGCCTAAGTAAATCGAATTGTTTCGTTATTAGTTGGATGATTAACGCCTCATTCGTGCGACACGTGTTGAATTCGATCGTCGTGTTTGCGTCAAATTTTTAAAAATAATATTCTCAATTAGTAAACATCTCGATTAAATTTTTATGACGGCCATAAAATTGTATCTAATTGCGCAAAAAAAATTTCAGATTCCTTTTTCAAAAGTGAAACCGTTAGAAATTTAATAAATGCAACGGAAATGGAATTTCTGTGACGTTTGTTGCAACTTGCAACATTGTGGAAATTCACTGATAAGCAAACAATGTTTCAATGTTTTAAGCAATCTCTTTGTCGAAACTTTTTAGATTTCAAAAAAAAAAATCGAATTCTAAAATGATTCGATTTTTTTTTCTTTTGACGATTTTGATAATCCTGTTTTTCTCATTCCATCAACATCATTGCTTTTGTTGTACTTCGGTGAGTCAAGTCAAAATCCAAATTCCTATTCGATTTCAATATAAATCAATCGTAGCCACCTTTGACATTATGATACGTTAAAATTAAAGCCATTGCTTACTTGTTGCAAAGCGTCACGAGTGTCCGCGAGAATTTCCAGTCGTTGTTTATCGATTTTTTATCACATCAGAATTCCAAGCGAAAACACGGAAACTTTAATCCCAGGGAGGAAAGAAGTCGTTCGTTCTTTGAGTTTTCCATTACATCGTTACGTTGGTGGTGACACACCTCCAAATCACATGCTTTTCATTGGCCAAATCCAATTCTATAGTTCGGTTTACGCCAGCAATTTATTCACGTGCGTCTACGTCAAATCATCATTTTTTCTTTGAGCAAAACAAAAATAAGCAATGCCGTCATGCAATTTCGCACGATTGAAATTAAATTTTGCCAATTTTTGTTGCGGAAACTTCTGCGTTCGTCCTTGTCCTTTCGTTTTGCATTCCTGGCCTCAAAACATCACTTCCGATTTGAACGTGTTCTATCTGCGCCGTAAAGTAACAATAATTAGTTGAGGCAATCGTCGGTGATTTCAATTCTACCAATCAGTGCTGTGTCGCAAGGATTTCAAATGAAATGCCATTGCTCAATGAGACGTTACTATTTTTAGTTTTTGTTTATTCAGGCGTTTAAATCCAATAATATAAATATAATCCCCAATAACATTTTGAAACATTAGCACAACTTATAAGAAGTGTTGGATAGAAAATACAGACGTCACTTTGAGGGGGGGTAAAAATAACTTTTAAAATATCAAGCACGCTGGGAACGGATGTTAGAACGAAGTTCTAATTCGAAATTTAAGGTGATTCATGTCTAGAAAGATTTGTTTATCTATGTAATTAGCTGGAAGACGGGCTTTTTTTTACTTCTTTCAAATCATATCACATCAGTTTAAATTTAAAGACAGCAACAAACATTGCTTAAAAATTGTGATACGATAACAAAACGTAAATATTTTTATGTCCGGGTTTGTATAAACATTGAGGTTGACGTCGATTGTAACGTAATGACTTGCGTACGAAATTTTCTACTGATTTACCACTTCCGTTTTTGTTTCTTCAAATTAAGTTATTTAAACTTCTCAGAACCCGTTCTGTTTAGTAACGAAACTTAAAATTTTCATTAGAAATTTTGTTGTTGAGATTCTAACTGTTTTTTTTTTGGTCAGAAATATTGAATGAATGGTTTCTGTCCTTAAGTTATTTAAACTTCTCAGAAGTCGTACTGTTTAGTACCCAAACTTAAAAATACCTGCGATTTTTCATTAGAAACTTGGCAGGTAACAAAATTTATAAATAACGTCAGACCATGAGGTTACCAGCCGTTCTCCTGTAGGCCACTAACAAAGATGATGCAACATTTCCTATTCTTTCTCATACGTATGTTCATCTCAAATGGCAATGCACTTGAGTGAATAAAACGAGCATACATGCATTCGTTCCATTGAATTTTCCCCCCCGCGTGTGCGAATTTCCGTCGATCGTGACGCACAGAAATTCCTGCCGAATAAAAAACAGTTAGCAGAAGTGTTTTCACCTCGGCTCAGCTTGAGCAAATAATTTCAATAGGATCATGCAACGTCTACATGAAACTGTGCAAATATTTTGTTGGTCTTTTTCATGTAGTAGTTTCGACTAGTTTGTACCGTACCGCCGTCGGTCGCACCCGAGTAAAAGTGAATCTCTCACTCGCATAACGACAAAAATTAGTAATCATTAGGTATGTGCCGAAAACAAAAAAGAGTTACAGCTAAACAAGGTAAATAATTTTCTGGGAGTTTTCATTTATTTAGTTAATTAAATAGTTGACAAGCAACTTTCTAAGAAGATGGATGAGTTGCCAAAAAGTATACACATACAAATTAGTCGAACGCGTGCAGAGAAAAAATTCGCCAAATTTTTCTAACTTTGTTAACCGTATAAATGAGTCACTGTGTGTTATTAAAAACCCGCTATTAAATGTTATTTTCCATAAAGTAAATACAAATTATTAATCTCTAGAGAGAGAGAGAGAGAGAGAGAGAGAAAGAGAGAAAAAAGACTAATGAAGTATGTAAGGTATGGCACACTGTAAAAACCTGACGATTTTTTGGGGGTTTTTGCACGCAAGTGTCATTTATGTGCGTCGGGGATAAGGCATCTGCAAATTCTGCAATTGTTTTCCTTATCTTTAGAGCGCCAATTAGGTTTGGTTAAACAAAGATAACAGATGATGTTAGAAATTGAGTGATTTTTTTTTATTCGCTGCATGTGAGTTAGTGCCTTTCTCTTCGAAGCAAATGGACAATGATCTTGAAGTTGGTCTGTACAAGTCGAGAAATTGTTCGCGAATACTATTATTACCTTGGAATTTGAGTTGTCGATTTGCTGTAGGACAAAATACGGTAACGCGAAAGAGAGAGAGGGACATAGGCTTTATCGAGCAGGGAAAAGGTCTGTAATTGCCATTCTTCAAAAGAACTAGTTGGTAGGTGTGTCTATCTTGGAGGCTTGGCAGCAACGTCACAACGACGTCAGTACTAATGCACCTGTTCCCAATTAATGTAACTCTCTGTGTGTGAGTATTCACTCTCAATCGCGCAGTCGCTTTGTGAATCTCAATAAGCACTTGCTTTTTCGACGTGGTAAATTTTTTTGGGAAAATTCGTCGACGATCCGAAACGTACGGGAAAATTTTTTCTGAGTCAGAAGCAAGCAAGAATGGCCCCGACCAACAATTAAAAAAGCAGACTTATTTTATCTCGGTCGAAAAAAATCAGAAAGCGCGTTAAAAATAGATCCGGATGAACCGAGAGGAAGTTTTATTTTTATAAGACGGGCACTGTGCGATCCTCTAGTGAATTTTCTTTTGTTTCGACAGGCAGCAGAACTTGGAGAAGATTGGGACCGTGCATATTTCGCAACTTCGTCTCTTGAGGAACTCGCATCCACACCGGAAAAAGTATACGAAAACGTAAGGGTGAAATAGTGCGCGGAACTAACTGATAATGTGCCGGGCGCTTTTTTATTAAGACATGTTTCAAATTATGAATTTATGGTGCTTAGTGCTACACTTTCTGGCCCTGCTGGCCCCCAGCGTTTTCAAATAATGTATTTATGGTGTTTCCTGCTGTTCGTCCTGACCCTGCTGATCCCCGACGTTATCAACCTTGATGATCCACATGTTCAAAACGAACAAATCATTCATCCATGCTTCAGGTAAGTTGTTTGTTTAAAAAAAAAGTAATTTGTGGCGGGAAAATAATTGTAGTGCACCACTACGTCAGCGGGGCCAGACAGAAAATGTACTTTGCACCTTTTGTGTCAATGTACCTACTAACTAAATCGCCAGAATTTTTTTAAAACCAAAACCAAACACATACATACGCTTAGCCAATAAAGAAACACGTTTCAACCCAATAAATAATTCATAGTTTTTGAAATGCCATTATATTTATAGGTGCGGCATTATCATAGAAATTTTTTGCTCGCGAACACACAAAGACCACACAACACAAATTGGATACTAGCAAATTTTTTCCCGTCTCTTACGCCCTGTATTTAACTATGTGGCGTGTCGATTTCTTTTCCAGTAACATTTACTGCCATGGGCGATTGCTGCACACCATTCAGATGGCGAAAATTTATCCGGATTCGAAAGAATTCGTGGATAAGAAAATGAAGGCCCCAGCTATTACCACCCTAGCAAATTTCGATAAATTCATGAAGGAGCACGATGATCATCCGAATCGTTCTGAGGTGATAAGGTTCGTGGATGAAAATTTCGAGCACAACCATACGGAATTCGAGAAGTGGCAGCCGAAAGACTGGAAGGAAAAACCAAAGTTTATATATAATATTAAAGATGAAAACCTGCAGAGATGGGGAGAGAGTTTGAACAGAATTTGGAAACAACTGGGCAGGCAGATTAAGCGGGAGATAGAAAAAGAGAAGGATTTTTACAGCATTATTTGGGTGGAACATCCGGTGATCGTACCCGGGGGGAGATTTAGGGAGTTTTATTACTGGGATTCCTACTGGATTATACAAGGATTACTTTTAAGTGAAATGTACTCTACCTCAAAGGGGATGTTAAAAAATTTTATCGATATAGTTAATAGATACGGTCATATTCCTAATGGTGGTCGCATTTACTATCTAGAAAGATCCCAACCTCCTCTGTTAACACCGATGGTTAAATTATACGTGGATGCAACGAAAGAAATCGATTTCATCGCGGAAAACATAGTTTCCTTGGATAACGAATTTAGCTATTGGATGACCAACCACACAAAATCTATAGAGTACGACGGAAAAAACTATACTTTGGCTGTGTATGGAGATCGCTCACGAGGACCACGTCCTGAATCGTACTCCGAAGATATAGAAACCGCCGAAATTTTCGCAGATGACGAAAAGAAAGAGGCTTTATACTCGGAGTTAAAAGCCGCCGCTGAATCTGGATGGGATTTTTCTAGTCGATGGTTTATTTGTAACGCAACCAATAAAGGTGAGAAGGTACTTTTTTCCCGCAACGTATAAAATAATTTTTTTTTAATTAAAGGTAATTTAACCCACACGAAAACTAGGTCCATAGTTCCTGTAGATTTAAACGCGATTATATACTGGAATGCCATACTACTGAAAGAATTTCATGAAATCCTAGGCAACATAGAGAAAGCTCAGTATTATAACAACATGGCCCAAAATTGGTTGGAGGCCGTAACTGCTGTTTTATGGCACGAAGAAGTTGGGGTGTGGTTAGATTATGATTTGGACAATTCCATAAAGCGCGATTACTTCTATCCAACCAACATCGCCCCGCTATGGACAGGGTGTTACCGCAAAGACGACGGAGATAAAACGATCAGATTGGTGCTGAAGTATCTGCAGAATAAAAAATTGTTTTCGTTTCTGGGTGGAGTTCCTACTACTTTGGAACACACGGGTGAGCAGTGGGATTACCCCAATGCTTGGCCCCCGTTGCAGCATATGATGATCGTCGGATTGAATAACACTGGAAACGCCGCCGCCAAAAAATTAGCCCTGGAAATGGCTACTACATGGGTGAAAACCAACTATAAAGCTTTCAATAAAACAAACTCCATGTTTGAAAAGGTAAAGTCATTCTGCCCACTTTGTTTTTTCAATTGAACTTACAAGTTCAAAGTCTAATTGTAGAAGTATTATCAGTTTAATAAGTGTAAATGGCTTAATTATATGATTAAGCTGAATTGCTAAATTCGCTATTGCAGTATGACGCAACTGTTCTTGGGGGGCACGGTTCTGGGGGTGAGTATGATATTCAAGAAGGTTTCGGCTGGACGAACGGGATCATTATTTATTTATTGGATACATACGGGGGTGTCATCAAACTTCACGAAGAGGAAGAGGAAGAAGAAGAGATTGAGGAGTACGACCACCATCAAATGCACGACTTGCAAGTTTCCGTAGCCGCCCCTAACACCTTAGTACAAGTCACGACGGGGATCGTCGGGTTGATCGTCTCTTTAGCTGTCGGATATATAGGGTGAGGTAAGTTCAGGTTTGTTTATGCTCCTCCAAAGACCTCCACCTAATTCCACTTTTTTGTTTCAGGTTTTGTTCTGTGATAAACTCGAGTTTCCTTGTGCCGTGTATTTTAAGCTGTTTTACAAGAAGTTGTATGTAGATGATTTATTATTAATTACGGACCACTTACGTGGTCCAATCTGCTTTTATCATGTATATACTTGTGTATTATTTGCTGCACGTACTTATGCATCTCATAACAATCGCAATTAAATTTTTTGGGGGGTAGGTAAATAGAAAATTGCGCGTTATTGCTTGCCTGTTAAAAATTTATTTGATGCTGTTATTGGGTGAAGCATGACTTAATTTGGGACAACATTTTGTATGAAATTGTCATGGATATTTTAATAATAAAAAAATGTAGTCCCGGATTAATGTACTTCAGCTTTGGGCATCAAAATGTACCTGATAATCCAGTCTTGCCTTGAAATAAATTTGAGCATGTGTTCGGTCTAAGTTTGTATCAAGTTTCATTGCTTAAGAGATTCGATCATCAAATTTGTTTTGGCTTTGCAAGGGGGTCAAAACACTTTTGTTGACTATTAAAAGTGGTTCGTGTGTTTTGGTCCTCTGGTCCTTCAGTTCTTTTAAATCGCATACTAGACTGTATAGAGGGTTAAAGACCGTAGATCCAGTTATCAAAGATGTTTTTCAAAAATGCATGGAGATGGGCACTCATTTAATGATTTGATACCTGGATTTTTGTTCGAATAGTATAATTGCATGCTGTAAATAATTAATTAATTTGAAAAAAAAGTAAAGTAATGTTGTAACAAAATCATGTTTTTGTAAATAACCCACCCCATCGTCTTTTCTATCTGCCTGTATGTATGTATGTATGTGTGCACATACAAGAATAAAATCTAAAGATTGCATGAGGTTACGTACTAACACACAAAATAATCTCACTGTGTTGGCGAAGTTAAGAGCTAAAAGCAACGGGAATTCGCTGGAATAAAACGACAGCTGGTTCACGTCTACTTATTGCTTTAGCCAGAGGAAATGAACAATATATTTTAAGTGAACGTAAACTTCCCACTTCACATCTTTCTCTGTCGCCCTCGCTCTTTCTATCTCGAGTTTATTGTAATAATAATAATAACAACACAAAAGCGTTTAACACATAAATAAATCACCATCACATTAATTTGGGTTTGGTATTACAAAACGATGTTGATTTACTGTTTCCTGTTTGATGGCAAAATTAGATTGTTTAAAATACACGGAATTGAACGTAGTTTTCTTGCAAATTGTTTATACTGAGTTTTTCTTATGTAGAGTCTCGATTTATAAACGACGAGCAGGAAGTCAGGCAACCAAGAAGAAGAAGGAGAGACCATCGAGGTCCCAATACACGGAACTGAGGAACATGCCACGTCAGGCTCGGGCCGTTAGATAAGTGCCATATTCACGACTGATTTTAGCTGATTTATCGAGAGTTACTCTGTGATTATGACAAAAAGCAAGATCCTTGACGATATTTTTTTTCACTTTTTCAAGCAAAACTTGTTTTAGTTCATTTGGTACGTACATATATCAGAGCAATTCGCCTTGAGACTTTTTCTTGCGTCATTAAATTACAAATAAAAAAAGTAAATTTCGCGTGCATTCGTTTATGACGTGCTTTAATAAAAATAAAGTACCATCGAACGTTCTATCAGCGAGTGAGCACGTGAAAAAAATGTTTAATTCAAATAGAATTTTATTAGAATAATCAAAGCACCTAACGCAGTATTGCACGATCTGAATTTAATTATTTAATTATATTATCTTTATGTAAATGCGAAATTACTTGCCACGTAAGATACAGTTGAATAATCGAGCAAGTCAAATACTCTATTATTTGTTAGTTATTTATTGCTAAAACATTTTCGAGTTTCCGACCAAATAAATACATGAAGGATTATGAACAATACCAAAAAAAAGCTGTAATGTTCATTTGATTCTTGCTTTAAATACAGGCAATAATTACATACTGTGCGATTTAAAAATAAATTCCCTTGTGTCTTGTATGTACACTCTCAAAATGCTTATTTAATAATAGCAATAATAATAAATAATGCAGTGTGACATCGGTTGTAAAAATCTCGCCGTTGCTTACTTTCTTGATTAGTACATACAAGCAAAACGACTAGAATTTTCCGGGTTTGCAAAGAACGAAGATTGCACACACAAATAAGGATTCCCTAAAAATAGAACTTGTTTAATTAAATGCTCTTCAAATAGCTACTTAGCCTGACAGTGTCTATAGATTAAAGTAAACAAAATACGCTAGTGAATAAATTAATTAGTTATATTTATTGTTATTTATAAACCGCAATTTAAGAATAAATTAATTCAATACCTACATTGTGTATTTACGTGTTAAGTAGATGAGATGTTAAGAAAAAACATTGAATTCGTTGAAATTATATGTATGAAAATAAATAAAATTGTGTGGTTCACGTTTTTCTTTTTCTTGTATGTATTCCTTGCTCCGAGATATAAAATTAAACGCCCTTCAATCGACATTGGCGTTGCACATCACCCTTCAAGACGACGACGTAAAATTAAACGCCTGCGTCTATACGTCCACAGCAATTTACATAATAGATTCAGATCTAAATTTAAAATGAAACAACGTCTTCATTTAAAACAACTCATGCTGCATTTAATTCGAAACGATTGGCAGGATTCGGGGGGTTGAAACAAACTGCGATGATCAATTTTTATACAAAATTTATGTCACGTATATTTTCGATAAATTTAACATAATATGGCACTTAAATATCTATGACAATGTATGCGATAACTTCCCGTAAAAATATATTAAAAACAACAAACGTAACACATTACAGTAAACAGAAACTAAATCATATCCATCCACAGGTAAAAGCAAACGCAATTTATAAATCCGTCGATGAGGGCCTTGCGATCTCTCATCGAAATGTCGGAGTCTTCAAACTGTCTAGAGGCACGGTACACAGCATACAGATCCTTTGCAAAAAAAAGGAAAATTTAAGTCAAAAATTTGGGGCGGCAAAATCACTTACTCCTCTTGAAGTATGTAGATCCATAGATAACATCATAAAGGCACCAACGTATCTCGGATGTAGTATGACGTAATATTGAATATTCCCGTCTGGTGAGACGTACAACCGATGTTGATCACAGTATTTATTAAGCAAAAGTTTGGCTAAATCCTGATACCAATTTAAAGGTTGGTTCAGTAGTAACCCCAAATTCGGGTGGGCATCGCATAAATTCTCCAATTTAGCCAACGCCTTCAACTCGATGAATTCCATGTAAGTCAACTGATTGGATTCTTGAGTCGACAGCAATTTATTCCATAGCAAATGAGTCCGGCAATGGACGGTCCCTACAAAAGAGTGCAAACAAAACAGGAAGTGAAACCCAAAAATGTGTTTACCTTGCGTAACCATGTCGCTCAATTTTTTTTGGGTGGACACCGCACAGTCTAGAATTAGTTGTTGCATCAGCTGCTCATGCGAAGAATAATACCCCACATAATTGACAGATTCCTGTTTGATTTCCACGTGCGAGCGTAAACTCGCTGGTTTCATCGTCTCATCCACGTCTTCATTACACGTGGATTCTTCAACAGGCTCTTCCGTATTTTCCTCATTTTCGTTGACCCACAAATTCAACTTGATTTCCTTAGGTTCTTTGACCTCAGCTGGAGCGTCGGGTCTTCCCATGGAAGACACCGTACGGAACTTCCCAAGCTTTCTTTCCACGTCGTATTTCGGGTAAATTTCTCTCCTCGACGATAATATGAGGTAGTATTTCAGATGAAGCAAATTTTCAGTGGCTTTCGACTGAGGACTGACGTTGGTAACGATCACCGTAACATCAAAATCATCGGTGTGTTGCCTGTCTTGGGAATCCTTGTAGGAGACTTGGGGCGTGTTCGAAACTTGCACGAGGACGTACTCGGTCTCTCCGGAAATTGTATCATCATACATGTCGATGACGTTGAAATTGTATTGCTTTATATTGCTCAAGAGGTAATTGTACAATTGCTTGCCTTGCGTTAATAAATTTGCTATTTTCACTACATCTAAAAACAAAATTATTTATTGCTAGAATAACTTCAAAGCTCCATGGCCATCAAGTTTGAACCGACTTCTTTGGCCGACATTTCAATCTGTTTTTTCATAGAGATTGAGCGAGGCGTCTTCGATGTTGCTCGTTTTATCGGTGTTGATAGGGTGGAACGAATGGCCAATGAGATTGAAGTTGAATCGCTCGTTCCATTTGCTCAGATATATAGAGGAACATCAAAGAATAACACTCAATCTTTAAGAAGCGAGCAGCTGATTCTGATTGATCTGTCGGCAAAAGAAGAAAGTAGGATGCAGCCTGTTGAATAGAGAATACCTGTATAAACCAAATTCCTAGCGTAATTCGGAGCTTTATTGTAATATTTCATGAAGTCATCGAGAAAGTGCGTCAGGTAATAACCATCCTTGAGGCTGGCTCCTGAATTATGCGAGATAAAGTTGTAAATACAACGTAGATGGAAATCGTACGCGAAGGAATGGAGATGCATGAAAATTTTGACTCGATCGCACTCGTCCAAAAAACTCTGCATGAACTGAAAGGGTAAAACGTGGAAAGAGCTGCTCAACGGAAAGTTGTTTTTCTTTTTACCTGGTTGATGGCAACCCTCGTGTTATTTGATTGGAGACGGTTATACTCGACTGCGTGCAACTTTGTAATGAAGAAGGGCTCACGTAATTCGATGGCGAAAACAAGTATGCCACCTAAGAGGGCTTTCTGCATGAAATTGATATTTTCGATTGTGTTGTCTTTCTTGAGGCTATTGGAATTGGGAAAAATTTAGGTTTCTATCAAAGAAGGCGCAAGTAACCTCATACCCGTGTTTTCGATTAGCACTATCAATTTGCAACGACATAAAGCCCAAAGTCTGCAAATAACTTTTGTATTCAGCCACAAAATTCAGGCATAATTGATTATGCCAGAACTCATCGACATCGCAGGATTGTTGCACAAGAAATAAATTAGCATTTTCCGTTGATGTTATTATCGTGTGATCCCTGGTTTTAGCTGCTTGAAGACGCCACCTAAATTAATTGGTCATAAACCAGGAAGTAAAAAGAAATAACAAACGTACCTTGGCAGAAACAAAAATGGAGTATGGCAGTAGTGAATGTTCCTGGAATTTTGCATTAGAATCTGTAGCTGCGCATACGTGGCCGAACTACTTCTGGACTGATACATGGCATGCAACTTCTTTAAATCATCTACAACAAGCAACGAACTTCTTTCACATCGAACCTGAAAATGTCCAACTTAATTTAATTTCACGCGCAAAATTTAAGCACGGCCGGATTAAACAAAAACCCAAATTTCATCGTCGCCCTGTATACCTCTCTGTTTTCTATCAGAACGTTTAATTTCGTACATCTCCCAAATGTTGGTCACGACAGGATCAGCGTGTGGCGATATTATTTTGTACGTGTCCTTGAACGACTCTAACAAAGTCACAGGGAGACCGGAAGTACCACCAGAAGCATTTCGTCTTGCACGGTCTTTAGGAAACTTCATCATACAATCAACATCACCAGTCGAACCCAAATATGGATTATTTGAAGCTATCTAAGATTGCAACCAATATGTATGATAGTTGAGAATGTACACCAGGTTTTACCATTGCTTTTCTGCTGATGACTTGGTCGTGGAAAAGCCCGAGCTTTTGGGCAGTCACCGATGATAATAAACTACCCCGAACGCTGAGCCACATCCCTAAATTCGTGCACTGATCGACGAGTTTATCCACATTGTCTTTCGACCAGTTATAAGTGTAAAGAATAAGCTAAAATAATTGATGTAAACCAAAATAAATAATAGGGATTAAAAACTTACGCCCTCACTATTGATGACAGTCCATAGAATCTTTTGCCTGGGGATGAATTTATCGTCTTTAACGAGCGGCGTAAATTTCTGCACATGTTTCAAAACTTGAGCGTTTAAGACTTCAGCTCCATCACTATTGAGAAAGGTCTTCATTTCAACGCAGACTTTCCACTGTTCAAAATTCCGCGCGATCAAAATGCACATATTCGAAACCAAAGTCGGGTTGTGTGGAACGTGCGAGGTTTCGGCCAAATCCGGGCCGAACGTCTTCACGCAATCCTGCGATAACTGGTAGATTATTGTCTTGAGTTCCCTCACAGTTACGTCAAGCGTGTGCTGATTGCTTAAAGTCACTTTGTTTTTTTTAACAGCGGGCACGCCTAAATTGACACCAAATTCCAACCAGTCAGGCAAAGTCTTGGCATAAATATCTGACAAGGCCCCGTCTTCCCCTAACTCGTAAGAATCAAGTTTGACTTCAGTTTTTTGGGGGTTACTTCGATTTTGGTCTTTGCTCAAGCTTTCCAGTGTGATAGGTTTTTGGGTAAGCAAAGGTGGAGGAAATCGCTTCCGTATGATCGGCGAAAGCGGGAACTTTAACTCGTAGTTTATTATCCTGGGAGTGATATTGCTATTTTGGAGGGTTGGATCTAAAACAACTTTCTTGTACGTTTCTGTTTGGTCATGGAATAAGGTGGTGGAAAGTTGCTCCCGTTCAATTGGCTCATCCAATTTTTTTGCTATACATAGGGGCATTCTCATTACGTAATATTCTGTAAGGATATCCCAACTAGCTTGGCTTGCAGCTGTGCATAGTTTTTGGCGGAGGTTTTCTATATTCACACGGCCCTGGTTCCATAATCGGAATTCCAAGTAAATATCGGGAAGCGGATCTAAAAATTAACGGGTCAAAAAAGTAGTTTGGGATTCAGAAACCTTACCTTTCTTTTTTATAACGTCCGACCCAATAATTTCGGAATAATTTCGTTGAAATAACTCCTCATAACTGATAACATCATCACCGCCAGTAACATCTTTACTTCGATCGATTACCGCCAAAGTTATACACGAAATCCCTCGGCTACCAGATGAAGGACTTTGACTTTGATTAAAAATGAAGATGTTTTCTTCAGTTACCTTATTATAGGATTGCTGGTCGCACTCGGTGTAATCCTATTAAACATAAAGACATAGCAAAATTTTGGGCAACTTTGACCAACTCACCTTAAAGTGGTAATGGGGCCTATTATCTGTGTATTTGGGGATGTTTAGGAATTGCAAAAGATTTTGGCGTAGGTAATAAATGAAAGAATCCAATAACTGTATTGCGTAATCTTGAATTGACAGCTAGAAAATAAATTTGTCCCTTGATATCCCACCATTCACATTGAGATGGGCTTACCTTGATGACGAGTTCAGGTAAGCGAAATGGTTTCTGTAAAAACCGGACGTCTTCAGGCGTGAGAGGACACATAGAATTTCTGGCCAACATAACCGACAAAAACTCCAAAACTGCATCATCCAGACGATTTTGCAACACCTGTACTAACTCGCTCTTGACGTCTTCGCCTGCCTCCGTTATGCCGTGCACTTTCAAAATGATGGTGTCCTCTTGAGGCTCGTCTTTGCATTCTTTTTCCCCAAAAGATCGAACTCTTGGGCGACCTTCCAACTAGACCAATCAAAACATTATAAATTGCTGGTACAAACACATAGCACTTACGTTATTTGACAAGGAACTGCTGTCGGAATTTGGTAAATTACTTTTATTTTGGCCTAAAGGCAAAGAGGCCACCGAAGGACTTCGAGAGACATTTTCAAACTCGTTTGACTTCATTTGTAAGTTTTTGCTGCACGAATAATTTAGATTTTCGTGTAACCTAAAATAATGACGGGTTAGTTTCGAAAAATTTACATTTTTGAAGTATGTACCGCAAATAAAATACGTTGTAATTGTTGTCTTGGTACACGAACATGTTGCTGCGATTCGAAACAGAAAATTTGTCCAAAACGGTTTTCAAAGCTAAAATACCTATGGAAAACCCCGATTTCCCCGGCCCCGTTTTCAATCTGGGGTGCAGAATGAAATGAGTTTCCCAAACAACTGGACAACTGAAATAACCGGCCTTGAATTTCAATGAGGCCTTGATCAGTTCTTCTGGGTAAGGTTCGACTTCATCACTCGTTTCTGCAAACTCGGACCTATCAAGATAACAAAGAGCTTTCTACATTCTGACATACCATCCATGCTTTTCAGGCGGGAAAACGTTGATTTAGTCGGAGTGTTTTGATCGGCCTTCCAATCTCCGAGATTATCATCAGGTTCCAATAGCAAATCACACGCTCGCGTGTCATGGAGTGACTGGAGTAGAAGGTATTGATTTACGCATTTGCATAATCCTCGGATTGCATCACAAATTGCTCTTTGCACTTCAATGTAAACCCCGACGTGCGTTGTGGGCAATCCTAAAAATCTAACGATAGAAAATAACTTGGTTGAAAAAGGGTTTGAGGTACAGTTCAAACCTGCAATGGAAATAGATTGTTACGACGTCCTGATCAATTTGCATGATTAACCAAAAATTTGGCAAGTTTCTGCGTTTGTTGTGGAGATCCAGAAGCCATTTGAAATCTTCGTCGTCATCTTGACTGACGTCTTCCTCGTAACCAGCGTCAGTCCCTATCACGCTCCCATTTGGACTTGATATATCACTATCATCAAAGTCATCTTTAGCATCATCCACTGTTTTTTCGTTGCTTTGAATTGTTGAAGGTTCACACGCTTGGCTTTTATCATCTGGGATATTATTTTTGGTCAAGTAGTATAAATCATTTGCTTTGCATAATTTATAGCCCGGAATGGTCATTTTGCAAAATTCCTGAAACCAAAGGAAAATATTGGGAAGTTTTGAGAATAATCCATACCTGAACGAATTTATCAAAACTCTGACTAGACCCATACACGAAATTGAGACTAATAATATTCAAGATACACGAAGTGCGAGAAGTACTTTCAGAAACGTGTTTTGCCACAAACTTCAGCGTGTTAGCCGTAACTGAGTCAGTGTCGAGTAAAGACGTGGCGATCTCATCTTTCAATAACCACTTGATTTCTTCACGCAAAGTATTGACGGAACACCGTTGCACTTCCGGAATGCATATCAAAGCTTCGTTGTCTCTAAAACTGATTCAAACACTTGACAAATCCGATTGCCCAAATGGCAAGAAAAAACTTACTCCAAGTTATAATTGGATACGTAGCTCATTTCCGAGGCAGAACTAATGCTATGCTGGAAACCTTCCGAACAAAAGGATGTGTTACGCAAGGTCTTATTGGCGAAAGTGCTGGCAACGTTTTGGACATCTACAGGTAACGTCAAGCATAACACGTCCAAAGTGATTTGCAATTTTGAAATGTCCAGGGTTTCCAATTCAGTATCGAGGCTTTGAATGAGTTCATCTAAAAGTAAGTGGTCGATTTGGAACGTCAAACGAATTCTTGTCTTACCTAAACATGTTGGTAAGACCTTAACTGACATGTTGTTTACATGGCCGTTGTAACGTACTGTACATACGTAATGTAAAAACAACGGGCAGATCTGTTTCGCGTTTTCACCACCGGGGTTGTTCCTAAATTGGGAGTAACCGGAAACGTCACTTTCCGATTTGAAGTCAACTATTTCAGAGGGCGGGTTTGACGTTTCGTCATCACTATCACTCCCCTTCATGTCTACTTTTTCAAATTTGACGTTGCGACAGTAATAATACTCCCTGTTGGTGGGAATTGGGCTGAACGCCACGCTGGTGATATCAAAAAATTTTTCCTTTATAAGCCTGTGGATTGGCCTTAAATCCATGCAAGGTTTTGCTTGATGTAAGGACCACAATTGTACTTCACCCTCTTGGCCTTTCAAATGACCACACACCGTCTGCAAAAACTTACTTATTTAATCCCTATTTTCGCGGGGTAAATCCTACAACGGAATACCTGCAAGTACTCGGTTATATCAACTTCATATACAGTTTCCTCGCATTGATCCATAGCTGACTGGACATCGCTGGCGTGCACGTACAATTCTTGATGTAAAGCAGAATACAGCGAGGTAGTAAAACATTTGGAATGTATAAAAATCAAAGTCTTCCGATGTTTACTGGCGCTACCTTTTTGCTCGAGGGTTTCCGACGTTTCAGTTCTGTTATACTCGGAACTATCATCGTCATTCAAACTGCAACTCGATTAATTACGCTTACCTTACCGTGAGATTTCTTTGACTTACCTAATTTGCTCTTCTTCGTCGAAAACGGGATATTTAAATCTGTGGTCTTCAAAAACGTCGGAGCAGAACGTTTTCGATACATCTGGCACATTCACGTAGGAATCGACTAGCATGGATAAAGGACAGTCGTATACGTAGATTGGCAGGAAGATGGAAGACTGCTCGCCCGTGCATTGGAGTAAATTTTGAAGATCTTGCAGAGTCGCCGGAATAAAAGTGAGGATCACGTGGGTAACGGAAACACCTTTCAGAAAGCACCGCCATCTAAGAATTGGTTCCATTCCCTGCCCTGGATTGAAAGACGAGAACGGGCAGGAATGCGGGGTTTTATTTTCGTGCCTCAACTGAATTTGCTGGATGAATTGGGAGCAGTCTTCAATGCTCATTTCTAATTCGCGATCGTGCAGACAAAGTAGGTCATGCTGGATGTTTTCCAGGAGGAGTTTATTGGATTTTTCCGTCTCACTTTGATGATTTGGTTCACCTACAATTACTTTTGGAGATTTTGCAATAAAGAAAAAATGCATGCGAAAACATACCTGGCGTGAACATTGAAAACAACAGCTCAGTCTGTTGACAAAGCGATAATATACTGATGGGATTAAACTGGAACGAAATGTGTTGTATACGCTGGACGAGGATTGGGATCCAAACAGATCTGCCAAAAAAATTTCTTAACCTTCGATTTACACCATGATTAGAACTCACCTGCTATCATCGTCAGTACATGCACCGTCGGTTAAAATATTCCGGTATTTCGTAGTAGAGATTTTTCTTGCTTTGGAAATTGGGACGAAAGTGCTTTCTTTACTCGCGCTCTTAGCTTTATCTTGGCACATCAGACTTAAATGTTCTAAAGTGAGTAGGGAGTTGATGCAGTTCAAATCTGACTGGCGAATCTACAAGTACACTAAGTACAGTTAAATCCCAGCTGGCATTCGCTAAAAACCGACCTCATCACTTAATTCGTAATAATGTTTGTTTTCCATGTAACGCAAACAAGGTGCTTGGTTAGGGGAAACCGTTCCAAATTGAGGCTCGATCCAAACTTCGGTTACAAGCTGCAGTTCCGTTTCACTATCAGAATCTTGTTCTTCCTCTGATCCACTTTGACTCTCATTTTCTACAGTCGACAAAGCATTATGTGGAGGAAAAAGAACATACTGCAAGACACAGCTCAACGCAGGATCCATGGGCAACTCCAAGACCATCGTGATGATTCCTGATGATGAGTGGGCGAAGTTGAAACCCTCTTTTATACGCATCCTAAGAAAGAAAAACACTGAGTGTTATAGGGGGGGTTTTGGGCCGAAAGGTTTTACCTGGTAATCGTGCTGAGAATCCTGGATATTGCTGTGAAGCCTAGCTTGGGATTTGAGGGGTGATTCGCGCTCCAAATCCACCTCTGATGAAAGAGGTAACGCGAGAGGGTCGTGAATAGCGTTCCGGCAAACGGCGAAACTGGAAAGCTTTGTAAAGAGTGAGGGGGTTGAGTTCCATCCGGGAAAATAACCGTGTGGAAGTCATTTGGCATACGTTCGTATCTACAAAACGAAAGTCAAGTCTTATTGCTTGAAGCTTCACCGAGGTTTACCTGATGCAGATTTTTTCTAAGGGTTTTTGCAGTAGAGTACAACAAACGCTATCCTTAGATTTCATTGGTGTGGATAGGTAAGAGAGAGACGATAATTCTTGTTTTAATTCTTCCAATACCTGAAAGACGTTCGTGTTTTTTAGAGGAGATTTTAGCAGATTCGATTTGGACTGACCTTAAACCTATGGTATCCAGACATTCCAGTGACGAAGCCAATATTAAGAGTGACGCTTGGGAATTTGGATGTCACACGTATAATACAATATAAGGGTGGTTTATCGGGTTCCCTAAATATTAACTTTAGATAAGAATGATTGTCGATCAAAATGAAACTGGACCACTTTGATAATAAGTCGTATAAAGCCGAGGCGGCTTGCCTACATTGTATTATCTGAAAAGCCAAAGAGTTTTTGTGTGGTGTGACGAGGGTTGGGTTGGGTTTCTAGTTTACCTGAAACCTCCCGGAGGAATTTGCTAGATGCACGTACTTCGATAAGGGATGGTCGTGCTTCAAAATAAAGGATAATTTATGTACATGAAACCATTTTCTCCAATTGGAGGTTTCAATTTGGCAAATCGGCTGCCACATTGACGAGAATTTCGGGCAGGACTTATCACTACAAAACCAACGGTACCTTTGATTTTGGTGGCGTTTTTTTTTTTACATGGAAGAACCTACCTTACGGACAGCATTAATTTCGCCGAATCATAAGACGTGTTTTCGTTTAATATAAAAAGGGGTATTCGACTACGTACGCTTTCGGGAAGTGTATACCATACATTACAACTATTAAACGAACTAAGTTGTTGTGCGAATACTATGTCATTAGATGCCAACTGAGCAAGTCTCAGCCAGAATCGTTCGAACACAGCTTGTCTATACGACGACTTTGTTTCTTTTTTCATAAGGCACGTTATATCATGTAAAAAATCGTAGGGAGCTAAAAATTTTTTAACACTAACAAGTTTCTAAGTTTTCGAATGCGAAATACATACCTGAAATATGTATTTCGTAATGGGTCATGTTTTTTACTAAAGGCCATTGAGACGTTAATATGTACTGTATGTAAATATAAGTTTTCCAATGTAAACTCAACCTTATTTCTAACAGTCCATTATTTAAATTAATTCTCTGAAAAAAGACACGTAAGTTTTGAGGAAATCCAAAGTGAATCTTACACTTACATTCACAGTGTACCCTTCTCTCATTCTCCTACAAAGCAAAAGTATGAAAGAAATATTCACGTCATCCTCAGTCTGTTTTTTCGAAAGTAAAGGAGGTACTCCACTCCCATAATAATTCACCTTTCTAAAAATGGGAAAATTAGACGAGCACGAGTACGTGAAATAATAATCTTACGATGTGTTATTTTTTGGGGGAAGTACCTGTGCATTGGCCCTCGTTTTGCTGGTGAAAGACCAGAGCAAATATAACTCGTGAAAATAATTAATGGAAGTAGTGGAGGAATCGATCTAAAATAACGCAAGCCAAAACGTGTGTGTTTCTTGGGGATTACTTGGGTACTTACAGACGGCATTGTTTCTAAGCAAGTTCCTAACGTAGAGTGTGATAAAAAATGCAACAAATCAGAATATGAGACGTAGCCTGCGCTAACGTGCGGATTAAACGAGGAGCCGACTTTTAAAAACGATAGAGATATGCTATCATAGTGCAGTTGAAACAGAAGAGATTCCATAATATTTGAATCTGGCATTGCTACAACGCCATCGGTTATAATAACAATATCTAAAAGTCAAACCTGTCTTAAAGGCTTTGTTTATCATCTCTAAAAGGGTACTTACGACTTAAACTATTTTCAGGTAATAAAGAGATTGCTAACATAGAGTAACGAAGCATGTTAACGAAGTTGGCATCCGAAGAAACTAAAGGTATATTAGACACACGTTCGGTGGTCTCTACGATATCAAACAAACCCCCGACTAGGGCATCATTCTCGCGCTGCAAAACAAAAGTTATTTATTTTGATGTTTAGGGAATTAGGGGGAAGTACTAACGGTTTGTAAATCTATTTGGTCGAAAGCTAAAGACGACATATCAGCAATCCGACCTTCAATATAGTGAAACTGAGTTTGTACTGAATAAATTACATCTTGTACGTTTTGACTAGAAACTTGAACTCCCTTAACAAGTACTTGTTGAGCTGGACTTATAAAAAATGGAGTGTTGACTATCACAGTGAGGTATATGCAAGGTTGGAACACTTGTGAATTTCCCGGAATGGTGAACTGAAAAACCAAATTGATTTTACGATTAAAAAACGCGCGCTTTTTTTTGATTACCTGTTCACACAGTCCCAACAAGCTCAACTTAAAATTATTTATAATTTCATCGAAGAGTATCTCATCTAGGTGAATATCGACTGATGTCTGCGAAGGGCTCATATCCAAACAGTACACAAATCGGTATGATTGAGCCAAAAATTCGATTTGGGTATTGTTTGTGACTAAAAACTTGTTGCTGCTGCAGCCGGTGTCTTCGTGAGGTATCGCCGATATTATCTCTAGATCGCTACTGTTATACTAAAAATGGGTTTGGAATTAATAAAATATTTCGCCAAACTAAAAAAAAAAAAAACGTACTGATATTGAACACGATGGAACAGTTACCACACTGTTCAAATGATCCAATAACCATTGCAGGCGAGCTGCTCGCGGGACAGGTATGTTTTTTGGCATTAAAATATAAATTTTTGCTGCTTCCACGATATGTGCTTGTGTATTGTTTTTTCCCAAAACTGAATCAAGACTTTCTTCGATTAATTCTGCAAGGAAATCTTATTTTATGCTCCTCAGACCACAATAAAAAAAATAATTTGGAGCTGTGAGATGAATTAACGAAGTGAAAGGGAAAACGATACGGACATATGGTTTTTAGCGCGTCACTAATTTAAGTGAAAATATTGAGTGCATTGAAATATTATAATAATGCAGTTGTTTACAAATGTTATCGACTGCGATAAGGCGAAAAAACTAACTGCAACGAAGGCTGGAGTGTATACACATAAGTACTGCGTTGATGTAGATAATTATTTTTAAGTAAAAATTGGCGTTCACTTACCTATATGTCCATTAAGAACCTGATTTCGAGTTTCCATCGTACTTAACGTATATTTGAGGTTTGTTTACTTGAAGGTGTACAGCAAAAATGAACCTGTCAATTGTATCCAATATTTACATACGTATTATAGCCATGTTATATTTACATCTATTTACACGTTGTTGCGTCGTGTTATATTCTAATAATATTTATAACTACACATTACATCACGAACGTTTTTACATAACCCTAAAACCTAACTACTATCACTGTCAGACTTTGCTACCTGGTTCACAAAGTCCTGCCCTTTTTCTGTGAACACTTGGTTGCGTACCCAGCCTGAGCCGACAACATCGAATCTTCACGTTCAGGTCGCCCTCCCCTAGAGTCTAAAATAAGCCCAAAAATTATTACCCGCCAGAAAAAGATCATCGAAACGAAAATTTTTAATTTGGACCCGTGTTTTGGGATTTTGGTGCGAAAATTTGAATTTTAGTCAATAAGCAAGGTGCGCGCATGTTTTTTGGCCCTCCCTGCTCGCGCATACGACTTTTACCAGTGTTCTGGAATGTCAAAATAATCTGTGGCTCACAGTGATCGCTTCTTTAGGTGTTTCACGTGTCAACTGGACTGTATGTATCTAAATATATATGAATAAATAAGCCTGTTTTGATCACGACACTTTCGTTTTCACTTTGTATAAACGTTTTTCACACACACTTTCGCCTCGGACACCCCGACACTACGACCGTCCGTCTTCCAAATCCAAAATTTTAAAACCGAACCGATTCTAAACTGATTCGTTTTAATTAGTAATCAATATGTTTTGCTGCTCCCTGTCAGAGTTTCGCTCTTGATAAATATTTATCTCTATGTAGTAAATAAGCTAATTGCCACTGGACTAAAGTACACTTACATTGTTGTTAGCATTGTAAATGCATGTATTTCAATAATATCATTGCATTGGAATGGCATCGCCCGATTCATATTCTACCCGTACGTTTCAATTTTAAAATAAATTAAATAAAAGCCAATTTGTTTTATAAGCTTTCGATAACCTTTTCTTGACCTTCATTAATTTCATTTAGCCAGCGAATTCCTGTTTTTCACACGCCTCACAAGAAAAAATATTTATGTTGTAACATAAATACTTTATACAATCATGTGTTTACGCATATTTCATTAATTAATTACTTTTATTTAACAAACAAAAATATGACATTGATTCCTACTTTCATGTTTTCGTTTCTCAGAATTTTCCCTTGCATGTACTGTCGTACTAATTCTATATATTTCCCAAACTGATTATTAAAAGGAATAAATAGGATATTGAGGTTTGTATTGCGATAAAACCCAAGTAGTTACTTGATCTTTAGACTCGCGTCGTAAGTAAAGACGCATTCACGCACGGTTTAAATTTCCAAGGTGAAGACACCTTTAAATCATCTGGCTAAAAAAACTGGGTTTTTCTCAGACTTGATTTGGGAACGAGTTAAAATCGAAATTCGTTAACGAGTCCATCACGTGCACGAAACAAACAAAAACAAATAACGAATGGGAGGAAGTATGACTAACGAAGATTTTTTAACGAGTGACCCCCAATAAACGTGCGCTGTTGAGTTGCGTTCGCCTTTGTTGTTGTTTGGTATAAATAAATTTTTTGAGTCCTCGGAAAGTGCAACGGGGATCGAACGAGTAGAGCCATACTACGATCATGACGTTAACACGTGCTCGTTCTGTGTAAATGTAATGTAAACAGCGAACTACGTGCTCTGCGTCGTCTCAAAATCGCGCATTGTGTTTGGGTTTAGACACTATAGAAGATAGTCGTGGATTTACTCACTGTTTTTCCTCTGACCACCAACGAACTGTGTCGATTCTTCCTAGTTCGAGCGAACGGTATGAAAATTTTACTTTATTTCCACCCCACGTTATCTCAACAATATACCAAACACAATTTTTTTTTGATAGATTTAATCGCTCGTTAAAGTAAACATTTATACAGCGAGAGAGTTATTAAACATACATATATTAATACTGAGTAACAACAATCGTTTCGCTTTTTTCCTTTAATTTTATTTTCAGTACTAGAAACTAGGTTGAAGTCAACGATGTGATGTAACTTAGTATCTCAATGTTTTCTAATCTATAAATATATTATTTGATACTTGAAGAAATTACAAAATTATTTTGGCATTAGAAAACGGTGATTCATTATTCCGAATTCATATTCAATAAAGAAGTAAATAAATAATCGCTTTCTGAAATTTCCGAGCGCGTTTGGAACTCTGCCAGGGCCTTGTTTTGACTGGGTCACTGTGCTTCGAAAATTTTCTGACAAAAGCAGTTATCAAAACCAAGAGCGCTTTTTTTGGACGGTTCATTCTCTGCAAGGGTGAACTGTACGCGCTGTTAAAATGACTGTACATTTAATAGGCACGAGGTAAACGCATGGCAGGAAATCGGAAAATTTCAACAAAAGCTGCCAGGCAGGAGAAATATATATATATATTTAAGTGCTTGGTGTTTAGAAGTTTAAATTCGCCGAGTTCTTTCAAGTGAACAGATGCTTTTTTTCATTGAACTTTAAATTTTTAATTCTTTACTGTGGTACGTATTATTTAAAAGTTTTTGTTTAACTCTAATTCTAAAATAATTCCTGTATATTATTTTTTTATTTTAAAATTTCTAGTACTTACAAAAGTTTCGGAATTAACAACCCTGACTTCTTCGATTTTCATTCTATTTTGCAATTTCGTTACACTTCGAATTCTCAAATAATTCTCGTAAATTATGTTTTAATTTTCTTAAGTAAACAGATGCTTTTTCTTTTTATTTTTTCAATTTTAAAACATTTTTGCTTTTTACTTTGAACTTACATACATAAAAACTTTATATAAAATTCGACATTAACTCCTTCGATTTTCGTTCTATTTTACGTTTTGGATTCTAACATACTTCTCGTTTTTTGTTTTTTGAACTCGAATTATTTTTAAAAACTTTACATGTATAAAATTTGATATAAACCTTAACTCCTTCGATTTTCGTTCTATTTTGCACTTTCATCGCATTTCGAATTCAAAAATAATTCTCGTTCTGTTTTTTCAAGTAAAAAGATGCTACTACTTTTTTTTAAATATTAATTTAATGTTGTTTGAAGTTTCTAAAATAATTCTATGTATAAGTACGTAACAAACTTTGGCATTCAAGTTTGAATTTCGAAATTGAATCTACTTACGAAATCTCGACTGGATCTCGTTCAAATCTGAAAATAAAAGCAGAACGTAAGTCTGTCGCCATCAAGGATGATATATCGAATTAACAATGTTGCGACGGCCTTCAAGGATAATTGTGTAATAGCGTGCTTTCATTTCAGTTTCGTTTAGTCAGTTGTTGACATGAATAAACTCTGCCGTCAAGTATCAATCGAATCGCCAAGTCCAGGTGTGAAAGACTGCGTCTTCAGTTTTGAAGTTCCCGTTCCCGATGTACCGCCAGATGGTGCTCGCATTCGCGTTGTTTGCGCGGGAGCTTGTTATCGCATGAGGAGGTCCCCGTCGGTTTCAAGTATATCATCCACGTCAAGTCAATCGGCGGATGAGGCTACGTATAGCCCTTCCCATCATGGAATTAGGGACGGGGCCCTATTCCCTGGGTATGAAGTTGCAGGAATCGTAGATGAGCTGGGCGAGAACGTCCAAGATAACGGCAGCATCGCCGCCGGGCAAAGAGTTGTCTTGTATCCATACGATGATGTCCCCCATGGATATGCAGAGTACATCGTGGTCCCTGATTTAACATATTTGGTTCCCATCCCTGACAATTTATATCTCAGCGTAGCCGCCATGCTACCAACTGGGGCTTTACTAGCTAAAAACGCCGTTTCTAAAGCCCACGAACACGTCAAGGAGCTCCTGAAGGAACACCCAGATCGAAAATGCAAGGTCCTCATCGTTGGCACCGGAGGACTTGCACTTTGGGCAATCAGAATCGCCGATCATTATTTCAAAACGCCGGAATACTCTGATAGAGTTCAGATAACCGTCGCGAGTCTCAAGGATGAAGGGTTTATGTTGGCCAAAGAATTACACGAGTAAGTGTTTACTTCATATAAAACAAAGAGCAGTCAGTTATAACGAGGGTTTATTTTTAGTGTGAATCTGGTCCAGTGGAATGAGGATATCTACGAGAAGCAGCTCATCGAACGTACAAAGGATGCGTGCAATGGTCTTGTGGATATCGTCATAGATTTTGGAACTAGTTCTCGTTCGTTACATAGATCTCTCCAGTGCTTGAATACGGTAAGTTTGAACTACTCGGGTTTTATTTTGACTTGGTTAATATGGGAGGGGGGGTTATTTTAGAAAGGTGTTGTTCTCATCAGTCAAGAAGTCTTCGATCGTTTGATGCCGAAATTTTCGCGCTTGCTCGCAGAGAAACAGCAAAAAATTGAAGCTGTTGCTACAGGATCGATAGAGCAATTGCGAAAGCTGGTTGATTACGTTGCATCTGGCGAGGTAAAACTGTTTTTTTTTATTGTTGATTGAGAGTGAATGTGTTTTTTTTTTTGTAGATAATTCCGCCTCCGCATACAGAATTTTCGGCCGATGAAGCTTCCGTAGTCGTCCAAAAGCTCTGCCAGTCCGAGATTCCCGGCAGGGCCATCCTCCGTTTCCACGATATTGAATAGATGTTTTTTTTTTTTAATCTGTATTTAGGACTACTTGGTCAGTCTTCTAGTTCTTGCACATTAAATTTGACGTAGATCGATGTGTAACAAAAAAACACACGCAGCAAAATAAGATAGCCCAACGCTGTATAACAGACAGACAAACAAACGAAATGTCCGACTGAATTTATTGCATTTCTTAAGTATTTTCAGATAGTATTATTTTTTTTGTTTTAACTCCAGAATGTGATAATTTTTATTCTCGACCTTTTTATTTTTTTAATTTTTTTTTGTTGTTTACTGTACATCACACAGTTTTACTTCATTATAACAAAACAAGAACAATCGATGTTTTTACGCCACTCACTGAACTTCGGTGCTTAGGCTTTGTGTTTAGTATTTAATACTACTGTTACCTCTGTAATTGTAATTTTGTAATATGTATTTATTCCAAAGTTAATAATAATAATATAAATTATAACAATAAATCGTTTAATGTCTCTATTTTAATTATTATCCTACAACCCATAAAACAATGTAGTCATTAAAGATTAAGCTAAATTTAGCAAGAAACTGCTAATTAATAAATTAATTAGTCTTACACTAACTGCAATAATTATTAAAACAAACATTAAATTTTCTGCCATAGTTTGAGAACTGTCAATAAATTCCGAGAAGAATTCGTAAATACAGAGAAAAAAAAACTCACCTCAATAAAATCAAAACACAAATAATTGCACTGGGAATAAAAATATGCGTGTAAAAACCAGGAAAGTTTAGCGCATTGTTTGAAAATAAATTTTTTGCGCTATTTTAACTTACAGTAGCAAAAGCACGACCTAGTTTTACGATAACTAGGAATTTTTTTTTGATGGCACGCGCCGAGAATGATTTACGACCGAGATAAGACACTTCGGTGTTATAATTTTATTCGCACCCCGAGTTTTACGACTTTTCCCAGAATGATTCTTTTTTTGTTATAAATGCCACGCGTTATTATTTTTTTAATGACTTAATTTAGAAGTCCATGATTTTTTCTTTTTAGCTTCACTTACCACTACTTTAATTAAAAAAATATAAATAAATTAAATTTGGTTTATGGTAGACATTCACCTCTATGCGTCTAAAGACGCCTTACTCCACGAGATGTCGCCAGTATGACTTCTTTTGTAATGGATACCACAACCGCATAAAATACTATTTTAATACATTAGCCACGAAATATAATAATTATTGTGGTTAACAACTTATTTAATTTTAATCTTTTATGCTTTTAATGCAGCAAAATTATTATTGGTATTACACATGGGAACTTTTCATTATTGGTAAGACTGTTGTCAATACACCCACGATGTCCGTTGTTGTGTTCGATAAATCAATAACGTAGCCGAAACATTAAAAGCCCCGAAAGGCCGACAGTAAGCCGAGATGGATTTCGAAAGTCCAGACGTCATGAAGGACTTTCCAGGTCTGTATGTTTACGATGTAAATAAAATGGTCAATAACGATAGTGATTGTAAGTGCTTTTAATGATGTACTTGTATGCTTTGGTTATTTTACTGTACAAATTCGTACAGATAGCGACGAAACTGATAAAATAACTAAGAAGGATTTGTTGATTGGCAAAAGGAAAGACAAGAAGGACAAGAAGGATAAGGAAAGAGGTTACGCGGCCCTAGAAGGAGAGAGTTCCACAGACGAAAACTACGATGCGAGGTACGTTTTCCCTCACTTTTCAATCAAATATGACAAAATAATTTAAGCGCAGGAGCCCTTCCAAGTCTAAAAAATCCAAGTCTTTCAAGTTCACTTCTAAATCGAAGGAGAAACGAGAAAAATCCAGGGATAAAGAAGAACTGGTCGATAAGAAAAAGGAGAAGGAAAAGAAGTTGGAAAAGAAACTGGAAAAAGAAAAGAAATCCGACAAAAAAGAGCGAAAAACCAAGCACGGCGACGAACACGGCGATATTGCAGGTTTCTTTCATTTCCATCAACAAAGCAAAATTAAATTAAATTAAATCAAATCTTTTCAGAAAGACTCCCCATTTTTGGCGTCAGCTTGGACTTAGCAGTTGAACGTAGCAGGTGCCATGACGGGATTGATTTACCCTTACCCATGAGGCTTTGCATCGACTATGTAGAGCTTTATGGCCTGGCATTTGAAGGCGTTTACAAAATGACTGGGACCAAATCAAAGGTCCTTCAATTAAGAAAAATGTTTAATTACAGGGAGGACGTAGATCTTAGAGACTACGACACCCCCACAGTCACTAGCTTAATGAAAATGTTCTTAAGGTACCTGACTCATTTAATTTTGTAGTTTACTACCAAAGCTTGTTTGTAGAGACTTGCCAGAACCTCTTTTCACAAATGATCTCTTAATACGCTTTGAAGAGGCTGGCGCCATTTTAAACGTCGCTACCAGGGAAAAACATTTGGGAATCTTAATGGAAAACCTACCTCCAAATAACAAGTTACTCTTATCATGGCTTCTCATACACTTAGATAACGTTGTAGTAAACGTATGTTCGCCCCCCATGTTTCTAAATTTTTGATTTAACTAACGTGGAAATGTTTTGCAGGAAAAATTAAATAAAATGAATGCTCAAAGTTTGGCCACCGTGCTTAGCCCGATTTTACACGCCTCCACCCGTTTGTTAACAGCTTTAATGCATCATTGCCACAACTTATTTCCAAATCTCACGATAAAAGCGTATTTTCCTCCTTTGACCTCAACCGCGAGGCTACCAGACGGACCTGAACACATCGAAGCTGAACTGAGGAAGCAGGAATCTCTTCTGTCTCAAATCCACACCGAAGTCCACACCGGTTCGATTCCGAAACGTCGGGAAGAACTCATGTGGGAGGTTCAAAGGATAATCACTCAGTTAAAGGTAGTCAATTTTTTCCCCCCAAAAAATCTGTTAGTTTAAGAGTTTTGCTTGCAGAGAAAATATAAAAACGTGCAAAAAGATAAGGATCATCCCACTGAGAAAACCGTCGATGAAAGGATGCAAGTAATAGTGGAATCAGAGGTGAACGACTCGGAAGACGTGGACAAACAAGAATCTGAAGAACATGAAGGCACCGATACCTGTGATAACGCTAACATTCCCGAACCTGAAGGCGCCTCCTGTGTATCAGAACGTGAAAAAGTCATCGTCCACAAGACCGCCGAAGAACAAGAGGAGAGGACATCTATGGATGATGCTGTTAACCTCATGCAATTCAAGAACAACTGCTTGATGGAGATGAGAGACAAATTGTACCATCTCATAGAGACTGAGAAGAGAGAAATAGCTCAACTTAAAGCACAGCTGGTTGACGAACCGAGCGAAAGTTACGCCGGAATTCCCAACAACTCGCCGGAGTTAAACGAAATCATGGATCTGCTCAGTAAGGAAAACCAGATACTCCAGATAACCAAAATTAACTTGGTCCGGCAAATTATGGAGCAACAAGAAATTTGCATTGACATGAAGGCCAAAATAAATTTACATCTTCAGGCGTAGATTACATAAATTATTTATTATTTCTTTGCGCATTCTAGTTGTTACTCAAATCTCAGAGAAAATAAAAACGTATTATTCGAAGCGTTCATTATTTTTTTTTAAATACAATCTAGTTAATGGGGAAAGAGAGGGGGGAAGGATAATGAGACTATTTTGAAACCGTCGAGGTAAATGCCCATCGCATATGGTGTGAGTGTGTTTGTCGTCCTTATTAACACCAGGGGAGAATGTTTAACACAGTAATTACATTGTTCTGCCATATTTAGCGGGTCTAAAGGGGACCCTACATATAAACACCAGAATGCTGGACTCCAACGGTCAGGCTCCTTTCTGCCTGGTGTTTCGAATGGCAGAGAGGGACTTCCATATGTAGGGCCCCCTTAAGAAATACACATGCACACAGGTAGGTGTGTTTGGGAATGTTCATTTTGGTTCCCATGACTCTAAAAGAAAAAAAAATACTTGCATACAAAAATTTAGCTGCTGTCAAAAAAAGGGAGAGGCGGGAGTTTTCATGATAGATAGGTTTAGCTGGACGTTTTTTTTTGTTTTAATTCTCAGGGGGGCGTACATTTTAATTATTTTTATACATTGGTTTTTCCAAGTAATAAGTAAAAAAAAAAGAAATCGGTTACTTTCTATTTTTCTGCAACATTTTTTACACTATAAATAATATATATTACGTAAAGCTTTGCTAAATTAAAAGTAGTTAAATTATTTTTTATTTTTTTCTAGCAAAGGAATTTTTTTTTGTTCTGAAGTAAAAGATTGTGAAACGCGCTGTATATTTTCTACTGCAATGAGTGGGTAAATGCCGCATTGTGTTCGGTATTGATTTTTGACCGGTCCCGCAGACTCCATTGTTCGAGACGGATTCGTCTGGGGCTATGCTATGGTCTGGGGTACGGACGAACGATCCTAAAAATTTAAGAGCGAGGAGAGGAGACCTTCGACATTAAACGTGAACGGCGGCGTTAAATGTTAGCGGATAACGAACGCCCTCGGGACACCTACATACGTCACCGGCTGCACTTCGTAATAATGCTGCACGTGTTTTTGTAAAAATGTTGTAACGCACACCTACATCAGAATTTACGCCGCATCCTTCAAAGGAACGTGACGTTACATCAAGTTACATAATCAATTTATTCGATTGTTGTTTCATGTTTATTTTCTAAATCCTTTTTACGTCATTAATATTAATGTTTAAGGTAACATTCGTGTGGTGACAAAACTTGGAAAAGTTTATTTCAAGGACGTTTTAGACTACCCCCTTTTACATACAAGATTTGATCAATGAGATACACCCTTAACCACATAAATTCACTGATAGCGAATACGTATTTCAGTAACAATGTTACCATCTTCAGCGCTAAACTGATATTAAATTTAAAATTAGAAATAAAATGAACTAAGCTAAAAAAGAACTCCCTCTCCCCTATACTAAATTAAACGTGTAAACCCGGATTCCTTGAAGGTCGAAGAGGCTGGAAGTGACCGGCCCTGTTTTCTCTGAATTCATCAATCTGTTTCTGTTTCTGTGTATCTCTAAGCTTTCGTGGGAATCTAGATCTCCTTTATTATTAATATGTTTTATCAATTCTATTTTATTTACCGAGTGTTTGTTTTCAAGCATATGTAAGGCCACACTGGATTTATCGAACCTTCTGAATTTTAAATGAGCCAGGTTTTCTTTGAATCTAATTTTTAATGATCTTTTTGTTTGCCCTACATAAACAGGGTCAATTGACTTTTGACAAATGTCAGCTGTCAATCAGTTGTAATGTTATGTGATGCCATTGACTGGCACTCTGTAAAATTGATATACCTTAAATGTCGATATTTGATAGCTTCTTCAAGGTAAATGGTAAATTTCTAAAAAAATTATTTAAAATCACTATTTATCTTGAAGAAGCTGTCAAACGTACAACGTAACGTTGATCAATTTTATAGAGTGTCCGATCAATTGTAATTAAATATTTTGTAATAATTTTCAACGGACAAGGAAGTGCTTCAATTATTATAACGAGTGTCAATTGAAAAGCACATCAAATTGGCTTTGAGTTTTTCATGAAAGAAAATGAAGCAAGAAAGTGATGTTTTCCTAAACCAATTGACTTTTGACAAATGACAGCTGTCAAACAGTTGTAATGTTATGTGTTAACATTGATCGGGCACTCTGTAAAATTGATATAAATGTCGATTCTTCAAGATAAATCGTAAACAAAAAAATATTTTGTTTAAAATTCACTATTTATCCTAATGAAGCTGTCAAACGTACAGTGAAATGTTGATATTTATATCCATTTTACAGAGTGTTCCATCAATTGTAATTACGTACATATTTTGTAATAATTTTCAGCGTACAAGAAAGTGCTTCAATTATTGTAACGAGTGTCAATTGAAAAGTACCTACATCAAATTGGCTTTGAGTTTTTAATGAAAGAAGATGGAGCGAGGAGTGATGTTTTCCTAAACCAATTGACTTTTGACAAATGACAGTTGTCAAACAATTGTAATGTTACGTGTTAACATTAATTGGGCGCTCTCCAGAATTGATATAAATGTCGATGTTTGACAGTTTCTAAATGAAATAATAAATACTGATAAATACTATTTGTCTTGAAGAAGCTGTCAAACGTACAGCGAAATGTTGATATTTTTTCAATTATACAGAGTGTCTCATCAGTTGCGGGACTACCTCAGATCGATAGATTTTGATGTCCTCTTTCATATTCTGCAAGAAATTCTGGTGTGCAACGCTCCAATAAAAAGTTATGCTCATTTATAGTTGAGCAATTATGCACATATTTTGTAATAATTTTCAACGGACAAAAAAGTGCTTCAATTATTATAACGAGTGTTCTTTTGAAAAATTCTTCAAATTGGCTTTGATTTTTTAATGAAAGAAGATGATGTTTTCCCAAACCAATTGACATTTGGGAAATGACAGTTGTCAAACAGTTGTGATGTTATGGTTTTAACCTAAAGTGACATTTCGAATTGATCTAATTCAAGACCTACATCACAATGTTATGAAAAATTCAAAGACTACTTGTTCACTTTTCGGGTGAAATTTAAAACACCGTCTGTTATGTACAATGACGTTCAGTTAAAATGCAATTTCGTGGCCCTTACGACTATTGACTGGGGATGGCTCCGACGTACTGTACTGTTTTAAATACACATTCATAAGGGTGCGGTTTGCTTGTAGGACGCAGTGTTGCCAGATGTGGCGATTTATAGCTATTTGGGCTACTTGGGGGTCTAAATGGCGTTCAGTTTTTAACTTTGGCTACTGGCGATCAAATTTGGCTATAACAAAAACTTTTTTTCTGTAATACCTGTCAAATGTTTCTAATGTTGGTATCTCTTAGCTGAACATTAGCAAATATCAAAAATTTCTGTTCTACTTTTAGTGATAAAAGCAGTGTTGCAACAGAAACCCTAGAATTTTGACGCTGACAGGTATTATATAAAAAAAAAACAGAGTATATTGTGCCTTCTTACTTATTACTAGTTGTTGCCATAACTTATAACTTTTCATCAAAAATAAATGTGCAATTACCATTCTAAGGGCCAGTTTCAAAATGGAATTTAAAGGAGACTTTAAATCTAAAGTCACTTTCAGATGTCAAAACAAATATGAAAACACATTTGTTTACACATCTGAATGTGACTTTAATTTTAAAGTCTCCTTTAAGTTCCATTATGAAACTGGCCCTTATACCCTTTTGTTTAAATACTCTGTTGTAGATTTAAGTTTTTAATTAAAAAAATTAAATTCATTAAAAAAATTTAATTTATTCATTCAGTAAAATTTGGCTACTTTTGGCTACTTCTTTCTTAACTACTGGCGACACCTACAAGACTACATCTGGCAACACTGTATAAGAATATCATTTTAATTAAAAATTGTAGTACCAACGTATATACGAGGGTAACACCAAAAACTTCTATACACCCTGTTCAGAAATTAGGGGACTCGGTGGTCGTAGCGCATGATTCTAAGAAGAAAATTTTAATACAAAAACTTTGTACGAGCCCTCCTATTTATATGTGAGGTCATCAAAGTTGAAAGTATGAGAAATGAAAAATGCGTTTTAAGTGCATTTAACCGACCAAAATTTGTTCAAATTACAATTATCTAGAAGCTTTTGTTATCCTTGCAGTTTGTCCTCATTTTAAGCTGTTTTAACATGTCTTCAACAAATTAAAATAAATAAAATACATTTTTGTATTAAGATTTTCTTCTTAGAATCATGCAAGGAACAGCGCTACGACCTCCGGATCCACTAATTTCTGAACACCCTGTATACGTGTATATTAAAATTTTTTATTGTTTTGTATTTGATGTCTATTTTAGAATCACAAATGCTTCATTTTCTTTTTTTTTAAAACAATCACCCATATAGGGGTAGGATCAAAATAACAATAGTTCATGAGCGCGCGGTTTGAATGTAAGAGTATCCTTTTAGATGGGCACCATTGTACATATATACAAGGACAACAATAGAATTTCTGTGTACGTGTATTTCAAATATTTTTATATTGGTTTGTATTTGGATTTTAAAGATTAACAAAAGTTTCGTCTTTCTTTTTAACAATCTATTGGCATTTTGAGTTTCGTTTATTGTATTTTAGAAATTTAAAACACCGTGACTGTTATACCTATGTATATACCGTCGTGTCTGCTAAAATGATACCGCTCGGCGATTTCGTGGTCCTTATAGCAATAGTTCATGAGTGCGCGGTTTGAATATAAGAGTATCGTTTTAGGTGGACACCATTGTATATATATATATACGAGGGCAGCAACAAGAATCTCTCTCTATGCACCAACATTTTCTGGAACACCTTGTAGAGTTGAAAATAATTTTAAAATATGCCGCGTGATGTCTCGTATGCATATACACTGAGAAAAATAGTATGTACGTTCATATTAACAAGAATTCCGGACATTTTATTCGGATTCGCGTTAAAACCGACTCAGCGTACTACTGCAAAATTAACACTATGTAATTTGTTGTTTAGAGTATCATTCCCTGTCATGATAAAATTACCGGAGTAATTAACAAAAAGTCAGACATGACATTTTATTACTAATTTATTTAGCATAATATTTCATTATGGTTTATTATTTTAACACTACGTATTATGTAGAATGATAATTTTACATTCTTAAACTTAAACAGTTTCATTCCTGGTTGAATCATGATTAATTTAGAGTAAGATGGATCTTACAACATAACAGCATTATACTTTTATTTTATCGATACGAATGATGTTTTATCAAAATCGCAAAATTCCATTTTTCTCAGTGTATTTCTTAATCTTTTTTTCTCTGCTTGTTATTCCTATAGACTCCACAGAAGAAATACACACCGTTGGGACACCCGATACAGTCATGCGCATCTGAAATGCACCTCCTGCACGTAATCCTCATCCTTAAAACATTGTAGTACAAGTCTCACAGAACTGTCAAATTGTAGCATTTAAACTGCGCACGCTCTACATATGTGTATCAAATATTTTTATTGTTTTGTATTCGACGTGACAGTATACGAGTATATTGTGGATTATAAAGATTCGTCTCTTTTTTTAAACAATCACACATACAAGAATTTCAGTAGGCATTTTGAATTTCGTTTATTGCCTGTTGTATATACGAGGGTAGAACTAAAAGTATTTTTGTATGTGTATATCAAGTGTATTGTTATTGTTTTATATTTGCTGTTTCTGAGCTGTGATTGGTGGAATGTACTGCACGTTATCGCGCAAGTGTAAACGCTGCTTTAAAACGTGAATGAACGATTTGTTTGAATTGGCCTGGCAGTAAGGCACCTAGACTCGAAGTGTTTGTCGGAAATAGAGATACGAAATAAATGTAATTCGCACGTGAATCTTCTTCCCCTTCTGTAGTTGCGATAAAGTTAAGCTTGTGAGGCACGCACGCGTCTCTTTACGGCGCGCTGTTGTGTTGACTGATCTCGGTCTATTTGTAATGTGCCGGGCGTCTGCGGCAGATGGATGAGTTGTTTACCGTCCTTCGCATAGACCAGAGTAACAAGACGAAGAAGTGATATCTGCACGAACGTACGAATGAACAGTAACATCGCTGTTGGTCGTCGCGGTTGTAGTTTGAGTGCTTCTTCAGTCAGAAGAAGGAAAATTTTGTGTTAATTTTAAAAATCACCGGCCACACAGCATGGTGCTTTTTCGGCATTCGGAGTCTGCGCATGCTATACTGGGTGCCGAGGGTGTGACCCTAGACGATGATCCCCAAAGATTGTTACGCATGACACCGTTACGCGATGGTAGCACCATAACACCACCTACTTGCACCAGCAAAGGAGGTAGTATCCAACCACACTTATAAATTTCTTCATCGAATCTTCTTTCTAATTAACGACTGTAATTAAAAGCGATGTTAATGCGAACTGAATTATCATTTAGTATTTAAAGACTTTCAAAACAATGATTCACTCCGGAATAAACTCATTCCGACGCCGTATTGTGTTTTTATTTACCGAGCTCCCACGTGTTTCTAGTGCACGGAAAGTTTCATGGATAAAAACGACTCGCATCCCGCAGGTAAATTCTAATTACAGTAAAATGCACGTGTGTTCTGTTATGTGTTCATCATCATCATCATCAGACGGTTCTTTCTCTTTTTAATCGTGCGGGTTGATAAACGCAAACGCGTCGCATGTAAAGGAAATAAGTACCTACCTGGAAGAGCAATTTCCGGCCAAACCACCGTAATTGTAATAGCTCATAAATAATGTATTCTCTGCTTTACGCGTACGTATGCGCGAAATGAGAAATCACCTTGCGTTATTATCATTATTTATCGTTATTGTTGAAGGCATTTGTGCACCGCGAAGCTACCGTTAACCGCAATGAAAAACATTTTAACGCGAATATTTACTGACTAATTGATAATTTTGCGTTTAACACACGCTCTCTACGTGGAAAAATTCATGTCGTGACAATAAAATCGCGCCGAGCGCATTTATTTGCAATTTAAATTCACATACTCGGTTGACTCTGACTTCGGAACTATGCAATATAAATTAAAAAAAAAAACTAACCAGAATGAAAGAAGAAAACTCAATTATTTACATACATTAACACGCGTTAATTTCATTTTTAAATAAATAAATTCATTCCCAAACTGTACCTATTGCAAACCAGGCCTTAAATCCCCCTCGCAGGTAAAATAGAATCATTATCGAACGCAATCAAATCGATGCTTTCTCCTGAGGATCTTATCGCTTTTTTCTCCGAAAAGATCTCCCCCGATATTGTTCAAGTTTATTAATTATTAATTAAGATGCCCCTGTGCAATGCAAGTATTTCTGGAATGGAATGTAGAGAGTTGAGACTCTCGGTTTACGGTGGCGCAAAGCGCGGAACGCATTAAAGGCATTTCTCCGCCATAATTAAATTTCGTGCGGCCATTAAATTTTGCTTATTGAGTTTGCTCGGAATTACGTTAGCTCGCTGATCGTAACAACAATGGAGTTGTTATATTCGATTCGAAATTGCGGCCCCCAACGAGTTTATGGGCCAAGGCGAGAACAAAAAATATGATGCATTATTTAATATTATTATTATTAACTAGTAGAAACTTTTTTCAATATGTTAATTAGAAAATTGTGGTTATATGCACAGGGTGGCCCAAAATAAATGTTACAAGGTCAGGAAAAAGTAATAATTATACATAAGTTGGAAGTTGAATTTTAGGTTCTCGATTAACTTAAGTAAACAAAGAAAAGACGTCATTTACAGAAAACAAAAATGAGTTTTCGAATTGTTTTAAATTGAGTGTGCAACAAGGTGACCCCAAAACACTCGGTCGTTAATTATGTGCATAAAATTTGTTTATAAATTCCCGCAGTTCAGAGTGCTCCTTTCATGGCGGCAGAAAAACACAAATAACGTTCGCAGCGTTTACAATAATAAATTTAACGCGGTAATTTTTAAAGACCTTTCGTGGAGACCTTCTGGTGATAATTCCGGAGCTCTGACCTTTTGCGTGCGAGTGTAAGAAACGCATTATCAATTGATTAATTGTACGCGACGAGTTGTGGCGTGAAAATACGAAATTCCCTACCGATGTCGAGTGTATTTCCCTGGGGACTATGTTTGTTGACTTTTTTCCACCAGGTAAATTCCAACAATTTTTTGAATCAACAAAAGATTAGATAATAATTCAATACCCCCCCAAAAAAAAATTCGCTTATCTTATCAATTTTTGCTATTTTAAAATTGAATACGTCGAGTTATTTATTTGTCCAAAAAAAAAAAGTGATTACGTTTATTTAAACAAAAAATCAACAGTAAACAAAGTTGTTAAATTTAATTAAAAGGAACTGTTTTATTTCTTTGTTTGCTCTACTCTCTTATTTAATGTCCTTCTTTTTTTTTGCAAAGATGAAATCCGTGTTTTACGACGCAATAAATCTCTCGGAAAACATTTTGTTGTTGATAAATTGAACAACTCGAACGCAAAACGTTTTAATTACCAACATTCGCTGACGTTAATTTAATTATTTCTAACATAAATCCAGCAAGTTTTTTTTTTCCTTAAATAAACTTAAAATAATTAAACACGATTATTATACGAAATCATAACGATGCGAAACACGTAATTCTTCGCGCCGCGTAAGTGCAGAAATATTTAATATTTATTCACCTTGAATAAATATAGACTTACAGGAAGTCACTAATAATAATACAAACAATTTTATTTCGAATGCAACCGAACACCACCCCCACACGTACCAGCCAGGTATTTATAAAATATAATTTTTTTTTCTCTCAAATTACTCTCAAGCGAAACCCACTTAAATTATGCGTGCGCGTAGGACGACTCTTAATTTGAATTCTAGAGCAAATTTACCTCGTGCGTGGGAACAACTTTCAAACGGGCAGGATACACAGAAAGGGTTTCAGTTTTAATGGATGTCTCGGTACGACGTTAAAAGCTTTACCTCTACGATGTACCGTAATTAAAGGCATTTCCATACCCACTCACCCATCGCTGAAAGAACCTCATTTCAGGGAAAGTTAAGAAATTAATTACATGTTGACTTTTAGATTTAAGAAGTTGGAACGGTAGCATTTCGCAAAGATGGAGAAGACTACGTCATTGCTGTGCATCTCTCAGATCTCCGAGCGATCAGAATGCGCCGGAATCACGCGCGGATTCGATTTTGGCGAGTCAGAATTCACCAGTTCTAGTCAACATACCCCAAATAACGTCTTCGCTGAGGTTACCCAGCACGACTAAGAAGACCAGCGTTCAAGAAGTGATCAGATCGAAACTGAATAGGATCCACGTGGGTCTTAGGAGACGTCGGACTTTGTCTGTCCATGAAGTGTTTAGCAGTCCGAGCCATGACCAGCCTAAATTCTATGTTCCGTCCCCTTCCGATGGAACAAAGCACGATCGTGGTTCCGTTTCTTTACCGACGATTGAAAACTGTGATTTAATGCCTCATCAAAACGAAAGTGAGCCAGGTAGAGGTAGACAACGCGCAAGACGAAATAGTGATATCGTATCTTATGAAGCTAACGCAAGTAGAAATCATAGGTATAGCAGGTTCGAACCTGAACCTGATTATGACGACGAAATGTGGCCGTCCACTCATTGGCAGAATTCGGGGCAAAGAAGATGGTCCGTTGTAAGTGGTTTATTTCGAAGCGACGAGCACAGATCTAAAACCCCCGTACAGGTTGATTCAGGACCTGCTTCGATTACATACGAATTTAATCCGGACGGAAGTCCAAATAGATACCAATTGGGATTGGAGGCTGTCAAAAGCAAAATACCCAAAGCCAAATTGGTTAGTAAGCTGCCAGAACGAGCCAGATCTCATTCACCTGCGAAAAATAAATCTGCGACTGCAAACCAAAATAAAAACGGCGGTGAAGTAAAAGGCCTGAGATTTCAGACCGAGGTGGTTGATGACCATCGTAAGCTCGTCAATCCAAGGCAAAATTTGGAAAGTTATTCTAAAACTCAGCCGAATAGAGGAACCCCACATGTACGTACATAATTCTTTAGTCCCGCTTTTCTTTCGCTTTCACACTTATGTAATTCCAGACGTGCTTCGAAGACCTCGAAGAAGAAAACGAGGATGATGAAGAGGAAGAAGAGGAAAGCAAGTTTTGCACGCTTCCCCGCAGCGGCGGAAGCTCGTTTACAATACGCCAGGTCGTCTTTCAGAAAGGTCCAGGATTTAAGGCGTTAGGTTTTAGCATCGTTGGAGGGCGAGATTCTCCTAAAGGAAGCATGGGCATCTATGTTAAAACCATTTTCCCCAAAGGACAGGCAGCTGACAGTGGAAACCTTAAAGAAGGTAATTAAGCAGCAACATTAAAAACGTGAGGTAATAACAGTGTACATCCGCAAGCAGCTCACCGCTCCTACTCAGGCTTTTATGTTGTTGTTACGACCTTCACGCTTCCACAACTTTTGACATGCCTGATGTACCACATAAAGTGAAGAGCAAAATACGATTGCCGAAAGTTTTTTTTTGTTCGAGGTGCGACTCACTCGTCCGCACCTTGACGCAAAAATAAACGAAGTAGAACAATATTTTCTCTGACGTCAGCCTCATAAAACACAAAAAAATTTTAGGACTAGTCTCGGTGAAAGAACGCGCACGTATTTCGATTAGACAAAAAAAAAGGTTGGGTAGGTAGGGTTTCTCGCTCGACCGTGCGTTAAACTTCCTCATAGTTACAAAAAAAATTGTCTTGTAATCGTTTGTAATCAAGTCAAAAAAGTTACCTTACATTGTTTTACATATTTATTTTTATGATTACACCAAGCAAATGTATGTGAAATTTTGAAAGTGAGTTGATTTAAAGAAAGATTTGTGTAATTAAAATTACAAATTAGAAGTTTGTAATCGTACAGACTCAAAAAGTAACGAAATTCGTTCATATTAAAAGGAGCAAAGTCAAATTTGATTTTTTAATTGGTTTAAATGAATTAGATTGAAAAGATGTTTTGTTTTAATTAAAGGTGATGAGATTCTTGCTGTGAATGGTAAACCGCTTCAAGGTGCTTCGCATCAAGAGGCGATCTCTGTATTTAAGGATATAAGATCCGGGCAAGTTTTGCTGCACATTGGCCGAAGAGTTCCACGTAAGAAACGAGAGCGTCTTCCCCTTCCAGTCTAATTATCCCATTTACATTCCCCCTAATACGTTTATATTTCCAAAGATAACTGTAATTTAACGAATTAACATATACATTGTAATTATTTTGTATTTAATAAAAATTTTCTTATATGGAAGAGGAGAAGGGTTTGATTTGTGGTGATGTGTGCCTGTTTGTGTGTACGCAGAAATTACGGTAAGCAATACCTCGCATGATTGAACAACCTACAAGATCCAGGGCTTGCTGCGAACGTGACCCATTGACACAATCTGCACATTCCTAGAACTACTTTCACCGGTTTTTAACCTATGATGCTGCAGTTAGCGAATGTCTTGGTTCTTTATCAGAGCTCTCAGATTGTAAACGAGATTGGGTTTTCGGTGGTGGTTACTTCCGTGTGTTTCACGGTCTTCGGGTACAGACCAAAAGGCCGTGGATTTAAGACAGTAGTTTGGCACATTCCATGACCTGTTCGACAAGTTTGGCCCAACATCTATTGATGCAGTCCGTGCCTGTGGCTAGGTGTGCAGTGCGGTCTGGTTGCCGAAGATCTGCGGACGTGCACGAGGTCAACTGGTAAAGTGGGGCTCCGGAGGACACGGAGACAGTGTTTACAATCACTGCAAATGTACCATCTGCAGCACATTAACTGTACCCACGATGGTGCACCAGGGGTTTCTGGTGTTTAAGGTGACACCTAGGTGTTGACGAGCTTGTGATGCACCACCGGATGGTCGCTTATTAAACCAGTCGCTAATTGACAGGAATGTTTGTGCTGTTTCCTAGAGACTCGTAATTTAATACCGTTATAGCATTTACGGCCTCGAATGCCGCTATTCACATGTGTCATTTCAAATAACCGAATGCCAGGAAAATGTATTGCCCATTTAAGCGAGCGACCGATTTAAATTAACGAAGGTAAGTCTCTGCACGACTTTATTCAACTCTGTGGACGTTCTTTTGCTTATCTGTTTAAGAAAGTAGGACTTGTAAATATACCTGTTCTTGATTTATTCTACAAAAAAAAATTCATTGACATATTCTTACTCACTATTCTAAATACTTATGCATAGAAATCGGAATTAATTATAAGTAAACTCTATGATTACTTGAATTTTTGTCACGTTGTTTATGACGTCGCGCAAATAGATTTAATCAAGAATGAAATTTTCCAGATTAAGATACAAAAACAACAAAGGCGGCCGGATATTTCGAATTTAAATGATGGAAAACGCAGAACAATTGACATCCGTTCCTGCAACATTCACCGGCGCAGATAGCGTGGATTACGTAACCGTCGTTTCTGTTGGCTCCAGCGAACCTGCAAGGTACGAACTGAACCCCACCGTCACTTCCAACCACCCCAAATTAACCACCACGGACTACGTGACCGTTCTAAAAATAGGGAATCACGAGGAATGCTCCAACGTCATAACCGAAGAAACTTACGTCTATAGATTACCCGGGGAAAAATTAGGTTTTGGTTTAAAATTCGAAGGTGGAACTAAACCGGACGAATTCGTCAAACGCCTCTTCATTCAATCCTGCGCTGTTAACAGTCCGGCTTCACGAGTGCAAAGCTCTTGGGGTTCCCTAACCGAAGGAGATGAGGTCCTAGAAATTGACTCAATCCCCGTAAATAGCATGACACGAATCGACTGCGTTAGATGCCTAAAAAACTCCAACGTCGTCATCAAATTATTAATCAAACATCGCTTTGATGCAAGCGATGATTTCTCAAAATTAACGGAAGATTTACCCCTAGTCGTAAGCGCCGAGAAAAAACGCACGCCTCCTCCACCACCACCCGTCCCCCCAAGGAAAGTCAACAGAAAATCAAAAGATTCTTCAATTTTCATTCCACCGAAAGGCTTCGATGATGGTGAGGCCAATCACCTACGCTCGGTGAACATAAACAATGCGAAAAATCACGGGTACGTCAACACCAGGAGGTCTCCAGAAGTTTCAAAAAGCGTACGCCGTCGCGATATAATCAATCCTCCAGATGCTGAAGTCTACACGGACTTATTTACACAAGACTCCGCGTATAGTCTCAGTGAATCGGATGATACGGGTAGCTCAATTTCGACAGTTGTCGATCGACTAGGTTCTTTTCCGACGACCACAAACTCGAGTTTCGCCGGAAGTTTACCATCAACTCCCACACCAGTCCAAAGACACATAGAACTAATTGATGACATCGATTTTTCCAGTAAGCTCACGCCGGCGCAGGTCAAAGAAGACGAAGTTGACGGCTTGGACAACTCGATTCGGGAAAATCAGAAGACGGAGGAAATACCACCGACTTTACAACCACCGGCGAATTTCCAGGACGCCCCTTTGAGCTACGGAAATGAACACGTGCCTGTGGTTAAGCACTATTTCGATTTCACCGAGCAAAAGACTATGCAACAACAACAACAACAACCACCACCACCTCCGCCACCAAGAAATAAAAACCAAATTTTTATTAACATCGGGGGGAAAACCCAAGTGGATGATTTACCGCGTTTGGTGGATTTTGTGCCAAAATCTGTGAAGAAGGTTCCAATGAAAGAGGGCGAAGCTAACTTGAATATTAGCGAAATAGTAAGTCGCTTTTTGGAAAACGAAAAACAAATGGGGAGTTACTTGATGGCCGACGATAACAAGGAGGATGACGATGTTAATTCTTACGGGTGGTCGAAATTAGCTACCATTGGAGAAGATGTTGAAGAAGAAGTGCAACCGGAGAATCTACTCGAACAGTAAGTTCCGAACGAATTCGATTTTGCGTTCACCTAATTTTGACAATTTTGTTTTGTAGAAAATCGTCGGTAAAGCAAAAAAGTAACGCGTACGCAGACGTTGTCGAAGACACTACGGTCGATGACGCAAGCAAAGGTGTGTAGCTTTATTATAATATATTAGAAAAATAGTTCACACGAATTAACTTGCATATTTCTAAGCAATGACGTGCGCGATATTTATAGAATTCACAAAGGGGTCTTTAAGATTCCCGCGCACCTGTCATTCTCCCATCACTACCACCATCGTCGTCGTTTCAAAGATGAAACACGCTGATGTAATTAATCTAAGGCCAGCTCGTTTCATGTGGTTGGCGCACATTACTATTACAATTAATAATCATTTTAGCATTTAAGCTGCTATTACATGCTTGTGCGGTTGATGATACGTCATCGGGAAATTAGTTTAAATCACATCGTTATGAATCAATTCGGCTTCACACATTTTTGTATTGAGGTTAAAAACAATGGACATAGCAGCACTGAAATAGAATTAAAAAAGAACACAACTGTAAAACCACAAAATTGCAACGCCACACTTTTTCTTTTTGTCTTTTAAATAGACCATGTAAAAAGGATGTTTGTGGAATAATTACGATTCTTGTGTTTCACGTGGTGAAACAAAAAGATGAACGTATGGTTGCCTATTGGCTTGAAAATTTTTGTCTCCCGTCTCTTCTGTTTAATTGTCTTGAGGATTCTAAAGTGAATCTCCCTAGGTTTGCACGGACGGGTCTGGTTTGTTTAGATTTAGAAAGAAAATTGGACTCTGAAATATCGCTGAGTACAACCGGATACAGTGTGGTACTCACTACTAATCAATGAGAGCCTTTCTTTTTTAAGTAGTAGTACGAGAGGCAATTTTTAATTGTTGGTAGTTGCAAAAAGTATCTTCTTCATGATTGATTTTTCTTGCGGAATTGAAACAGTTAGGCGTTGGTGATGTCGATGGGTATTCTGTTGTTGAAGTATGCAACCTTCAACATAGTTTCGCAGAACATATTGCGAGTGAACGGATCGCGCGAATTTGTCGTACCGGTGAATGGGGTGTAACATACATTCCAGTACAAGAGTATCGCTGCATACATAAATATTTTTTGAAGAAAAAAAAACTTGAGGTGGTTACATAAATAACAATGCCGTAACAGTTAAATGGGTTTGGCTTAACTGTTCCTCTCTCTAGGCGGAAAAAGAGTTGCCAAATATGTAGGCGTTGGTTTTTTTTTGCTATTGAACGAGGAGATATATTTTGTAGCGAATAAAATGGAGCGAAGAATGACGTCGTGGTTGTCATGCGGCCGTGAGATTCGTGCAAGATTCCAGCTGCCCTTGACTTACCGTCCAGTGACCCGATGTTTGCCATTATCGTCCCCCCCCCTCACACTCAATACACCGCTGCTGGTTACAACATTAGTGACGTCATTATGCATTACTTCTTACAAAAAAAAAATATCAAAGTGCCACTTCTATTTGCTGTTCAATACCAAAATCAGCAAGGTGGACTTCTTTTAATTGTAAAAGTTGGCGCATAAATGACTCAGTTGGAGCTCGTTAGCAACTCGCGCGTTTCTTCAACCGGTAAACCAGAAAAAAGGACGCTGTTCGTTTCGGTATTTGCAGCAGTAAAGCATCGAATGTGCCCCGATATTTATTTGAAAATAATTGCAAGATCCAATGGTAGGCAGATACTCGCGGTTGGGATTCTCTTAGCGGGACACGATACTCGTGCTGGTTTCTACCAGTCACATTTGATACGTTCGGAGGAACGTACGACTTTCAAAGCTCGCTTTGTTAACACACCAGATCATCGATACCGTTTCGAACTTTATGGTAATGATGTGCAAATTTCGGACTTTCTAACAACGCTCATCGACTTGAACATGGTGCAATAATTCCGCAAGCAAATACAGCGCGTTTTTTTCTTTCACTGTAAGTAAGAAGAACAATGCATTTATAGCCTTGTTTTTTTTTTCTCTCTTTGCCTTTTATTTCTTTAACTTAATGCCCGGCTTAACTGCAAATCTAATTCCTGCAATAAATTATTTCTATAGCTTACTGTTATTAAAAATTATTTTATCTTATCAGAAATATGGATTTTCGAGCCATTGTATGTATTAATAGGGTAGATAGGAATTAGGTAGCTGAAAACGGAAATAAACGAAGCCGTTGCGTTTTTGCAAATTTAGTTTCTGTCGCAGCATCGCAGCAAAATTACCATTGTGTCCAAACGCGCGCTACCACCATATACTGCGCATGCTTCACATCCAAAATCAACATGTAAGTCCGTATGTCTGTTTGTGTGTACATATGCAGTATATGTGTGTTCTATATCCATAAACTAATTTTGTGTGCATTCCAGTGATATATTATTCAGGTTTGCCTTGGACGCGAATTAACAAACCAAATTTAGTGATTGTTAATCATTTTATGTGGGGATAAACCTGTCCATGGTAAACTGCACTATATAGGTGTTCACTGCGACCTTACACTGGCCACGACAGAATAAAAATTGCTTGCATTCACTTAAAAATCACTTCCTGGATTTCATCCAGCTCCCCCCAAAAAAATCCACACTTAACTGTTTATTTATTAAAAACTATGATGCATACATTAAAACTCGTTCTCTAAACGGTAAATAAATTAAGAATGACAAAGACATTTGGCAAGCATGAACTAATTGATTTATTTAACCACGCGCGCGTTAATTTTCTTTTTAATTAAATCGATGACGGCCGACTTGATTTTATTTAACTTCTGATTAATTCTGAATTATTTGACGTTGCGCAAATTGTTTCAAGTCGGCATCATCGCATGGAATGCGCACTTCGAACGCGAAATATTTCATCGTTTACTTCATTTTTATTTTTCGCTTTATCAGCGTTTCATTTGCTTATCACCCGACCGTATTGCCTAATGACACTTTAGCCTCTAAATGCATTAAGCTATTCGATCAGATATTTACTTAATCCATCATGAATTTTATATCTAAATAAAGATAAAACATTTGTGACGTCACATTTTTTAAAATTCCTTCTTCAATAAAAAATAATAATAAAAAGGAACTCGTTGCATATTCGCAAAACTCAATTTTTATTAAAAATTCGTTTTAGGCTGTACAACTTTTGGTTTAATTTCGAAAACACAGTAAATTGTACCAAAAATTAGATTGAATTAAAAAAGCCAAACAGCCAAAAAGCTCTTGTTTCAAATATTATTATAGACATTGAACCGAACCTTGTATAAAAAAATAGGGTAGCCTTTTTGAAAGTCAAGCAGACATTTGCACTTTTAAATATTTTTACTCCAAAGACCTTCTACATTTTTCTTTGATTTATTAAAATAAAATAATAAAATAATACATGTCAAAAGCAATTAGTAAAATGCAGATGAGCAAAATTTCAATTTGCTTTTACACTTCGGAAGAGGAAACACGTCTTAAACAAAACGTTAGATTTTTTTAGAGAAGTATTTTTTTAATTAATTTGAATAAAAAATGAGTTTTTTCTTTCTTGAATAAAAAATTTTCTGATTTAGATCAACAAAAGTATAAACGAATGGCAAAAGTATTCGTCATCTTTTACTTTAACATCGATTCGATCCGACAAAAAAACCGGTTCGTCCAGTGCAAACAAGGAACGCATTCAGTGATAAATTTTGGCAATTCTCCTTCGCAGAAAATATAATGAGTAAGTTTCTTGGAGTTGAGAAAAGCGTGCTAAAGTGACGAGTTATGTTTAGTGTAAATATTGAATTGCATTATCTAGTCGTATTTGCAACGCGATAACCGTAACCATCAACTAATCCCATCCTTTCTCGCAACTTCAAATTAGCAATAAATGAGCCGAAAAGATAGGCTCACGCGGAAGTAAAACGATTGCGAGAGCGTTATCGGTTGACCAACCTTTTAAGTGCGCATTCCAAAAATGCATTTCATTCGCTAATGTTTGTAAGCAAGCGGGTTTATCACATGAGAGTTCACTAGTTCAATGATGAAGCATTGAGAAACCAAAAGAGCTTCTTAATTTTCAGGTATATGTAACCGCTTACAAGAACCACTTATCCAACCAGCAACCAGATCATCAAAAATCAACAGTAAACTGGACCGATTTGGTATGTATTTAGCGATTTTGTATCTGCCACGAATTTCCCTAGATGTTGACTTTCAGATGTTGATACCATGGATTCGCCTCCTATATATTCCCGTCAACCTCCAGATGGTCACGAATTCCCAGATTATCAAGAAGTACTGACGAGTCCTGCGCCAGTTCCTGAACAAGCTCCACGCCCCAGGCACAGATCAATAAGTGATAACTTGCTGTCTAAAAATCAACCTGATAAAAACAGTGTCCGAGATAAAATTGCAATTTTTTCTAACGCGTCAACGCCGACCTTAACGAAGAAATACACCAGCTCAGAAAATATTACCCTGACCTCGTCATCCGACTCGTTTTCTGAAGGCCTGGGAAAACAGCAGAAGACGTTTTCAAAATCTGCCCTATCTCTGGATAGCATCAATGGATTTGCCAGTGAAACTCCCACGTTTAAACTTCGAAATCCAACTCCGGCATCAGATGAGAAAACGCAAAGCACGACCGATTTGACGCTAAGAACCAACAAAAAAGAATCTTTGCCTAGACTACACGTCCGGTCTCAAAGCTTAACGAACATGACTCTACCTGACCTTACTCACAAGCAAGATAGGTGGAGTTTAATGGTCGAGCAAAGACGCAAAGGTTTGTCAAAATTAAAAGATCTAGTCATACCGGAACATGTAGCAGAAAACGAAGCCAATTTACGACCTGTTTTGGACTTGCCCGAAATCAAAAGCAATATATTTCCGTCTGTTGTACGTAGATCCGAACAGAGAGGTACTAACAGCGATGCACGACAGTCTTTGCCCGTACACGTTCGTCATTCCTCAACGTCTTGCCTTCCATCTTCTCCTTGGTTTACCTCGTCAAAATCTGCGGAAACTGTTCCGAAGTATTCGCCAGCTTTTAAGAGGAAAAGCCTAACGATATACGGAGCATCCTTGCCCGTTGAATCTAAAAATCAAGAAGAAACGAGCAAATCTCCTCGGCCTTCCTATAAAGTAAGCGAATTAGTCAACATTACAGTGCCTACCGAAGCACCGAAATCATTGGAAAGCATCACATCACCTACAAGATCAGATTGTAGCTTTGAATATGTGAGTTCTCCCGAGTTTAGAATCAGGAGCGTACCAGAAATTCAGCAAACTATGGCTTACAACAAATCAATTGGTCATAACGAAGCTGAATGTGTGGGTAGATCAGAAGACGATAGTGATAGTGACTCGGCTCTCAGTTCCAGCCAATCTAGTTACGTCTCAAAGAATTCCTCAACTGACTCACCAATTCAATTACAAATAGAATACGCTGCAGACTCTCAGGCAAGCGATCGCAATTTTCAGGCCAAAATCTACCAAAATTCTTGCCAGCTGGAAATTGGTAATTACGACTCGTTGAGCCGTCGACTTTTAAAACCCCAAAGCGTCGAGGCAATTAACCGCAAAAATATACTGGCGTCCGCGAGATGTCGTAGTGGCAGAGATTTGAAAGTCGGTTCTCCTTTGATTCAGCGAAAATTCGAGGAAGACGGTGAGAAACCCCCGGAACAAAAAATATGGGTGACTCCCCAAGAACCTCCAGAGGAAAACATCGCGCAAGCAAAAGAGGAAGTGATTGTTAAAGAAGCTGAAGTGGTGGTCAAGAATGTTGTTCTCGAAAAACCCGTGGTGGCTGAAATTAAGGAGAAACCTGAATTTACAATGAAAACCGAAAGACGAAAGAGCTTCGAAAGACTGCCGATTACTACCACGCCAAATAAGAAAATGCCCAAATCTTTTGGAGTTGTAGCACCAGCGACGAGTGTGACTGATTTGAGGAAAAACTTCGAAAAAGCAGGTCCTCCGCCCGTTTTGAGGAATATATCAAATCCCGCGATTATTACGCATCACACCATCGCCAGTCCCACGGAAGAAATTGTTCCTATTAAACGCACATCTTTGCCGTATGTTGTCAAGACTGATCCTCTGAAACTCGAAGTCGTTTCAGATCAGGTTTGAACCGTCCCCATCACACTAAAATATTTGTTTATGGCGAACGTAATGTTTCAGGCCCATGAAAGCATAATTTGTGATATTTTAAAGGAATTCGGTGATTCCGTGACTAGGAAAGATTTGAAGGTGATCACTTTGAAACCGGAAATACTTGGAAGGAGTTTGGGGATTACTCTGGCAGGCGGTGCTGATTATGAAACTAAAGAAATCACTGTACGTTTCGGAACAAAAATTTTAATCATATTTTAACGCTCGTTTTTTTAGGTGCACAAAATTCGTAATGGAAGTTTGGCTTTTACAGACGGTCGACTGAGGAAGGGTGATCGGATTTTGGCGATAAACGGGAAGTATATGAAAGGGGTATCACATGGAGAGTCTATTGCAGCGTTAAAAGTGATTAAATTCGTGGGATTTTTATGGCTTTGTTTTATAACAAGTTAAATTTTAGGAAATTGTACCTGAAATCACGATAGTCGCTTGCATGGCAGGAGATGCCAGTAGTACTTCGCCTAAAACTCAAGGGACCTTCAAATTTTCAGCGCCTTCGACCCCCGAAAAAGGTATGGGCTGTTTTCCGTCGGTTTTGATAATGAGTTTTGTTTAGTTTCAGATGACGGTGTTCAAGGGAAAGGTGAAAGATTTGAGCTGAAGATTGAGAAAGATGCGTCGGGATTAGGCTTTAGTATCCAAGGGGGAAAAGGGTCGGTCCAAGGTGATGTTCCTCTGACAATAAAGAAGCTCTTTATGGGTAAGGCAAACAGAGATGTGTATGGTTCTAACAAGGGGTGATTCTGGTTGTGTTTTAGGGGGGTCGGCTGAGAGATCAGGGAAGTTAAAAGTTGACGATGAATTGGTGGAAATAAGCGGCGTAAATGTGTCAACCATGTCCAGAATTGACGCGTGGAACCTGATGAAGAAGTTGCCAGAAGGCGAAGTTGTTCTAGTTATTCGCCGATGAGATGCTCGCGCGTCTGATTTTTTTTTATGTAAATAATTTGTTGCCTTTATATATATTATATATAAATCCTATTTATACATTTACTTTCCGTAACTACTAAAAGCTTTAATTAATTCAGTGTAAGTTATGAAACATTCGGGGAATTTCAAACTCGTTCTTGCCAAATTCGATTATTTATTTACAGAGGCGAATCGCGCTCTCCCACGATTTTATTTTCGGTCAAGTAATTTCTGAGTTTCAGCTTTGTTTTTTTGCTTGGAAGGAATGTGTCGGAGGTGAAAGCGCAAATTTCAGCGGCGAATTGCTGCGGAAAACCGACCAAATTGGAATGGTTTGAAGATCCACGTTTTATATACGTACGCTGCTCACTTATGCATCCGCATTTTCAGTATTTTGTTTTTGTAAATGTACTATTGTTATTATTTTTGTAATAAAGTCTATATAAAAATAAGCTAAGTGGTTTTTCATGTTTTTACAAGCGTTCAATGTGAACAGAAAAAAATGTTTATCTTCTGAGGCGATTGTTTTTGATATAACTCGCACTGGAAATTGTGAATAAAATCGCACAGCTGTTTGGGCCTCGTTTTTGTGTAGGTTTCAACAACTTTGGTGGGTGCGTTAACTTCGGCTACTGATTCCCAGTGGTTTTACCGTCGGTTTCTCCTGAGTAGGGGTCTGTAGTCACTGTTACCACTGAGTCATTCGGTAACTGTTTTGTGATAAGGTGATATCTGTTTATTACAGAGTGCTGTCGTCCTCGATTTGTCGAGTCAGTTTAGTTATGGAATTTAGTCTGAGGTGACGCAGTAAAACTCATTCCTCGCATATTTTGAGACAGGTACATGCAACATAACAAGTTAACGTTTGCGCAGTTCAGAGACCACAGTGTTGTTATGGAGAGTTTACGCTCTTAGTGCTATTAACGTTGTTAAATAACAGTGTCGAAAAATTAAATGTTTTTATTTTTTCGTACGGATGTTCTTCACGGTGATTGGTCCCACGCGTTAAAAAAAAATCGGTAAATAATACACAACAACAGGAACAACTATGTAAGGCGCAATCGCTATACATATTCGTTATGGTTGACGAGTCGTAAGCATGGTGGAAGTGTAGTTTACTACGTTGTTAGTGTTTGTGTGTACTTTGTAAGGGAGCTTTTTAAACTTCGTTACTTCAGCACACGCGGTTCGGTTTAACATGCACTTAATTGATTTTGTGTATCATGTAACACGATAGTGTCATATACAACACATGTTGTATCACGGTACTGTTGATCAAGAGGACACTAGTAAAGTTGTAGGTATATAAAGTAATATAAAAGTAATTAATTTTTTCAACAGAAAAAAAAATCCACATCACTGGTTTTCTCAGCGCTCTCAGCGTAACAGCTCGAAAGTTTTTTTATATGAGTCTGCATCTTCCCAATTACTCATACCTACTCTGATCTATTAATTTACCATACCCACAAACGGAAGTTCTTTTATTCATAGACTCTCCGCCCGCTTTTTCTTTGTCTTAACCGTCGCATCTTTCATGAAAATTCCCTCATTCCACAATCGATTAAATTTCCATTTGTTTTTCCGAGCGGCCCGTCAATGAACGTACGTCACTACTATATACATAGCAGTCACAATAATACTCGTCAGTAATTAAAATTCTGCGTAATTAACTTATCCCAGAGATCCTGCCGCCTTTTCCCCGAACTCCAATCGATCCCATTCTGTAATAAAAACGACACGGCGATATTAAATAATAATAAGAATTGCGAAATTACGTGCCAGTGTTTACATAAGGAACGGAATCAGCAATATCGTTGTCTGTAGATAATTGGAACAAATATTTTCACCTCCCTCTATACGTGTTGATTAATTACATAGGAAAATTTATTACGATTTGTTAATGGGAAATCTATATCGATAAATAATTTAAAAAGAAGATTCCGGAGGAACCCACAAGAAAGATCTTCTTTGAAAGAAGCAATCTAAAAAAAGATCCTCATGTCTGTAGATACTAAAGAATAATAAAAAACAAAACTCTGGAGGAAGCTGCAGAAATTCAGTGGAAGATCCTCAAGTTCTGGACTAAATATTGAAAAAAGAAAAACTACAAGAAAGGTTTTTCTAAAAAGGTTCTATATTGTTGCTAATAATCAAAACATTCTAAAAGTGTTTTTTTAACGCACATAAATAAACCTTATCCAAAAAGAACAATAAATTATTAGTTTAAGTAGTGACACCCTGCGATCGCTTTTTGACCTGACATTGCATTAGGATTGACAAATTCCCATACAAGGCGGCCATGCGTGCTGTCAATGCTTAATGAAAGTTTTAAGAATTTTGTTGCAAGTCGGTTTTGATTTTACTGGCGAGGCCCCAAATAGGGCCGAAACAGCTGTACAGATGATGCTCGCGGATACACTGCAGTCAAAACCGATTTGCAACAAAATTTTAATAAATTATTAATTTGTGTACGTCAGTTACATGTTCTAGGTTGTAGATTATTAACCGTCACTTCCTTATTTACAACGAATTCTAAATATTATGGTTTAGATAACTTTTCTGTATTTGGCCAGCTAACTTTGCTGAGCTCGTCAACCCTACAACAAAACATCAAGTAAGAAGTATATTTACAACCCATTTTGTAATGAAGTTTCTTTTATTTTATTTATTTTTTTAAGTATATTTTGCATATTTCACGGAATATAATTTTTTAAACCGTTAATAAATTATCTATTGCAAAATCTGATTTCCAGAGAGCTTACCCGAATTAAAAACGAATGTTTTGTATCACAATTTTTATCGCGGGCAAATATAAAAACGCTTAACCAAATTAATTCGTTGTAAAATAAATTGATTATTAAACAGAATAAAAATTTATTTATTTAAAAATAATTAAGTTCTCAATAAAACATTGTTTAAGTAAGGCAACAATAAATACTGAAAAGGAAGCAGAGACGAAACGATTTTATCCTCCTACGTAAAAGCTTTCTTTCGGATCATTCACGAGCGCTATAAATATCGTGCTCCGTTTAATAATGAATGGGCATAGATTGGCCCCCGGATTTGGCTAAATTCTTCCGGGATTTACGTGACAGGGAGAACGGTGAAATACTATGATAAATACTTAATGGCCGGTTATTTAACAGCGGGAACGGTGAAATAGTAGACGCTAATTTAGCCCGGGATAACCTCCATCCCCAACAGTTTCATATTCAACATTCACATTCGCCAGAACCAATTATCATTTTTGTTTGTAAATACTTTAGAGTGTTGTTAAATGAATGAAAATTTGGTGCGAAAACTAATTCATGCCGGGGTCAGAAATATGTATTTTCCGGCTTTATTTACCCCCAGCAATTTAAGCTAACGGCCAGAATTATTGCCCTCTGCCTTGCGTAATGCAGCAATGAATTGTACAATTTATGAATGTAATTTCAGAAACTAATATAATACATCTCGCCATACTGTTCCTGCAGTAGGTACTTTACGAATGACTCGATAAATTCTTGAGGCAATTTTCTTGCAACGAGCAATCTCAAAATTTTTAATTATTCCGAAGTAAATTAATTATTTGCCTTTGCGATAAAACTCGAATTTCAAGGTCCGATTTTACGTTGGAAATTTTTAAAATTCTGCAAATTCCTTGTCGCGGTTTTCCAGCAAATTTCGGACACTCCAAGGTCACACTTATCTATTTAATTTTTTTTTTCGCCGCTAAAGTTGCATACTTGGCCGGTTTTCATAATTTCTCGTAATTTCATTTCTAATCGTGTGTTTTCGTTCACAGTCCATTGAACGTTACGTGATGAAATTAACTAGGTTTTTTTTTCGTGAAATCTTCACGTTCTTTCTTTTACTCGTTTCGAATACCTTCACATTTTACTTGGCCACTAAAACGAAATAACTATGTATTTTTCTATTAAATAAATAATTTGCGTTTCGGAACGCGAATTAAAATAACAACGCCGTGTTTTTTTTTTGTATTGTGGGAATTTGATTGGAACCGGATTAACGTTTTGTTATCAGCTTTAATTAAATTGGGTTGATTTAATCTTGTAGACCTTGTATGAGGTTTACTACCAAAACACCAACAAATAATATCCAGTTATTAAATAATATTTTCAACTACACAAAATGCAGTTAAAATAAATAAAGCGTTCCGGAGAAAACTTTGTTTAATTAGCAGAATTAATTGTGTTTGCGTGTTTATCGATTGTTTTCTTAGTTAGTAAATTGCCTGCTTAATTAACTACATTTTGCGCAAGGTTTCCTGATAAATTAACGTTAGTCAAATCAAATTATGAGCATCGGTTTTAGTGTTAAGGCAAAAAAAAATGAATCGTGTTGAATGAATAAATTAAAGTCGCGTCGTTGCTTAGCTGAAAGGGTGACTTGAACCATGTCTTACACGTCATGGCATTAAAATATTGGGGTCAATTGTCGTGTGAATGTTCAGAAATTCCTCGCAGTGATATTGTTTACTAACTGCGGCCTATAGAGGAAGATAACAATAATAAATAAATAAAGTACACGCGTACGCATTTTCGGGGCCCTCAAAATTTAACGTTTTTGATGGTTTTGATGAAAATACTGATCTAAGAAAAGCGTGTGAAATACCATCTAATTGGCCTAAGGAAAATAAATAGTGTAATTAAGCCTACACTAACTGTTAATATCAGTAATTATCCACGCTAAAGTATTCTCCCTCGGTACACATCTATATAATCAAGGATAATTTGCATTCACAATGAATTCCAAATGAACTGATTGCCCTGTGACCCGAACGTAAAAATTAGATCAATTAAATTGTTTTTCATTAAGCGCGTCACTGAACGGGGACAAATTTTATTGAAACATTATTTTCTCGTGATACGTGAAGCGTGATAGTATTCGGGAAATGTATCTCGTGCAAAAAAACAGTGTAAGCCTTTGTTTATTTATATTTTCCGGATTTGTTTTCCGAAGTCATCGCTCAAGTAGATTCGATCATTAAGCACTTCGGGAATGCGCTAAAAACCAGCACGATGTCGAAATGTTTAGCAATTTTTATCGATAACTCCATTCATCAAGTATCACTCGGAAACGTATAATCATTCTTGTTTACTTTGTACTTGAACATAATTTCGCCTAATAGGTAGCGAGCGAGTGCTTTTCAGAATAAAAAAAAATACCTAAGAAGTTTCCCTTGGAAACGCGCGTTCAAAAGATACGTATAATTGGTCACGATGCTTATTAAAGCCAAACTCAATAGACGTGTGTCCTATTACATAAAGCATCTAGTTACCTTTGATCTTTACATTTTTTTTATAAAAAGAATCTTTTATATAAAATATTTATTTTCTATCACAATTTTTTCATGTATTACCACGCCAGATGACTAAAGAAACGAGTTGTCAATCTGACAAATGACAAGATAAAGCATGCGCGATGAGGGTTTGATTTCTCATTTATTAAAGGGTTGATGCATCTCGATATCATATTCTTATAGAACTTCAAAGCGTCCAGAACTCGCTGAATAAACACTTGCTTTCAAACTCGCTACTCGAAGAAGACCTTCGGTTTTTGCAATTTTTTTAAGGGGGCATATCCGGTAACCGTAAGTACTAATTTATTCAACAGAAAATCAATTCTTTAAATTTAGCGCGCAATTGAAGATTTTCGATCGAAACATTTTATTTATTTATTTATTTTTTTTGCATTCTGTTGTTTAAGGAAACTTTTCAAACATTGACCTTAAATAACTTTTCATTTTTGATAGAAAGTCTTCAATTACATATAAAAATTTAATCGAAGTTAAAAATTTTTAGGCAAATTTCATTCGTTGGCTTAATGGAGACCACACACGTGGCGATATTTAGGCAATTCGATCACGCGATATTTTGATTGGCCTGGCACTTTTTTTTTTCGCAGGCACTTGATTGGGCCTTGTTCTTATTCTGGCGACTTTCGTGCAATTTTCGTGCGACCAGATCGCCAGTCTGTGATCTCCTTTAGGCCTTTGATATCATCGCTATAATAAAAGAAATTTTTGTATTTTAATGAACTAGCTTGGCAATGAATTGTCATCAATGACGTCAAATATTTTTAGGGAAAAACAATAAAGTGCGTCATTGCAGGATGTATTCGTCAGCCAAAGTTAAAGATGTAATTAATTTTTTTTTATTTTCTTTTAATAAAAAAACTATGAGTCATTGTCACTGGTACTTTCAGTTAAATATAGATGACCCCATTAAACTTAACAGGTTCAAATTGGTTAGAAATCCAAAAATTTGTTTTACTAAATGAATTTGATGGCTTCAGAATTTTTTCTTATGGGGAAAAAAAATAAACGGAAGATTTTAACAATGTCGATTCGTGCGTTCGTCATATCAGTAACAATTAAAGATGATTTAGTTCGTTAGTTGCAAATTCAAAAATTGAATTCTTTGTTTTGCTCGCTCTGTTTCGATGGTCGAAGAAGTTATTTTGGCTTCGGAATTATATTTTGGGGGGAAAAACAAGTGGAAGATTTTAACAACGTTAATTGGTGCCTTCATCACATCAGTAACAATTAAAGATGATTTAGTTCGTGAGTTCGCAATTAAAGTAATTTTGCGTTGTTGGTTGCAGATGAGAATGAACGTCGAGACCAATATTGAAGAATTACGACTGTTCGACGTTTCGTTTTGCACATACGTAATATGTTTGTATTGAGTAGAACGGTCAGACCCCACGTCGCCGCACGAAACCAACCTCGTCTGCACCTGCGAAGGTTGCCGTTCCAACGCCGCCTCTGATGGCCGCGAAAGCTTGCAGAAACTTGGTGCTATCGTGGCTGTTTCATGTATGGCTGCTAGCATGGGCCGTTTCTGCTGTTTACGGACCTATCGGTAGCTTTGCTCAACAGCTTCGACCTAATACAAGTCTTGCAAATCAAACAGAAGAAGGCACCAGTAAGTATCCATCCTCAAGACTTCCGACATCTAATTTTTAATAGCGTAATTTTTTTCCTCACGTTTAAATGTCCGCAATTAGTCGTTTAACGTTCCACTTTGCATATTTTAAATTTTATTGCTTCATCAGAATAAATATTTAGTCGTTTAAAACCAGAAATAAAAGTTTCTATTTTATTTCGAATTGCTAACGTTTTAGATGTGATACGGTAACGTGATTCGTATTAAAATTAAGCACCGAGAAATCCTTGCCAACTTCGATAAATTTCTGTTCCAGTATGTACAAGTGTGGATATACGAAATACGATAAATACTTTCGAGATGCTGAGAGGATGCACGGTGGTGGAAGGATTCGTAAAGATATTATTGTTCGATAATGTGAACAAATCGCAATTCGAAAACATCAGTTTTCCAGAGCTGCGGGAAATAACTGATTATCTTCTTTTGTATAGAGTCAACGGCCTACAGAGTTTAGGCAAATTATTTCCGAATTTATCCGTTATCCGGGGACAATCTCTGCTGTTCGGTTTTGCATTTATAGTTTTCGAAATGTCCAGCCTACAGGAGATCAATCTACACTCACTCACAGATATCACTCAGGGACTGATCCGAATCGATAAAAATCCTTCGCTTTGTTTCGTTAATTCCATCGATTGGACTCGTATCGTACACGAAAAGGGCGAACATTTTATTCGAAGTTTAAAATCGGAAAACGAGTGCCCCTTATGCCCGGGGGACGACGGAAGCAGTATTAACGCGTGTCCTCTCGCCAGCCCTACACCCGGAGTTACCGATCACCTGGAAGGGCGACATTTATGTTGGAATCAGGATCACTGTCAAAGAATTTGCCCCCGTCACTGCAAGGCCTGCAACGACAGGGGCGACTGTTGTGACGAGAAATGTTTGGGAAGATGCAGCAATAATAATCGGAAAAAATGTCACGTCTGCACTAATTTCACAATGTCTATTGGATACGAACGAAAATGTACCACCCAATGTCCACCTACTTTATACGAGGTACAACCAAAAAAAATTTTTGCTCGCGCACAATTTTTTGATGATGTATTCAGTATTTAGGGAGAAGATGTGTAACGAAAGAACAATGCGTGAAATTTACAAAAGTCGTCGAACCTAACATGCAACGCGTTCCTTACAAAGTATACGCAAACAAATGCATACCAACCTGTCCCCCCAATTACATGGAAAATCCCACTCGTCAAGCTTGCATACCCTGCGAAGGTGCGTATACATTTGTTCTGTTTAAATCATTTTAACGTAGGGGTTTTACAGGAAAATGCAAAAAGAAATGCCCGGGTATCAACGTAGACAATTTAGCTTCAGCCCAGCAGTTGTTAGGTTGCACCCACATAAACGGTTCCCTGGAAATTCAAATCCGCGGAGGAAGTAAGCAGCAGATTTATAACTGGCCTTTTATACTAGACTTTCCCTTACAGGGAATATCGTTAACGAACTGGAAGAAAATTTAAATATGATAGAGGAAATCGACGGGTACATTAAGGTCGTGCGATCGTTTCCGCTGATGTCTTTGAATTTTTTAAAAAACCTCAGAATAATTCACGGCAATATTTTGGAAAATCAAAAGTAAGGTTTTGCATTTTCAAAAATCGGGTGGGTAAGAAAACTCTGCTGTTGATTTTAGGTACGTGTTTGTTGTGCTCGATAATCAAAATCTTCAAGACATTTGGGACTGGACGAATCGGACTTTAAAAATCGCAAGGGGGAGATTATTTTTTCATTTCAATCCTAAGCTTTGCTTAGATAAAATTAAGAAGCTCCAAGTAAACGCGCGGCTATCTAATTTTACCGACTTGGAAGTCGCTTCCAATTCAAACGGCGATAAAACTGCGTGTAAGTAACTTTTTGTTTTTTTGAAGACAACTTTTTTTGTTTAATTTATTTATTTTCAGGTAACGTACAGGAGTTAGATGTGAGGGTTGGTGTTAGACGAAGCATTGCTGTTTCTTTGGAATGGACGACGTTTCAAATGCATGACCCCCGGAAACTTCTGGCCTACATGATTTATAGTAAAGAAGCACCTTATCGAAACGTTACTTTGTATGATAACAGGGATGCTTGTGGTGGAGATGGGTAAATCAAAAAGCAAAACCTCATGTCACAAGCTGAAAATTTTAGAACGTTTTATGATTCTAGTTGGAGAGTCAAGGACGTACAAATACCGGATGACAATAGTACCAAAGTGACTTACCTCTTACCTAACTTGAAGCCTTATACTCAGTATGCGTTTTATGTTAAAACTTATACGATTGCAACGGAACAGTCGGGGGCGCAAAGTAAAATTCAATATTTCTGGACGAAACCAGATAGTACGTCCCCAAAAAATACAAATCATCCCCCGTCTTACCAACGCTTTACATTTCAGAACCATCCATACCCGTCAATGTTCAAGTCTCATCCAACAACAGCGACTCACTCTTAATAAAATGGTCACCACCTAATACTCCCAATGGCAATATCACTTATTATAGCGTTACTGGTACAGAACATAAAGTCGATTCATCTAGTGATGGCCGAACAAATTACTGCATTTGTAAGTCCCCCCCCAACACACACAAAAAGAAAACTCCTGGATCTCGCATGTTTTAGCTCCACTTACAAACAAACCAACTTCAGTTCCTGATGTTACCTCGGCTCTACCAAAACTCAAATCGAATGACACATGTGAATGTGGCGATGGTTCAAAATCAACTGGTCCTAAGAACATGGAAGGTGAGAGGATATCCCAAATATCTTTCGAAGACGAACTCTTAAACAGAGTCTACATAAAAAAGGGCGGCGAGACGGAGAGCAACAGAAAAAAGCGCCAGCTCTTCGAAAATGGAGGCCAAGAAAACCACGTGAACAACACGGGGAAAAATATCACAGTTAGAAATATTACTTCCAATGGTATAGGTATTTTAACTACCTTTCAGATGAATTGATCATCATCATCGTTGGTATTTCAGAAACGCAAACGTTTGTGACGTTCAATTTTACGGTCCAAGGCACTGAGCTCTACATTAATAAATTAAAACACTTCACAGATTACAATATACGAATTCAGGCTTGTAGGAATAAGGAAATTGATGACGAGGAAGAAGAATGCAGCGAGCCCTTGTCCAAATCTGCTAGAACAAAGAAAAAATGTAAGTTGAAAAACAATTTCAAAAACAAATGAGTTATTGTGTTGTTTATAGTTGATGCAGATAACATACTGGGTGGAATAAACGTTACTTATCAAAATATGAGCACGGTGATTGTGAGTTGGGACGAACCTCCTTTACCCAATGGAAAAATTTTGACTTACCAAATTGAATACAAAAGAGTCGACATTGCTAATGTAAGTACCTACCCCATTTTTTCTTTTTGGTAAAAATATAGGGGTTTTTAGTCGATGCCAACTTCACAATGTGATAATGCTTACGCTTTCGTGAAAAACGGACGACGTTACACCATTTCGAATTTAAATTCCGGGAACTGGAGCTTTCGCGTTAAGGCTGTTTCACAAGCTGGCGAAGGTGAATTTACTTCTTACGTTTACGTTTACATCAAAGAACCATCAGGATCGCCGACGAATATCGTTTTGGGCATCCTGGTTGCACTTCTTGTGAGTTACACCATGCGTTCTAAAACTTCTGGTACATCTTCGAACGTTCATTTCAGGTAATAGGTGCGATTGCTGGGTTTTTCGTTAAAAAACGATGCGATAACAACAACGACAATAAATTAATTAAAGACGTCAACCCCGAGTATGTGGTTTACGTCCCGGACGAGTGGGAGGTTGAGAGGTCCAAAATTGAACTGCGTGAAGAACTTGGCCAGGGAAGTTTCGGAATGGTCTACGAAGGCATCGCCAGGGATATTAAGGGAAAAGCGCAGATACGATGCGCCATTAAGACAGTTAATATACATGCAACTGACAGGTATATAATTTGATGTTTCCAGATTTATGAAATAAAAAATTGCCAGTCCAAACCCTACATGGTTTCTCTTTGTAAATCAAAATAGTTTTTGGTCCTTTTTTTTAAGTCAATGTCGAAACAATTTTGTCTTCAAGAAAAGTAAATATTTCATTTAAAAAAGAACCTACATAAAGTACAGCCTTGGTCTAAATAACATTAAATTTACGATTTAATTTGAACTTAAATCAAATTGGAAAATCAAATCTTCTAAATTCAAATTCACATAACCTTTTTTAAAGTTCCGTGCGGTTTTGAACTGTTCAGAAAAGTCTTCAAATGATTTACCATTCAATGTTTTATTAATGCTGTTTAGCAATTATAAACCAAACGTATTTATCTCAGTTGTAGCTTGTATGTTCGTTTTTTGCAAAAGAATCGTTTGACCGTGAACCCATCCCTAAGTCGTAGTAAGCCTCCAGCTTTGCGCAAATAAAAAAAATATATATAACAATGGCCGACTAGAAATAAATAAAATTGCATCCAGACCAGTCTTGCTTGTCTTACATCTGATAGTTCGTTCTAAAAACAGACAAAACAAATCATCTGCATGCACACACATTCCTTTTTGCGTTGCAACTCTTGGAGGTTCGTTTGGCAAAGTCGGTTTAGCGAGAATTCAAAAGATATATTATAAATTATTTAAAATATATAACGTGAAACTTACCCACGTTAATTCGATGCAAATCAAATTCGGTACTTCACACATGTCCATCACAATAATAAATTGCTGCAAAGCACTCGTAAAATAACACGTGTCATCACGGCGTTACGCGATAGACTAGTCTTTACGATCAACAAAATATAAAACCTCCCGTGATTGCCCAATTATATGCGTCGGTTTTTATTACGGGGCTAGAACCAAATTCACTACGCTCATGTAATGTATGCAAACGCCGAAAATTCAGTCGACCTTCTTCAAATTCAATCGCATTTAATTCCTTGGAGGTACCAACGATACAGAGACGGATTAAACATTTATTTCAACCAATTTGCATTTCCTCTCAAACCAAATCAGAATCTAGAATTCTATTTTGATTCTATAATTTTTAACACCGCAGCTTTTTTTTAATCATCACATCTTGCAATTATCAAAAAGAAGACCAATTGTTTTTTCTGAAGTTTCTCTCCGCGTGCGAAATTTTGAAGTGTCGGAAATGATTTGCGTCTCATCACGAACATCTGAGCGTATTAACTATAATTGTCCGATCAATATGGCCATGGCTACAAATTTTCCGGGAATCAAAAGATCATTTTGAAATGATACCCCCGCACAAATAAATTATTTTAATTGTAAACAAATATTTGATTTCTGTGTTTTTCAGAGAACGCGTCGAATTTCTCAACGAAGCTTCTGTGATGAAGGCCTTCGATACAACCCACGTAGTAAAATTATTAGGAGTAGTTTCTAAGGGCCAACCGACTCTAGTGGTGATGGAATTGATGGCGAACGGTGATCTAAAAAGTTACCTCCGTTCGCACAGGCCCGGCTCAGATCGCCAGCCGCCTACACTCAAACACATCCTGCAAATGGCGATAGAAATTGCCGATGGCATGGCCTACTTATCGGCGAAGAAATTCGTGCATCGTGATTTGGCTGCGCGCAACTGCATGGTGTCTGAAGACTTGACGGTGAAAATCGGGGATTTTGGTATGACGAGGGATATTTATGAGACTGATTACTATCGGAAAGGAACCAAAGGGCTTCTGCCCGTAAGGTGGATGGCCCCGGAAAGTTTGAAAGATGGAGTCTTCACCAGTAGCAGTGACGTTTGGAGTTACGGAATCGTCCTTTGGGAAATGACCACGTTGGCATCCCAACCATATCAAGGGCTTTCCAACGACCAGGTTCTGAGGTACGTCATCGATGGAGGTATCATGGAAAGGCCGGATAATTGCCCGGATAAATTATATTCGCTTATGAAGAGTTGTTGGAACCACAAGTCCTCGGAAAGGCCGACGTTCTTGGAACTTTGTACTCTGTTATTAGAGGACGCCAGCGAGGTGTTCAGTAAGGTTTCTTTTTATCACAGTGCTGCTGGTTTGGAAGCGAGATCTTCTAGGAATAATCAATCGACTTCGCAAGATGATAATTCGAGCACGCCGCTTCGTATCGCTCACGAAATGAAAGATCATTATTCTCTGAGTAGTTCAGATGCGGATTCTGATGGAGATGATGATTTAGATAGCGACGCTCACTTAGAATTTTCTAGTTATCCGATTCCTAAAGACAGTTCGACTACGATTAATGGCTACCTCGGTGCTAACCCTTCTAATGGAACTATGGCGAAATGATTTTTTTTTCTGTAGATAATGACTCGTGACGTTTTATTTGCCACATCATCATCATCATCTAATGCCAGAACTTTCCGTGTAAGTTATTGATGTGATGAGGATATAGTGATAGATTTGTCGTTTGTTGTCGTCTATGGTAGTGCCATGGACCGTGGTTGTATTATTAGGATAAAAAAAATCCGGATTCATAAACTAGTAACTAGTCAGCATATACACACACACAACATAGTTTGTCTAGTAACTATATTTATACTAGTTAAGAATAACACTGTGCAGCTGAAAATCCTACGATAAGACGGTGTGAGGAATGCGTGGATATTTTCCATTGCCTTATGTAAAAATGGTTTTTATGTAAAAAAAAAATAATTTTGTATATATAGCAAAAACATAATCTCTCCCACAAGGACAGATTTCGTTCTCAGCGTTGCCTAAGTTCCTGATGTTTGCCCGTCGGCCTCCTACGATGCGTAAGCTGACGGTCACAGCATAAAAGTTTATTTTATCATACCTATTCTACCGCTAATTTATATTTTTAATTATATTTTGTACCATGTGAAGTATGTAAATTTCTGATCAATTTTCTACAAAATAAACTATCCGAGGATACGAAATACATCCAATTTATTGAATTTCCCGCCTTCCTACTTAACCGACCGTCCAAAATGGCACACATACTTAGTGCCGCCATCTATTGCTTTGGGATGCAAAACCTAGTACGAATCTTCAGTTTAACGACTATAAACGACTTTATTCAAATAACAAGGTGTTTTCATAAAAACTCAAACAAATACTTAAAGTTATTTATTTAGTACACGTGTAAAATAATTATCACTTTAATAAAAAATAAAGCCTAAGCCGCTTTCGTTTTCAACAATTAACGCTCTCTCTCTCTCTTTATATATAAATTTAAAGATTAACTTGCTCATCTTTTATCATGTGATCATATTAGCTTTAAATACTTTGTTTTTATAAATCGTCTTGCCTCACGTCATCAATCGTTCGCGGGTTTATCTTCAAGCCAAGGCCTAAATATGGGCAGGGTCGATGGGTAATGCGTCCCTTCTTTGTACGACGAACTATTTTCTTCGGAACGCAATGGATACGTGGCCATTATTATCGGTAACTGAAGCTTCACTTCTTTCTCGAAACTTTTTGGCTCGACGATGAACTGCAAAAAAAAATTAGTTAATCGAGTGGTGGTGGGGAATTGATGACTTACAAAGACGTCGTATTGGATTTTGATTAGGTGACACCCTCGGAGATTTGTTGGGGGTAAAGGCGGCACGTAAAGTTGTTCGTTGGCCCACTCGTCTTTTTCACCAGGACGAATTTTTCCTCTGGTCAAAGACGCGAGTTCGCGACTTTCTGATTGCACCATTTTCCTTCTGGCCATGTAAGTTATTGTTTCAGTTAAAGCTGCCCTAGTACTTCTTATTGTAACCCGACTTCTATTATGCACACTCGCAGAAACACCTACGGGTATGTATAATTTTTAGGCAAGGACTTAAATACGTCTTGAAGATTTTACCTATACTTTCCCCGGGAACGTATCCACCTCTATCTAGGGTAACTTTACAGACGACGTACCCAGAATCGACACAGGTCAATCCAAATTTATGTTCAACCTCACACCTGAACGGTTGCTGTTCAGAAACAGTCTATTAACAGTATAAATAGCGGTTTTCGTCAGTGTTTTACTTACTGCAAGTATAGATGGTTCCAAATTCAAGTCGATCGGGTTCATCACTATAAAAACTTGCTGGTTTTTATGCGTAAGCCCGTTGGTTTCCCTCAAGGCAGTTTTACAGTAATATTGCACCCAACCATGTTTGCCCAAAAATGTTGAGGGAAGTCCCAGGGGTAAACCGAGTTTGAAGGGAAAACTGTGGATTCCCGGTGAAAGAACCGAGGGGCCTTGACCTAGTGGAACAATATCGCGTAAATTGGGGGGGTAATCTTGGAGAAATAGGCTTACCAGGTTCACCGAGGAGACGCATTCGGAAATCGATGTAATTTTCTCTGTCGTACACCCTTTCTTGACGGGGGGTGCGAATTCTTACGACGCCTTCACCGACCACGTGGAAATGAAGACCTAAAAAATTGTTTATAATAGATATTAGCGCGGTGTAAATATTTTTGATTTCCTAGCAGGACTCTGCTCTGGTCCTCGTGATATTTCCTCCCTTTTCCATTAGAGGGCGGAAAAGTGGGTAAGTTCGCGTATTTGCCTGCTAATAAAACCCACTTATATTGCATTCCATTCCGAGACATTAACTAATGCGGTATCCGGTTCGAGTACGAAAAACTTGCTCTGGAAGTGGCGAAAGGCGAAGAGATGTAACAGGAATAAAAAGCCGGGGAATTAATTTTAATGCGGCGCTGCTAGTAAACTTTGACTATGCAAGAAAAAAAATGTTCGTAATTAATTGCTTGATTAAGAAGAAATTTCTAAGGAATTTTGGTGCGGGGATGATCGATTTTGATGGGGGATTATTAAATTTTAATCTGCGTATTTGAGAAAAACAAAAGGAAATTTTTAGTTTCTTTTTTTATTTAAATTTTTAGGGTGATTGGGTTTTATTTAACGGGAACGTACTAAATTCAACTTTCTTTTAATGATCCTGAAAATGAGTTATAATATAAGCTTTCTGCTGGGGGGGAATTTCAACTATTTCCGTTAGTTCGTAAGCGCAGACTATTTTGGGTTAGATTAATAAATTAAAGCCTTCTAGTTATCCTTGTAGGTCCTCCTACATAAACATCTCACGAACGAACACATGATTAAGGATTAAAGCAATATAAAGTTCATAAAATAGTTTTTAATAGAGCTGTCAATATAAGAAGTTTCTTAGGAAATATGAGACAAAGGATTTCCGACTCTTTGCTTTTATTACTTGCAACGGAAAGTGTAATTGAGCGGAGTAAGTTTAAATCGATGCAGGAGATTTAACACATGAATTTTATCAAGTCACACGAGTCTTATCGAATTCTTTGTCAAAGTTTCCTTGGAATTTTTCTGAGCGTTCCACATAATTATAACGTGTAGAATCCTCTCGTTAAACTCGGGCGTGCAATTCATAGCTTTGGGGGTAATTGAGCGACACTCCCTGGAATATTAGGTTTTGTCCACATATCGAGATATGTTTGCACTAGCCTAAGGGAACTAAGAACGACCTGTTGCTACATACATTTTCAGCACATAGTATTTGTTTGAATTTCACTTCGTGCTTTCCAATATCGAAATTTACTAAAACACAACAAACAAATAAAATCGATTGGGGGGGGGGGGGGGAATCTCCATGTAGCATAAGCAACATCGAGTCGTCGGACAAAAAAAAATACCCGACGACCGTTTGTGAAAAACAAATTGTTACGTCTAGACAAGCACGCAATTTTACAAACTACACTGACACAATAATTGGAAGCTTTCGGAAACGATAGCGTCAGTGTTCTCTTTGTACTCGTGATGGATTTATTCGTCTGACCAAACGTTAATAAATTCCATTGAATTTGGCCGAATCAATCATTACGAAACACTTTTCAAAAATTGATGGCGAGAAGATTTTAATTACAAATTCGATTGCCCCCTTTTTTTTAATTTGATTCGAAAAGGTGGGTCAAGTTCAGTTTACTTTTAAAAATCATAAATACAGAGCGAGTACTCTTGTTTAAAGTTTGTTTTCATTTTACGTAATAAATTTGAAGTTAGTTAGAAAGGAGTAAAAGTGTAAAATAAGAGAAATTAATAAACTATGGCCCAGACACACTTGAAGCATATGACGTACAGAATTATCCCCGTAATTAATCTAACGTGCAGCTGCAGCTGTATCAATGTTCTTGTGCTGCACAAAGAAAATCAATAGTATTATTACGAAAACGAAACGACAAAAATTTATATTCCCGTCGTCATTGTACGCTCGGGCATTTTTTCTTGCATCGAAGCAAATAGGAATCGAAGACTCAGACCCCCCCCGCCATGTATTTCATTTGTTTCACTTTTATCTTATTATTTAATTTTACTTTCGCTTTGAATTTAAAGTGACGGCTGCCAGCCCACGTAAAGGATGTTGCGCGATCATTTTTTTTGTTATTAAAAGCTCGAAAAAAAAACGGAAAAACAATTTCATTTTCTGCGCTTGTTATGAGTGGGGTGGGATACGGCGGGTCAAGTCGTCAAAAGTTTTGGGCTTTCATCAATTTGAAATTGTTTATCAAAAAATGGTATTAGTGAGTTTTGATGGAAAATGTAGTAAGGCGTGAGTTCTTTGTTTGAGAAAACAAATTAAAGTTTCACCAGGTATCAATGAATGTGTAATGAGAAGTAATATTAGAATTTCTGTCTATACACAGACATTACAATTCGAGGTGTTTCGTTAAATCCAGTGAAGTATATTGCGTTGCTCATCCATTATTCTTACCGAGTGCGGGTGTGTCATCTTGGAGTTCGATGAGAACACGACCGGATAGAAACTGTCCCGGAAAGTACAGCAATGATGTGTTGTCAAACAGAATTAAAAACTTTAATAACTTTCGCGTCATTTTGCATCACGTCGATGTTTAGTACTTATTCACGACACTGAACTGATGTAACAGTTGCTTTTTCAGACTTGCTAGTACTTCGTTTACCATATTCAGTCTCGAGTGGAGGTCGTCCGATGTCCGACTACTTTCCCTGTTTACGGGTACGGGTACGGGGAGTCACCTCTCCGGCCCCTCTCTCACTCACCTGGGCAACGTAAATACTTGTCCGTTTAACTTCTCTTGTGTAGAGCGCATTTCTTCCGATGAATCTTTCATTCAATTTCCAATTTTGACTTTTTTATTATGCAAGTGTTCCGATACAAAACTGCGCGCCCCGCCAAGATTAAAAAACGCGAAATTCTCCACAGATGGATATTGCTTTTTTAATTAAAACCCCGCTGCAAGGTTGAACTTCCAATTTAAAATAACTTTTTCTTTCATCCGTAGGTACTCCTGTTTCATGACACTACTTCGCATATTGCGTAACAAACAGCACACGTAAAACATAAAATCTAGAAAACCTACTCCTCTTAAAAACCGACGAACAAATTTCACTTCAATTCGTTTATAATTACTTAAGACCACAGAAAACACACATTTTTAAATAAACAAACCTTGACAAGCACGAAACATAGTCAATCCAATTAACACGGTTTACTTTGGTTGCATAGTTCACTCAAAAGTCAACTCCGATTATAGGTAGATTTTGTATTGCACGAGGATCACTCTGTATATTTCACTTAAATTACTTTCCCTCGATTTCACGTTTGAAAAGGCCGAAAGGTAAATCTGCTTTACTTATACCTACATGCAAAAGTTACCCTTTGTTCAAGAAATAATTACATAAGGGTTGGACATGGAACTCATTAACTATCATCACTACTGCCGTTGTCATAAGATTATTTTAGCAACTTTCAGCTGGGGTTGTCGTTGTTGTTGTTTTTGAAGCGTGCTGTAGACATTACTTGTGTTTTCCATGGTCCAACACTCATGCAATTATTAAGTATCGGAACAACATATTTTGACGTCATCGCGTAGGTACTCTTGCTTCATGCATTACTTCGCCTATTGGGTAACAAACAACACACGTAAAACATAAAATCTAGAAAACTGACTCCTCTTAAAAACCGACGAGCAAATCTCACTTCAATTCGTCTATAATTACTTAAGACAACAGAAAACACACATTTTTAAATAGACAAACCTTGACAAGCACGAAACATAGTCAATCCAATTAACACGGTTTACTTTGGTTGCATAGTTCACTCAAAAGTCAACTCCGATTATAGGTAGATTTTGTATTGCACGAGGATCACTCTGTATATTTCACTTGAATTACTTTCCCTCGATTTCACGTTTGAAAAGGCCGAAAGGTAAATCTGCCTTCCTTATACCTACATGCAAAAGTTACCCTTTGTTCAAGAAATAATTACATAAGGGTTGGACATGGAACTCATTAACTATCATCACTACTGCCGTTGTCATAAGATTATTTTAGCAACTTTCAGCTGGGGTTGTGGTTGTTGTTGTTGTTTTTGAAGCGTGCTGTTGACATTACTTGTGTTTTCCATGGCCCAACACTCATGCAATTATTAAGGATCGGAACAACATATTTTGACGTCATCGCGTAGGTACTCTTGCTTCATGCATTACTTCGCATATTGGGTAACAAACAACACACGTAAAACATAAAATCTAGAAAACTGACTCCTCTTAAAAACCGACGAGCAAATCTCACTTCAATTCGTCTATAATTAATTAAGACAACAGAAAACACACATTTTTAAATAAACAAACCTTGACAAGCACGAAACATAGTCAATCGAATTAACACGGTTTACTTTGGTTGCATAGTTCACTCAAAAGTCAACTCCGATTATAGGTAGATTTTGTATTGCACGAGGATCACTCTGTATATTTCACTTGAATTACTTTCCCTCGATTTCACGTTTGAAAAAGCCGAAAGGTAAACCTGCTTTACTTATACCTACATGCAAGAGTTACCCTCTGTTCAAGAAATAATTACATAAGGGTTGGCCATGGAACTCATTAACTATCATCACTACTGCCGTTGTCATAAGATTATTTTAGCAACTTTCAGCTGGGGTTGTGGTTGTTGTTGTTTTTGAAGCGTGCTGTAGACATTACTTGTGTTTTCCATGGTCCAACACTCATGCAATTATTAAGGATCGGAACAACATATTTTGACATCATCACATAGGTGGTGTGCATAGGCCTGCGACGCACTCCAGCAAATATACTGCTCAACAAATAAAGTGGATCACTAAATTGGTTTGGTGTATGACCTGACATGACGCAGGGGTACCTGGCAGTGTACGTAGGGATTTTATACAAAAGATAAATGAAATAATATATCTCAAACCATTTTGGAATAGATTTTGACGTTGAAATTTATTTTCGTTAAATTTATGAATACAAACCACAACACAAATAAAATGGCAGCCAACAACTGACAACACGAATGCATACACGGACATGCGTAAAGTAAAACATTTTAAATAGATAATTTAATTACGTTATTCTGCGGTTGTTTCAACTTAATCTAAGTTTAATACACTTTTTTAAGTGGTCCAGTTCATTTATTGTTTATCTACGTCTATGACCTTATGACGCACTAAATCTGAAATGGAAGCTACAACTGGATAGCGTGGAGTATAAAATACGAAAATCCGATCACTAGTAATTACTTTTTGAACTCACGGTATTACTTACTTATGCAATTATTAAGGATCTGAACGACATATTTCTACGTCATCACATACGTGGTGTGCATAGATTTCTGCGATGCACTCATCCACTATTCTAGCAAATAACTGTTGACGAATTATAAATTTAGAGTGCTTCTACACATTAAAAAAAGAAGTAGTTATAATAGAATCTTGTCATTAACATCAATTTATTTGATTCACTTTTCTGCTCATTAATGACACACAGTTGATCCCACATTGACTTAGCTGTGACACATATAGTAAGATACTCTAACTGTGATGCAGCAACTGAAGATAACAGTTAATGACAAAATTCCACGAATATCGAGAGTCGTCTAGCGATTCAGTGGCGCAACATATTGCTAAAATAGAAAATTTGGCAAGTCGTTTGAAAGACGTCGGAGCGACAATTATGACAAAAATTTGCCGTCAAAATATGTTGCCTTTATTACTGCTTGGGATAACATAGACGCTGACAAACAAAGCATCGAAAATTTAACATCTCGTCTGATTAAGGAAGAGTTGCGTATGTCCACAGCTTGTGATATAAATGGAGTATTTTCTACAATGAGCTTTAAGTCTCACATTGAATCTTCTCGGAAGAAGAATTGGAAGCAGAATCCTCAACAACAGAGGAAAACTATTTGTTTTTATTGCAACAAACCTGGTCATATTGCAAGACAATGCCGGAAGAAACGTCGTGACATAGAGGAGAAATCATCACATTTTAAGAATGAAGAAAAACGAACAAGTTTCAAGAATGACAATGCCTTTGTCACTGAATCAATGGATGTAGCAAATTTTCTTCGTCTCAACACAAATGGTATTTGGTTGTTGGACAGTGCTGCATCGAAACACATGATGTATCGACGGGACTGGCTTTCTGAGTTCCATAACACCAGAGGTGAAAAAGTGATACTTGAGGATGGTACATAATGTAATGTTGAAGGTCAAGGTATAGTTCATATACAAAAATTTATCGAAGGTAAATATGAATATGGTAGAATAGAAAATGTGCTTTTTGTGCCAAATTTAAACAAAAATTTATTCTCAGAGGGAGCAGAAGGTATTCGACAAGAAAACAATCTCTTTCGAATGCTTTTAAAATTAATTCAACTGAAGTCAATGTACATGCTGTTTTAGAATTAAACAATGGCACGAAAGGCTTGGTCATATTGGAATAAAATGTTTACGTGAAATGTGTCAGAAAAATATTGTTAATGACTAAGATTTCTAATGACAGAGATTTTTTCTGTGAGGCATGTCAAATGGGGAAGCAACATCGCTTACCATTTCCTAAAAACAATATAAAACGAGAGGCTGAAGTTGGTGAATTCACACACAGTGATGTTGTGGGACCAACGCAGAAAATATCAATAGGTGGTTCACGATTCTTTGTTATTTTTAAAGATCACTGTTCTCGTTATAGATCTGTTTATTTTCTGAAACATAAAAATGATGTTTTTCATAGATTTAAAGAATTCTATGCTTCGGTCAAAACCAAGTTTAATCGCTCTGTAAAAGTAATTCGATTTGATAATGGAACTGAATTTTGTAATAGAAAAATAACTGATTTCCTGAGAACACACGGCGTCAAGATAGAAACAACTGCACCTTACACACCTGAGCAGAATGGAAGGGCAGAACGGGATAATAGAACTGTCGTCGAATGTGCTCGCACGATGCTTCAGGCTAGTGGTTTGCCAACGCTACTTTGGCCAGGAGTAGTCAACACAGCAGTCTATATCTTGAATCGAACTCTGTCTTTACAAGTAAAAGATGCAACACCTTACGAGATATGGATGGGTCGAAAACCAGACCTAAGTCATATTCAGATTTTTGGTGAAACTGTTCATATTCCTAAAATTAAAAGACAAAAGTTTGATGCCAAATCTCAGAAGATGATTCTAAAAACTATCTTTACAGTTGGTTCCGTCCGACGAGGTTGTATCACAACGCTTCAGCGGACGAATCGCGCACTGTCGAGAGCCTGATAAAGCCAGGTCGAAACCGACATCAGTCAGAAGTGAAATTGCATGTCAGAAGAACACAACGGAACACGTAGGGTATTTCGATTTTTACCTTTATGTATATTATATTTATTTTTAATCTGTAATACCACTGAACATTACAATGCCAGGGACCGACAGATTCATGTTCTATTTAGAATGAGAAACCAGTCGTTTAAATTAGTAAATCAGCACGTATTACGTCATTGACGATCATTTTTACCATCAGAATGTCTCGAGAAACAGACTGCACCGTAGCTAACGTCATATTTTCAAAATCAACATGGTCACATTTTCACGATCACCATCGACGGACGATTTTGATTGAGCCTGATGGACATTACAAGGTCCAGACGTTTCACCTGCTTGCTCTCCATCACGATAATCGAAACACCGAAACACCACTGCTACAATCCGATACCATCGTTTGTTTTAAATTCATGCCTTCATTTGAGAACGATCATACCTGAATCATTCGCGTTTTGAACACCGTGCCTTTCGCGCAACTGCAGTTCAAATTACAGCCTGTTTTTGAATATGTACGCAACGCAACATATCGCGCACCACGATAGTTATTTGCACTGCCCAGCCTGTCAGATTTGAGCCGGACCCGCGATTAACGACGATCATCGATCTCCATACATCGACATCATAAACGAACAAGACCCCTTTATCACAGCCCAAATTGTTCACAACGTCGGGCCTGATAGCCTCAGCAGATACGACCAGCTCCATCTGCCCGTCTGCCTGCACCACGGCCCCTGCCCCAGACAGCACGAATCCATTCAGCCCGTCCATCGTGCCCATGAGGAGTCCACCCATTGCCATCAACCCAGCGTCGACGACACCATATCCAGAAAAACTTCAGCGAACTGTTAATTCTTCATCGTAATTGCGGACTATTATGAAAGAGTTAACCATTAGTACGGAAAGTCTACGCCTTTATCGGAAGGCAAATCACCGGTCAGCTGACGCAAACGAAAACAAGCCAATGAAAGGCACGAGTTACCATCATCTCTTTCTTTGTTCCCGCACTGGCCTCAGCTGCCAGCGACCATTACCGTTCGAAAATCTCATATAACTCCACCCAGCAAAGCGAACGCAGCACACAGATGCACCCTGAACTGTAACCACCTTCAACCACCTGCGTTAATCCTTGAACGTTACTGTGTGTCTCAGAAACACCACTGATTGGTCCAAATTTTTGAACGTCCAACACAAAACACCCTGGCATTATCTGAATGCCAGTTTGAATTCCAGTAGTTCAAACTGACAATAACATACATTTATGATAACAGTTATCTCCTGACCCACTGGTTTACTACATGGGTTATAGTATTTGTTACTAGGCTGAGGAAACTTTCTTGATAAGAAATATAGAGAAGAACCCAGGCAGAAATCTGCATTGGCCCGAAGCGACCTTGACCTCTGGCATGCAGTATCTCCAGAATAGATGCTAGAGCCCCTTACATTTAGCACACATTAACCAGATTTTTCAATCCCAATACAGCTAATATTGAAAGTTTACGTTGAAGCTAGATCGTTATGGCATCCTACGTATGTATTATTGTAATAATACATATTATTGTAATAATACATACGTAGAATTAAATAACGATCCCACAGAAAATTTCCAACGTACTACTTTCAATATTCTGAAGAAGTTAGAACAATCTGTTGAAATTAGTAATACACATTAAGCAAATCTCTTAAAGCACAGCATCCCATATTTCCTAAATTATACTGCATTCCAAAATTCACAAACCTAACACACCTCTTCGGGCCAATAGTTTCTACTATAGGTTTTCTTCTCTTATATTTCTTATCAAAATTTGTTTCAAAAATTCTTACTCATGTTAGTAAATCAGAATACTTTATAAAAAAATTCTAATGAACTTGTAGATAAATTCAAAAACATAGATTTACCAATAAACTGTATTATAATTTCTTTAGATGTTGTTTCTTTGTTTACTAACATTCTAAAAGAGTTAGCTTTAAAAGCATTAATGATAGGTGGATAGAAATTAAAGATTTTACAGACATTTCCAAAAAATTTTTTAGAAATTGTTACTTTATGTTTTGAAACATCTTATTTCGCTTTAATGATAAATTTTATAAACAGATTTTCGGTACAGCAATGGGGTCTCCTTTATCGCCTGCTTTAGCTGAAATTGTCATGCAGGAACTAGAAAAAGTGTCATTAACTCATTACCTTTCAATTTAACTTTTATATTTTCGTTACGTCGATGATATTTTATTGATTTTGCCTTCAGATAAAGTAGACTTTGTTTTAAGTAGATTTAACCTCTTTCATAATAGATTACAATTACAGTAGAAAAGAAATTAACACCACCACTAAGTTTTCTAGATGTAAATATCATCAGACGTAATAACAAATTAATAACAATTGGTTTTCATAAACCTACGTGGTCAGGTAGATATATTAATTATTCGTATACTCGTATACTTCTAAAACTGGCGGGTCAATTAAATTGCAACAATTATTTCTTTAACAGATCGAGCTGTTTTACTTTCAGATAAACTTTCATTTATGATAATTTAAATTAATAAAAAAGACTTTGTTCAAAATTCTTATCCAATAAATTCTTATAGAATCAGTAATAAAAATCGTGTTAAATATTTGCAAAATTCGGGAATCCACACAACAATAAACAAACTTCAAACAAAAAATACATATCATTACCCTACATTGAACCACTATATGACACATTTAAACACATATTCAAAAACACAATTTAATTTAGCTAGCAAATCTGTAAATAATTTAAATAGTATTTTCTCAAATTTAAAACCAAAACACCAAAATTAAACAGCCAAACGTAGTTTATGAAATTAAATGTTTCAATTGTAATTCATGTTATATTGAGAAACAAGCCAAAAATTTAAAAAAACGTCTAGACCAACATAAATATCATATCCAAAAAATAATCAAAATCATTCAATGCCTTGTAGAACATTCATTAGAAACATTGACTATAATTTTGATTTTGAAAAATACTAACATTTTATATTACGAGTCTAATATTTTCAAAAGACGTTTTATTGAAATGTAAAATAAAATGTCGTCGAATTCCTATTAATAAACGTACTGATTTTGCAAATTTAAAACGATACATTTTGTAGTTTTCTCGATTCCTTAAATAGAACATAGATCTGTCAATTTTTTAACATTTGTAATGTTCAAATTATTTTTAGATTAAAAAATAAATATAATATACATAAAAATTAAAAAAAAAAAAATCAAGTTACTTTTTCAGTTTCCGTTGACAACCTTGTTTGTTTTGACAACATAATTTTCACTTCTGACGAAGCAGTCGAACGACTGCGAAACGTAAAGTGTATTGTTGCGCGATTTAGTGTCCGCTTAGAAGATTTTGTGATACTAAAAACTATCGATTTTACAATCCCCAAACAAGAAGTATTACGATTTCAAGAGATATTATTTTCTCAAAATGTAGAAAAAATACTATTCTAACTGCAAATGAAGTACCATTTTTAGAAGTTCCTCGACATGAAGAGCTGACTCCAGTAAACATTCTTAAGGATGAAGTTAATGAAGAAGCTGAAACAAATGATAGCCATGTTAAAGATAATGTAATTGAGGATGAAGTTTTCAATCGAAATTACAAATTGAGAGATCGTCATCAATTAAGAAAAGCAGATCGATATTTTACAGAACTTCAAGAACGCAAAACGTATGAAGAAGCAATTACTAGAGAAGATGCAGATAAGTGGAGAAAAGCAATAGGCGAAGAACTTGACGCGCATAAGAAGAATGAAACTTGGATCTTTACATCATTGCCTAAAAGTAAGAAGACAATCACCTGCCAGTGGGTATTTAAGATCAAACATTCTCCAACTGATGGAAGCACTCGTTATAAAGCTCGACTTTGTGCAAGAGGTTTTCTTCTCCAACAGGCAGATGTCATCTACAGAGAAGCATTTGCACCTGTAGTACGATATGAATATGTTAGAACTTCATTGGCAATTGCAGCACAAAGAGACTACGAAAGTGCTCAATTTGATATAAAAACTGCTTTTCTACATGGAAATATGGATGAAGAAGTTTTTATGGAGACACCGAAAGCTGTTTCACATGTTACTTTAAAGTTAAGTACAAATAATTTCACAGAAATTTCATTCATAGTTGGACATTTGAGTAGATATTAAATAAAATTTCAAACTGAGCATTGTAAAGCAGTTAAACGCCTTTTGCGATATATTAAGGGAACTGCTAAATTGGGAATTTCGTTCAGTAAACAAACTAATGAATTGTTTTCTGCCTACTCTGACGCTGAATTTGCTGGTGATCTAGATACATGCAGATCAACGTCTGGGTATATATTTAAGTTATCGAAAGGACCAATTGGCTGGTCATCGAAACGACAGAGTACTGTTGCTCTAAGCACTACTGAAGCGGAATTTGTAGTTGCAAGTGAGGCAACAAAGGAATTAGTTTGGTTAAGACAATTTTTATGTGAACTAAATTATATGTTAATAATCAGAGTGCTATAAAGCTAATTAAAAATTCGGAATTTCATAAAAGAACTAAACATGTAGATATCCAATATTATTTTATTAGAGATGTGTAATTTAGATATTCAGTATATATCGAGTGAAAATCAGCTTGCTGATACATTTACAAAACCATTGTCGAAAGATATATTTATTACTTTAAGAAATAAAATCGGTATGGTTTATTCCTTGTGCGGAAGCTCTTAAATAGTGGGAATGTTGACGAATTATAAATGTAGAGTGCTTCTACACATTAAAAAGAAAGTAGTTATAATAGGATCTTGTCATTAATTAACTTCTTTAATTGTACATTTGGTTTATCCTAATATATTCTTAGAAGAAAAGCTGTTTTATTCAAGATATACTGCCAACAAATAAAGTGGATCATTAAAACATTTCGAATGAATTAACAAGCTTCTTGGAAAAACAAAAAAAATGTACCTGTATTCCCGGTTTATGACGTTTTTATGGAATCCCAGTATAAGAATTGATAGCCTACTGTTATAAGCAATAGATGGCAGTAAAATCGTGATTTCGGCAAAAATGGACATGTGAGGTTTTTCCAAGAAGCTCGTCAATTGGTTTGTGATGTGACCTGGTATGAATGCAGTATAACACGCATGGGGTTACCTGGCAATGTAAGTACATAGGGATTTTATACAAAAAAATTTAAGGGAATAATGAAATAATATATCTCAAACTATTTTGGAATAGATTTTAAAGTTGAAATTTATTTTCGTTAAATTTATGAATATAAACTACGACAAAGATGAAACGACTGCCGACAACTGACAATATGAACGCATACAAAGATATGCGTATAGTAAAACATTTATTATCTAATACTTAATATATTAAATAGATAATAATTAAGTTTAATACATTGCCCAGTTCATTCGTTGTTCATCTACGTCTATGATCTTATGATGCACCAAATCTGAAATCAAAGCTACAACTGCTCAGCGTGGAGTATAACATATGGAAATCCGATCCCTAGCAATAACTTTTTGAAGTAAAGGTATTTGATGAATTTGCCGGAAATAATTTTGCAACGGGTTATTGAATGTGACTTGTTTATTCCCCTGATATATCAAACTTCATTTTTGTATGATGTCTCCAGTTATACTCAAGGATTTATTGAACGAGGTTTTACTGTACCTACGTAGAATTTGGAATATCTTTTAAAAATCTTTTTTCTGTCAATTCAAATTCTAACTTCCTACAGAATGCAGACACAGAAAGTATTAAAAATTACACGTTTTTCTATAAATTATATTCCTGCCAACTTATTAAATTCGAAGTAAGAAGTTGTATCACAATGGTTTGCCAACGTTTCTTAATCTGTATGTATTTTTAAAATTTGTTTTAAAAAATGTGTATTTGTGTTTGAATTATAGTGTGAATTGTTGTTGTAAATTCGTATTTATATTTTTTTGAACGTACGTAGTCTGGTGAGCTTACCGCAGTAACTTTATCGATTTCTGTAAGTTCCATGCCATCGCAACTACAGCAGGCATTAAGAAGAAGAAGGAATATCTTCCATAGTCTCATTATTAATTAATTTTGTTATCGGCATTAAAATAGGAGATTTTGGAAGTTGTATAAAAAAATTAAATACGAAAAAAAAATGCAGGGGCGTGGTAAATCTTAATTTAATCGAAAAGACAAAGTAATTATCGAGGTGTTTATTTGCGTGGCACGCTTTTTTAAATTTGTTTTTTTCAATTACGACCCGCTTTTATCTCGCGTTGTTTCACGCAGCGTGTCCTAACCGGCTACGTATTGTTTAAGGCAAATCTCTTACGTTGAACGTAATTATAATGTCTCTATTTCCATATTGAAGACAAATTGCGCGTTATTTAAAAAAAGCAAATTTCAGGTGGCCCGGGGCGGTGCCGGAGGGCGAGCGAAGAAGATAAAAAAGAACACACCGCCACCAAGTGAATAAAATTGGATTGCAATAAGTGCTGCCTGTATATAAATATGAGGCATTATAATATCATGTTTTGGAAAATAAACCCGAGACCGTTTTGCTTTTCATTTGCATACGGATGTTAATTTGTTTTTTTTTTCTTTTTGTTTGAGATGTCCGCGTTTGTCGTTAAATAACGCGGTTTAAAATCGAAAATGTTATTTATTTTTAAGGAGGGCGAGTTCGTATAAGGCAACCCTTCAATTTTGAATATATTCACTCTAGACTAGCTCACATTTTTTTTCGTTCCAATAAACTTGCGATATTACACGTGAATTTCTTAAAAAGGAAAAACAATTTCATAGATAGCTTATAGATAACATTCTTTTAAGGAATTTTATTTCATCAAAAAAAAAAAACTTTCCTAAGCTTTTCCTTAAAATTATACATTGGGCCAAATTCAATGGTAGATTCTTTTTTAAGTATTGTTTTTTAAGTCGTCTTTTTTTCATTCTGTTAGACATTTATTAGGTCTGTTTGTTATCCTGCACTGGTGTACACTAATGTATACTTTTTCGCAAAATACTCTTTAATTTCAACGCATGAACGGTCCAGTGGTAAGAGGACCGGCCTTGCAATCGCATGGTCGTCGGTTCGAACCGCACTCGGGATTTTTCTCGGGGGTGGTCGGTATCGACTTTAGGCACCCTTCAGTATTGGGGACAAAATTCGACACTGCTTCCCCTTAAACGGCGAGAAGGTTGGAAGTAACAAAGCCATGGAACACTTTACACACACTCAAATACACTCCCGCTCCTGAGGTCCTGACAAGTCTTTGACTGACTTGATATGTCAGTATGAATGAGTATGATTCGTACTGTCACATTACCAAAGAATTCAGGCTTCATTAAAGCATATTTCGTAAAAGAAAGTGTACAGTAGTGTACACCAATGCAGGATAACAAACAGACCTATTATAGAGAGACCTCTGCTTAAGTAATGAGTGGCTTTTAAGTTCTTCATAGTTGCAATTTGGTTCCTGCCTCGGATATCATGATCATGAGTAGAGTCTCTTGTTGGCATGTAGTGACTCTATCACAAAGGAAAAAAGGAGCAAGTATAGAACCTTGTGGGAAACTTCTTTCAATTTCTATGGTTTCATATTACAGTAAGTTGGAAATAACTATTTAATTCTTCTAGTGCTTTATTTGTTATTCCATGGAGACACAGTTTCTCTAGGAGTATTTTGTGTGACGTCGACTCGAATGCTTTTCTTAGATCGCACAGTTTGTTTTCTTTAGTTTATTTCAGAGCATTTTTATATTTTTCCCTGCTTCAAATCCAAACTGATTTTCTTTATATTACCGCATCCCTTAAAATACGAATATTTATTCTTTTGTGTAATAGTGTTTCTAGAATTTTTGATTTTTTGGGTCTCCTTTTTTGTATATTGGATGGGTTTTCGATATTTTCACTTGACCTGTTAGGCAGTTATTGAAAGTAATTGGTGTTAAGGTAAGAGCTGCTTCCTTGATTAAGATTTCTGTTTTTTTTTGTAATTTTGCATTGTTTATATGATTTTAGTTGTAGTTTGTTTAAAAATTTTAACTGGGTTTAAAAGATTTTTGGAGAAAAGAGCATACAAGAATTTTCTAGATTTTCTTGACTTATAAATAAATAAATGTGTTTGCAGGAGTCGCTGATTCCCAGTTTAAGAGACTTTTCGAGAACCTGAATTGACGAATCTGAAAAGAAGAGAAGAAACATCGATATAAACAATGACGATTAGAAGAAGAAGTTGATTTGATAACAGCTTCTTTTTATTCTCAAATGCACACTAGCTTTAAAGCCTAGTATACACTTGGTAAGATTTTATTGAAGTTTTTTTAATTTTTTTAAACAGTTTACAAGATATTTTCGGCAGATGTCTTTATTCAAATGAGCATGTGCTTTTTTGATTAGTCCAGAGGAAAAGCAACGTTTCTCAGTATTTCGTAAATAATGTTTTAGTATGCTTTACTTTTCATGTTTAGCAATGTTGTTGGGAAACACTTTGTTCTCGAGTGCATAGTGGACCTAAAACTGAAACATATTTGTCTCCTGATATTAAAACAGACGCTTTTGCTGTTCAAAATTGATTTAGAACGAGTTAGACGCACTTCGGGTCTGTATCTTTTCATTTGTGCTTAAAAAATCGAATTAGTTCTTTGTCACAAAATAGTTTATATTCCGGGTGATTCAGTTTGGTATTCGCAACGCTGTAACTTTTTTATTATTATTTTTAGGAAAATGACATTTGGTGTAAATAATATAGGCGTACCAATAGTTTATTTGTCAACATGAAACAATATGTACCACTTCCGGTTTAAGCGGAAATGGTTTTAAGTAAAATAATTTAAATAGGACACTCTATATATTTTTGCATTTTTGAAATGTACAGGTAATTCTAGATCGAAATGATGTAAAATATTCCGCATACAGGGTGATTGAAATTCGAGGGAACATGGGGACCTCGCTTATAATAAGAGATAGAAAATGGTTAAATGGAGGCAATGTTGCGAAATTTCAGCTGATTAATAATATGTTAAGAAATTTGAAATATTTCGAAGAGTTTCTTCGTAATCGGAGAAAAACTAAAAATTGCAATTTTCGAAAATCGAACATAACTTCTCTATTTATGACTTTTTTCAAAATCTATGAAAACATTCCTAATCAGCAAGAAATTTGGCAACTTTGACTCCATTTAACCAATTCTGTAACTCTTATAATAAGTGAGATTCCCATGCTCCTTCGAATTTCAATCACCCTGTATATGGAATATTTTACATCATTTCGATCTAGAATTACCTGTACATTCCAAAAATACAAAAATATACGGGGTGTCCTATTTAAGTTTTTTACTTCAAGCCATTTCCGCTTAAACCGGAAGTGGTACATATTGTTTCATGCTGTCAAATAAACTATTGGTAGGCCTATGTTATTTACACCAAATGTCACTTTCCTAAAAATAGAAATAGAAAAGTTATAAGGGTGCGAATACCAAACTGAATCACCCTGTTTAATGAAAGCTTTATAATGTTTACTATTACATTGGCAGTTATGGCATCCCCAAAAACAAAGAAAAAGACTAACAATAATAAAAAAAAAAGGTTTCTGAATTATGAATAATTTAATAACTTATCTAAAGTTCGCCATTTGGAGACTTTTTATTTCATCAGGTAGGAGATTGTAGAATTTAGGTCCATAATAATTAAAGCCATTTGTCCTCTTTTATAATCTATTAATTAAATTTAATCCAATGTCAGAAGCATGTCCTGTATTGAAATTTTAGATATAACTATGTATAGTAATGGAAATAAGTTTACCAGATACGTACATATAATGAAGGCAGTCTCAGGATTTGTAATTCAATGAATTTATGTTTTAGGTCCGTGTGTGATTTGATATAAAATCTTGCACAAGTTTTGCATATTTAAAAATTGTACTGACCATCAAACACAATAACAAAAATGGTTGCAAGATTTAGAAGATGTTCTAAATATTTTTAATACAATTACAATAAATTACAAATCAATCTGCGCACAACCATCCTCCACGATTTTTTCCGCAAATAACAAAACTTTATTTCGGATTTCCCCCATATTATGATATTATTGAGGTTATGTAAATCGAAAATGTTTGTATTTATATAAATAATCACAGCGTTTTGTTTTGTGATGTCTTGTTCAAAGGAACAAGTGACGTGTTTAATTGAAGAGTATAAGAAATATCCTTGTTTATATGCACTCATATGTAAACAGACATCAACGGCAAAAATCTCTTGAATATACATATTTTAGAAGCCTTAAAGCCAATAAAACCAACAGTCAACATAAATGATATCAAAACAATGTTTAATGGATTAAATGCAACTTTTATGGTAGAACATAAAAAATATTGAAGCTCGAGACGCAGTGGTCAAGAAGAAGATGCGGTATGTATGTCTATTTAGTGCAACACACTATTAATGTATAAATCTAGAAGAGGTTTGTATTTATATCTTTCTAAAAACCTGTTCTGTAAATAAAACGTTACATTACATGTAGAAAAATTCTCTTCTGCATCTTCATTAAAAAAAAGTTACCAATCACCCTGGATATGTAAAGAATAATTGTTTTAGGTTTATAAATCCAACTTATGGTACTATGGGCCAGTTGTACAAAGTAGGTTTAAACTGACGCTCAACTGAACCAGGTTCAAAGTAAACAAATTCGCATAGGATCTTAATGACATATGGCAATTAATGCATTCATAAATAAAATTTGATGCGATTTTGTTCACTTTGAACCTGGTTCAGTTGAGCGTCAGTTTAAACCTCCTTTGTACAACTGGCCCTAAGACTCTTTCAAATTTATTTTGGATCATAGTGAAACAAGAGACTCAATTGACTCGATAAACTTTAGTGAAGAAACTAACAGTAACAACACACAGGAGGTGATCCAAGATGATATATCTGTTGTTGGTGTGTCAGAAACTGATGTTGAATTTGTAAGTCGTTTTTATTTTTAGAGCATTTAAAATTAAGTTTTTATTTTTAGGATAATGTGGACGAATACATTTTAAAAAGTGATGGTACACTCATTCATGTTGATAACCAAAACAGTGAAAGTAGCAGTACCTCTTCTACTAGTTTAAAGTCCAAACACAAAATAACAAAAAAAAGAAGACGAAGTCTCAATCCGAAATATGTAAAGAAGCTTCTAATGCTTTGCAAGCATTAACTAAAACATTTCAAGCAAGAATTACTACCGATACTGACAAATCAAACCTGACCAATAGTGATGATGCTGCACTAACACTTTTATAATCTCTAAATTGAAGCAAATCGATAATGCTGAAATACGTCTTGAAGTAGAGGAGAATATTTCGAGGATATTATATGAAGGTATAAGAAAATGTAAAAACCTTTATGTAAATTGGTTATTTAAATAAGAACTTTTATAATAACCAGACTTAAGTAACTCGTACATATTTCTCCAATGGCGCAACTAAAGTTCTTAATAGTAACGCGTATAACCAATTCCATTAAAACACTGGACAACTGAACTGTTCCCCTTCTTTCGCAGTAGGGTGGCCGATCTCGGAGGGGAAATAAAATATTCTGAGACTTCGCATGTGTAGCGGCGAATTATTCTACAGACGTGGAACGATTTACATAGGCGTTTACAATTACATATTTTTCTAAATTTTCTTCCGTAAACCCACATACAAATCAAATCGTCCCCCACACCAATACGCGTAACTCATGACTAGAGAGTCTTGTTTTTAATCAGTTTGATTTATCACGAGCGTACGCTTGGCAAGAGTGGGGTCGTAAGCAGTATACAATGCCATAGATAACTGGGCGAGCCCGACGATGCTGCGAGTGCACGGAGCCGAACAATGCGTTACTGCATCGAATCTCGCGGAAAAGATATGCTTGGTCGATTAACGCGCATAAAAAAACTGATTTTATTTTAGACTAACTACGTCATGACGCAAAAATGTATGAAGGCCGTAACCGCTCATCCCGACTGGTCCCTTCCACTCATCATGTGTACGAGTTACTTAAGTCTAATAATAACACTCCATACTTCTGGTATGAATCGAGATATTGTGGATTCATGTATTTGTGTAGCATACGAGTACATCAGTGATCGGAAACTTCCTCCAGTGGCCAAAAACCGCAAAGTTACTTCTAATCCAAAAGAGTATGTACAATATATCATATGAACTTATGCACTATTAAATTCACAAAAGAACTAACTTGCTTTGTGCTGGAATAGATTCCCGCAAAATAGTGTTTTTCTTAGTAATAAAAGGCAATACTAATGTTAACAAATTCTCAAACTGTTCGCTAGATAAACGTAAATAATTTGTGTATAAGTGAGGCTCCTCTACTTTTAATTCTCTATTGAGTAGTCTGAAAACCCCTTCATTATTTCTCCGTCTTTGCAACCACTGCCTGCTCCAAATTCTACGTGTTCTTTCTTTATTTTTATTAAATGCTTGAGTTATTAATAAAACGAAACATACACTCATCGAGTATAACATAATATCCTTATTTATATCCATTTTTAATTGAAAACGAATTTAAAGACTTCTGACGAATGTTACTTTAGGATATGAGGATGCGTGTTTATGCAAAAACTGATTAGATTTGTAAACTAACTAGTATTGCGCATGTTTAACATAAAAATTTATTGGAGTAGCAAACACAGTAAAGATTTAATATCATTTCTGACACAAGAAATAAGTAAAGTTGTGTATGGTCAGTACAATTTCTAAATATGCAAAACTTGTGCAAGATTTTATATCAAATCTTGCATGGTGTCACACGGGCCTTACTTCGTCTCTAATATCGTAAACCCGTGATTATACGAACTGCTTTTCTTCTTTCATATGTAGACGTGTACAACAATGAAAAGCATTTCATCTTGATTATTTAGTACATACTTTTAACTTTCCAACCAAAATATTTATTTTGAAGCATTTTGTGAAGAGAAGTGTGAAGAAAATCTTTTAGATCTTGACATTTAATCAATTACGCCGTTCGATTATGATTCTTTTAGCATGAAAATTTGGTGGATGCATGATGCATCGGCGACGAGATTATTTAATATTTTTAAATTACTTCAGACTGCAAATATTTAGTTTTTACTGGCGCATCCACCAAATTTCCTCGTTATATTTTCGTAGTTTAATTTCTCGAATTAGCTTTGACAAAACCTATTAAAGTACGAGACAAGTGCGTGCTAGGCTTAAAAATGAAATACATATATATGTCTCCTGGTTTTATTAAAACGGACGATTTTGCCGTCGAAATCAATTTGGAATGAGTTAGACGGATAACTCAAGTCCATATGTTTTCATTTTTCGCCAAAGAAAAATTCCATTTACTTGGTAAAATTAATTTAATTAAAGCTTTATATTATTAATACAAGCGCGTGAAATAATGAAATGCATTTCGTTTTAATTATTTAATATACTTTTTTAGCTGTCTCTTTTCATGAAGTACTCTGAATAAGTTTGACTTACGTACTTTTAAATAAGTTTCTTCTGTACGTGGAAATCTGTAAAATTGTACTAAAGTGTTGCATGTAGGAAGCTTCCTTCCTTAAATATGTGAGATAATAATGGAATTATTTTTGTACTAGTTATGTTTTGTTCGATGTATGTAGTTTTGAGTGTGTAATTACCGTGTATCATAGATGACGTCGAATTCCTATCGTTGGAGTTCATCATTTCGAATTGAATGGCTTAATGTAGGTGATAAGGACATAAAATGTGCGATTCAGCCAGACACAGTATATCATGATCGTGTCACGTAAATTGATAAAGTATCGATGGACATAATGGAATGATGAGCAGAGTAGCATGATCCCTTCAAGACGATGGTTAGTAGTTTTGGATTGAAACGGTTCACGTAGCCGCGCATACGAATGCGATGGTTTCAACAATGACCTATAAATTCTGTTATTTCTAGAAGTAAAAAATAGTGCAGAAAGACTTAGGACGGCGTGAGCTGAATAATAATGAAATAAGAGAACGGAGTCCGCCCGGATACCGACCAACCATAATCGCGCGAACAGCGGCCGTTATTTAACGGGATGAATGTGACATGTTATCGTCGGATTTTAGCATTCAGTTTGTCAGTCTAGCACGCGGGTTACATAACAGCGAAAAGGCTTTCATTAGATTCTAGACCGTTGGACGTGTGGCGTAACGCATGTTGCTGACTATGCGTATTTACACACTTCGAACCACGAAATACAAGACAACATTACTATCTCACCTTCCAACTTAACACAACTCAAATCACAATCCCCTTCCAAGATAAAAAAAAAACAATACAATAAATTACATTAAAAAAAAATAATAATAATAATAGTTTTCCATATTTTTCCAACACGATAAATTTAATTGACGTTTTGCGTTTTATCTCTCGACAAACAGTTTTCATTAATTTATACTTTTTTAATGACCACGAAATATATGACGTAATAGTTAAAAATTCAACGTGAAACCGACGAAAAATATTTGCAATAGCGTAATAGCGCGTGAGGCTTTTTTTTATTTAAACAAAGCTCGATGCCCGTGTGGGAACTGCAATTGTTTCGATTGTTTAATTAAATTATAATCGATGAATAATATTAAAGTATTTATTTGCGCGTCAAACGGGAAAACAAAATTTATTAACACGTAATTGACTGGAAAACGAATGAGCGGAATATAAATTGCGAAAGACACGTTTTACCTACCCCGCTCGTAAAGAGATTGTTTACTTTATATTTTGTAATTTATAACCCAAACAAAAACGAACTTTTTAATAGCGCGGCCCGTACATTATCGCTTAGCGTTAGAATATACATAATTTGCGAGATAATTTACATTTCAATATCAACTTAACCAATTACTGTCATATAGGTTATAGTAATTATTTGTTTCTTGCATGGCATTGTTATGTTATGTTTCAGGATGAGGTTAATTAAACTGATGTCATTTATCTTATCTCTGTATACATTGTATACGCTGCTCTAGGTAGATACGAATTTTTAATGCTACGCGATTACACATTTATTCATTGTTTCATTTACTGCTCTAATTAATTGCACATATTAGATGAAGCTTTACGACGTCACACCGAGATAACAAACATTTAGCAATGTGAGGAAACCCACTTCGAACTTGCAGCTTACTAATTGAAAATTAATGAACGGGTGTAATTAAACCTTTATTCATTCTTTTTTTTTTTACTTTAGAGAAAGTCCGACATCAAATCAAACACAGTAAAAATTAGTTTTCAACCGGCGCGGCGCATCCACCAAACAAAATTTTCACGCTAAATTTAATGATGATTTAAATGCAAATAAGGACGAATTATATTGCGATTGTGTATCGCGAGTTGTATTATTATAATTCACTGTCGATGTGGCGAAACTGAACTAAATTTAATCAAAGCACATACATACATACGTCGACAAGTTTATATTTTAAAATTCCGATTCGATGTTTAAATATTTTCTTCACATTGTCTCTTTACTAACAACGAAAACTCGTGTGTGTTTGCTCGCAGCTTTTCCAAGGGAATCCTAAGCAAATTGCCATTTGCAAATGAAAGATTTCGAACGCAAATATATTTTTCCGATTTGATATTTAAATAAACACTTAAAAGTTCGAAACACTCCTGATCTTTTTCACGTTGGGTTTACCAAAGAGCTTTCGCTTAAATATTTAACATTTGAAAAGTTTACATGTAAAGAAATATGCAATAAACAAAAAAATACAATACAAATATCAAATCAATAAACATAATTATAATGAAGGCGCTTGTAATTGAATTAAATTAAATATTTGTTTATCCACCAGGCGTAAATGCCATTCGACTATAATTCTTACAGCAATAAAATTGCTGATGGATCCGCCGGTAATTTCTTTATTTTTTAAATTGTTGCGTTCAAAGGAACTTACTTGAGAAACTACAGGATATGCGGCCATTAATTATGGATGTGTAGTCGAAACGTAATTATTTATTGTTAATAATTATTGCAAACGAGATTTTGTGTTAATTTAAATAAATCGTGAGTAAAGTAAATATTTAATTACGTTTTTGTAATCACCGGCGTAAGTTTCTATAACGTTTAAAACAACAATATTTATCTTAAAGCACTTTGTGAAACGCAATGTGAAGAAAACAGAAAATATTTGTATATTTTATCTAAATATTTATTTAACTGCCAACGGCAAGTAATGTGTTCGATTCTAATTCTTTTAAGAAGAAAATTTGGCGATATTAATTTTTTTAGTTTAATAAATAATTAGATGTTTACACCGGCGCATCCACCAAATTTCTTCGCGCTACATTTTTGTGGTTTGATCTTTTAAATAAATGCTTTCTGTTGTTTTCCGTTTGCTTCGAGTCGGTTTTGGCAAGAAGTAGTAAAGTTTTCGGTTAAATATTTAACGGTAGAATTAACGAAACGTTGTGTAGAGACATTATAGGATTTGAAGAGCTTTTAGAGTGTGAAATTTTGCCGATGAAGTCTGAGGGAGAATCCCTGTAAGACGGAGGAAGCGTTCAGTTTCATTTAAGATTATAATTCAGAACAAGAGCAAATAAAAAACAGTACATTATCTTAATTTTGAGAATGAAAAATAAGGTTGGAAGAAAGCATCAACAGCTCGGCGGCAACGGTGTCAGGTTATTAAAAGACTCGCGTTGCAGCAATTAGTGAGGCAGCTGCTCACCCCCGTTTGGTTGTGGCATTTCTCACACTCTACCAGGCCGGTCGCAAACAGGTAGTCCTGCATTTACAGTGGGTTTCATGGTTTATGGCCAACGTCATCGATGTGCTTCCGTCGAAAGCTTAATTGCGTACATGTTGTGTACTGCCCTGGTCGGCTGATACGGATTTGGAACTAGAGGCAGTGGCGGCCGCTGCCTCTACTGCGGTAAGTCACGATTTCCATTACTGACTGTTTACACTAGCATCGGCACACACTCGTGTTCCGGCATCCGGAATGGGTCTGTAAGACGTGCCGTTCTCCGTCTACATTCTGCCTGTCCCGCGTCCGTTCACAGAGAGCGGCTATCATCGTCTTTCCGCATGTTTGCCGTTTAACCGTTCTCCCTGCGCTTCTTTTATGGCCGCACATGCAAAGGAGAACGAAATTGCTTCGCGAAAAAAAATTATTATTTTTATATAACAACAAAGTAGTTGGCAATTTATTACGCGGCATTGTTCAGAAGATAACACAATTACCTCGAATAATTACTGCGGGCGAACTGAATTTAATATTATTTACTCCGCTTCTTGCGCCCCCTGTTTTTCTTCCTTACATAAGAAAAAAAAAAAACAACGAATTTATTTCGAGCCGCGTGTGTTGAGCGCTTTTCTAAGAGATTAAGTGCGTTCTGGAAAGGAGCGATAGAAGATCGTTGAGTTATAGGCGAGAGGTGTCAACTCAACGATCGGTAATCGTCTTTGATTGTTATTTGAGTGGTCCTCCCTTTTACGGTACGTTCCCGGCGTAGTCGCAAAGCCATCGCCCGAATAGGAATCGACGTACTACATCGATTTTCAATAACACTGTGATCGCCAATTATCGCACAATTTAACAATTCATTTTCTAGTTGCACTATATCCCCCCCCCGCAACAACAAACCTTCTTGGTTAAATCTTTAATTAAAACATCGATGGGATCACCTTCGCACGATTAGAAAGCAAAAAGTTGTTACTTATTTCTGTACCGTTTTTATTAATCATGCAAACATGGTTAAATCTTTAATTAAAACATGGATGGGATCACCTTCGCACGGTTAGAAAGCAAAAAGTTGTTACTTATTTCTGTACCGTTTTTATTAATTATGCAAACTGTTTATGAATTGCACGTTTATTATTATTCGGTGAAAATTAATTACGTCCTTGCGGCTATTTGTTGCAATCAATAATTGTTTACTTATTTAATTAATTGGCTTCAACTATAAGATGGACATAATAAATACATATGAGGTCCGGCGCATCCACCGATAAAATAAAATCGTATACTATTTGATTTGCGAGTTGAATTTAAAATTTGTTTGCGCATTTGAAATAATGGAATGCGTTACTATTTTTGTACTTGCAATTTTACAATGACCGGGTGTTTATTTGTTTAGTTATTTAATTAAATGCGATGGTGTTTAATCGGTAAACTAAGATAATGTTTTATCCGGTCATGATTTTGTGTTTAATTTGCGCGTTTGAAAAGTAATGAACGCGATAGTATTTTTGTAGTTGGGAATTAATTCGGCAAAGTTTCCTGGTGGTAATTCGCTGCAGGTCGCTATCACTGGGTTATTTGGTTAATCGTCGCCTCATTTCACACGTTTTGTTGTCCCTCTCGGTACCAATTATCGGTTGGGCAGTTGTTAATTAGAACCGCGTCGTTCGTCGTGTTCCGGCAGGCAAGTCGTAATTATCCGCGGCGTGTGACAAAGTTACAGATGACCGAACGGGTCGAAACTTTTCGAACGTTAAAATATGTGCATGGAAACGGGCTGAAAATGTTATGATATCGACATGTGCATTCGTTTTGAGGTAGCACGCGCGCTTCTGTATGTAATAAAACCGTAACCGAGACTTATAACTTTGTTTTCCGTGTGGCCGCACTCTGCGATCAGGACTGAGAAGAACTCTCCGCTGTTGTATGCTCATGATGAAATTGCATTCCTGTGTAGATTTCCGTGAGGGAGCGTCGTTCCTCAGGCCGCTCTGTGCAAGAGCAACAGTTACTTCGCCGACGCTCGTCGTCGTATTTGTTTCAGTATTTGGGGGCGTGGTGTGGTCGACGCCGCTCCCACAGGCTCGCTGCCCAGCTCGGTGGCAGTCGCAGTCTTCCGAGCTAACACACGCGGCATCGCACCAGTTTACATACAGCGCCCGCCATCAACGGGACATCCGGAAGGATTTTCACCCAAAAACCACGCGATTTACTTACGGGCCTTCCTACGATTTCACGGTGAGTGCTAACATTCTCTCCTAATTTTTTCATCACTTTTCCATTACTTTAAAAACTAACCCATCGCACGAGATCACCACCACCGCCGCCACTTAAACCAACCCCCTCCTGTTCCCCCCTCGCCCCCTTCTGATCATCACCGATCTAGCGGAACGTTAAATTTAAATGATGAAAAATGTTTTAATTATACATTCCGCGGATACTTGAAAATTTTAGTACAAATTTGTGATGAGTAATCGCGGCAACGAAGCGTAAATCAACATTTTTATAGTCACGGCTTTTATTAAAAGCCATTATTTTCTGGTGGCTGTGCGCGGGACTTGCGGCGTAATATGCGCGCGTACCTTATAAAAACTTTACATGTCCTGCTTTCACCCCGCTCGCTATCTTAGAACCGAATTATAAACGCTCGGAATTAATTAAATTTTCGATTCGTCCGCCCTTTGCGAACGTGATCCTCGGATGTTAATGCCACGGGACACCCGCTAATAACAAACTGAAAGTTATTCTTTCATGTTACAGTGGCATTTCTAACTCGTTAAATTGATTTCTTGTGCGCCCGGTTCTGGTTGTCGGCCGGCCCCAGTCCGCCAAACCAGACGAGCCTGCCCTCACCCGAAGCATTAATTTCCCGTACAGGCTTTCCCTTCCGTTGTGAAGTGAATGAACACATGCGCGCACCGCAATTTACATGTAATCTGATAGCAATCTTACTTAATTGTCGGTGGACTTGATTCGTGGATTGGATGTCGATTCATCACGTGCCCATTTCCGGACGTCTCCGCTTTGAAAATCTATGAATTATTGCCTAATTCCGTCCGATAACGAGTCAAATTAAAATAAGTTACAACGGGGACTTTTTTTCTCTAATCCCAAATCGCATAACACACCTCACCCCTCCGCACTGTTTTCCGGAACAACAAGTTTTGTCTAGCATATTGACGCTAATGACTGTATGGCAGAGTGGCAACGGCCTGCTGTTGACAGCGATCATTTTCCGAGTGCTAATGAAGAGTTTTTTTTTGCTTGCGATTCCAAACTCTCATAGCTCATTGACGTCGCCGGCTGATCTGATAGGACACATTATTGCTGGTGACAGCTTTCGCGGGGTCATTTATAAACCGTGCAAGGTCAGTTGATTTGCATGCTATACGACGCTATTTTACTTTCTATCAGAAATCCGATTATAAACTATCACTCATCATTTTGACTTTAACGAACGCCGATTTCATAACTGCAGACACATCCAAATCAATACCGATTAAATCTCCTTCCAAAAAAAGAGAAAAGCCACTTCGAAAATGGACCCGTACATCTACCACCAACTCCATGATTAAACAGTATCTATCACGCAACATCCTTTAACCGTAACGGCAACTTGCCACCATAATTTTACACGATGTCGAAGTCTTACAAGAAAGCTTTTCTGCAGACAGCACGCACCCGATTCAGTAGAAGAACGAGAAGATAAGGCAAACAATATACAAATTTGCACTTGCTTCACTGAATTCACAAAAAAAAACTTCTCACATCAAAGAACTTTCGGTATTTTTAGTTAAATTACATACGTGAGTGTCTCTGACGTTTCAGTTTCCAGGTGTAATTGTATTCGAAAAGGTATATAGGTTCACAGTCAAATGTTACATATGAAATCGGTGCGAGTGCGATCATCTTTTCTATGTAGGTCACTCAACTGTAACTCTAAATGCCAGGATCATCTCGCATAAAAGTGACTCGGAATAGAATCGCCTTTGCATTAGCCAAACACAACGACAAACGCGACGTAAAATGTTAAAGTTATACAAGAAATAGTACTCGGATCTATCGAAAACTTTCATCAATCAAATTATTTCTAACAAAAATTTAATAATAATAATAAATATTAACAGGTGCTTCCATAGAATAGATTCTATAATTTCAAATTCATCCCGGTGATTGCGCAGTTATTTATCATCAATTTATGTAAGTGTTCTTTAAATTCTTAAAAGATCTCTTCGTACTCAATTAAAATTTCGTGCGGAACTCAATAGTGCGCTTAGAAATTCGTTCGTGTAGAATACAGAGTTTATTGAAATCTCGTAGTTTCATGTATATCCCCGAAGGATTTCCGGGATAAGAACAAATTTTCACATTTTTATTCTTGCTGCTTCGCACGGAATTCAACGGTACACAGTCTGGTGCAGTAGTGGTGTCATACCCCGAAGTGTTTCTAGAATTAGGAACTTTTACTATTACGATACATCTAGTAAATTGTATTAAGGACCCTAATCATAATTTATTGTTCACTTGATAATTTCTTTGAAGCGAAGCGAACAAAATAGAAATTAAGTAGAGTAGGCGGACGTAACTTTTAATTTTTGGTTGAGACAAGTAATTTTTTAAAAAAAACAAAATTTCGGTAAAAAATGAAGGTAATTGTCGATTTTTACAATTAAATTATTTCATAAAATGGAAATGTACAACATAAAAAGACCAAGGAACCAAATGTTGGCATCTTCATGACAAGCAAATTTTGGGTGAAGCCTAAACACATTTGTAATTTTAAAACTATCCATTGATATCCACTGATAGTGAGCGTATCCGGTTATAATTATGGCAGTTATGAAATTAGTTATAAAATTGATTTAGGATATGTCAAGGTTACTAAGAAGACCGATGTTCCGTGCAAAGTGTTTATTCAGGCCGACATGTTTCGATACCATACGGTGATCATCTTCAAGGGCGACAGTCAACGATACAGTGATACAATTAAGAGATAGTAAAAACCTACCTTAATTAATACGTGGTGAATTATATAAATAAATGCATTTAACACAAGTTACAAAAGTCAAAAAAGTTAATTTGAAAAGCCATGAATTTAAAATAAGTGTAAACGGAGACAAAACATACAAGTTAAAAAATGAATAAATCGTCACCAAAAGCAGATGGACACAATTAAATGCGTGACAAAATGAAAATTGTTGGAGCACAATGTAATGACAAGAATGCTGATAAAGATGAAATTAGTTGTTTGAAATAATTTCTTGTGAACGATGTTGTTGGAAGGTAGAGGAGTAAGTAATGAAGTTATGAAGATTTTTGTCGGTGACTGGAAAAAGTTTGGTCGATTTTCTATAAAATGAGATGTCAGCATCGGTATAGAGATTTCCCAATTTGACGATAAATTTTTTTTATGGGTGCAACGGGAGGTGTGAGTTACTGATTGTTTTGAATGCCGAGTCAGAGTTTGGCGTAAGTGAAACGGTTGTTTATTTAAGATAAAATTGCTAAGAGGGGGGAGGGGTGAGCGGGGGATGAAAGGCGTATTGTTTTAAAGTTTTGCGATGTGTTTTTCTATTAAAGCCGTAAGTGTTTGTAGGTGGAAGGGTTTGCGCTGTTGTTTTTTAAAGCGGGAATGGGTTTTGTGTAATACTTGAAGACACGCTCAAAGTCTCCGAGGCGAGCAGTTCTGGTCACGTATTCATATGCCTTTCGCGACACTTTGGAGCAGAGGCAATCTCGTAGGTTCGAGGCACTCTCAGGTGCGCCGACCCACTCAAAAGCGAATGAATGTAAACGATTGAAAACAATCAATAAATACTCAGCATCTCTTATGTTATGTCGTTTCCGGTCATCGGTATATCGCACCGATGTGGCCGTTGCGATGCGGAAGCGAGGGCCGACTTGTGAACAAAAGAGCTAAAAAGCCGGCTCCCTTGGGATCTATTTGATGAGTACCTCCCGGGCTGCTTTTAACTACTCGGGGCTCCGTTGCGAGCGGTTACTTTTGTATAACAATATACTTCTGACTTATAAATGTCACCGAAGGGGTTGTATGAATTGGTGTCTGTGAACGGAGAAATTAATTTCAGTCGCCTGTTCGGATATTTGCCAAATACCAGTCGAGAATTGTGACTGGTACTCGCTTTTACTCTGATAGGATCCCGGCGCAAACATGGATGACACACTCACTACCCCGTACCTGCCCTCGTGTACTTCTCCTTTTTAACGTTTATTTAGTTCACGAAACTACATTAGACGTTCGTTCGATTATCGAAGACGGCTAGAAGATGGCCGGTAAACATAGATGCTTTTTTAAACCATCTGATTCGCATTCCAGGTGAATTCCTTGCCTCGTCGTATTTTGACTTTAATTAAACTTTTATATTGGCGCTTTCTCGAGCTTCACGCCGCCTTACAAAAACTACGTGTGGTAATTATCCCTACACAGCTCTGATTCGAATCTAATTTTAATAACGCGCACGGTAGAATATTCTGTATAAAACGGGGCGAACGGAGCGTGCACGTCTCATTGGCGTGTCCGGGGTAGTCGTTGTAAAACACCCGGCCCAAGCGTTTCTCCTACGTTAAGGATCTTATATGTGCTGCAATTTAAACCCTATATCTCTTCCCTCCGGTGACGTTAATCGACCTACCGTCTTTCAGCTAAGGCCATGGATAGGTGTCAACTGTGAACCGCCCCGCTCATTAGAACGCCGCCACCTACTAGCCGATACACATTTCGAATACAAATTCTTAAAGTAATTAACAAGAAATTCATAATTTCATCAAAACAACACAACGAATACAATTTAATAATAAAAAAGACGTACACTCCACGTAATCATCCATCAAACGCGTTTTCAAAAGCAGAAACCCGACGAATTAATTTTTTTTTAAATTTAAGTAGTTCAAAAAGGCATTCTAAATAATACATGTAAAAAAACTTTTGGGGATTTATCGAATTAAAAATTGTAAAGGCCCAGTCTGACTTAAAAGAATTATAATATAATCCGATTTAATTACGGTCGAATTAATAAAAAAGCTAAAGTATTTAACCGTTTCGAAATCAGAAACGAAATGAAAGAGCTTTGTTAATAATTCGATGAAAATACGACAACAAATTTTGTAAATTTCCAGTCCTTTGTGATGATGACTTTGGGCTTAAGCGTTTGATAAATTTTTAATCTTCTACCCGGATTTACGGTTTATTCCGCTGACCTGTTGAGCGATTAATTAGCGAAATTGCCTTGATTTCTATTTCGAACGGGAAGGATGTTCTTACGGAAATAAAAGTCGCGTTTTTACTGAATGAAATGTTAGTTAAGTCTGTCCATGAAATTGGCCGACAAAAAGGTCCGGTAAATTAATGACCGAGTAGGCCGGAACCGAATTGACATGAAACATCCCGTCACTTTGGCGGACGATACATTATACACCTTTATAATCTCATCTGGACGCTGAATGCATGAAGAGAGTTAATATTGCCTTTATGGCCTACGCTAGATTTACGGAGTAGCATATTGCATTCCGGACAGGGACAGGGACGAGTTCCCCGTTGAAGGTGGTTGTGAGTACGCTATGATAGAGTTACGTCATCTCAGATGTAAATTTTTCGCTAATTACACGCCGTGCCCTCCTCCCCCCGAATTTACTTTTCATTTTCTGAGAGAGTTCGCCGAGAAATGTTGACGGCGAGTATATTACGCGATACAGTTTTATCTGCTCCGTCTTTGCTAAGGCTGGTAGTCAATTAAAATTGTTAGAAACTTATAAACGATTGAGAGCAAGCAGTACAGCGAGAAAGGCACGGGGTACTGGGGTTAGAATTACGAGTGTCATTAGAAAGTGAGTCGGCCGAGCCGGAAACTCAGGAATTCCAATTAGGAATTTGTCACTCCTAGAACAACGACGAAAGCCTCAAAACTGTAGAGAGATCGTCATCGAAGCGGGGAACATGGAGCTTCAGTTGTACAACAGACACCGATTTGCTTTGTTATCCGATAGCATTGAGGAGCGTGATACAGAAAAACAGAAATAAGCCAATTCGTTTTGATTTAGTCTTAGACCGTTCAAACTCTCGTTTGCGTTGCGCCACGCTCGGACTTTTTATTAAATTTTCTCCCAGTTTTAACAACCGCAGCGTAAGTTGCCAAAGCGCTTGTTCTGTTTTTGCGATCGTTCTGAAAATTGATGATTCGGGCAAAGGATGGTGCGCTCTGTTGTTTCCCCGAACGTAATCATGACGTGTTTAACACGAACAGGAAATACTCCGGGGTCGAGGCCGTGTATGCCCGGACACGCGTCCGGACTTCGTAAACGATACACGGATTGAAAAGGTGTAGCAAAGATAATACACCCCGGCAATATTAAGGACCAAGCTCCGACAGTATTAAGACTCAAACTGTTCTCCTCATATCACGTCATATTTCACTTTTTGACAACTTAAACGATATAAAATTAATTCACAATAATAACCATACTCATCATCTCCTAGGACAGATGAATCGAATCCCCTTAATTTTATTACTCAAGTCGAACGAACATACAACAGGAGATTTATAATTCGAATTACGTCGACACTTGTGTTATGGGAAATTTTTCTTGTTGAAAACTCATCACTTTTAGCTAGAAAGAAAATTGATTGGAAACCGAGCCGTGCTTTTCGAGTGAGTTTAAGAAGCGCGATTCACTTGATTTAACTTATTACGCGTAATTCCTTAAGGAGGAAAAGTACAAAATAAAAATGTTTGAGAGTCACCGGCCCTGCAGATAATCAACGAAAACCGTCCGAGAGGGTTTGTAAAAAATTCAGCCCGTGCCATCCACCATGTCCATAGCTAAATCAAAAATCGTTACTGCTTAATTTCTTATTAAAAAAAAAAAAATGCTGGAATTCGAGACGTATGATGTCGAGTGGCAAGTGGCATCGCTCACAGTAATTTATCAGACCTTGGGCTTGATATTATAATGGTTTATTTTAATGGTGCCAATTGAATTCTTTTGAAATAAAACATATATAAAGTAGGATGTTGCGTCAGTGATGTGAAAATCAAAGGTGGGAAGACTTTATGTACAACCAAAGTACGGACGAGTTAATTTGTAGAATGGCGAATATTCTTCAGTTGACAGACAGATGCTACGTGAAATGTAAATTTGCTTTAATTTAGGACGAAGTTTTCAACGTTCTAGCTAGTATTATCGAAGTAAAAAATTAATTTAATTTGCGAATTTGTTTAAAAGTGAATCGATTGAAAATGGGGGGGTGGAGTGGCGTGTGTCCGTTCGTCCTCCTCGTATGTCGAGAATATTCGCCCGGTCCCATTTAGAGAGGCTTACGGAATTTTGCCATCGGTTTCCTGGATCGTTCCGGACTTATCCCAAGAGTCGCACTTAGCGTTCATTTAAATAATTAAAAACGACAGTGTAGAGAAGTCGCTCAGATTCAATTAGCGCGTTGCTTTCTAACTGCACTGCTATTGTTGGAAAACGCTCTAATTATAATTATCACGTGTCGCTGTGAACTATGCAAATGTTCCCGGCCGGGGGAATATGTCCGAACTGGAGCAATTATTCGTCCTTGAGTTCCGGACATAAACACTGCTATGGCTTTAATCATCTTATGCTGGCCTGCCATTTATTAATTAGACTGATGTATGTACAGGCTTTAGCTAGGAATCTGTGTGTTTCAAACGTATCCTGTCGATTGATGTTGGGCGCTTCGTTCGCCGCCTCGGTATCCGATCCCCCGTTTTCCACTCACCCTCAAACCGCCCACATTCACGTTGCAACTGGTTTCCGGACGGAGCCTTGCTTGCACTCTTGTAGATTAACAAACATTTAATTGCGTTCATCCTGCACTGTCCTTACACCTTACACCGTGGATTCGTTAAATCACTAAGCCAAGTCACACATCCTTTCTTACACTTTCATTTACATGTATATCCTAGTTACATTTAGAGCGAAACCATTTATAATAAAGTAACTGAGTAGGATATTGGTTTCACGTTTTCGAACACGAGTATCCTTTTTCGCAATTAACTTTTGAAAAAGTGCCTCATTGTTTCCAGTCAGCGCGACATATTAAAGACAATAAATAATGAACGGGGCTTTTATTTATTTAAGTTTCGAGTCAAAGGAAAGAAGCAGTCGTCTGAAGACTGAAATAACTGGCGTCGTTACGATTCGCTTCTTTACTTATTGCCGTAGCCTGGACGGGCGACACGGTAAGTAAATCTGGAGGTGTCCGTCGAATGGATCACGGTCACATTATGCCGGCTCATGCGAAGGGTGGTATCTTAAGCAAGCAGTCATCGTATGATGTATACGGGAATTTAAAATTGGTGGAGGTCACACGGGGCAGGGAATAGTTTAAACGTGCGTCCCGAAGGTGTCGGGCGATCGGGGATATACTGCAGCTGATAACGAAGCGCGCCTGTCACTCACCCTCTCCTATTAAATACTTTCTCAATTTCCGCAGGAGTGATGTGACATTCCATCATGACGCTATGGTAAAGTAAATTAACAGAGTGTTGCTTCGTTCTTAAATAACACCGTCTCTGGTAGGTTGATGTGCGCCTATCACGTGCGTCTTTCGAGGCCCAATTCATCAGCAATCATTGAGCGTCCGTTCTCGGCCGGAAAATATGCAGATCGCGTATAGAGCGAAAACGATGCCGCTACGAAAGCGCCGTGGCGCTTGCCCGGTTCTCAGACCGTTCCCGTTCGGTGTTGCCGACGTGTTGAAGAAAAGCAAGCACGACTGTCCGATTCTAAATGCATTTGATTTATTATACACACATATTTTAAAAACGAGGGTTGCTTTATAGCGAGCTATCTCTAACTTCGCATGCTAATATATGTAACACATTGAAAGCCGACGGTATTCCGTATTCTGTTTGTGGTCTCCGATGTAAGAGGCCGCATTGGTTAAGAGGGGCGAGCGGAAACGGTACTCAAACTCTCATTTTCTCTTACAGGGATATGGAATTTTGTGGTCAAGCTGCCGGTGTGGATTGAAGCCTCGCCGCAATGCCCTTCGGAAGGAGACCACCCTCGGCGGTGGGCTACGCGAACGGCCTGCTGATTCTCCTTCAGTTGCTGTGTGAGTACCTAACACGCAATTAACAACATCAACCCCTCCCCCCCCACCCCACGCATATACATACATATCTCCTTACGGGCCGTTAAACGTTCTGGTTCCGTCAGATTCAATAATTAACCAACCACACAATTCCGATACGTGTCCGGAATACCGACGTTGTTTTCAGCTCACCGTATACTTTATTAACGGCTCAGATTTGCTATCAAGCCACTTAGGGCTCGGAGAGAACGAGCGAGCGGCTCGAATCACGACGATCCATGGCCCGGGCCGCTCCACGCTTTCGCGGACAGAATTTACACCCGCCTGCACGGCACCCTGCACAAATGCATTATACAATAATTAAATTCCATTTCGGTCACATTTATACTGCGTGCGGTTTGTTTAATGTGTGACGTACTCCTGTTAATTCTACATACTCATAATTTTATTGCTGCGGCATCCTCGTTCGTCTCCACCCCTACTTGGAAGCATCGCTCAACGATCGCGAATACATATTCATAAATTGCAAACGCATTAGGCAACACATTACCAAGTATATCCTTCGACAGGACTAATTTTCACCAAAAAACACCACCATGGCAAGATTCATTTCATCGTCGTTTTAAAAAACATCGACAACCCGTTCCGACTGTAAAGAAAGAAAGTCCAAAGGAATTGAACTAATAAATAAAAAATAGATACAGAAAAAACAATAGAACTTATAGTGTACAATGCAATGACCTTTTTGGACAATCCAAAAGAAAAGCAAAGTTGCACATCGAATCGAAAGTTTTTTATTGAACCTCGAAACTGAACAAGAATCGAACCGACGTCATGAACTGGTTTTGAGTCTTCCATATTTGGTAGTTAACTAACGCGTGATCAATATCTTTTCTTATCAAGTGACCTATGGAAAAAAATTATGTCTTTATTTGGTTCATTATTTCAAATGCCATTTGAATTATTTTTATTGCATTCCTATCGTTTTGTAAAGGAATGCAATATAAATATGTAATTCAAGTGGCATTTGAAATAATAAACGAATCAAAGACATGATTTTATTTCCATAGGTCACTTGATCACCTATTATAATTGATGGGTTGAATTACAGAATACATTATCTTGCAAATTTTCAGGGATATTCCTTTATTTACTCCTTCATTTGTACACTCTTTAACTCGAAGTAGCATGGATTGTCAAGAATGCCAACAAAATTTGAGTAAACAGATTAATTTAAGGGGTCGAAACCATAAAGATATAGGTACCATAACGGTTCAACTGCCAGTTAAACCATTTTTGGGGCTACAACGTTTATCCAAATTGATCATGTGGTATATTTGACAGTTGAAGACATGAGTGGATAAAGGTGTCATGTCGCATTTTTGAGATTATTGGTTTTATTGGCTTATTATTCAACCCTGACATAAATCTATCTTTCAAGATATACGAAATACCTATTTTTATTAAATTTGAGGAATTACCACTTGCTAAAGGTGTTATGTTCACCATCAGTATCACTCGTTCAAAAGACAAGTCTTACTTTTTCACTTGAACTGAGGATGTGGCTACTGTTACAAATCTCGAAAACCCTAAAACAAAAAGTTTTAGTGGTTTGTAAAAAGAAATAAATAATTTCATTGATTACATAACTGTTATTCATAACAGCACAATCTCTTCTTCATTTGAAGTTCACTAGATAAAGATGTTATATACATAAAACTTAATTTTTTCCTCTGAAATAAAACCATACTCAAATAATAAAGTGTGGGAAATGAAAGTACTATAATAATATGGCTGTATAATAGGAGTCACCAGTTTGAAGCAAAGAAAAGTAAAAAAGTTCCAGTTTGAAACGCTTTATTTGAATTTACTCTGGATTTCAATTTTGCGACATAACACCTTTATCCACTTGTGTCTTCAGTTTATAAATGTAGAGGCAATTACTTTGTTATGTTATCAAATTAATTAATATTTCATATCCCCTTTTCACAAATTTTCACATTCACAAAAAATTTGCGCTTAGATCTTATGGTTCTGACTCCTTCGATTATCATAAACGAAAACTAAAAATATTTGCATCGGAAAAGTAAAAAATAATTGTCAAAAATGAAAAGAAAAATAACTAGATTGTATGCACTCTCCATATCTTCTGTTGACAAAAATATTATAGTATTATAGATTTATAGGATTTTTGTAACAATGTGGTGATTATGTTTTATCATATTTTACACAGAGAATAATATGTAGTGATAAGTAACACAATCGTATCTGAAATGAAACCACTAACATTGACACAATTGATAATACTCTCGTTTGTAATTTCACTACAATTGTGTTAATATTTCATACAATTTGTTACTGGCTTCATTTCAGCTACAATTGTGTTACTTTTCACTATCCATTTTCCTCTATGTAGGATTCAAAATTTTAGGATTGCACTGAAAGATATTGGACGCTTTATTCCAAAATTGGGAAAATAGGAAAGTTTGAGGCGGAGTTATTGAAACTTCATTAATAAATCAGTTAAAGAGATAACTGAAATCAGCTCCTGTAAGAAAAATACTACAGGAGAAGAAAAAAAAAATTGGAAAATCTGAAAATACATTTTCAAGTAAACAAAGAAAGAAAAAATAACAAGTGCATCCTAGGGAGGAGGGGGTGACAAGATTAATCCACTATGGGGGCTAATTTTTAAATGATTGACGTTACTAAAAAAGGTATTCTTTATAGGTATGTTAATGTGACTAAGTTGAATACTTTTCCTACCTAAATAAAATGGAATTGTTTGATCCTAAGACCCGGTTTTTCGATCTCAGTTTAACTTTAAACTTCAGTTTATTCTCATTGCTTCCATAGGAATAAACTGAAGTTTAAAGTTAAACTGAGATCGAAAAACCGGGCCTCGGTAACTTAATTTAAACTGAAGGAAAAGAAAATCAAATCGATTTGACAACCGTTCCAACGAGAATCGAACCGTCAAAAAGTTTGAACCGCGAACCGAACCGAACCGTGTTTTTGTTACCGGTTTGCATCCCTGATTAGATAGAGACAAGACAAGCAGAATTAACCAAAGAAGAAAAGGTAGACCCATGGAGACAATTACAAGAATAGAATGACAAAGAAGCGAGGGGTACAAGAGATCACACACAAATGATTGGCGGAATTTATTTTGTTCAGACAATTTAGACAACCAGAATTAATCAAAAAAGAAAAGGTAAACCCATGACGACAATTATGACATAGAGGCGTGGGGTACGAGAGATTACACACAAATGATTGGTGGAGTTTATTTTGTTCAGAAAATTTAGACAAGTGGTACAAATCAAAGAAGAAAAGGTAGACCCATGACGACGACAGTTATAAGGATGGAAGCGAGGGGTACAAAAGATCGCACTCAAATGTTTGCTGGAAATCTAGTATCTTCGGTTTTTATAAACTTAAAACGAAACCATGAAACGTCTTCTGTCTTCTTTAAACATTGAAAATATCGAAGGTTGCTTTTAGTTTTCGGGATCTTTTTGATGTATTCCTTGAACGAGATGTTGTAGTATATCGGAATTGGTTTGAAGAAGAAAGATGTGTACGGTTAGGAAGGAAAGTCGAGCCAAATGACATTTGCAGATGCAGATTTAGTGGTCCGGTCGTGTCCCGAGCAGAGACAGGACTGCAGCGCCGCACTCGTTGCCAAAAATAATAAGGGCCCCTTAGTTAAGGACTTGTAGCTTTCAAACGACAAACACAGGCGCCGATTTGCATGTATAATATCAGAGAGGGTACAGGGGGGTTAGGTCCCTGTCGTGACCTGTTCCCCGTTCTGTCATTCGATGGGGGATCCGGAGGTACGAGATACATACAATGACGCGACGTGTACGCGCTCACACGCCCATGCAACGCGTCCGCTTCGCCTGGTCTCGTCAGCAATTATTAGCGAACTCGGGGAGCATTATCGCGGGTGTGTGCGCCATGCTGCACCCTCGGGTTTTAGTGGAATTGCTTTTTAGTTCGTTCCGAGTTATTGTATGACAACATCGCAGATCCACACGTGCCACACTCGCTTTAATTACCATTACCTACTACTTTTATGTTGTTAATCCATTTTGAGACGACGATCGCCGACGCCGTCTTTCTTGGACGCTCCTTTCTTAACTACCTATAGAAAATACAAACGTTCCCGGTGCGTTTCAAGCGTGTGTGCGCCCGCCAGCTGTTTACTGTTCTCTGTATTGCGCTAATTTTTTTTCTGATTACGCCCTAGAGTGTACGGAATGAAACGGCACGATAAAAAAGAAATACCGAGACGCTATGTGTTTACCTAGACCGACTACTTATATACTAACAAATTTGAGTAAATAATATCAAATTGAATGTTTATAAAACATCCTTTCTCCGAATACTTTTGTAATTTAATCATCGTGAGTTTGTTTTTAAAACACAAACGGGAACTTAGTTACGCTCCCTTATTTTAAATCATCAACACTGTTCGAATCCTTTTATTCCGTTTATAAACAACAGTAAAATCAGAGGGGAAATTTTTCTGTCCTTTCAAACAGTATCAAATAGTATTTTGTTCTTATATCAAAAGTGTCAAAACAATTACGAGAGTAAATAAGTACTTTCACTCGATTTTGATTCGTAGGTAACTTCATTGTGCAATCCTTTGGTCGTGTTTCCTTGACGACTGACTGCCTTTGCCCCGATGGAATTTCAATCACCGTAGGAGTATGCTTTTTTTAAATTTATTTTTAATTTACGTGAATTCCATTTGTGTACGAGTATGTTTTAAACGTGCAATACGTTTTCGTTCGGGGTTAAGGTTCGAGTGTGCATGGAAATTTTCGTCATTGTTCGTGATAATTTTTCTACGAATTTCTCGTGGCGTGTTCGGTCAGGGTTGATAGTGGAAGTTATTGGAATCGGTTGTCGGGTAATGTGCATTGCGAAATTCTTAGGCCTTCGTAAGATATGTGTGGAGCAATAATAGTTGATCTTGGAAGTTTCCCTGGAGATTTGGTGGAGATCGGTCAGTCTTCTATTTCGTGCTTTGGATGGATGTAAAAAACAAGGTGGAATGTATGGGGTGGAAAATTTGCCGCAGTCGCTATAATCTCCGCGGATTTGTGACGCGTGGGGCAATCGTAGTCCCAGATCATGTTTTTGCATCCAATTCCGCACGGTACTTGACGCTCTCGGAACATTTGTCAGCCGAGATTAGTCGGCCAAATGCGGCCTGTCCGAGTCGATACGTCATCGTGGCAATCACACCCTGAGCGACAATCATTCGCACGGTTCGAAATTGAAAAAGCGCGAGTCACGTCGGCAATAAAGTGAAGCGTCGGGTCATGCGTCGTGTGTGTTTATCACTCACGGCCGTTCGTCGCTTTCCAGCGAAACAGAACCGAAAAAGAACCGTCTCGTCTCATATCTTCACGAACGTGTGGGCACGAAACGCACTCGATCGACTTGTCGAGACTATGCATAAACTTCAATATAAGATTAAAAGCAAATATTGTTCGGAACAACACGGCAGTTAGCAAGAGGCACGCCTGCCGGAGAAGCCTGCATGAAAGTGACAGGAGGCGAGCTTAACGTCAAACCAAACAAAATTAAACAAACTTTTCCTCTTAGACAACGTACTGGTTAGACGCCGGCTCGAGTAATGTCGGACCGAAAAAAACTTAGTCGCGCTCAAAGTTTTTTCTGCTCGCTTGCACCCGGAACGGCTTTTCCGAAACAGCGACAATTTATTTCATGTCTAACTACCTGCAGTTAACTTCGTGATTTTAAATCGATCGCCTCGCAGATGACGACCGGATGATACCTCTCACAACCATTATTTCCCCCGAAACTTCGCTGCTTTCCTCACAGGTCCTCGCTCATAATGCAGCCGCCAATTAAAAGAGCTCCGGCCCCTATATTCAGAAGTCGCACTTCATTCAAAATCAACTTCCGGACCAACTCGCCTGACAAAAACTAACGTGATTTATATCTACCATTCCTTTCACCGGAAAAAAGGGGAATCAACATTCACCTCGTGTTATTCAATCGGCTCTGACACTTTAACATTATTAAAACCTAATCACTTTCGCCAGTTTTCATCATCATTTACTTATAAAAGCACTATTGAAATCATAAAAAAAATGCAAAAACTTTTTAAATCAACTCAACTTAACCAATCAAAATTACAATCTTCAAAATTCTCGACGAGAAAATAAATTAATTAAAATTAATTATAATTCTCATTCAACGTGTCGTTATTATAAAATGTATCCTAATGGTGTAAAAGGGAAACTGAAATAACAGGGAGTACGCGTTTGACCTTTTCTAAAACCTGATCGAATTTTTGTGAATTATTAAATCTCCGTTGGCCCGCGTGTCCCAAAATAATAAGATTTTTCGAATTCTCTTTTATTTATGAACAACTGCGTTGATTAATCTCGGAAAAGACGCACATGTGTCTTTAGGATCGATCGGAATCATTTCGGACCGCCCAAAACGAGTCGGAGCAAAATTTAAAAGAAAATTTAATTAAGCGCCCGCTCTCACCGCTCCCGATTGAAAACTTCGCGTGTGTAATTTCGACAACTCAAAAAGAATTTCGATTATTACTCGCGGTGTTTCGGATAAATTCACGCTGCGGTTAATTTATTTAAAAAGGAACAGACGTTAGACGTTATTCGGGTCACATAATAATCTTGCTCTCGGACAATCTTGACTTGTAATAACAAGTCACATTCCATTTTCTACTACGGAAAGTGTAAGTAAACATTTGTTGTGTGTATACCGTGTTAGCAATGCAAACAGTCACACTCACTTCTGCCTTATTTATTCTCGCGGTAGCGAAGTATAACCCATGTATCTAACACTATTTTCTCGTCACGTTTTTTGCCACTCTCACCCACAAAAAAAATATCCATCCATTGATTACAACCCACACACAAACTCACATAATTAAAATCTTTGAATACTCTCAAATAACCTAGGCGTACGATTAAATTTTTTTCTTAATTAACGACTTAAAAAAAAGGTATTAAAATTAGGAAAAAAATTCTGAAATGTCAAAGTTTACCCGAAGCTGAAAGTTTTTTTTATATTTTTAAATCAAAATTAAATTCGATTTCAGTTTAAATCATATTAAAGATTTAATTCTTTAGAGGAAATCCGGCGCCTCCACCACTTTGAGTAATGAATTTTTATTTATATGCGCTTATTATGTTTTAAGAATTTCTGGTTAACTTTGGTCGATCGTATGATGTATTATTTAAAATGAAATTGTTATTTTTCTGTGTTGCAGTTACATCGTACGGTTTCGAACCGGATTTTCTGTACCCACTGGAGAACATAACGGTCCCCCAAGGTAGAGATGCAACGTTCACGTGCGTGGTTAACAACTTGGGGGGATACAGGGTGAGTGGGGATCCCTCCACGGCCCGGGTGTGTATCCATCATCTTAATTTTAATGCGCGATGTGCACCGTAAACCGGACAGATCGGCGATTTTGAGGAGGCATTTTTCTTTTCGTTCGCCGATCTGACTCGGGGCCCGAAATCTATGCACCGTGCACTGCACCTGCACCAGCACAGCAGCAATTTGAAGCAACGGCACCTACGCACCTCTGCACAAGGCACCATGCAGGAAGTACCTCGCGATGCATTTTATTGCTACACATCAGCGTCGTTTCATTTCGCAGGCAGAATTAGAATGATCCCATAAAATATTCACGTTAAATAAATGTTGACAGTTGTTAAATATCATACGTTTCGGAAATATGTTATAAATAGTTAACTGTTGCTTTTATAATATAAATCGATACGGTAATACAGCGCTGGCGTCGTTAAACTCGAAATAAAATTGGACTAACGTTATTACCATTCTAACGCGGTTCGAACCAATTCTAAACACGTTCGGCTTCACCTCTTCCAACTAAATATACTTTATTGATGACGCAAAACGCACAATTATCTAAAGAAAATCGAACCATTAATAACTTCCCTATTTGATGCGGGTCCAGATTGCATTTTATGTTACTTTCTAAAATTGTCGCCGATACTGTTGGACGAAGTAAACAGATCGTAAAGAAATTGAGATAATTCGTGACTTCCTTATTTTAATCTGTGCTTTCATGACCTGAATTGGTGGAGTGCAAGGCAAGAAAGGAATATCTCTAAATGGTGGAGGATTTACGCGGCGGTTATATCGCGATGGAGTCCTCTAATAATAGAATGGATTAAATAAGATCAGTTCGAAGACAGCACGCAATGCAGAGTGTCCTGCAGGAGGGCGACCCTTAACTTGACGTTAATGCCGGAACATTTGTACGGAGCATTATACGAACTATTATGCTACGGTGTGTCGAGGTCGCATAATCCTTCTGTTTCAGCAGTCACTAAGATATGCAATTGTGTACGGAGCACACAATAGGTGGAACGTAGAATTAGCCCGGGCCCTCGGCATATCTTTGTTTACTGGCCTATTTCTAATTTCAATTCACTTTTACCGGGAACGAGCGATAGTATTTGATGGTATCTCGAGGAACGTTTCGGCTGAATATGACGTGGCTGGAAATTTGCGAGGAACGCGAGATTGTAGGGGGCACGGGTTCGCGGGACCGGCATCTTTCATATGTAAACAGGATTGCCGTTATTCACCTTCGACGCCAGCCGCATCGGATACGTTAAACACTTATCTTAGGGCGAAAACACGGAAATGCGGGAAGCAAGTGAAAATATGTGCATAATGTCGATGTACGCCGAAGCCGAAGAGAAATCCACGCTACCGTAAAGAGACACATGAATATGAGAACGAGTTTTTGCTTGACGATTCAATTATAGTTCGATTTCGCGTGTGTGTTTTAAAACACATCTTCAGATCGATAGCCCCCTCACTTTTTGCCGGCGATTTGCTCCAAGTTTAATTTAATATTCACCACCACATTTTCAAATCCACCGGAGAACTTGCCAAATGTTCGCTGAACACCGAGCAATCGCACAGACAACGTTTTAATCGCATGTTCGACTTCGAGTGGGCGCAATTTACCATGCACTGTATCACGTTCGAATCCATTTCTTAACAGAATTTATACCTTTTATTTCATCCGGCTAAAAACTACTAAAATCCCGCCGCTCCGATTGATTCAAAGCCGGAAATACCATCGGACGTTTCCATTTAGATATCATTTCATAAATTTATTAACCGCCGCGACCTAAACGAAACGAAAAAGAAACCGACGCACAATAATATCACTTATCTTAGCGACGGTAAACAACGGCTTAATTAAATCATTCCCGGCAATCAGGTTTATTTTGATCCGCTTCTCGGAAAGTCAATGAAATTTCAGGTTGTCAATTAAACGCTGAAAGCTTTCGTTTTTCAAAATAAAAATATAAATTATACCAATTATTTTCGGACGTTCCTTTTTAAATACCTTTACCCACATAGAATACAAATAGAAATATAAAATTAAACAAAACCAACCAAAAAAATTAGATGAAAACACCCAGTATATAACAAATATCATTAATTTTGATTATTGTTTAGAATAAGATTCTTTTTTATCTTCAAATATTTAATGCACTGGAGTTTCGTTGTTAGTTTATTCTAAGCAAATTTTCTGGCAACACAGGTTGTTGCATTTTGGAGTAAACTAATGCCCTCCTTTGATAATAACTGCTATAGTAGTAGCACCTGCACGATTTAAAATTTTAGTTTGTAGCGGTTTGATTTATCCTCGTAATATTTTATGGCAACAGCGAATTGTTTATGAATTAGGTCGCGTGGATAAAGGCGGATACGAAGGCAATACTAGCAATCCACGAGCACGTCATAACGAATAACGCGCGGTTATCCGTCACGCACAACGATTTCAACACATGGACGTTAAACATCCGAAACGTTCGCGAGCAGGACAGAGGGCAGTACATGTGCCAAGTGAACACGGATCCCATGAAAATGCAGGCATGTCGTGTTTCGCCTGCCCGGTGCTTCACTACATATACGTTTTGGGTTTTAGACGGCTTTTCTCGAGGTGGTGATTCCTCCGGACATCGTCAACGAGGAGACTTCCGGGGACATGATGGTACCTGAAGGTGGTTCCGCGAAGTTGGTGTGTAAAGCTCGAGGACATCCGAAACCGCGTATCGTATGGAGGAGGGAAGACGGAGGGCAAATCGTGGCGAGGGTTCAGATGAATAACAGCAAACCCGATCGGTTGTTTTCCGTTGATGGTGAAATTCTGACGCTGACGAAAGTGACGAGATCCGAAATGGGCGCGTATCTTTGCATCGCTGCAAACGGAGTACCACCGTCTGTCAGCAAGCGTATGAGCTTGCATGTACACTGTAAGTATCGGACAGCAAAAAGGGCGAGAATGAATAATTGTTTTTAAAATCAGATATGAATATGGATGCGGCGTAAAGCAGACACAATGGCACGGGGTAATGGACGCGCACTAAATAGACAATGCCAGCTGATTATAAATACAACAAATACAAACGCGAACGTAGAGTCCGACGCGATTTCAATCATATCCCCGACATATATGTTAAGCATTGTCAGTTTTCCTGGTCGCGGATTTACTCAATATTCCAAGCATATTGCTATGTAACTACAAGGATGCTACCGAACATGCTGCATAGACAACATTCTGTAGCAATCATATTAGTTACCTGGGAATATGCCTTCTAATTTATGGATGAAATGAAATCTGTCTAATCGCCGCGCGCCGTGGCGGTCGTTGATAAACCTTCCGGAATATTTAACGTTTTTTAATGGATTTCGTTGCAAGAGCACTTGCAACAAAGGTATTTATTAAATTTATCTGCAATGAGGTATCCATGTTCCGGACGGTGAACCCGCCGATAAACAGCGTTTCGATTGTCGCTCCGTCCCGGTCTACCGGAAATTGCCACGGATAGAGTACGCTTTTATATTGGCGCGAGTATGGGCTGTGTCATCCTTCGTGTACGGGCCGATCGAGTCCCGCATCTCAAATTCCCTACAGCCGGGCCCGCGAACATACCAAACCCTTTAGCAACAGCGCGGGGGCGGATCGGATACCACCGGGCGGGTGCAGCTCAAGACAAAGCGCGCTGCATGCTTTAAATGTCCGAATAAGTTTTAAAACAATTTCAATTTCCCTTATTTAGCGAATAAGAGTCGGTTAGTCAATCATTCCCGAACACTTGCCGTTATCAGTTTTCAGTTTCGTTCGCTCACTTCGATAGACTCAATAATTTTGTTCCGCTTCGAACTTTTCTAACAGAAAATTCAATTATTAAACGCGAATACAAAAAAAAAAACTTACCCGACTCAATTATTAACATTATCCCCAAATCATTGACACGCAAGATTTTTTTTAAATAACCCGGCGCCTCCACCCAAAAATATTTAAACTATTTAATACATCCATTCTTTGCAGTACAGTAAAACCTCGATTAATTAAATAGAAGCGGATAGGTATTTAAAATTTGATTGAGAAAGTAAATATTAAATGAACTGAAATGAAACTATACAATAACGAATTATAATAGAGACAGTTTGAAAGAATTAGTGACGAATATTTATAAAATAAATACATCTATATATCAAAAGTGTGCATTTGCATTTGACATATAAATTACGTTGAATTGAATCTGACATTTTCAATGATAAGATAAGGGAGAATGGTAGCGAAATCATTCATAATTCAATACAAAAAGCATATGAGTCGCATAATACGAGTTTAAATGTCAAAAGGTGCAACTGACATTTTATCCGTATAAATAAAATTAAAGTAGATATTCACGGGGTTAAAGAAGACTAAATGCGAGCGGGTCAATGTGAATTAAACGCCGCTGGTTAAATAATAAAAGTCTCGCATAGGAATCGTTTTCGTTTCTCTTGTTACAGTTCACCCGCTGATACAAGTTCCCAATCAGTTAGTAGGTGCCCCTATAAATACGGATGTGACTTTACAGTGTCACGTAGAAGCTTCTCCGAAAGCTATCAATTACTGGACCAGGGAAAGTGGTAAGTATACGGGATGTTTTGTCTGCAGGATGAAATACAAAAGTCGATTCTTTACAGGGGAGATGATTATATCCAACGATAAGTACGCGATGTCGGAGGTGCCCAATTCTCAGTACAGCGTCCACATGCGTTTAATAATTCGTCGCTTCCAAAAATCAGATTTGGGGGGTTACAAGTGTATTTCGAAAAATTCGATCGGCGATGCAGAAGGCAACATTCGTTTGTACGGTGAGATAGATTTATGATCCCAAAATGTTGATGAGACGATAAAACGAAATTGAATTTTTTACGAATTTTAGCCACAACTGTTTCGGTCTCCCGTGGAAATTCGCTTAGTTGATACAAGAAAGTGCATGACTGCTAACAGTTTTACTAGTTTCTTACTTGTTTCGTTTTATTACCTTCGTGAATTTATTCGAATCGGGCGACACTTTTTTCAAAGTCTGATCTCTTTACAAAGCCCGAGATGAACTGGCGTATAGTTCTTAGGTTCAAAGTAGCACGCGATGGTCGCACATCCAATTTGTCTGAGGGCCAATTCACTTTTATTGTTTGCCGCCTCGAAATTCATGTTTGTTGTTATCGTTGCAGAGATGGAAATGCAGGAACGAATCAATTCCGTGGAAGAGGAGGGATTTGACGTCGGTGAAAAATGGGTGGAAAACGAGAAGCTGGAGAACGTACCGGGTTTGCACAATAACGGATATCAGGGATCGCTGACGGAATCGGATGGCACCGGGAGTTTACTGGACGCAGTGGTTTCATCATCGCCACCTTTGAAGGGCGGAAGCCACCCTCTCTGTCTACGAGGCATACAACAACCCACGCATATCCTGCTGTTGTTACTAGTATTCACGCCAATGTTCTGACGCTCTAGTGTGTGGTGCGCGGACAAGTTGTGGCGATGTGATATGTGCCAAATTTACACGTGCTTTGCTACATAACGCTCAGCGTTCGTATCACACGAACCTTCATAGTCAGTGTTTCCGTAGCATGATCGATGTGTGTAGTCTATGTTGCTCTTAGAAGCCGACAGTAACGATCTATGTATTCACATTAAAAAAAAAATAACGCTGCATAAATTCTGTAAAATATATATTTGTTCTTACGTTTAGCAATTGAAACTATTTTGTTGTTAATTAACCGAGCGATCAAACAAATAAAAGTATACCGTTTTAACTATTGAAACCGCACTCTTTCGTCTTAATCCACCGACTCTCCGAATTCTCACCACTAATCCCGCTCCTCGCTGTTGATTGACGAGAACCTAATTTTATTACTTGTTATCCCGCAAGTATACGTGACTCCGTAATTAAACAAAGTAGAGGTGAATCGACGAACGTGAGAAATTTGAATAATCGCAACTGCTTCTCAATACCTTTTCCCCACTCGATAATTAATCCGATTACCCACTCATAACTTTATTTAAATTCAAATCAATCGCAAACAGACTCCTCATTACAATTTCACAACACCATAAATCCCATAAATTTTATTCATCATCAAGTAAAACATCACAACCAAACATTTTAGGTTCAAATAAAAAAGTTTAATTAAATCAAATTTCAATACCACAACACAAATTCCATCATAACTTAAAGAGTAAAGTTTAAACAAATGGTAAGTACCCTAAATATTTCTTCAACAACTCAGTCACTACATCAAAAGAAAAACCAACTGCTATTTCCTTCAAAATAGTGCTTGAAATGAGCAATTTATTTAATTACTTCATTATACTCATTGGGGCAAGTTATTACCACGACCTACTGGACTTGACGAGACAGAGCTTTTACCGGCCTGAGGCCCAGTTTCATGAAACGTAGTTAACCACTCGATCAAGTTAATAGTGTGATTAAGCAATATCATTGGAGGAAAGTTTAAATTTCCACCAGTGATATTGCTTAATTACACGATTAACTTGACCGAGTGGTTAACTACGTTTTATGAAACTGGGCCTGAGCAAATTTTTCCCACTTTGGGGCTAGTTACTCCAACAAGAAATACCGTAAACAACGAAAGAAAAAAGCACAAGGAAATTATATCTGGAGAAGAAACTGCAACTGTGCTTGATATAAATCGCGTGAACTTGACATTAATTGGAAATGACGTTCCGGATTGAATTTGCTTCCGAATTTTTGGGTAAGTGGCGCCAGTGGAGAAACACTTGAACTAATAAATTGCGCAGGCCGGATAAGACTCGTGAAATCTAGTAGGTGGTGTTTATTACATATTATTTAGTGTCCACGGTAGCTATGACCACCTTACTAGTTGCTAAAACCCAGTTCGACTGACCCATCGCATGGTGCTTTAATTTAATTTCTACTCTTCTTCTTCCTCTTGTATTGGAGACTTGGTCCTGTTGTTTACACAATATGCCTCTATTGGTCATTTTCATGTGAAGACCCAGATGTCTCTCCATCGTTTTGATGGTCTTCCTTGGGGGCATCTGTTATCTAGTTGTCATTGCATGACAGTTTCGTAAGTTTAGAGTTTTAATTGGAGGTAAAAACAGTAAATTCAAACTGTTAAATAATGGACTGCCTCAAGGTTCTGTTTTGTCACCATTGCTATTTAATTTATACACAAGCGATATACGCCGCACAAATTCACGAATATTCATATATGCTGATGATCTGGCTCTGGCTTTTCAACATAAGGAATTCACAACTATTGAAGATATTTTGTCTGATGACTTAGAAATTATGAACCAGTACTTTAAAAAATGGCGCCTTTGTCCAAACCCAGCGAAGACGGAAGTTTCTTGTTTTCATCTGGATAATAATCAGAAAAATAGTATACTTCACGTTTCTTTCGATGGATCTGTTGTTAAACATAATTTCTGTCCTACATATCTTGGTGTCTCCTTGGATCGCTCCTTGACATACAGAGAGCATACTGAAAAATTGAGACAGAAGCTGAAAACCAGAAATAATATAATGCTAAAACTTGCAGGAACAAACTGGGGAGCAAATGAGTATACATTACGTTTAACAGCATTAGCTCTAGTTTATTCTACTGCTGAATATTGTTGTCCGGTATGGATGAATAGTATACATGTAAATAAAATAGATTCGCAGTTAAATACTTCATGGCGAATTATATGTGGCACTATAAAATCCACCCCACTTGCTTGACTGCATGTTTTAGCAAATATCGAGCCACACAGTATGAGAAGAAAGAAGGTCATGAAACGTGAATGGGATATGTATCAAATGATTGCAGATTTTTTTCCAATCAACGCAGACCTACAAAACATTCCTCCTGATAGGTTAAAATCACGTAAGCCACTGTGGAAAGAGGATTTTTTACACCGACCTTTTTCTGTTTCTGAAGCTTGGAAAATACAATGGCAGGAAAATCAAGTTTTCAATCAAAATTTAATTGAGGACCCAACACGGTTTTGGCCTACCAAGGAAAATTTGGAACAAATTAAATCGTCTTCGAACAGGGCACGAACGTTGTAATGATTTGCTTTAGCTGAAAGTCCAGTTTGCGATTGTGGAGTAGAACGCAAAACGATTTCTCACATTGTGGAAGATTGCGCCATCAACATGGTTTTGCAGGGCTACATAATGTCACTCCTGAAGCCTTACAGTGGATGCTGAACATAAAAAAATTATAAGTTTCAAATTAACTTGTTGCTTTGTAATTTACTAATTTATATGTATACTGTTGTTTATATTTCATACGAATATATATATATAGTTTCGTTCAATTCCAACATGGCCAACGTTGGTTTCTGCATTTTGCATTCTTCTCTTATCTTCGTGTCATTTAGCCTTTGACATTTTGCTCCTTGTTTCCTTTGCCATTTTGCTGGCAATTGTCAGATGTTTGTTGCGCCATACACTACTGACACCTTCTGCTACTGGTTGCTGTTTCCAAGATATTTAAACTTCATGACCTGCTCTAGCTCTATTGATTATCAGTTTGCATCTAACCTTTTCCCGTTGATATCTTCATTGTCACTAGACCCTAGTTTGATGTTCTTTACAGCTATTATGATTTGGTCCAATACCATGTTAAAAAGTGTTGGGCTTAAACTATCCCCTTGTCGAGTACCTATAGATACAGGAACTTGTTAATCTTTATTTTTGTTGTATCTTCCGTATTGAGCTCTTTTATGATCTGATTGAGCCTGAGCCAATCGAAAGGCTTGTGTGAAATCTACAAAATAAATGAACATGAGCATTGTCGTATTATAAAGTTTTAATTTGACGTTGGTTGTGTTTCTGGTTCTGTCAATTAATTAGAATCTACCTGATAAGTTCTGATAATAAAATAGTAATCTTTTTGGGACGGGGTTGGTTGAGTAGGAATGTGTCTGTGGTGTATATTAAACGTGGTTGGTAATGTGTTTTATGTTGCTGTTTCGATGGGGGAGGTAAAACCATATCGGCGGAGAAAAGTAATAGTGAGCCCAGTTTCGCGTCTCGAGATGCACATTTGAAATTGTTATCTTGGTGCCTACGTGGTCTAATAAATCTAAGTTTGAATGTTGGCTTCGCGGCGATATTCGGAATACACGGGGTAGAGAGCGGGTCAATTTATAAGTTGCTCGCCACATAGCCCGAGCCCATGACGCCACTACATCATCCGGGTAAGACGTCACACGCTTTACCTGTTGAATGGAATAGCTCATCTAGGCCGGGCCTTGTGTGGGCTTTGTCCCGTCTTCAGGAGCATGGTGGAGGTCGCTAATTGTCGAGTGAAAAACGTCAGGGTGACTTTCCGCAGTGATTTTAGGGCCGCCGGCGTTCGCTGCAGTTCATCCCTGTCGTCACTCGTTCTCCGAAGGATATTCAAACAAATGGGATCGATTTATTATTGTCTTGTAGCGGCAGCAATAATACGATTCAAAATTAAATTTCTAGCCCATCTGCTGGCATGCGAATGATAGTATGCTGCTGCTGGCCGGGGGCAAGGTTGAGTTTAGTAGAAATACTTGCTGGAAAAAGGGGTCAGACGTCGAACGTTATAATCGGAAAGTGAATTTTCGTCGCAAACAATTTAATATTGCACTGTTCATTTCTCATTGTTTATTAATGCAAAGTCCGGGTACATGATGAGCTTGTTTTACATAAACCTCGGCAAGAGAATGGAAAAGAATGCTGCTGCAAATTCTTCATAATTCCAGAATACTTATTAACGATGCTCCCCGCACTTCCCGGCCCGCTCGCTCTACAACTTCCCGAGCGCCTGTTTTTGGATTTAATAAATGTTATCTACATTCTGCGCATAGTTCTCAACAGTCGATATGTATGAAAACTGAGTTCACTGCGTATCATGTAAACATGACAGACTTTTTATACGCCACTGTAATACATCGGCATTCCGCGGGTTATTGCAAACGACGTCCGACGAGACCTCCTCCACCAGAATCGAAACATAACGTATCAAGAATTATAATTTAGCGACTCATTGATTTGAATAACGACACCGAGAACCGTGCTCATTATGGAGAAAACAGTTTCTCAAATCAGATTGCTGTTCAAGTCTTTAAGATTATCTTGCCTCTTTTAAATATCAATTTCAACTGTTTACAACTCATTAAGTTTCAATTTTACAGCTATTGTCCCATCTGGGTTAAAGCCCCGGGTAGCATGCTTCGGAAGTACGTTCACGACACGCGCACCGACTGGTTCCAAACAATTATCTCCCGTAAACTGTATATCCGAGGATAAAATTCCTCGGGACGAGACATCCAACGATTCTTTCAGCAGAAACTCTTACCTATCCAGTCAATTCGACAACATCAATAATAAAATTTGCATCGCACCGCATTTCCCTCACCATCTTCTACTTTACTTCCAAACTAAACCGAACTTCTTTACATTTTAAAAATCATAAGCGAACAAACAACAACATTCACCATTACTTCATGTAACATCTGCTAATACTATGTATACATATACACCGAAACCAAGAAATATTAAATAAAAGAATTTACCAAAACTTAAAAATCCTTATTTATCAAATTTCTCTTTCTCGGTAAATCCTGTTAATAAAATATATTTTCCGGAATTGTGTGAAAACATTTATGAAACAAAACGATTTTGAATGAATAAAAAAAATATTTTCCGGTGCATCCACCGAAACTATTCAACCGCCTAATTTCTTAATTGTAGCAAAATTAAGAGCTGTAAAGAAATAAACAAGTGATCTCAGGTTTTCCATTCATCTTTATGGAATTTAACAGCTTGATTAAGCGCAAATTTCACGCGCTCGGCCAGAAATCTACAAAGACATTCATGAAGTGCCTGAAATTATATTCCACACTTAATTAAATTTATTCAGGAATTGAAGCACGCTTTTTTCGGTTGAAGATAGAATTTGTTTGCTTTTTAACGATTAATTCGCCGGTATTTATCGATTTACCGAAAGAAGTCAAACGGGAATTTGAATCTCGAGACGTTCGGAATTATACTCAACACTTAATTAACGTTTCTTTAATTCGCTAAAATAAATAATCTTAATTAAATCTTCCTATTAATTTATTGTAGCGAGTCGTAAAAAAAAACGGGCGCATTAATTTCAGCTTGCTGAAAACGAGAGAGAATGAAAATCGCTCAAATTAAATTATTATTTCTAAAACACTTCCGCGTCTTGTTTCTTTTTTTCTTTTCGTTGCTTTGGAACTGGTGTAGCTTTTTGCTTTATGAGCTCTGGTTTTCACTTATGTTTACATTACGGTCTTTATCGTCATGTTCTGGATGTGAATGTGATGGTGGTTTTGTTTCCGCGAGGCGAGCCTTTAATGTTCCCTCGAAGAGAACACGTTTTCAACTTCCCGTCTTTCACGCTGACTTATTAACGACGAAAATATAAATCAGTGACCGCAAAAATAAAAGCGCGATTTGCTTTCTATCAAGGCGCTGCCGATATTTTATGCGCGTGTTTTGAGAACGAATTACGAGAGAAATCGGAAATATTTTGAGAGACTACCGTTAAAAATTACCTGCCAATTTCTTCCGTTATTGGAAAGAGGAGTTTCCGCGCGCACGAAACAAAAAGACGATAACAAAATAAAAAGTCTGAATTTCTAAGTGTAGAATAATACTGGCCCGTTATAACGGTGCGTGGATCGATCTTCTCGGTGGAGTTCACAAGTAATTGTGATCTAACCTTTGATCACGTTTGCAATAGTATATAAATGCGGTTTTCAAATATGTCTTATTAAACTCAAGACTGCTGTTCAAATTGCGAGGTCATGTTGGTGTCACATAAAAATCGAACAAGGCACAGTACCTACCAACCGAACCAGTTTGCTCTCGGGACCGAAACGTTACATACATATACAACATTTTGTAATAAAACAGCCACACGGATTAAACACAAAACAACTATTGATTAAAATTTACCGTATAAAAAAAATTATCACGGATGAGCACCAAGTACAAAAAAAAAACTTTCCGAAACAATTTGCCTAACTAATTGGTCGGAGGAGTAAAAAATTCTCAAACTTATTATATCAAATGAGATACGAGAGGGTAATTGCTCGTCAAACAGTTCGCTTCAAAGGCAGACGTCTGAAACGTGTCCAAGTCAAAGACTCAGTCAATTTTCGAGACTATTAAACATATTAACTGACGATCCTTCAATTGCACGTATTCAAATCACACGCGTGCGATCGAACTACAAATAAACAAATTTAGCACGTCGTTTGTCCCACTAAATACTAATTGTGCAGCACTGCATTAACTAATTAATCTATTAGTGCAATCGGAATAAACGGCACAATTAATATGACATTCCGAAATTAATACCGAGTAATTTTTAAAAAAATTTTATCAACTCTGACCATGAAAGTTGAATGGCACGTCTTAGCTAAACTAAAAAAATAAATAAATAAAAAAGTTTCCGGCGCATCCACCAAAGCTATACTTTTGTTTCTAACTTATTCCATAATCAATTATTATTCTTATTTTAAAAAAAAAAGGCGTAGCCTACACATACATAAGTGTCGGGCACGGTTTCAGTTCCTGTGTGTTGGAACTAGTGAACTTAAAAACTGAATTATATATTTTCATATTAATTTCGGGTACGCTAAACTACCGGGACAATAAAGGGCTTTAAGCAACCCAGGAATATCCTGACCTTCATTAATAAAGCGATACAAATTTCCTAGACTTGGTGGTGACAAAGAGGCGTAATAGGTCAAACCCCGAGCGCGGTGAAAATGTCTCGTCAAGGACTGAAAGCAAAAGCACTACAAACACAAAAAAATCCTCTCAAAACGTAAAAGTCTATGAAATATCCATCGCCTCTTACAGCGTTTTACGACGTTGTAAAACCGAGTACCATCTAGTTTATAATACCCAGATTAAAACGGGGTTTCTCTCTTAAAACACAGGAAATTTCACCCATCCACCTTAAACCTCCACGAGCGCCATCTTTTTTCCAGTAACTACATCGAGGGTGGTTTTGAAACGAAATCGTTACAGGCGCATCCACCATATTTGATTGATTTTAAAAAGGAAACTGTGAGTCGTGTAGAAACCGGCGCGGCGCATCCACCAACATTACGTCTGAATACAAGGAAAGCTGTAATATCTATAATAATAATAAAACTGTAGGTGAATCAATGAAATAAATAGATTAAGTAAGCGCCCGCTAGAGGTCGGCCCCAATAGCTCTGTGCATTAAACATTATTTTCTCTTAATTATCCTGCTTTTTTTGTTGGCTCTCACTCTGTCGGTAAGTTTATATTGATAAACAATAAAAGCAATTGTAGTTACTCACGCAGTCGTAATAATAACGCTGGCGCTGTTACCGAATTATTTATTGAACATCCAAACGTAAATTTGGTATTTTTTTTTTTTAATAATTCAGGCTTGGTTCAACTCTGTGCTAGTAGGGGTAGAAAACTGGTCGGGTACAATGAGATTAAAAAAAATGAAATTTCAAGAGGGCGTTGCTAGCCCGAAATCAATTGAATTCAAATGCTGAGGAGATTCCGAGTGAATGAGAATAAAAACCGGGAACGGGAAAGGAAGGCGAAACAATAACGAATCGATTCGTACTGATATAAATAATTTATTGATTCTTATTATTGTCATCAATTATACAAGTTTAACTTGAGGTAAATATATATATGTATGTATAATTTATTTACAAATAGTTTTTTTTATATATATACATAATTTTATGTATATATACCGCAGACTATCATCCTTATTTATTGTATTGCCTCGCAGTTCACGAGCGCGAATGCAGACATTTCGAGTATTGACGTGAATGTCTATAAATCCGTACTTCGCAAGTTACGAGGGACAATCAAACGAAATCAAGATACCCTTGGTTTTATTACTGTCAACTATGATATAATAACTTAGTTTAATGTTTGCTTCGAATTGTTTCTACTCAGGTGAATCTTTTTTTTTTAAATGGTTTTATCATTACAACGTGCGATGAGGGAGAGGAAGACAAAAATCCGTCGTTAGAATTAGGGTTTCGTAACGCAAATTTAAAACGGTTTGGTCCCTGAAAGGAAGCACTCGGTAGCAGGTGAACACAACGTTTCTAAGAGCGAGCGCGATAATGGATACGCAAGGTGTTTTTATTTCTTGAGAATTAAAATACTCGTACGAAGCATCACCTGGTATCTTGAGTTCGTTTGATTTGTTACATTTTGAAATACTTAATAATGTTAGGTACTACACGTGGAATCCTGCAACAACAATCAACCGATACGTTTCGATTCTATGATCTGCGCTTTAAATTCGTGTTAAATATTGATAAATTGTTGCACCTGCTTGCTGTCACAATTAAATGATTTACCTCAAATAAATTTTCGCACCAGGAACTACATACACTTGGTCATCCCAGACATTCTAATCTAATCCGACATAGATTAAAATGACCGCGGCTTTTGATTAAACTCGGACCTAATTTGCAATACTATTTCATTTCTTAAACTAACGTAGCACTTTGAGCAAAAAAAGAAAAAAAAAAAAGACGGGAATTAATAAAACCGAAACGCGGCTATGTGTGCGGAATTAAAATCGAACGCCAAGCTAATTTAATAATTGACGATTCGCTCTTTAATAATTCATCCATCGATTACTTTGCTTTATTACGATTTGGACTTCAAAACAAACAAATAAATACCACTTAGCAACAGACGAAAAATAAATAGATCCGGGATTACCAAAATTTGCTTTTCTTTATTTAACCCTACTAATTTTGTAATTTGGTAATTGTTATATTATTAAGTAATTGAACGGATTCTTTAGCATTATTATTAATGAAATAATTTGACGAATTTTATTTTAATTGCCATGCTATATGTATAAGTAGAGATGATCTTGAGTTAATAAAGAAATCCGTGTGGAAATTTATGAATAATATAAATGGATGGTAAAGTGGTAGTAGTTTTTTTTTCTGGAGGGTAGAATTTTTCCACTTAATCCGCATTTCTTGCGTTCGAAGGCGTCGGATGTGATGTAACGCCACATTTAAATTCGGATTGAGAGAATCGCATTTAAAATAATCCCGGAGTTTTAAGTTTTTATTTGGCGCGCGCCGTATTAATTTGAAGTTTACGATTGCAAAGTTGTATTGATTCTCAAGCGCGACCGGATACGTCCGTCAGCACTACGTGAGGGAATATTAATTTTTGGCGGCCGTGTCCGGTACTACGTCCTCGTGTCCGGTTCGCATTACAAACGCAATCGGTAAAAGAAATAACCCGGGAGAAAAGCGACGGTTTGCTATTGACTCAACTGTATTAATATTAAAATGAAAATTCCTTTCTGAAATTTCGTATTTGGACACTGAATTTAATTCGAAACAACTTTTTATTAAACTCTTTGACTATCGCATTGAAAATAGGAATGGGTTATTACGTTTTTAGTGAAACGTGGCAGAAATTTACAATTATTCTGTTGAAACTTTCTGACTTGCTTTCTTTTGCTCATTGTTGTGCTACATCGCTTAAGAGGAATGAAAACTCAAACGAAATCAAAACGACCGACTGCGAACTATTAGGTCCTTATTGTCTATGTAAAAATATTTATTTGATATAAACAATTAATCATCACACGCATTACACATTACATCAACTATATAATATGTGTATATAATATATAATTAACAAATGATTTACACAATTTTAACAATTTAGATTTTTTTTCGGTTGGGCTACATATTCTCTAGACTTTATAAATAGTGTGATTGTTTTTAAATATGCATGCACATGTTTCGGTAAACACTGCTAGTTTTTTTTATCATTATCTCTTGTCAACAAAAAATATAAATTCGTGTAACATGCTCAACAACAATCCGTATTCATAAATCAATCGCAAAAACACAAATAACGCTTAAATAAATAAAACAAATCGCATCACACACTTCCACGATTTCATACTATTAAAATATTTTTTCTGCGTGCTTTCTTTAATACGCAAACTAATTTAATTAAGTAAAAAAAATCTGAAAAGGCATTATTTATTTTCAATAAATTTGGAAGACTTCCACAAACTTATCGTATTAGTTTTGGAAGACGTATTGATTTTGGAAGACGACAGTTGCCTAATTAAAATAGTCCCGAATCAGAATGGCATTAAAAAATAAAACAAACGACGTTCCAAAATGAATGATAAATGAAGTTGTTATGTTTGCAAGTACAATGAATTTAACTTAATTTGATTACCGATCGAAAACACACATACAGAGTGAAGTGAGAAAAAGATATAAACATGGAAAATAAATTAAACAGAACAAAACCAATTGGATTGATGAAACGTTTATTTACAACAAACCTGAAGAGCGCCAAATAAAATATTTACCGCAAATTTTTAAAAGGGTAAAAGAAAAGTGATCCAAAAGACATTTAAAATTAGAAATAAGAGAAAAGATATTACTGACACCCCAAGAGCGGCAAGTATGCACTGACGCAATGGCATTTCGAAATTCGCATACCGAAGTAGGTATAATTTTCCGGCGAGGTCTGCGCGAAGTGTCAGATTAAAAATTACGCGTCCGAAATTAAGTATGAAATTCTGGCACGCCGAAATAAATTTGTTTAAATTATCGAATTTGTTCGATGCATTCTTTTTAAACGGATTATTTAACCCCGAGTTGAATTTCAAATGAGCCACCTCACTCACCCGTTCGCCCGGCTGGGGCTTGAGAATACGCCATTTCTCGAAAACACAGAGGGAATCGATTCGTGAAAACTATTTACTACTTATGTCGGAAAAAATGAAAACGAACGCGCGCTCGACCTGCGTAATGTTCTCCTCGACGGAATCCGAATTGATTAAAAAATAGTTGAGGACAATAAAATATGAGAAAGGGAACAGAGCGAGAACGGGGGCCCCGGAAAGAACCCGCTTGATGCTAATTAAGAAATTGGATAATAATCAGAAGATGGGAGCTTAATGTTAAAACAGTTGAGAGTTTCTATCAATCATAATACGTTTTTAATGACCTCTAGACAGAAATATAAATACCAAGTTTATTTAACGAATAAAATAATGCCCCGTCATTTTTTCCTTACGACAAATTATTTCCTTTTACTTCTTAACTTAAAACAAAATATTTATTTAATAATACCCGTTTCTTTTTCGTGTAAACACCCTGTATTGTATTACACTATTAAAAGCAAAGCATACAAGCAATTAATTCACAATTTTTGACTTGGCTCAGTGCGGATGCGTTTTTTCTTAACTGAAAACTACCACTAATAAATGGAAACAATTTAAAAGTAAGATTCGATGTTATGTATTTACATTGTAATAACAAGAAATAAATTTGTGAACGCCTAAGCGCGTTTCTCTTTTTTTATATACATACAATACACTTACTTAATTTTTTTTAAATAATGTAAGATAAATCGTAATAATTGCCCGGAAGACATCAGGTTATCTCGTTACTTACGTTCATCGATTATGAAATAAATTAGTTATTGTCTCGTGTTGAAATGAAAAATGTGTTGTGCATCATCGCGGCCAGTTTCTTAAAACTACTCTTTTGATTTGGATGCGCTCACTTACATTACCTTTGGGTTCAAAGCTTGGCAAAACTACAGTGTGCGTCTTTGTCGTTTGTTACTGTGTGAGGCGATGGTATTATCTCTTTGTTTGGTTTTAGAATAAGAATAGTTCTTTTGAGCTAGCCCCGACAATCAATTGTAAATGTCGCTCTAGTTGTTTAAGTACGATGTACATAGGTGATATGCAAATACGTTCGGCTTTAAAAAGTATCGTGTTACGTGAGGAAGACAATTTAAATTTTTAAACGGAAAGACGTAGGTGTGATTTTGGTTAATGGATCGCACTCGTTGGTCAAGGATATATTTTTTTTTAGTCGGGATACAACAATATTATGACGAGTACGATGACCAAGGTATAGGGTGCGGTTATGCAAACACCGTCGTTATCACGGGTAATCCAAGTAGGCGTTCGCGTAACTGCAGGAATAGCCGTATGAGCGGTTATAATCGTTTCGATATCCGATACGTGTGCCGTCGTTTGTTCTGGTTCGTCGTCGTCGTCTCTGTCGTTTGAAATTTCCTTTCGTCCTTTGTTGGGCCGCTTATACTTCGTCGATTTTTCCTTGTGCGGTTTGCGAGGTTTCAAATCGATCTGTCTAGGAGTGCTAGCGGTGCTCGTAGATTTCACCGTCAAATGTAATTCTAAAATCGTTCCACGTTAACCGAAAAACTAAGACCGTCGAGATAGCATGCAGGTACCTTGCAATCTCACGACACCTTCCGCCTTTCCGCGTGCGTTAGAAGACGCGCAGATGTATCCTCCGAAATCCCTCTTCTCCAAAGAACGTATGGTCAGGTTCATTAAGAGCGAGTATTCGTTCAGAATCGTCTCTTCCATCACGTATTTTTCGTTAGGAATGAGCTTTTCGCCTTGCGGAAACACAAAGGAACGAAATAAGCGAGCGATAAACGAATTTAGGTAATGCGAAACAGAGTCGGTCGCTCATTAAGAGACCGCCAACTAAAAGTGCACCAAAATATACAACACTTTATGTACATAAAACGTTCAATATTTGTCCCACTCAACTTCTCAAATAATTTCCATTTCCATTTCATCTGATATCAAAAAATTATCATAATTACAATAAAATTAGCTTTAGAAAACGAGAAGTTTCGCAAATGTAGTTTTATAATAACTTTATAAATTCAAGTTTCAAATCAGTAGACCATCAATTATTATCAGTTCCATTTGAAAATTAATTTTGATGAAAAAGGTTTCGAAGATAAGTTCTGTTAATAGATTTTTTGTTAGGTAAGAGTGGGCAAGTACTTGTGGGCGGTAGTATATATTATAAATCCGGCTAAAGCTAAACGTAACAATGGGGCGCGAGGAGAAAGAATTTTTGAAAGTAAATTGGTACACTTTTCGGGTGAATGGTCGGGTTGTGATCGGGTGGTTTGAAACGGAGTGTGCGGTGGTGAGTTGGGAGGACGGAGTAGCCGACAATGTAATGTACAGTCAGGAGGTGTCGGAGCCGTGTCCGCTAACAGGGTATATGTGAGATCTAGCCGGCTAAGCCGGTCCCGAGGGATGACGCTTACCGTTGTCCCGCATCCACTGGTTCATCGCGCGAGGTGAAGCTTCCACGTAGCACTGAACTAAGACGTCACTGGCAATGGGTGCGGCCACGAGTTGATTAGATACTCTTATCAGAGGGTGGACTTGATTAACACATAGAAACCGCGTAAATATTAAACGACGTCGGCGTCGAAACTACTTACAGTGCACCCGGACGATGAAGCGCTTGCTGACCGAGGGTGGAACGCCATTGCTGGCTATGCACAGGTATGGACCCATATCCGTTCTCTGCACGTTCGATAACACCAAAGTATCCCCGTCAAACGACCGCAACACTGGGAACAGAGTGCATTTGAGAGCAATATTTTTCTATTCTCAGTTAACATAAACTAAATGTTGAGACGATATATTTGCTAATGTCAAACACAGTCTCAGTACGTATATAAAACGTAAGGACCATACGGTGTGATATTTCAGGAAATAATCCGGGCCAGACCTGACGTGGACTAAAACCGAAAACGCGAGGACTTATCAAATCGTAAACTCCATGTAAAATTAACACTGACCAATCGATCATGCGATGTAACATAGATCGGACACGCGCTCGATTCTCACAATACCTCGAGATTATTCCGTCTGAGACTTCGGTATAATATGCGATTTGAAATTTAAATGAGAACGGATTTATTGGAAGCAAAATGCAACAGTACGCGAGTTGTCAGAAGTAGTGATCGACGCTCAAGTTGAATTTTTCATTGCACATATTCAGTAGAGACGGAATGCAAATCGGGATCCGTTGGAGGGCCGGATTAGGCACGAGGCGCACCAGCTGCTCTCAGACTCAATGAGATATCATTGCGGTGAGTGTAAAGTGTTTTCTTCGGTTTGGTATCGATTCCGATCCGCGGAAGGGCGTGTCGTACCTTTTTTCTCGCGACCTCCCTCTTGTCGCATCACCAGGTTGCGACTATCTTCTCGCCTCCAGGACACCGTCGGATCCGGCACTCCCACGGCGTTACAACGCAAACGAACCGTACCACCCTCTACTACCACACCACCGTTTTCAGAAGATTCGTTGTCGTTCAGTATATCTGGAGGAATCACTACTTCCAACACACCCATCTACAAAATATACCAAATTACAAGACAACAAATTCAAAAGAGAAAACCACACACCCTAGACATATTTTTAAATTTTAAATTACCAAACTACGAGAAGGTTTTGAAAAATAGTAGGCCTAGCTTATCTCCTTCCCCTTGTCACATGGAAATAAGTATGACAGTTAACAAATAATTTCACCAAGTTTGTCGGAAATTAACTTGCTGTAATTATTTGAACTGAACATTGGGGAAAAATTGCCTCTCATATTCTATTGTGAAGAATTGGATTGCCAAGTTTAAAATGGGAAGAACTGGTGTTAAAGCTAAGCACTGCACTGATTAAAACAAATTGCTTCTGCTCTAGTAATGTCTCTAGAACGAATTTTACACGTTGTTCGTCAAGATTTAGATATAAAAAAGCTAATAGCCAAGTGCATTCCGAAATTCCTCAATGCAGATTGAGTGACTTTGCGACCGTTTTGAGGAAAATCCTTCCAACTTTTTGAACCGAATTGTGACAATGGGGGAAACTCGGATTTACCACTACGATCAAGAGACCAAAGAACGGAGGTATTTTTTGAGACAAGGATGAGTGGCTATTATTCTCGCCGATTATCAGAAAATGTGGAAAAACGATAACGGGAGAGTACGTTTCACAGTTGTTAAAAGTCTTGGAAAACGTTCCAAAAGTGCGCTTTCTTTCACCATCGATTGAAAGGACAGAAATTTTCGATAGACGATCAAGTGATAAATATCTCCAAATTAGTGGTTTGCATTCATAGATTATTTAGAATTAGATTAGATTAGATTATGTTGAATAAATTGTGTTTTGCTTTAAGATATGTTAGGCCAGGAATTTATCAAAACCTCCTCGTACATTCAATTGTAGGAATAAACCAATAAAAAGGACGAGAATTTATTTAAGAAAAAAAAAAGCAAACAATAATCACGTAAACTCAAGAATGACGGGTTCAGAATTTAAAATTAATATGCAAGCAAAAAATTCCGGAGTATTATAGTAAGGAAGGCGATATTTTATTACCCAAAAAGGTTCACTGAATGATAAAAGAAAACGATTTTTTTAAACTTGTACATGTCGAAATGAATGTGCGATTAATTAACATTATTAACATGAAGATGAGTGGTTTCTACTCGCAAAACCCACCTTTGCAATTAATGCAAAGTTTATGATGTAATTCAAGTTAAAAGCTGAATAGTTTTAAAAATGTTTTCTTTTGTAAAGGAGATTACATTACATTCGCGTGCACATTTCATGAATAATTCCGGCAATAAAAAAGGCAGAAATTTGTTAGTCGCGTTGAAACGAAAAAAGGAAATAGTTGCTTGTGTATTTGCTGCGGAATAAAAAGGGCGCTGATAAAACTGACCTGACTACGCATGGGGTCAGTGTTTATCTGGCACATGTAAGTTCCGGAATCGTTCTTCTGCACGTTGGAAACGTGTAGTTTCCAAGTGTTATGTCCGTTGTGAGTGACCGAAAGGCGGGGATTTTGAGCGACCATGTGAGTATGTATAGCCAAAATCGCTTTGGTGTCTGATTTAATCCAGGCTACCTGAAAACAAATCGAAGGAAAACTATCAAGAATAATTCGTTCTTTATAAATAAAGTAGCGAGCGCGAGATGCGGTGATAAAGTTTTCTATGAAGGCGCGAACGGCCCGAGGCCGTCGAAGAAGAAGAGTTTGTACACCTTGATTATATTACCGACGGAGATGGATTTCGCGGTGATGCACGGCAAACTCAATAAGTGCTCGGTGTACGACTGATTGGAGTCTTTGTGTGGTACCTCCGGGCCCGTCGCACAATGCAATCAACGCGTATAGGCTTCGCCGACAAATGAAATAACCGAAAGATTTTTGCGGCAATTCTCTCAGATTTCGACGCGGCTTACTTTTAAGCAGCAGCCCACGGGCGTCGCATATCTCTCGATCTCTAAATAAAACTAAAGTCGTTCGTGCCAAACAGAATTCCGATATTCGGAATAAAACAAAGGACCGCTATGACAGCGTCCGCCAAACTTTTATTAAAACGCCACGCATCGCTTTTCATCATCGAGTACTTTAGTCCAACGGATAAAACGTCGCCGGCAAATTTATGTAATATGTTAAGGTCACCGCCATAAAAACTAACGCCGGAGTCAGCGATAATCGAACGAAAAGCGTCCGGCCGCTACCTTATACGTAGAAAGGTGGTTGACCACGCAGGTGAAGTAAATATCCCTGCCCTGAGTCACCGTATAGTTTTCCAAGGGGGCGAGAAACTCGGGCTCGGGATCGGACAGCTGACCTGCAACAAAGATAACCGATAAGAATCCGCGTTTGCAAATGCGAGTAAGTGATGTGAAACTGAAGATATTTTCGCTGAAAGCGAGCGATGCACGTGTCCGGCTTACGAAAACTCGCCCCGTCCGGAGTATTCCAATACTTTGAACGTCGCATTCTGCAAATGAGACTGATTTACATTGGAATGCCTCTTATTAAATATTTAACCCGATACAGATTCACGGTGGCTAAAGCGAAACCCAACGGCGGAGGGGGGTGAATTTAAATATCTAGAAACCCTACGAGTATAAAGAAGTTGTTCGAGATGTGATAATAATTTCCTTCGGGTGCATTTTTTTTTGTTGTAGCTGGACAGCCCTTCTAGTTACGGCGTGTCCTGGTGGAGGAACGAAACTGCAGGTTCGGCGTGTGACCTATAGAGATACCCCTGAATGGCCGCCGCTATCGCCCCGATGTGCAACTTCACAGATGCGGTTTAAACAACAGGCTCTGATAGCATTCAGCCCGTGCCACTCCACTGTATCGTTCCGTCCTCACCCCTCTCGGCTCCACTACACTCTGCGCCACCCCCGTCACTCACGGGAAACGTCACTTCTGGCACAGTAAATCGCGAAATCATTCGACTGAATACTTTATGAAAAGCTCTGACTGTACAGTCTCGTTTGACTTTCCTTGCTCGAGCGAGACGCTCTGCGAGAGGATAATTATGATGTATTCGTTCCGATTAATTGATTTCGCCATCGCATGCCCATGTTCCGACAACGCAAGACACGAAGCTGGCGCGAATAGTTTTCTCCTTTGGAAAATGCTGCAAACATACAGTCACCCTTAAAGCAATATTGATTTCAGAATCGGACGGAGAGGTAAATCCCTATTATTTCTTTAACTCTATCATCATTTCCGGCGAATGGCGCGGCACTCAAGCCCTCCATTTTCTAGAGCCGACAAGCTGAAAATCTGCAATGAATTTGGATAGAGTGGCAGGAGAGCACGTGAGTTGAACTGCGACCGTAGGCGCACGGTCCTACAACCGTCGTACAAATGTATCAGGTCGTTCGATTCCTGGTGGCCAACGCAGTTTCGAGGCGAACCCTGACTGTTAATAACGTACGGACGCCGTCAAATCTGGTTTTGTTTTGTATAATATTAAATTCCTAAAATATCGGAGCGTTCAGCAACACCCCGCGGCACAGCTTCAAATAAACTACAAACTATTTAGCCAGCCTCTGCAAGAATGTGTGTAGGTGCATGCATGTTCCGGGAAACGGTGCTCGGCTCTGCCTGGGCGCTCGTATAATTCAGTGTCACCATGGTGGAATCGACAAATTAGTATTGCAGCTACTCCGACATCATTAATCCTGGATTAGGCAAGGTTTTAACGCAGTGGCGCAGCATTGGCGGACAATCGTTTCGGTCGTGCAGACTGGAGCCGACGCTTTTTCCTCTTTGCGTTATTCCGAGCTGAGCCGTTCTAAAGTCAACGTGTGCCCTCTACACTCGGCTGACTGATAGTACTTGGCTTCCATCCACATCTTCCCATTTACCTCACCTAACGCAACTTCACTAAATAACACACCCTCGCTCTCACAATTTCTATTTCAATTCTATTTCAATTCTATTGGATCAAACACCTTCGACACGACCCCCCTAAATAATCCAAACATATTCAACTTCAAACTCAAAATGGCGTTTTCAAATTAACAGCGCAAAAGATCCTAGAAAAGCAAAGGACCAAGCAACTCCTCCTGAGAACGATTAGATAAATAATTTGGGTATTATTGATCTGTCTGTTTCGTTTGGAATAAATGAGATTTTAGTTAGTCCTTTGGTGTGATGTAAAGGTTAAAGAAACTTGATGTAATAACAACTTAGACTTGTTGATTTGAGGGGAATATAAGATCTTCACGGCCCAGTGAATGTTTAGATTGATCCAACAACAGACGTATGTATAAAACAGTTCAGCGTGTCGCTATCATTTGAATCGCTAGCCTGAACTTAACCGAGACTCAATTTACTGGCGGATTAAGACACTCGTAGCTATTCACTAACCCCGTCGAACAAGCGGCCTTACGGTTCTTAATAAACGACGCTACGTCATTGTTTCGGGTAATTAAACGCGAACTGCTCGATGCCGGGTCTGCTGCGAAGCTTACGTTGGCAATGTTTTTGAGTTAGCTACATTCGCACACGCCCGGGTCAAAATTTTGCGACAGTTTTAAACGGCCACCGCGATGGATGGATCGGTTGGTTCCTCGACGACGTCGGATCAATCCCCGTGCACGCACGAACGGGGAGATTAAGATTAGTTTCGTAAGTTGACGTCGAGACAATCGACATTGTGAACATGTCACATTCGGAGTGGAGAGGGCACCTGACACAGAAACGGCTGCAAGAGAAAACGTGTCTGTCGTAAGATAAGCCCTAAATTAACTTCCCTTAATTTGCAGTGTTTAGAAAATTATCCGACCTTTAGTACTGCGTTCCTCGCGTTCTCTCAAGTGTGTGTACTATGCACTCATGCCCATAACAAAAACATACCAGATGCTTCCGACGATAGCTATAAATCTCCAACCAAAAAGAATTTAGCGCACCATATTCACATTTCAAAAAAAAAAAAATAAGTTGTTTACCTGAAGCTGAAGTTATGTTGAAGAAGACGCATAGAAGAAGCAATTTTCTCACGGACATCCTGATCTTGATGTCCCGTCCGACGCTGTCTACTTTAGACGCATGCCACCTCTCTTTCCCGTTGACTCACAGAAGTAAACCATGTCGGCACCTGAAACAAATTCTCTCGGTACGTATAAATCAATAAACAGCACATTTTGAGCCTGCCACGGGTCTGAAAACAAAGACGGTTTGTTTAACTATAATAATAGTGATGGCTTTCAATTGCTGGGTGTCGCAGGTGGCAGGGCGGGACCTGTACGCCGTCTCGGTGTGGCGTCGGGGCGCTTACACTGTCAGATATATTCCCGTACACATAACAAACTTTGTCGTCGGGCACAATCAAAATAATTTACGCAATACGAATGCGAATGCATGGAAACGTAGGCGAAATTAAATTTCGAGTTCTACCGGGCATTTATGGCATTACCTGCACTAATTCTCCACCGGGACGTCATCGCAACGCTAAATATTTAAATAAAGATTCAACAGACAATACCGCCAAAATAACCGACTCCGGGCACGGCCTACTGGGACGCGAGAACGATATGCCTGCCGCTTCCGAACTACCACCGCAAAGGAACACTCCGATACCTCCGCAATTCAAGAACCTCTACGACCGTCATTTATTATTTCGTAGTTCATAGAATAACTTCCCTCACTTACAAAGAAAGGAATTCTAATTGGATCCTAAAAAAAAAAAAACTACAGGCAACTCGACGGTTTAATAAAAAAAAAGGAATAAAAAGATGAATCATTTATTAATACGTGTGCAAACAAGAACGAAAGTACTAATTGAGATCCTTAATAAAAGAAAGATGAAAAAAAGAAGGTTTAAACATTAATAAAAACCAAAGAAATACATAGTTCTTGTCGGGGAAGATGATAAAATCTACTTTGTATTGTCAATCATAGTTAAAGGGTTTTGATTAATGATGTTACTTAAATCAAGTAAAAATTCTAAATATTATGCTTTGTACGTACTACATTTGTCCCGCCAACGAAAACAGCTTGCAAATGAAGATAAATCATCGTGTTAATAGAAAAAAATTCTAATTTGAAAAATAACTTCGACGACTGTGAAATAATAAACTAGAGAGGCAAAATTAATTCACCCCTTACGCGATTTTCCCCGACGCGGGATGATTTGTTACCTGTGGCGATGATGTTATTAAAGTTGCCAGGAGCGAGCTGACAACAAGAATTCGGGTCATTTGGATCACAGTTGTCGTCAAGCGGCCTTGAATCAGATCAACTCGCTAATTCTAAATTGGATCAATTCGTCAGACTAGTAATTGTTACCTCCCGTATTATGTTACATTAGTTTCAGGTCAGCAGGGACCGGAGATAATCAAATTCTACAACGCATCGCGTTACTCTACGGCCTGGAAAAAACCGGAGATTGTTTTAAAACGAATGAAAAAAGCGTTAAAAAAATTGAAGAAGAGAAGATCGTAGAAGCGTTTGGTGATCGAAGTGATGGGTGTAGCAACTAACCCGATTGTTTAAATCAAAAAACGGGGGTAATTAGGATCTCATATTTCGATAAGTTTGTTTTAAAATTAACCTAGTCCGTGTTTAATTGAAACTAAATAAAGAAAGTTTTTAAGTGGTTTGCAAGGAAATTACCGGCAAGTGAAACTTTGGCGGAAATATTCTGCTAGTTTAGTTTCCCTTGAAAGTGTTTTTTATTCGAGGTTTAGTTAGAGCGGCTCGTCGTTGTATTTACTTATTCAAATTATCCGCATGTATATTTGCACGTGCAGTGTCGGAACGATTTTTGCTTGTGTATTTGCTAAAAATTGTAAACATAAAACCGTGCGATAAGAAGTAATTGCTTTTGCATTTTTGCGGAAGAAAGAGGTCGTCGTCGTCGTCGCAGGTAATGACGAATTATATATGTATGTGTGTAGGTACTTACACGGGAGATGTGTTTCATTCGGTTAGGTACGCGAGTGACTCCTGGTCGACCGCAAACAGACTTCCACGGAGACTAAGACATATTAGCTTGCCTTTATTGGATCCGTGGTCTACACTTTCGCTTTATAGAGTACCTTGCGTTGGCACCTAATCAATTATTAAGCTGCCATGTGGTTCATCACTTCCCGTATGTCAGCCTAGAGCTCGTCGTCGTTTTATCGAAGGCGAATTCTATATTTATTTATCAAACAAAGCAATTAACGGAATGGATTAAATTCCTCCTCGCATACCGCATTCGCCGAGCGTAAAAACCTTCAGGCGCTGACTAATGAACATCCTTCTTATTGAAAAACTTGCACGACATTTGCCCGGATGTGCATTATCGCGGCACGCCGTTCATTGTTTTCGCATAATAATTCGTTCGTCTGCAATTATATGGCGTTTTCTCGGAGGAATATTTACCGGGCGGGTTTCTTATCTGACAGACTCGTGTTATTAACACAAAGAAAGGACGATATACGGCGTCGCAGGCAGCGGGGGTATCGATCAAAGCGGTAAATAATACAGTAAAGAACTGGTCGAATATTCAAATGACGGTTTAACATAAGGCCATAAAAACGAGCAGTAAATTGCAATTCGGCTTGGCTGCGTAGAAGACGCCGCCTCATGTGCGGGGATATAAAGTGCTGTATTCTCGTCAGCCGTCCTCTGCAACCGGCCCTGTTCGACGGCCAGCGGCCGCACGACTCATCAATTTTCGCCGTGGCGTGTTCTATCACAGTGCCATCTCCAGACAACAGTCAGCATTACGCCACAAAACACCCCAATATGTAGCTTTTAAATTAATGATCCTCACAATTGCTTCCTACCCGTTCCGCTTTCTCTTCAAAATAATATTCAACGTTGCCACTATTTGCTTTCAAATTTGCCGGGGCGTTAAATGCCGCCGCGTTCTCGGCCCGTTCGTCCGTCCGTCCGTTCGTCCGTTCGTAGTTCCGTTAATTTCTTCCACACGGAATTAAGTCGCGACGAAACGTGCAACGTTACTTTGAAGACGGTACTTAAAACGAAACCCAAAGAAGGGAAGTGTGGTCGCTTTGATGGAGTCCATTTAAGGTGTGTGCTAGATATATAGCGGCAAAGTAGCTCAATTTTCATGCGGGTGGCGCCGAATCTGCCTGTATCGATGGCAGAACGAACTTAAGCCTTATTGTTACTTCGGAGGAGCACTTTGCCCGACTTCGTCTTCCTCCCCCACGTTCGCCGGTAATCTTAAAAATGTTTAACACGCGAATTATTAGGTCGACGTCATTAGCAGTCCACTTTGATTGATGAGTAGTGCCGCTCTCCCATCAATTAGTAAGTGTGTCTTGGGTGTGCGTCTATTCCCTCTGGCGTTGACCGGGCCTCGGACGGCTATCCGGTTTGATGTCGCGTAAACCACCGAATGCGTTTGACGGCCGTGTTTATGGCGACCTTTTATACATGTTGCCGAAGTTACATGTTCATCTAGACCGGTAATTGATGATAGTGGTCAGGAAGTGACGTGCGTTTGTAGGTGATACATCACCGGCATGTGTGCCGTTGCATGCATATTCATGACAAGGGTGAGGGGGAGGAAAATGGGTGCGACCCCAAATACGAACGCTGATCAAGCGGACAGGTGGTCCACGGTCACGAGAATTGGAAAGTTAAGTTGGGATAAACGACGGTTCGTCAAACCTACCAAATGATTGATCGTTCCTATTTAGCAAAATCCGATCCCATTACTATGTATGGCACAAAGACCCGATTCGGGCCGAATCCGGGACTCGTTTAATATAAGACGACCTGTAACTGCCCGTCGCGGCCCGTAACACCGGTCCTACTCGCCTGTTGCTATAATTTATTAATGGCCAATAAAAGTGCGCTTTCGCAGCCAGTTGAGCCCTATCACGCCCTACCGGCTCGAATTTTAATGCGGTACCCCGAGAAAATTGCCGCCTTCCTTATTGCCGCACAAAAACAACTCTCGATGCACGAACTCCGGAACGATTGCGTTTAAAACTTAAACACGGCCCGCCATTTGCGAATTTCTATATTTGTCCGCTGATGAACAGATGCCAAATTGTTTTCGAAGGGTGAGATTGTGTCTAATCGATAAGTTTCATAATCCGAGCGTGCCCCCGTTAATAATAGTTAGTTGCGTATATTAATTCGATTCCGAGCAAGCTAGGAAAAGAAATCCGCAATTAAAAACCGGCCGCGTTAATTGCGAGCTGAAGACTCCCGCGAGCGATGATGGAATGTGTATATGGAATGTCCGGTTCACTGAATCAAGAATGTAGGAAACGTTTAATTCGACAAATGTTTCGCGTCCGCCCGAAACGAGATTGCATTTTTGCGGTGGTAGGTACGTACGGCAGGGTAGAGGACAGTGTGAAGCGTACCGGGTACCGTTTTGCATTCGCATCTTCATTAACGGAACTTTCTTCGCCGGACACTTTTTCTTCGCACGGTTGAAGATCGAACGCGTTCGCGGGACATGCAAGCGGCGCGGTTTCTTTGTCTGCGGGTGTTCAAAAAGTTACTCTACACTCCGCATCGAGAGTCGAGAAGATAAAGTCATGCGTTGTCTAAGAAGAAAGAAGTGAGAAAATGATCATACCTGAAAATGAGTAGTATCGCAAGTGACGAAACAAGTGGAAGTGAAGCGACCGAACGCGAAGAAGTTTGCTAACCGAATACGGCCGCAACCCTTCGCCAGCCGCGTGGTGCTGGAAGCAGGCGTGCGCTTTTGCCTGACCCCTCTCGACCCGCGACTCCTGTTGCTTCATCCAGTTGGCCGCCTGTCGCGAAATACTGCGATGGCAAATACTGCTGGCATTCCCTCAGATTTACGCCACCGAGCCAGTCTTAATTTATATTTGTAAATAAAAACTGCCGCAACAATGGCCCGGTCGAAGTTATACAATAATATCGAAGAGTTGTCCGCAAACAAACACGGGCTGTGCCTCGGTCGCGGCTTCGTGGCACTGCGGTATAAAGTTAAACACCGGGACGTAAACGAAGACAAAGAGACCGCTGCAGCCCGAAGCAGTCGTGCAAACTAAGTACGAACTATCTTTGTTTGCAGTTCGGCTGCGTCATCGCCTTCTGCACACGCACGAGGAGGCGACGCAGGGAATTGGGTCGGTCGGCACTTAGAAAAGCCGTGCGATTTTTTCGAACCGCCGCTTTTAAACAAATAACACACGGTCCCGACCAGCCAGAATGATTTATCCCGCGACTGCAATTGACACGACTCCCGGGGTCCATGTCCGCCGGTCGGTCAGTCGGTTCATCCGTAATGTGAGATAGCCTTTGTTTGATTGATGCGTTACGTAGCCTCCTTTATCGCAAACTAAATTTCCATAGCTAATATTGGCTTTCAAAAGTGCGAACAACTTAATATGCCTAGGTAAATTTCCGCCTTGACGCGCGTTTCGGATTTTGTGAGGACGGTCCTCCGGAGGCGTGCTCCAAAGTAAACACAACCATCCGATGCTCTCTCATCATCATTCGAAGAAAATCTGATCACATTTACTGCCCAAAAGACGCTTGAATTTCCATCAACCATCCTCAAGTCAAATCAAAAACGTCTAATCTTCAAGAAGAGAAGCTTCACCTCCACATTGGAGGTCGTTCAAGTTGACTTTGATTCCAGATAATACGGCAGAAAATAGAACAAACCCTTTTTTAATTGAAAATGTGTATTATTAATTAAGTAAAAGATTTATAGAGAATTCTAGTAGTAAAAATCTTTCGTTTGGAAAAACTGTCCACATATAGAACTGAGAAGGTTGCTGTAGTCGACAACAGATGACCGGTCCCTTTTTTTTTAAGAAGCTGCTTTTGCTTGCTTGGTTGGAAGTTGGGAGAAATGGAAGGAAAGAAGCGCCGGAATAAGAAAAATGGTGTGTCACTGTTTGTGAAAAATGTGCGTGGTTTTAATTGGTTTATCAACGAAGCACCTGCTCTTTACGGCGTCTCAATGATCGGCCGAACTGCAACCGAAGACCGGCCGCATAGCAATATAGTGAGGGGGGCGTAAATCGGTCGGGGAGCATTTCGATCTGCTATATCCCGATTCAACTCCTCAACCCTGCGACTGGCGCGCCTGCTTAGCCCGTATGGACTATGTTAGTTATTTTCAATCCTTATCACAAATTCCACTCTCAGCCGTTTTAACCGAACGACACCCTTTTCTCGAGATTTATTGTTTTATTTTATGTATCAGCCATTTGCCAGTTTCAATTTAAAACCACTTTAGTTGCATATGCGAAGAAAAATGCAGGACGTTCTCGGGTTTTTAAATGCGCGGCGCGTAACTCCCTATACCTTCGTGTCAAAGCTTTTTCAAAGGAAATACACAAATACAACATATATCCATTGTTGAAAGAAAACTTAACAATAGCTCGTCACAAAGTCAACCTTGTTTCTACATACAAAGTTCCACCGACGACGTTCTTATTCTATTCTATTCTATTCCATTCATTATATAAAAATCGCTCATCAACTTCCGTTTCATATTAACAAGTTCAAGTTCACTCTGAAACAACGCAATTACCAAAATATTTATTTCACATTTAGAACAATTCAATTCATTACTTACTTTAATAATTCAATAAATAAAATTAATGTGAAGTATGTTAGATTTACAGCAAACAGTGAAATTTTGCTAGAAATTTATATAATTAGAAACAAAAATCGGATTATTTTAGAATTCGACTTTTTAAATTCATTCACACTTTTGTTATTGTAATAACGTAAAATTTACTTACCGTATCGTTTCAAAACTTACATAAACGGGCATCAATTTGCATATTTTTGTAATAAAAAGGTCAGCAGAGCAATTCTATCTCTCTAACCCACTTTTTCCTCACAATTTCCTTCACAAACTCCACACAATATTAGCACGTTATTTCAAGTGCTCCGTTACAATTACGCAATATGTTTTTGTTTACTTCACACTCGAACGCGTCCGTCTTCTTTGAAAACGCATTGTACGACGTAACGATCTAAAAATAGCAGAGCAAAGTTAAAGTGTACAGTGAAGCTGATTTATTTTTTCATGAAATATGCTCTGGAATGAGACGTCCGTCAGGCGAAACCCGAAAGTATCCTGAAAAGATTAAATCAAGTTAATGAACGTCGCAGGAATTTTTCATCTTTCTGTAACGGAGGCGTTTCATAGAGAGGACCGGCGGGTAAATAGCAACAATTCAATTTATTGATAAATATATACCGTGAATAACGTGATGTATTTATTTCTTTTAGGATCGATCGCGCAATCTTAAAGAAGCGATCCAAAAATAGCGAAGAGAAATTAATTTAAACTGTACCGTAAAACTAATTTGTTTCTTCATGAAATATGCTTTTGAACGAGACATCCGTCAGTTGAAACCGGTAAGCCCGCGAATATCTTGAAAAGGTCAAATAAAGTTAATGAATATTGTAGGAATCTTTCATGTTGTAGCGGGGATTATATAGAAAAGATGGGGAGTTGTTTGAATGTAGTAGATTTTGGTTTGTTAATGATTTTGGCGTGGGTGTTACATGAGGCGGAAGAAGAAATCGATGATTTTGGTATTTACGGAAAGTATGGTATCGCGAGTGAGTGGACGATTGAGTCGGTTGTGCAAGAACCGTTTCGCACCTCGGTACGGAGATAGAGGAGAGGACGCGCGAGACGAAGTTCGCCGCGTTTCTCCCTGCTCGGCGGCCGCAGTCCTCGGATCCGCGAAAAAGCAATAAAGCCTGAAATCGGCAGATAAATTCGAAAGGATTTCATTGCGCAAGGCTCTGATGCTCTATTACAGCTAATGTACAGATCCAATAACTCCTTTGTTATTAATAGCAGTTCCCGTCAGCATATCGGCCGCCGCACCACTAACTCATCAGATCAATATCTCGGAGCAATTATCCGACTTAATAGCACATTCTCATTAACCCAAACCGAAACTCAACAACGGCTCGCGCCAATTTGTTAGGTGCGTGTCTGGTCGCGTACTTCAATTTCAGCACCGATTCCTCCGGTAAACTAGTTATTAACAATAATTGAATCACGGGACTAAATCTGAGTGGTGGTTGTAACTACTCGTTTTGCAATTACCATTAAAAGCTGCCCATTAAAGGCAATTAGCATTTGGCCGGAGATGCCGGACACAAACAGCGGCTGAAAGCTACCGTTACTGTTCAATGAAGTGATGTAATCATTTTATTATACGGCGCGCTGGCGGACTGTGAGATTTCGCGTTTAGCGTGCAGGTCAGGATGAAAACACGCAGGGGTGTACGGATTAAAAGGAAGAGGAGATTTTGCGTCCTCCGAACGACGCCCGACGTCGCTCCTCCCTGGCACTCTCTAAATCCTACGCGAAAGCTTCTTTTCATCGTCGAGTGCAACATTTCTCTGCAACACGGAAGCTACAACAGACCGAGATCACGTCCGAACCATCCTGCACTTTGACACCCCTGGTTAAGGGCATCAAGAGAACTTGATTGAAAACTTGGCGTAGCGGACAAATACGACTAGAGGATTTCCAGCTTTGGAGTCCTCTTCGCCGCATTACAGCCAACGCCTCTTCTTCTGCTTGACGTGTAATTATTTTACGCGCTCGAGTATCAACCCTCCACCCTACATTTACCCGCCGGGCGTTTTTAATTTGGTATTTATTAACAACAATAATATTCGAGGCGAAAACTATGAAAATACAGGAAATGAAACCACATTTGTAAACAACGTGCGCCTATCCGGTACACCCTCGGTTGACATCCGATTAGAGATGTTGCGGTCTCGAAACACACCGACGAGGACCTATTTAAAATAAACTATGCCGAACGTGCTGCATTGTACGGCACAAATTAAACAGCAGCAAAATGATCGAAAGAAATAATTTGTTCCGTTGCTGGTCGGGTAAACAAGCAATTAAGAATCAGCGAGTTTGACAAGAATAGCATGTCAAGAGCACATTGTACTGGCCACGACGTTTGAATGTGCTCCGAATAAGGCGTTGTCGGACTGCAGCTTTCTTTCAATCCTTACCATTTATTAATGAAAAACACGTCGAAAAGAACTCGATGGGATTTGTCTCCGCCAGCGGGACATCTTTAAGGTAAATTGCAGCAAAACGCTTCTCTGTCCCGTAACCCCGTCTTTATACTTCTCCGCGCTAATAACGTTTTCCGTCAGCGCTGGCCGGATGGGATTCTGCTATTTCTCACTGTCAGACCACCTTATCCAAATTACGCTCCTCTAGTACAGTTCACGAAAGCTTTAAATGATCCCACCGGACGTCCTACGTTTACTGGACGTTGTGTAAATAGACTTATTAAAACAGCAAGTCGGTCAAGACCGTTGACTAAATTAACAGATATATTTCCCACGCTAATTATAATAACCACATTTCGACCGAAACTAATCACCAAACAACTTCAATCCATCACATCTTCTCCTATACCTATTTAATCTTAAACACTCCCGCACGAAATAACTCTCAATAACCACATTTAAGATACGCACAAAATAGAACTGAAATCGAAAACTCGTATACAAAAACAGAACTTGAATCGGACACAACTTAAACTTTATTATTCACAAAATAGAACTTAAATAGAAAATACCATCATAAACATTTGCTTACAAAATACTAAAATATTAAAATAACTAAAGTGAAAATGAAGCGTTTGTTTTAATTCTTGTATAATACATTTGCGGACATTACGTTAAAGCTATATTTTTTTTACAATTTCTGACAAAATTAGTTCTGTTACGCCACTGATTATCCTGTTATACTATGATATTTTATTTTAAGTATTACCATAAGTGTGTTTGACTGAGTAATCATGTGGAGCCTGGAAATCATTGAAAACCCTGCACACAACATAGAACTTGAAACGAACATTACACTTTTAACAAAATAGAACTAAAAATGAACACTCGTATATAAAGCAGGGAGAGCTTGTAAAATTTTTGTTCATTTCCTTTGACAATACATAATAAAGAGCTTTCGACTAATTAAATCATTTTTTTTGCAAAAAGAAAAAATAATGGCTCGATTAATCGCCCTAACTAAATCGGCTTTGATTTTAAAATTCAGTTTCCGCGTTTTACAGATAGATAGGATTTTTGCATTTTATCCACGAGCTATTTAGAACCGCAACCACTCAAAATATTGTCCGCTATAATTAAATTAATAAGCTGATTGGCTTCCACGCAAAATTACATCGTGCTTTTATGTAGTCCGAAAAAACCTTGCAACCGTGCCGACAAATTAGGAAACGATGCAATTTCGATAATTTTTGTCGTTAATATTTTCCGTCGATAAAATTTCGTTAATAACAAGCAGCGGACTGTGAGCTGCAGGTTTTTTGCTGTTTTGTGTTCCTGAATCATCCGGTCAATGCGGAATATTCCAAGCTCGCACCCGTATGCAGTGAAATGCCACAGAGAAAAATGACGGTTAATGTGGGACATAATTGAACAACAAAAGATATCTCCTTCGCAGTAAACACGAATAAATTCCCCACTTGCTTAATAATTAATACGAAGAAATATGGCCGTCCCTCAAATTCCCTCTTTGCTATTCAAGTATTGTTCATAATGCCATTACACGCATAACTGAACCCCGTTTCGATAACAAACTAGCTGAGATAAGTATTCTTATGCGTTATTGTTTCTGGCGTGTATGTGATTATGTTTGGATAATATTGTTGTTAACAATACACTGCGCGAGCTTAATTTTAAATTTAATCAACTTCCAAACTGACATTTACTTTGTAATTATTATTGAAAGTGGCTCGAAGTTTGTAATTAAAAAGCCTGGCTCTTTGTCAGATGCAGATACAATATTTATGGAAAATACTAAATGTGACGCGATAAAACATTACGAAGACAGAATAATAAATACATTTGCAATATCTCCTCCGATCTTGTGTACGAATTCATAATTCGCAAGCGTCGTCCCATCCCCATTCATATTCAAGTTTTAAAATCGTCCGAATCGTCGCAAGATTTTATTAATTCCGGCGCACGTAAAACTCCGTCTTAGTCGCAAAGGTGAAAGGCGGTGGTGAAATATTTTCCAGATAAGATTTTTTCGTTTGATTACCTTCGAAACAATTTAAGTAGCGAACGGGAAATGAAATCAATGCGCCCGCGGACGCCTAAGCGAACAACAGGAAACTGCTTCGGGTCAACTGCATTAATTCAAGCTGCAGTCGCACGATATTTGAGAAAACATGATTTTACCGCTGACCAGTAAGGCACTGTTCTGCTTTACCCCCGGTTCTATACAATATCACAACCTTTTGATAAAAGCATTATTGTCAAACTTCGGAAAATCTCTATTCAACCAGCCATAAACGATAATACAGCTACATACAAGTCTAATCCCTAATTGTTTCCCATATTATTACAACAGTAACAACATACTAATCAAAATTATAAACGAGAACAAAACCTTCAGTATTTTCCTTTCACATCTTTCCCTTTTCTTTTAAGTAATACATAACAATGTTAAATATTTTGGTGGAGAAGCCAAAATTTTTATTTATTCTTTACAAGGTGTTCCAAAATAAAAGCAAAAAGAAAAAATCAAGATTACACCACGTCTTGAACTAATCGAATAATTTTCGAATTCGATTAACAGAAATTACCGGGATGTCTGCGGTTGTCATGGCAAACTCAATCAAATTATCCGCATTATCGGAGAGCATCAATGACATTTACAGGAAATAATTTCCCTAATTGCAAAAACTACCCGCAAATTAAATATTCCAATTGAAACGTCGAACGGGAAAAAGAAGAAGAAAGTTAGGAAGGCCCCTCGTAAATAATTGGACTGATTTACACAAAAAAAAGTTAGTTCTCAATAAGTAAATTTCCAGGCACAGGTAGTTCACTTGACCCACGTCCGAATTGATCTTTCGGGACGGGCAACGCAAAGTTTTGTGACCGCTCCTAAAATTCCTGATTCTCTCCGGACGGGCCTGACGCGACGGGTCTCTCATTGGCTCGTGATCAGTGGCGTACAAGCTGAGATTTCGAAGACCTTAATATGTAATATTCATGACAAATCAGAAGAGCTTTACTTTTGGTGGATGCGCCGGAAGGAAGTATCTACATAATTATTTTGTATACTTACAAAATATTTTATAAAAAAAAGAAGAGAAAATAAAAAGTAGTAGTTTTATAAAAATCGTAATCTCGTAATACCCGAATGAGTCAAGGACATTTGCAACAAATGAAATACTATTGTAATCTGGGCTTGGTGGTCAACATTAATGTTTCCACCCAATGTATTTCTGGCTGGGATTGCTGGTCTGGATACTGCACCGAAAGGAGTTTTAACAAGAGTTAAGATAGTTTCATATAAGTAAACTCGGAGAGCTGGCAGCGGAGAATATTAACTCGTTCGCTCACCCTCCTTCTCGTGAACGTTACTTTATGAACGCGCCAACGCGTCTTCACATCCATGCATTTATTTCAACAACTCTCCCGGAACCGCATTAAATGTATGTGTGTGTATAATGAGCGCATTTCGATAAGAGAAAAAAACCTCACGCTAATGGCACTTTTATTTGGAGAACGAGGAGAAGAATACGTTCGATCATAGGCGACCGCAAACCAAGTCGGTTTTCAATGAACTTTACAATATAGTGGATGACAATATCTACTTTTCAGAGAGAGTACAAAGTTTGATACGGATATAAAGCACAAGGCGGAGGCAGAGGTTTGGGCTCCACAACAGCAGCGTATGACATTCCGCCAGTACGCGGCATTCACGAACTATGCCTCAAGTTCAGATGAAAAGCATTCCACCACGACCACAGCTCATGAACAAACACATGGCTCAGGGCGAAACTGTTGCAGCATACTCATATTTGCATCCTAATCAATTATTTGTTTGCTAAATTGCAACAACTATTTTTTTTAAACTACGCACCCCCCAAATAACCCCATGCATTCAAAAAAAGCACATCCAATAAGTCAATAACTACAAAATCTGCTTTTGATAACAACTTCATGCAAATATTTCAACAACATCCATCCACTATCTACAATACATGCCCAGGTTGTCCTGATTTCGAGCGGCAAACTCCGAAACTAAACCCCCCTTAATTTCAGACAGGTTCGAAGCTGAAACTGAAAAGCTCCTAGACGATTCCTGTAAAACTACAGATATCTGAAAAGCATGCAACTCAAACAACTTAATCAATCAATAATGAAGTCAACATAATTAACAAAGAAAATCACTAATCGAAAATCACAAACTATTTTCGAAAACCTTTCAACATTACCCCCTGAAAATCATATTATTTTTAAAACCACACTCAATCAAAATTAACACGAATATTTTCTGAGAGGAAAAAAAAATAAAATCAAAGCTCAAAGCTCGCTCGGTCTAAAAAAACCTGCGAAAATGAAAACAATACCGAATCGAAAGCTGCAATTTAGAGCTTCGCTCGGGTAAATAAAAAATGGACGTATGACAAAAACTAAGTAAAAAAAATTCCACTCATTCACTACGATTTATATAACCTAAACCAAGCACAGTAATGTCCTTTTCTCGGGGCACTTTATCAGGATAACATAATGCGAAGAGGACGAAAATACAACACGGCCAACTACGGCTAGATGGTGCTGTTGGAACGCAAATTCCAAGAAGCCAGCTTTGCATTTTCGAACAAACCAAGAAAAGATGGAGCTTTTTTCATTTAAGAAATGTTGCGTTTTAATCAATACTCTAACCTACCCCGAACGATGCTATTTTGGGATAGATGACGTACTTTTCAAGCTTACGTGACACTTGAACATCAGCGACATCTTCCTGAGCTTTCACGGAGTAGAATTAAAGCAGAATGTCTTATAGAGTAAAAAACGAGCTCTGTACTTTCAACCCAACCGAGTTAAAGCGAAACTTTCATTAAAAAAGGTCTAATACGTACCTGAAGGGATCAATACATTGCGAGCTTACAGAATACTTGATCACTAGCGATATCTTTCGGAGCTTCCGCGCTGCGTGTGAAGCAAAATTTAAATATAGAAACGAGACAAATCATAAACCTTACCGACATCTTCCCGAGCTTTCGCAATACGCGCGTAAAACAATTCAAGCAGAGATATCTTTCGAAGTAAAGAAGCGAACCGAGTAAAGGTGGAGCTTTTAATAAAAGGAAGTCAAATCAAAGAATTACGTAATTATTGAAAAATGACGTAATGCATTAGGATACGATATAAAGTTTAAGCAGGAATGTCTTATCCTGCAAAGAAGAGAGCTTTACATTTTTATGCAAACCAAGTAAATGTGGCGTTTTCAACAAAAACTTCTGACATTAAAAAATATTCTAGCATAATCAGAACGGTACAGTTCTCCTATTTCTAGAGAGATGACGTGCTTTTCGAGCTTACATGAATACCTGCAACAGACTTCTTCCTGAGCTTTCGATTGGTACGTGAAAGAAAAAGGGAGCTTTGCATTTTCAAACAAACCAGAGTTTTACACAAAATCGTCTCTTTTTATTTAACAGACACTTTCGTGAGCTTTTACAGTACGTACCAAAAAATTAAGCATGCAATAATTAAAAAGAAATGGTTGTGATTTAGTAAATATCCGAATGTAATCAGAATGGCTCAATGCTTTTGGAACTTACAGAACACTTGAGTACCAGCGACATCTACTTGAGCTTTCGCGTACACTCTAAATATAAGCAGGATTGTCTTGTAAATTAATGGAATTTATTATTTATCCTGAAGGTGCTGAAACTCCTAGTTTGTAATTTGGGGAAACTAGCGATTTTGAAGGGGTTTGCAATTGACGAGATAGAAAAGCGCGAAAGCTCCACCTGTATGTCATTCCTGGGAATATCTGAGAATGTTGGGGGTGCAGTTTCTAGGACTAACTTGGAAATCAATTCAAGAATCCTTTGCTTCTAGCGCAGCGACATAAAAGAAAACTTCTTGCAGTGCAGTTGGATTGTCATCCTAGTTGAAGTTCCTGTTTAATAATGGCGTTACTACTAAGAAATAATTTTCTTAACTCCAAGACGCCTGCGCATGGATTCCTCGTTTAAAACAATTAAGCCAATGCCGGTACATTAAATCCTTGTTAGATGTCAATTAAGCGTTTTAGTGTAAAGCATATTAAATGGTATTTTTTTTTGTTTTACGTTAAAACAACGTATGTAAATTTGATCTGGCTAATAGAGTGAACCTATTAAATTGTGATGGCACTTCGCTAGCGAACATGCGGTGGCATTCGGAACAATATAACATCAAATCCGCAGTCCATCAAAGCTATGGCCCACTGGGGAAATTCGGCATTCATGATGTTGTCGGCATCAATAACTAGCGAATGCTGGGTGCTCCGGGCGTGCGAATGATATGTACTAATGCCCCAAGGAGCGACAATATTCATGACCTGCAATCGGAGTTGACGCATTCAACTAAAACACCATCGCATCAACGACCATCCTATCGTCCGTGCTTTAACCATATCATCTTCTGATGATACGGTTAAAGTCCCGAATCCCCAAAGCTCCGTTAGCTTGACAACAACTCTAACATAGAACACTTTGCGTCCCCTCCCCTCCCCCCAAAAAACAAAAAACAAACATATTACGTACACACTCACACGCAAATACAAATCGATCAGGCCAGTGCGTACGTACAACAAAGCCTAATTAACTTTACAGTTTGTAGCTTTATGAGGCGCATCAATGTCATCGTATTCACATGTGTGTTAATTATCTATTTTCAATTACCGTTTATTAAATTAGTTACAGCTAGTCTATTATTTAGATATAGTACCTATGTGTATGTTACGTGTCAACTGATCATTTACAGCAAACACCAATTTTTTTTTGCACGCTTTGCAAAATTGTAGATTTAAATAAAGTAAATAAAACGGAAGGAGTGCAATATCGTTCGGATTTGTAGCAAACAAAAAACTGATTTTCTATAAGCGAATTGAATTCAGTTTCCAAAGTAACAACGGAAAACCTCATCAAATATTACGTGGTTTCTATTTTCAGAAAAGTCCCACTCAATTAAGTTCGTGCAAAACACCTTAAGAAAGTAATTATTCAAAATGCAGACCAAAATCAATAAAATCTAGACAATACAAGTAATAATAAAAATACTGAAAGCTCTGTTTTGTTAAGAATTAAAAAATAACATTTTAATTTTTGTGCACGTTTTTTCTTTTTAATTTCCTTACAAACTTTACAGAAAATGAGAGAAATTTAATTAAAATCATTCTTGAGCGTACTATAATAGATTTTATACAGAGTGGACACTATCTCGCGAAGAAAGCGTTTGCGAAGAAGTATTTCAAGTGAAAGTTAATTGAATCCAAGGGGGGAAATAAAGTGTCATTTCGAGGACGTTGTCAAGGTCATTTAAAAGTCAATCTAAGTAGAAACCCATGTTCGTTCTACTTTATTCTCATTTAGTTCAACGTATTCGTTCGGTTGATGTCTTTGGGTTGGCTGCAGATATACATTTTTGAACTTGCGAACTTGAATTTGCGAATTGATGAAAGACGTAAAAATTTCAATAAATTAAAAGAAATTATATAATTATTCCCATAAGTACGTATCAATAAAACCAAAACAGATAGGCCAAGAGCTCCCTCACACACTCTATTTCTTGTTTTCCTTAGTTCAAAAGTGACATTTTATTACTGCAATTAACAATAAACGTAACTATCACACCTAAAAGTGAATTGAACTGTCAAATTTTCTTTGGAAACAAAAGTGTTGTTTCTTGTTTCCAAAACACTCTTTGCATAACAGATGATTTCGAAATTTTGTCCAGAATCTAATTCAAATCATCAAATGTGATATATCATTGTAATCAGAAAAAGACGATTCATTTAACAGTGTAAAAATCCAAGATGGTATCCATTAGAAAATAAAAAATCGAATGTCGTTTGTTCACAATTTTTGACGGTATGACAAAAACAATGGCATATTTAAATTCCTCATAAAAATGTGCCTTAACAATGTCTAACTTAGAAATGCCTAGCTTTATTGGTTTTTATATAAAAAAATAAAAACGAAAATCGCGATTTTTACTTTTTTTCGAATATCTTGAAAACCGTCAAGAATAGATTAAATTTGCTTGAAGATTATTGATTGGGATAAGAATACGCAACTTTGTTCTAATTTATCCAACTTCGTATCTCTTAAGATAAACGAGATCCCCATGGTTAAGCTCAAAAGACGGACACCCTGTATAAAATATATTAAAACGTACGGTTTGAAACGTGCAAATTGTATACATTTGTATTATCTGTCAAGACGCACAATATTAACATAAATCGCACGCAGTGTTGCCAGATGTAGGCCAGATTGGGCTATCAAGGGTTACCTATCAATTCGACGAAGGAAAATTAACTTTGGCTGCGGCTATAAATTTGGGCTACCTGTAGTTATTTTTAATTTTAAAGTCAAGTATGTACATAGTATAATTTAAATACTCAAATTCGAGCGTTTGCAACGGTTTTATGCAATGTGGATTATTTGCTCTAGATGTGAAGTTAGATCAAATATATTATAGATCTTTATTGACAGAAACCACAGCAATTTCTCGTTTCAAATGTTCTGTGACACAAACATAAAAGACTTCTTCTCTTTCTTCTTCTTGAATTTTATTGGTTTACGACATAACCATTTCATACATCAAATCATTAAAAACCGTTGACTTTACTAAGTTATAATCTCTTTTGTAACTATTCAGGGAGTGGCATGACTACATTGTACAGCATTTTATAAAAATATTGGCAACTTTGACCAATAAAAATCTGGCAGCATTGACCACACGTCATTCGTGTTAAGGACAATATACAACCTTTAATTTATGATAAACAAAAAACATTTATATTTATAAGTTCTAATGTACGCACAGCTTAAGGTCACTGATAGCGCTTCTATTATGGAGACCACAGATCTGGCGATATTTGAGCGATTCAATCGACACCAATCGCGCGGGCGACCGGGTTGTTTCAATATCACTCGATTACGAGCGATATTTTGATCGTTCGGCAATTTTTTTCGTAAGTACTTGATGGGGCCTCGTTTATTCTGGCGATTTTCGGGCGATTAAATTGTAGCGACCAGATTATCGCCACGTCTGTGGTCTCCTTTAAAGTCCATGAGCTGATTAGCTTATCCTTGTCATGCAATTCATTTTGCATTCTAAGAAAACTATCTACACTGAGAAAAATAAACTGTTCAGTCAACCAAAAACACGTTCAGTTAACAGTATTTTTAATTAAAATTAAAATTAGAATTAAAATTATATTTTTGATATGTTTAAAGTAATTTTTCAGTACGGCTAATAAAAGCGTAGAGTCAATTCAATCTAGACTATCGTTTAGGGAAAAATCAATTAAACGTCCACCTCTTTGCGATACTGCCAAAGTAAGATAACCCTTCAACCTTTGTTGAGGTGACAAGAGGAGTAAACCTCAACGAACTTTATAATGTTGGACGCATTTGAAATATGAATGACTTATCCGTTTAAGAAACGATGTCGAACATGCTGGGATAGGCAGTAAATATACGTGAAGTTTTAGCAGGCGCCATCTGGAACTCGATAGCTTATTAATATGGGAATTAACCCTCGCTTTTACTTGACTTAACATTTATTACGTTAAATAAAAAATCAAAACAGACACATAAAAGCAACAGCACTTTACGATCATTTTGAAATTTCAACTTTTTGATTTAACATTTTAAGCACTTTCGTTTTAAGGAAAACATTTACATCGTTTAGTCAAACGTAATAGTTTAACATTTTTGTAGTGTCACTTCAACAATTTCCAAGATGTTCAGTTAAGAATATTACCGTTGCAACAAGTACATTTTATTTAAGTCAACGCACAAAAGTTGACATTCAAGAAGTTGTTGACTTACCTATTTCATTTTTCTCAGTGTAATCTACCTAATACGTACCATACATTTGTTTATACAAAAGTTGTTTATTTAAAGATTTTTTCTTGAACTGCTTCGTCCATGACATATTTCGCAGTGTCAACTTGAATAGTACACTTTGTATACCAAAAAGTTATAAAAATTTACCCTACGCTTCTGAGCGCAAAAACTTGTTTCAAGCTGCCATTTTTCAAAGCAATTTTGAAACTCCTGCTTTTCAAAAGATGGCACTCAATTGTTGGAAAACATGAAATTCAATTTTCAGAGTGGGGAAAAGAACTACCTCGCACGTAGCAAAATAACCACTGTTTTGGAATTTTTTTTCTGTGAAGGCAAAAAAATTGTAGAAGATGAAATGATGATAACTTTGCCTCTTTTTTATAATCAGAAAATACGTGGTAAGTACATATTTTTAAACGTGAAATCTATCAGAGATTGTTAAAAATAAATTGGCTTCTCCTAAAAGATTCTGTTTGATTTCGTCATCTGACGTAATCTTTTGAGAAAGACATGTTCAGCAAAAACTCGAGCAAAATAAGAATTTGTAGAAGATGAAAATACGCACTCGTGGAATTAAAGTTCGATCAATCTTTCTCGTTTTCAACATCTGAGAAATATAATGAAAATCGTTGAATCTTGCAGAAGACGAAATTGGAATTTTTTGAACGAAATTGTTTTTACCATCAGAGAAAAACATTTTCAATGGAAATTGGAAATTGGAAAAAAGAAGACGAAACGAAACTGCAATTTCGTTGAGCGTCGATTTAAATTGAAAAAATAAAAAGCGAAAATCGGAAGAGGAAATTGGCATTTCTGTTTTGATTTTGTCATTTTTGGGGTAGGTTTTTCGTTGGAAATTTGAGATGGATGAGATGAATGGAAACTATGATTTGAGCGAAGTTTGATCGAAGTGTCATTGGCTCTTTGGGTGTTTGCTATTTTTTTGAAGTTGGCAATGGGCAAAAACGTTAATGGATTTATTTAGTTTGCGGAAGCAAGTAAGAAAATCGATGGTAATGATGATGATGCTAATTTGCGGCCATATTTCCTCGCCCTTGTCCCATTTTTCGTCGTGCTTAATCGTAGGAAGTTTAGTTTCTGCTCTGATAGTATCAATTAACGTAGGTTAGAGATCGCGCGTATTAGTAAAATTAGGTCCGGTGTTGAAGTTTTTTCTTCGGGGGGAGCGAATAAGAAGCGGTGGAGTAAAACGGACGGGTCGGCGATGACTATATAATTATTAAGAGTTTTAAATGGGTTTTTTGGGAGTTGGAATTTATAGTTGTGGCTTGCTGAGGCGCCGGTTAGTGTAATGCGAAATGGTACGATGCTGACCGACGTGTGTATTTGGCAGATTTATAGGCGTGCAGCCGGTCGGGTGAGGTAGCCGCAGTCCGGTGATTTACACACCGTCCTCCGTGTAGCTTATGCGCGCTGTCCGGCGTCTGCTGCGTCTCTTCGGCGTCGTCGAGCGGCGCACGCCGGAAGCATTTACAATGTCATCTCGAGCCACTATATTCTGAACAATTGTACGTGACAAATATAACACGTATTAGTGCAGATAATCCGTTCGTATTAAAACTCGAACACGAGTCATTTTCGCTTGCACAGCATTTCCAAAGCGCTTTCTACGGTATGGTACAACTAAGGTGTACTTGTGATGCAATCTCTGCACTCTATATGTCGACTGGTCACATAAAACGACACCGAAGCATGGAAACTCCATTAGCTATAACTATAGTCGTAAATCTATCGCTTGCCTGCGACTTGGGTGCTTTCTTTCCGATCGTAACAGAAGCTCGCTGTCCGCGAGAGATCAGTGCGTATATAGTAGCTAGCTAGCATAAAGCACGATTCTAGAAATCGAAACTCGCGCGTTTTCTATATGAATTAAAAAGCGAGTTAGCAGTATCTCGCACTGATAACCTCTTAACCGGACGAATGCAGAGTACATCTCGTCGGCAATTAACAGAATTCATCGGGAGGCGGTTGTGCCAAAGAAGACCTCCGCATGCGCCTTTATGTTGAGATTATGAGACGCGCTCGCTGCCTCCAGTTGCCGCGACAGCACGTACCTTGGTGGCCGTGTTCGAAACTACCCCCCTCATCAAGACGCAAACACGACACTAGTGACTCAAATCAAGACGAATCTCCTCCAGAAGTAAGCGAGCGGCACGTAAGAATTCTTTATTACTCGTGCTTTTTTTTTTCGAAGTCGAAAACAAAAGTGAGAAAAGTCAAAAAGAAAAGAACTTTGGAGTGTTATTTAAGCCACCGTCAGAAATAGAAGTCATACGTGTAGGGGAAACATCCCTCGAGTACCATCCAAAATCTCCTCTTTAGGGCGATCGTTGTTAGCAGCTTTTATCTCCTGTTCATTAGCGGTCCCAGTTTCAACAACTGAGCGCTGCTCCTTTTGTTGTAAATATTTAAAGTCCTCCGGAATATAGCGTCGAATTTTCCGCGCTCCTCCGACTAAGACATAAATTACAAGCCGATTTCACCGTCGTCCGCCGTATTAGGGCATATATCGGCGGGTTAATTAAAAAGATAAGTAATTAACACCTCCGGGTTAATTAAGGACGGGATTGTCGTCACCTTTCACCGGTTACCCGGCTATTGTTATGTCCGCAGAAATTAATTGCGCGATTTAATTTGGCGAAATTAAGTTCGTTTGGATATTCGCAGCCGGTGTGCCGGCTCGTTCTCGCATAATCTGAGGATGGTATGATCTCGCGTAATTAGTAAGCGTCAAGCACAATGACGTCCTTCTATTAATAACTAACACTTTGTTTACACCCGTTTACGCGCTAGAGGAAAAACCGAAGATGTATACATGTAGGTAGATGTTTTGTGCAGTCACAGTTGAGAGCAATTATAATAAAATTTTGACGTGGAAAAGAATGAATCCGACGGTGCAGAAAGCACGACCTATTATCGCGTCGTCGACAATTTTTGTCTATGGTGACAGCCTCCGTCCGTGCTTATGTGCCTCACGTCAGTCCCAGCTCAGATGTTGTCGATAGACGGGCGGCCGTCGGTCCCAATTATAATAAAGTTCGAAATTAATTTCGATCAAACGTAAACACTGTCCCGTAATCTCGGTTCTTCACACCGATTCCCTCACGTTCGATTTTATTGTATCGGGGAAGTTACCGTGCATTTAATTAAGTCAATCCGGCGTGGACCGATTAAAATATCGCAACTGTTGATAGTAAATCAGGCGTAAGCCAGATAAATACCGTCCGTATAAAACAAGCGCGATTATGTATGGCGTGTGGCACGCGGAATATTCACATTCACATGTGGCGGCTTCCGACGATTCGGCCCGCCCCGTTATCGCGCCTCCGCCAGCTGACAACGGTTCAACTTTTAATTCCTCAACTAATATCTGACATTCGGGATTTCTATTTGTTCTTGGGACGATTCTTTTATTTATCGCCCCGAACTCAACGGAAGGAAGAGGCATTTGAATGAATCAATCGAATGAATGAAAAATATGACATCTGTCAGCTCGCTCGGATTTGACCTCTTCAATTCCGACCTCCCTTCTTCGGCTTAATCAGTTGCCCCAGATACTTAGGTGTTGGGTTTGTTTTACATCCGGAAGGAACCGAAGGAACGGGGATTTGCAGTCTTTGTTGGCAGTATTTTGAGATTTCGCGAGTGTAAATCAGGGCATATATTGGGATCTGAGCTACCACTGAGTAATGGATACGACGATCCGAACCGATATTGCATATAACAAAACATAGCCATCTAAGAGATAAAACTTGTCAACGAGCAAAGCTCCTCAGCTAACGCGAACGCGAACGGAAATTAGGGTGACGAACTTACAAGTACTCGTAATATATACGTAATGCATACGTGCGATTTTAAATCGAAATGTCTACGCCTGAATTTTTATTACTTCGAGCTCGCATTCGAGCCGAGCTTTATAGTTGCCGTTGTGTCGTTCGCGCAATTATCGTCGTCGACGCAATTACTATCGTCGCAATAGCTGTGGCAGTCGCTTTTTGCACTGGCTGCTGCTGTTTGCTGTCCGCCGAATTAGAGGCAGTGATAAATTATTCCCGGCTATTACGCCGCCATTATTCTAACCCTAAGCTCGAATACTTCCTTAATTCATTGGTCATTAAGAGTGGCCGGATTTTTGCTCGCGCTGCTGATGATCTCTGTTTGTGGCATAATTCCAGCATATCTCGTTAGAGAGCGTGGTTGGCGCGGGTGGCTCGTAACGACAATCCGCGATGCGCCCGCTCGCTATTAGCCGAGATGCATGGATAATTTATATCCGAGAAGCAATGAAGTAAAGACGATGGGTGGTCGGCACGGCACGGCAACAGACTGTGATGCCGGCTAATGAGGTTCCCGATGCAGCCGCTGCCGCATTTTGGTCAATTTCATCCCTCGGACTTCCATGCCGATTATACATCACCCATACAACATTTTCCCTCACACGCGACCACACTCAAAACTCATCTTCATCTCACCGAACTCATTATCCTTTCAATGACCAAGACACTTAACGACGAAGATCAACAAAAACTCACCCGCTCACTAATTTATACTGAAGACATCTACACTTGTCATATTTAACAAAACTCGCCACATTGTAGAACTTCCTCAAACAAACTGATCAAATCATCATCAAAATTTCGATAACTATAACTATACACTTAAGAAGGTTATTGGGCATGCAGTAACAAAATTTATTTTTTCTACAATTGCTCATAAAATGGGTGTTTACTCATTAATTTCAGTGCGCAAAACGCGCGTTTCTTTTTCACCGTTAAAAAAAAAAATTTGGCGCACTGTGAAAAAAAGAATTTCTGACATTTCTAAAATTCTAAATACTGCGGTTTGACTTCTTCGGCAAAATACTCGCAATCGCTTCGTTAGCTACTATTTCTACATCATATTCAGAATCACCGGAATCTTCCATGAGTGTGCTGGTGTCCATTTTCAGAAAATTTATAGAAAACACTAGGAAAGCGACACCAGACCACAGAATTTATTTTCAGTTTTTATTTATATTAGTAACTATGGAAACCCGTGCAAAGGTAACTTAAAAAAAAAATAATTCTGCCATATTTTATGAATTCAATATTATGTAATAATAAACTTGCTGTTTTAGACCCCCCATACACGCTCGAGCATGCTCGGCTCGCAGAAATTACCTCGAACCCAACTTCGAACCGAGCATGCTCGACGGTTCCCACACACGCACGCACCGAACTTAACCAACTTCAGTTCAAAATTTAAAACCGCGAGCCTCATTGCTTGGACGATGAATTTAGAAACTACGATTGCGATTGTGGGCGGCTTTTGTTTGTTAGACTACCCTTTAATAACAAAAGTGAAAAAACAGGGGCGTGTGTGGTCGAAAAAATGGCTTCTAGAACGCAAGAAATTTAATCATATGCCTCTTTTAAAAGAAATTGCTATAAACGAGCAAGAAAAATTACAACAGAATACGAGAAATTGGTGTACACCTCTCACACGACTATGAGAAACTATAGCTAATCACCAACATGCTCGCGAAATCACCATACACGTCCCAACATGTTCGACGCTCGGTACATGTTGGTAGGGATCAGCAAGCCGCACAATGAGCACAGCATTCCAACCGCCAACTATATTCAACGTTCTCACACACCTTCAAGCATGTTCGCCGAGCCAGCTTCCAACTACTTTTACCAACATGCTCGCCCAACATGCTCGAGCGTGTATGGGGGGTTTAAAGTTGAGCAATTGTAGAAAAAAAGTTGTTTATATTACGTACGCAAAGCCAGTTTTTTGAGCTTTCAAATGTATTTTTTGTCTCGACCTAAAGGCGGGTCCAGACGTGCGTAACGTGTAACGTAATGTAACGTGAAATGTAACGCGAATAGTGTGTGTGGACGGCACTTCGAGCATTACATGTAACGCTCGCCCTGATCCATCGGCTGCCGGTTTTTAGCGGTCGCAGTGCTCTTGAACAAGATTCGCGTTGAGTTGTTCGTGTGCCGTCCACACTATTCGCTTACATTACACGCTACATTCACGTTACATTATATTACACGTTACGCACGTCTGGATCCGCCTTAACGGTCTCGACACAAAGCCTAACATTCTCAAGGTCAAAAAAACTTTGCTTTGCGCACTTAATATAAAAATAACTATTCTGAATCGTATGTGTATAAAGGTGCAGATAGACATGCGAGAAAACTTGCGCGAGTTCTGTCCGACACTAATGTCGCTAATGCAAATAGCACGTAAATAGGGTTGCAAGTCGACTCGCTGGAATGTCTGCAAGATCCCGCGCGAGATTCTTTCTTGCAAGTCTAAATAGGCATAATTGCAGCTTCGCGATTTATTACTTAACTTCCAGTTTGTTTCGATATTTCGGCAACAACAATTATGCCTATTTAGACTTGCAAGAAAGAATCTCGCGCGAGATCTTGCAGACATTCCAGCGAGTCGACTCGCAACCCTATTTACGTGCTATTTGCATTAGCGACATTAGTGTCGGACAGAACTCGCGCAAGTTTTCTCGCATGTCTATCTGCACCTTAATAAGGATAGTATTGCGAGGCTCATTTCTATTTTAAGTATTTACGTCATCTTTCATTTATTTTAATCATTTGTTAGTGGTCCGTCGTTTGAAGTAGTTTTCTTTTTAATTATGGATATTACACAAAGTATGTATTTATTTGTTTTAAATTACAGTACAACTTGGATACTCGTATAACCACAGTTACTGCTCGTTATAAACAAAAAATATACGTATGAATTACGAGAAACGAGCCTCTTCAATTTCCTCGCTATATCCGAGTTCTCGTTAAAAGCGAGTTTCACTGTAAATTTAAACTGCATATATACAGGCTGTCTTACGAAAAACGCCCCAAGCCGTAACTCCGTTATTTATGGACTTATCTTAACAAACAAAAAGGCAAATAAAATGGGACTAAAAATACTATAAAGTGAGTCCAGTTTCAATTTTTTTTTTAATTACCTTCAAGGTCAAACGACTGTCAACTTTTATTTTTCAAATGGCTCTGTATATTTTTTTATTATTATATCTGGTAGAGATTTTTTTTCTAAATCCAACAATGTGCAACACTTTGATATTTAGAAAACATTTTTCGTAAAAAAAAGAAATGAACTAGTCTATTACGCAAAACGTGCTTTTCATAAAAATGTTAAAGTTTGTCGTGAAAACAATGTCACTGAGGTTATTTTTCCCATATGTTATAAATATTATATAGTAATATCATTTAATTACTGTTAAATAAGTGGCATTAAGTTTTATTTGCAGCACGTTGAAGGAGTAATTTATATTTTGAGATTTTTATAACTAACAAAATTAAATTTTTAAGCTAAAATTACGGTTTTCGAGATTTGAAACGTTTTTATACGTTTTATACCCTTAGACGTAATACGTTCGTACCAAGTCTTTGCGATAAAAAAGAGGTGTTTTGGTGTTTCTTGCTGCACGCGAATTGTAATCATTATGTAGTTTCATTGTTTACTATAAAGTTTGTCCCATCAGCAGTTTCTGCTGTGAGAACTAACAAATTTGGATGGCACATCGGTTCTTCTCTAATTGATTTCACTTCTACTACTACACCTTTTCCAAGTGTAGTTCAGAAAGTAACAGATTAATTTCAGACAGTGTCAAATGTTTTTCAGATGCAAAAAGTGAATTTTAGAAAGTGTCGATCGTATCTCAGAAACGTAAAATGTATTTCAGAATGTGTTAATTGTAGTTCAGAAAAGCGAAATCAATTTCAGAAAAGGTGAATTGTATTTCAGAAAATAATAATTATACATATACATATTTTTTCAGCATACCACAGTAAATAAGTCTTAATACACCTTAGGAACCATCAACAGATTTTCGTGGAGTAGTTGCTGTTACGATTGCATTGAAATAAAGTGAAGAATGAATTTAAATAATTGTGGAATTTGCATGATGTCCGTGCTAAAAAATGCAGTTCTTCGCTTTTAACATGCAGGCACTTACAAACTTACAAAAAAAATCTTAATTACAAATGATTCCTGAATTGCAAATAATGCTTTCAGATTTACAAATGATGCTTTCTGATTTACAAATAATTTTCTGATTTACAAATGATATTTTCTGAATTTCTTATGACGTTTTCTGAAATACAATTTACTGATCTGAACTACAATTACAACTTTCTGAAATATAATTTACTAATCTGAACTACAATTGACGATTTCTTAAATACAATTTACTAATCTGAAATACAACTGAAATTTTCTGAAATACAATTGGAAAAGGTGTAGATTCATCATTCATTCTGAAAAAAATTAATATCGCAACTTAAACCAAAACACAGCACTTTTGTTCACACTGGAAAAACGCATATTACCATGCTCAACTTTAACTACTGTTTTTACAAGTGCGGACTTAAGAGGGTTGTCAATACATTTTATAAGCAGAGAAGGGACTCGGCAGGTACGCATTAATCATCCTCCAACATTTGACAACAATATTAGAACAATAAATTAGAAATATTTCGAATTTACGCCGGTTCAAAAAGAACAACAACGTGAGATACGAATCAATCAACAAAAGATTCATAATGGCGGATGCGCCGATGGTGATTCCATAAAAATTTAACAATTAAAATTAAACTATGTACGCATACAATTTGTTCAATGGAACTTTTAACGCGCGTGCTTTTTTATCCACAACAAACAAATCAATACTTTCTAGTCAAATCAAATGCTGTGTAAATAGTAACTGACAAATTCAGTTATGTTCGTATCATAAATTTACACTTTGGCTAACTCTTCTAAATCTAAATCATGTGTTTATGTGTTTTTGATTTACGTTGAGGTCTGTTTCTTGCCTGGACAGGATCGAATTTTGAATTTTACGGTGTTGAACATTATAGAAAATTGGCGCCAATAACTAATACATGCACAACATTTGTACTTAGTGATTAAATTAAACGACGGCAAAACGTCAAAATATGCAAATGTCAGATTTAATTTGATAGAACTTGAATACTACATGATCTTTCCTTATCTGATATATTAATAAGTCTTACTCAAAATGTATTCGTAAAAAGACTTTGCTTTTTCAATCTGAGCGAATGAGCGAGTAAGTAGGTAGGCTACATATACAAATTATATTTATTCTTGTCGTTTGATAATGACGTGCGTAAAAAGATCCATTGAACGATCTGTAACTTTCACGGCGACAGAATTAAGTAGTTTCAATCAAATATATTTCCTCCAGACTTGACGAAAAAGTTAGGAAGGCCATTTATTTATTCTAAAAAAAAGCATCTGCCCTTAACGATCATAAACTAAACTAAATGGGGCTCCTCCGAATCAATGGTAATATATAAGTTAAAAAAAATGGTGGATGCGCCTGCCGTAAATTCGCAGATATTTCAGAAAACTAACTTAAAATTTAACTATATTCTCCTCAGTGTTCACGGCGACTAAATTAACTTAAAAAATTAGTATTATTTCATCCGTTTAAACTTGACGTAGAAGTTAGGAAGGTCATTTATACGAAAAAGGCGTTCGTCCTTAACGATCATAAACAATGTGGGATTCCCCCGAATCAATGGTAACATATAAGTTTTGCATCCGTAAAGCTCAGGATGTTTGTTGACGCAATTGTGTCGACGTGTATATAAAAATTAAATTTTTCTATAAATACAGCAGCCGAGGAAATTTGTGTATGCACTTACGTTTATTGCAAAAGCAAGGAAATGAAATGTGAGCTTAAACGAAAACCACGATTTACAACCTGTCAAGCGAGTTTGTCATTCCAGAAAGAAAATAGTGGATAAATGAGGCCGGTATGTTTCATAATTCCGTTGGAGTTGTTTTGCTTGTATTAAATACTGTAGGAGGTGACACGAGGGATATTTTGGAAAAATTTGTCGCGATGGAAATAATAATCGCCTTGTAAATAATTCCTCGATTCAATTTACGTCTTCATTCGAATATCAAACATAAATTTAATCTTATTAGTAAGAAATACAAAGACTACAGAAGATCTGTTAATATTGAAAAGAAGAAATATGGCGGAGGAGTCGAAATTCAAATTAATTTCATCGTATCGGCCCGGCGTTAGTGTGGGGTGATGAAATCCTAGTAATTTAATAATTTTGTTTCAGAGTTGCGTAAGTAAATGTGAAGGATGTCTTCGAATTTGAGAAGCTGCTACACGTTGACACCGCTGCTGCTTCCATTCCTGCTCGTCGGTCTAGGTGAGTAAAGGCGGGATGAATCAAGTTTAAAGCAAAGAGAAGACAAAGTTGAAGTTAATTCGAGAAATAGTGGCGTAATTGTCATTCAAGTTTAGATTATGACAGCTGACTGTCAGTATTCATTCAGTTCAGAAGTGGAATTCAATTCGTAGATAAGAGAAATGTAAACTTCCTGGCGTAAGCTTATCGAGTAAAACTGTACGTTTCGCGGACGTATCTCGTTAGTTGCGAATTAGCGGCCGCAATGAAAGTTTCGCAATTGCTTCCGTTTAAACTGTTTAGAACTAATATAAACGGTGAGAAAAGTTGGCGTGCATCATACGCACACACCGGCCCGTCGAGGACTTTGAGACAAATACGATGTCGTGACCCTCAACATAAATATCAAAGTAACCCCCGCTCTTGGATGTGAAGTTATTACGAACTAACCTCCAACTTTGACCTCACCTACAAGCATTATATATCGTGAACGATTCATCTGGATGCAATGAACCTGGTGCGTTCGCAGGTATACCGTTTGTCGCCTCAACTAATTAAACTCGCGACAACCCCATGATGCAGCGTTACTCCCGCATTGATCTTCTCCGTTGTGGTTTATTAGAGATGAGCTGTACCGTCACCTTTACCTTATTTGCACGCGCACTCATCTTCGAAACCCTTTTACCTCTCACCGATATATAAACTGTCTTCATTAAAACTTGCGTGAGGAAGCGAGCGCACAAAGAGCGCGTACCGCGTAAAGATGGGTAGGATTCGTCGCAGGTGATGCTTATGTGTTGCTAATTAACCTGAACTTGACTTTGTAGTGGTATTTCGGGGGTGTAGATACGGTCCCCGTCCAGTAATGAGATACGCACTTTTTGTCAAAACTTCCCTATTAATTTGAATTAAACGGGTAACCTATTTGCATAGGAAATTAAACGCACTCCGCGGAAACGTTTTCATATAATTAGAAATTTTCGATCTCTGAATACGTCGAAACTCCCCAAACAAATTAAATCACATTTAACAAATCATCGCTCTAAATTAACCAACACATATCAAAGAGCAAATTAGAAATTTTTTTTCGATAATTAACTTAATTAACCGACGAACACCGAAAACCAAATAATTGCAAATAAACGCTCCATTATATCACCGTTGTTTAACCAAACAAATACGGTGGATGCGCCGAGTTTACTCAATTTGTTTAATGTTTATTGGAAAACATCTTGAATTTATAACCGAAGTTTATTAAAATGAAACCGCAAATTTGCAAAATCCAGAACTCACCATCAAACAAATATGGTGGATGGGTCGAAATTGTACTGTAATTGAAATGAATTGAAAAAAAAATATCCGTTGCAAAACATACGAGTAAAAAACAGAATTTATAAAATAAAGCTCGAACTGACAGCAATTCTAGAGAGCGAGTCGGTTGAAATAAAATTATAGATGAATTTCAATATTTAAATACGAATAATTTTCCGTTTAAAGCAGTAGCATTTTTCCCCCACAAACGACTGGACGAGCGACGTGTTTAAATTTAATTATCCTATTGTCACATCCCACACGTAACTACACGAAAATTAAGCAAAAACGTTGGCGGCGACGATGTTCAGATGAATCCAAATTGTTTAGAATTAAAGGGCGGTATAATCTCCGAAATAAAAAAAATGTTTATCGTGGGGTCGCTTCGAAACCAATTATTTCCGATTTGCTCGCTAAGGCTAGAAAAATATTTGCAGCGGGATGAAAGGGTTTTTTTTTTAATTCTTCGTAAAGTAGTTATTGTTTATGTGAGATAGATAAAGTTCCGGGCGGAGAAAAATAAATTTCGAGTCTATTGTATGCAATTAATTAATTCTGATTTGAAAATCGGGGTTGGTTGTTTGAGAATTGAAAGGTTCGCCTCGCGTTTAACAATTGTTTCCCGTGTAAAATTATCCTAGCAATAATTCGGTGACTATAAAAGCAGATACGAGGAAACAAGAATAAGGGCATGATCAAAAGGAGCAGGTTTATATTGTAACTAGTTTTCTGGAAAAATATAAAAAGAAGCAATACTATAATTTTTAATGCCCATTGTGTCGAGTTATTTTCTACCGTGGGATTAACTTTAAGCGCACGGGCTTGGCAACCATCTTAGATTTTATTGCGAACGTTAATACACCATCCGTTGGTTACTACTTGTGTGTATGTTGATGGACGGTGGTGGAATTGTTGGAAACGATTATTCTTGCGTGATACTTTAGCTACCTATATAAGATCATATTTTAGCGAGGCTCCGGGGGTACTTTGATGTCTGTATGCTGAGTTTGATCCAGCCCGGAGCGACGGGATCCGCCAACTTTGGATATTGTCGCGCTAAGTTTTTAACAGAAAAATGTTTTCGAACTGAGCAAACCCGCAATATACTTTCGTATACCCCCTCCGGCTGTTTTGTGACACAGTTTTATCTTCTTCAAAAAAAAAGGGCTATTAGTCGAGAGGTGCCACGTCTATCAAGGTGGTCTGTAGTATATAGTTAGTTCGCGAATGAAACGATAATCAGCGTCGCTAACGAATGCTGACTCAAGCCGTTTAACGAATGTCACGCCGCTACTCTTGCATAATCATTAAGTAATGATTGGGACCTGTATTGATCAATCAAGAGAGTCGCAGTTCATTAGGGGAATTTCAGGGTGTATTTATCCGTTCGGGGGGTTTACATGTGTATAAATAAATACGTACGTCGAAATTGCGTGTCTCCGGAAAATGAGACGGATGTTGAATTGCAAATCTTGACGCGGTGTGATTTCAGTGCAGGTATATGAGGCAGCTTGGATAAGTTAAGTTGGGCCAGCTGTCTCTCTGTTTTATGGATGACAAAGAGCACTTTGCCGTGTTATGGCTCCGCCGGCTGCGCACAACCTTACTTGCATACTCTCGTTTTTATATAAGGAAAATCATACCTACGTGGATTGTATTTGGTTCGAAATACTCTTTCTGTGTTAAATAAACAGCATTCCGCGGGGAATTTAAGAACACTGTTTTCGAGTTCAGATATTGGACTCGTAACATCCGCGCGGGCTTTACACTTTAGAACCACCGGTCGTAATAACAACAATCTGTCCGTCTTTAATGCATGGATATCATGTGGAGCGTTAACATCCAACGTTACAAGCAGTATCAGAACCTTGTGTATGTTGCGTCGCTTGGTCTGGTGAACAAACGGCGCGATTCCGAATGGAATGTGTAGGGTCGCAGTCCGCGGTCGTCGTCATGTAGCCAGCTACCCTCCTTATTAACAGTTGACCCCAGAGACGAGAGCTGGACTAATGCTGTCTCTCGAACTAACACTATTATCTTCCAAACACACTGCTTCTGCTCTTTTGTCATATTATACCGGACATTTTAACAATAGGCTTCGCATTAAAATATTATACCCCGGCTAATTTGTTACGCAACACGCATTCTTTTCCTTTCATTTCATTTCTTTTACTCTCCCCAAATGGACACCCAAAATTATACAACGTAACCATCTACTATTTTATCACGTTGCCTTGCTACATTCTTTTCATTCCTTAATCCATCAACTTCTTCATTACATCCATTAAAACTATCCAACGTAACCATCTACTATTTCTTCATGTTGCTCGCTACATTCTTTCTTCATCAACATCTTCATTATAATCCATTAAAAGTATCCAACGTAACCATCCACTATTTTATCCTGAATGCTTGCTGCATTCTCTTGACTTCTTAATTCCTTAATCCACTACCATCGACTTCTTCATTACATCCATTAAAACTATGCAACGTAACTATCCATTATTTCATCATGTTGCCTGCTAAATTAACTACCAGCATTCATTCATGTCATTCTTTCTTTCAACAATCTTTCCCTTCAAGAAATTGAAACGAAACAAATCCTGTTCTAACCCACTAACACAAACTGAATCTTGGAAATAGTGGAAGTATAAATAAGTCTAGACGAAACTAAGTATTTATCATGTCGGTCAGGAACGTTGGAACATCCCTAACATGATTCTCGAAGGAAGTAAGAATGTTGACTAGTCATCTCGTACTTCACTAACACACGTTCTTTCCTTCACGATTGCACTTTCGGGAATGAATGCTCGTGTATGGTTCGTGTTGGTTCTTTTGATTTGTTAATTCTTTAAATCACTTCCATCAACTTCTCCATTATATCCATATAGATTTTACGATGGGTGTCCCCAAACCGAAAAACGAGAAGAAAAAAAAATGTTCGTGGATGTAGAGATAGCGTCACGATTTATTAACAAAGTTATTAGAAAATGAAGGGTGTGTCCATAAAGGAAATTCTGAAACGTCGGGTGTCTATGTTTCCTAATAACGATGATGTCTTTCCTCTGTGAGGTTCCCGACTAACATGATTCACACTACTACTTACTACGGTAATGGAGTCATTACAGAAATCAAATTTGATTCGAGCGAATTACAATTTCATACGTTCGAGCGAGATTAATATAATTAGCGTCACATATTGGTTGAGCGCTTCGGATAATTAAGTCACAATTTAAGAAAATTTCGGGGCGGAACGACAAAGGCCCTCGCCTTCTGCCGTTCCACCGCCGGCATATCTTTGCTAATTTCAAACTTAAATCTGATAAATACGACGTAGACGGAAGAGTATTTAGTAAATCCCGGCCTGACATGTAGCTGGAATATGGCTACGAAATAATATGCACTCGCTTTAAATTTATCCTCTGACTGTAGCGGAAGTTGTTAATATCAAAAGTTCCTTAATAAAAATGGCCATACTGATAAATTAAATCCGCAATTTATCTGACAAACGAAATTAGGAAAATCTTAGCCACCCGGGCGTATTAATAAGTTGCACCGTTCTTCTTCGACTCTTGTTTATCGAGCGTACGTGGTCAAGAACGGCGAATAATAGCCGTTTTAGAGGTTGTTTTAGAGGGTCGTCGATGCCCTAAAAACACGGAATCAGTTACGCACTCGTAGGTAGACTAGAGCTCTCCATTAAACGCGTCGACAGGTCGAAAAGTTTTCGCCGACGCGCCGTCCGGCGGCTCTCATTCATTATTCCCTCGTTAACAGATTTGACGAAAATCGCCCCATTCGCATTAACGCCCGCAGTTATATTTCGCTTTAATATCCGCGATGAAATTCTTAGCAACTCGATGACGCCGCCGTATGAGGCGCCGTGTTTCAAATGAAGCGCATGGAAGATTTAGCAGTCATTAGTCTTCATTAGAACGGGCCGTTGCTTGTGGCTTTTTGCGAGGAGTCGCCGTTCAAAAGTCCCAGTCAGAATGGAGTTAAGCTGTTTGTATTTTTCCATGCAGTCGTATATATTTATTCAGACTCAAACGGAATCGCCCTCTCATATTTTTATTTACTCCTTGATCAACAGAGCAGAAACCAAAATCTCTCAAACAGCTCAAATTTTACCCACAAGAAAGCAATTTTATTTTCGCAACCTAAATTTAATTAACCATTAACAAACGGCCATAATGAACTATTACTTTGTAAAGCTACAACACAAGTAAAAAGGCGGATGCGCCAGTTGTTAACATAATTAATTCTTGCTTGATATAAATTAATTATTGCAGTTTACACATTGAATTAATTCAGCTTGAAATTTACTCGGAGCCAACCCTTTTTTATACTCGCTGTAAGCTGATTAAATTTAAGAGCGATTGTTAACAAAGTTAATACCCGTTGATATAAATCAATTATTACGAATGCGCATTCGCTTTTTCCAAGCGCTCTTTATGTTATTGCTATTTTTGTTCTTGTTAAGAAGGATAAACATGGAACAAAAACGTTTACTTAAAACCCGCTCCTTTTATTCAATTTTTTATTTGACAACTCATTAAATAATCGATAAATAAGATACTGGTGGAATGCTTCCATTCAGCAAGGATTAATTTATAACTGACAAGCCAGGACTAATGTTCGCTCTAATTTTGAATGGCCTGTGCAAGAATTTGTTATGCGCTCGGAATATTTAACTTTTTACCCTCTCGAGGAAGGAAAAAAGTGGATTTGGTTTTGAAGCAGCGAGAAATTTTTGATAGAATTTGTTGTCAACCTGTATATCGAAACTACAAAGGAGAATAGGAGGCGACCCTGTACATACGGGCCGATTGGCAACCCTAACTAATCTGATAACTTAGGGAGCGCCGTTGAAAATATTCTGTAGGGCAAGTGAAACGCTCTGCTCTAATAGCGGAGGGCGATTTCCGTATTATGGGGAAGATATATGCCTGACCCCAGGCAGTTGTGTTTAGTTCTGCACTTTAAACTGCGAGGGATTCCTCCAAAAAAAAATAAAAAATAAAAAACCCACAAATTCAACTGACTCTAATTAACTAACAATAAGCGATAAGCAATAACAGGGATACAATCAATTTTAACTAATTTTGATAAAGTAATTACCGTTAGTTAATCGCCACGATCGGTACTGTATTAACTCGAGTCCGTTCGCTGTTTAACTATTGCTAAATTGCGTAAATAAAGATTAAGTGTTAATCGATTAATTGCACCGATCAACGTGTATGTGTATGGGTGTGTGTGTGTGTTTGCGGAGATTCAATCGAGTTTCTCTATCGGAGGTCAGGGACTGGTAACACCGCTAAACGTTTTCAACTTCCAATATTTGCAAAGTGGATAATCTTGATGCCGAGAAAGTTAGTGTCGATGATGTTGGAACAAATTCAATTTACGTTAGCGTCGGGGAAAAAAACGCAGTAAAAATAGCGCGAGAGCGTCGAATTTTTGTTGTGGACGGCGGCTAGACTAACGATATTAAATGTGATTTTTAATACTGTTGATGTTCTCGAGTTTTAAATAATCCGAGCACTTGCACACCAATTACATTACACGTGAGCATTACGAGATCACATCCGGAAAATTTATTTCTCGAAGACGTTGTTTACGAGTTTTAAGTTCATTTTTCTTTCAGATTCATAATAGTGAAAACAATTTCAAAGATTATATCTCCAAGGGTTGTTAATGGATGTGTCGCTGTTTATTTTACTTAAGAAAGTCGAACGCGTCGAGATATAATGTGATTTGACAAAACGGTGACGCGCGCCATTTTGGTGGATGCGTCGGTATTTACGTATTTAATAGAATATTTTTGCGTGGTGAATGAATTATTAATTGTAAAATTTTGCGGTTTAAAATTTGTAAATAGCTTAAAATGTATAAACGCGAGAAAAGTATATAAAATAAATTCATGCTGTTAATGGGTGCATGTATGAAAATTTGATGTGATTTAACGAATGGAATTTATTCAGGATGAAAAATAAATTATAGAACGGTATTAAAATGCGAAGTTGTTTTTTTTATATAAATTATACGGGCGAAATGAAAAGTTATTAAAGTGGCTGGAAGAAGAAAAAGAAGAGAGGGAAAGACGCTACCACATATAGGCGTACAAAACTAAATGTGCCAGAAATTCGGTCAAATGACGAGGAATTTAATGAATTATCGTTCTGTCTTAATAACTCATCGAGGGGCCGCGAGTGCAGAAACGCCTGGAACTTTTTGAGACCGCACTCTTCTCTGCATTTATCAAGACTCCGGCACATGACACTTCAATAACGTAATTAAATCCTCAAAACGGGTCTTTCTGCTGAAATACAGCCGAGATATTGTAATATTCGGTCGGTACCTCTCCTCGGCTTGCATTTAATATCTAACGTTACAAATTTAGCGCTTAACCCGGGCCTTTATATAATCAGCGATAGTCATTAGTTTAAAAATGTAATTAATGTCATCGAATTTTGCGATATTACCGCCATTTGTTCTTTCTTATTATTATGGCCGCCCAGGGTGCGTTTTCGGTTCCTCGGAAATAAACTGCCGGCAACCGGTACACGTATAATGTTCGTAGCTGAGAAGAAATACATAGACCGGGATGCGCTGATGCGACAATGTACGCCATCAGGTGCCGGTCGAAAGTTACAATTGCTATGTGCTTACACTACTGATGTTCGCTAAATGCATCGCATCTCGCGCGCTTGTAAAACTTCATTGCCCCCCCGAAATTATACATACGTACATACGGCACACACGACCCTCGTTCTTTTCATATTCGGAACCCCAAGACGGTCTCCGCGAATTTTCCTCGTCGAAGTGAGCAATAAATATTTCGAAAATGTTCGGGGAAGCGGCGTGAGGCATTGTCGATTGCAGCAGGTGTTATTGTTGTCACTATAAATTATCGACACAACTTTGCCAGTCCATAATACGCTACGCTTTCGTAATTAAGTAAATTCACCGCAACAGTAATTACACCTAGTATACATGTCAGCCCTGCGGGCCGTAATTAAGTCTTCCGGAAAAGTCGGTCTCTTATTGTCGATTGTCTATAACGGGTGATTTATTTCGGCAAATGTGTCCGCCTTTCCTTCCTTCCTTCCTTGCGCGCACAAGGAAGAGCGCATTTTCGCCCGTTCTCCCATGATTTTCCTATTAAATATGTATGTATAATTCTGTCTGGAAATACGTAACTATACTAGTGCGTTGTCCCCGCGGCAGACTATCAACGCGAAGCTTTGAATAAAATAAGTTTGTAACGTGCACCGCTGAATAATTTATCAACGCCACGAACGAATATCCTGTCCTGCTCGCGCTTGTCCGACACTTTACCTCTCATTTTCGGGTCCCGGGCCAGTTCGCACACAACTTCCCTACTTTTTATACCCAACTCCGGCTCAAATTATAATACACTTTTTATTGTACCACACTAACGCCCAATAATTACATTCAAACTCCATCCCTCCAACTTTAACCTTATTTTAAAAACAACCGGCACATTCGTTAATAACTTTAATACACAATTACGTAGATAATCTCAATCCACCAAAGCAAACTCGAAACTGTACCTCAAGACATGATAACCCTAATACCTGCCGGGCAGTCAACCTAAATCAGCACTTGCATTATTTAGCAAAGTTTGCTTCAATATCCCTGTGAAAGTGTTTACAATGAAAGGCACACTGTAAAAAATTTCATGGTAAATTTACCTGAATAATCATTGGTTATTTGTGGCCAGCAATAATCATGGTAAAAATACTGTAAAAATAGATGTAGGTTTACCATGAAACGGTAAAAATATATGTAAAATTACTATTTCATGGTAAACTTACATGTATTTTTACAGTATTTTTACCATGATTATTGCTGGCCACAAATAACCAATGATTATTCAGGTAAATCTATCATGAAATTTTTTACAGTGCAGGCTTTTTGACGAGCACACGACGTTTATAAAGAACTGTGCTCTTAAACTTTCGCAATTAATAGAAATAATAACAGTTGAGATGATTTTGAATTAATTCCCGGGCGCATCCACCAATTTTATCAATATATCGAGTAACTGATGCGAATTGAAAAGTGATGTAAAAAACAAGCAAAAAAATTAAAATGAAATTTAACGCATTAAGATGTGTAAACACTTGGTAAGTTTATGCCGTCATACTTATCAGAAAATGTGGTTTCTCGGAGATAATTTTTATTAAAAGCTCGGGTGGTAGGAAGAACGAAAGAACGAAGACCTCCCAAAGAAAGTTTCCTCTCGTGTCTTAATACAAATTTGCATGTTTTTGTTAATCCTATCCCGGGGCCAGAAAGAATATCGAGCTGGAGTGACAGCTGGCTGAAGTGAGTTAATTTAAAAGAGTTCACAAACCGCACGCGGAGATGACTGTCCGTACACGTCGCCCGGGGTCCCGAGAAACGACAAACTGTTTTAACTTAACTTTTAATAAGTTAAAGGATTAGCCTAAGGCCGTCTGAGGTTTTTCTATTAAAATGTCTTGTTTTTTCAACTTTCGTACATCGGAAATGTGCTTTTATTAAATTGGAGATTTTTTCTGATGCTTTCAGGTTTGGCTTACCAACCTGAATTTGCCGAACCCATCGCCAACCTGACGGCCATCGTCGGTAGGGACGTCACGTTTCGCTGCTTAGTCCACCACTTGGGCGGATATAGAGTAAGTGCGAGCTAGCGTATGTCTTCAATGTCCGGTAATTGAAAACGTAATACGTGATCTGGCCACAGCTTCGTGTACGAAGTTAAGCGGCGAGCGGAATCTGCTTGTGATAAACTGACTTCATGAGTGCTCTCCAATCCGTTCTACCTGTTGCTGGTCTCTAAAAACAACGCGTCTACTTATTGCGATGTATTTAATGCCACGCGAGCTAATTGCATCTGCGAGTTATGATCGATTGGGTCGGATGTGAATGCGGGCCACTTCTGGAATTATTACTGGCAAACCATCCGAATTAATGTAGGATCATCGAGGAGGACGTCGAGAGTGCGGGAGCGAGAAACGCAAACTGCGAATTCGGAAACCACGGTCCGGTGTGCGAGAATGACCACTGCTTCGGACGCATCTGCTCCCTATCAGCTTTCCCAGTTGATGAAGAGCGGCGCAACGGCACGCAGTTCGACGGATGTAATAATAGTGCAGATATGACAAATGGCCGAATAGCGCCACAAACTTGGGATCATTTATAATACACACAGCTGTGGGGTATAGGTCGTGCTCGTGACCGATGGCTTCGGTCCCATACTGAAACAGGCTCGTTTTGTAATTGTAGCGCGTAAAGTTTTCTTTATTACATCATGGAGACGCGCTTCACTAAATTTACATAACGCTAGTGGCAGATGCCTTCTTATACTAACGACTCGTAACACCTACAAATCAACCACTACGTGTTCTTTACTCCTCTTTCTCTGCACACCCCTTTTTTCAATTATTGCTTATATACTTTGTAAACGTAAACTTAGATTAACAGGTAAGATGATTTGGTTCTTTTGTTTTTTAATTAAATGGTTTTCAACTTTTATAATCCGCTTGTATCGATATTTCATTTTCTTTATTTTCTGAACGTTCACGGATGATTTGCGCTTGTCGCAGATGGGCCGTGCGGTCCGTACGGCATAACAAACAGCTCATGTGCCTCTGTCTTAGGTCGGTTGGGTCAAGGCTGACACGAAGGCAATCCAGGCCATTCATGATCATGTCATCACGCACAACCCGAGAGTTTCCGTGTCCCACAATGACCACAGCACTTGGAACCTGCAAATACGCAACATACAGGAAGAAGACCGCGGCCTATACATGTGCCAGATAAACACCGATCCCATGAAAAGTCAGGTGAGAGCTTGCAGGACAACTAGTTCGAAACCAATCAAGCGGTACATCAATTAAGTTGGCCGCGGTCGGTCCGCCTTTACCGCGGTTTCCAGAATTTCGTCGTCGATTTTACTTCGCAGGGTCGTTTTACTCTATCGCTAATCCACCACCTCTCCGATTGCTAATTAAAACCGTAATTACAAACGTTAGTCAAAACTAAACACTTAACCAAATGCAAATTAATTAATCCGCGATCGCTCAGTTCGAAAAAGAAATGTCATCCGCAACCCTCCCTTATCTTCTGCCGTTTGTTCAGACAAACTATATCACAACATAAATTGAAAATGAAAACTTTGTGCGTCTCGCAGGTGCGAATTCTCATCGCGGAATGTAAACCTTACGTCGGCGTCCGTCCGCAGATTTTATTAAAAGAAAATACGACAAGCGGCGCTCGTCTAAACACGTCGTATAAATGATATATGTTACTGTTCTTTATAATTAAATTCGCGGAACGGTGTTGAGGTATTCAGAGGGCGGGGGCGATGTCGGTTCGCCGCCCCGGATCCTATTTTATGTCGATGCGCTTTGTTACAGCTCGGTTTTTTGGACGTGGTTATTCCGCCGGACTTCGTGGCTGAGGAAACATCTGGAGATGTGATGGTGCCCGAGGGTGGAACGGTCAAGTTAACTTGCCGTGCAAAAGGGCGTCCCGAACCATACGTAGTGTGGCGTCGAGAGGATGGAGGCGATATTATCATCCGAGAGCCCTCAGGCCAACGGACGAGAGGTAACTTTTATTATTGCCCAAAGCTACCGCGTTGCCAATACACAAGATCGCTTTTTTAAAAGCCAACAATAGCTATTATTGTGCCGTCTTAAGTATATTGCTTTGGTAAGATCAATGGAGGCGGCGAGTTAGCCCCGAGCGAGACGCGATAGCGAGCGTCGAGGCGAATGCGAAAGACGCGAGCTGCACTGTGGTCATCTAGATGTAACTAGATACTGAAGACCCGCGGGCTCTTTTCCCCAGAATCAAATAAAACGACTTATTTCATACCAAAAAAAAGCAAAAATCACCACCGCGAAAACATCTGATGCAGGTGATACACTTGCATCAACCATTACCGTGCGTTACGGAATTCATTTAAAAAATTAATTAATTATGCAAATCTAATTCTAACGTCCCTTCTATGCAGGTAGGTAAAATTATTGATGCGATCGTCCGTTTGAACACGTTCATTTTAGTTCCCACTTTCGACGGAGAGGTATTACGCCTGGTAAAAATTACGAGATCCGAAATAGGGGCGTACTTGTGCATCGCTGCGAATGGTGTTCCTCCGACGATCAGCAAACGAATCATGGTGAACGTTCATTGTAAGTGTCGTTTGAAATAATTAGAAACCATATCGCAAAAACACCGGTCATTGTTGTCGTCCGGAGAATAGCATCCATTGTGCCAACCGTAACTTCTATTACACGTCTTCTGGGCTCATTAATTTGCCGGAGCATTGTAATGAAGTGGCACATAATTAACAATATTTAATTAAGCGTTCGATCGAGATAAAGTAAGCAATAAGTGTTTTTTTTTTTTTTTCTTTTTGGACGTTACAGTTCATCCGGTTATCCACGTGCCGAACCAGCTAGTGGGAGCACCGCTTGGAACAGACGTGACTTTAGAGTGTTACGTCGAAGCATCGCCCAAATCCATAAACTACTGGCTCAGAGATTCAGGTATTTTTATTTTGCTTTTGTATAGATTCTTTCTTTCGATAGATAATATTGTCACGGAAATAAATATCGTGATATTAAAGAATACGAATCCGAATATAAATCATTTTTTAGTAACTTTTGAAACGAAATGAGTGAAATGACCAATGCTTGTTTTAAGTTAACATGTTTTCTTTTTTGTTGCAGATGGTATGACTTTCGATTATCATTCTGTTCGAACGGGACGATACGGATGGAAATTATTAGATCCTTGGACGTTTTGTTTTAAGAGAGGATCCTTAATGCAATGAGCGAGTTTGGAAAGATGTTTATAAATCACGTCACTGGCATTAAATTGAAAATCGGTTATCTTGCCTGCTGCCGGTGGGGGCCACTACATCCTCTAGTGTATCGCGACGGCTTCGGCCCGGACGTGACGCGTTAAGAATTAGCAGGATAAAATTAAGTAGTGCGTCATTAATCATGTGCAGGGAGCGTGGCAGATCCCGTCCCATTATCAGTGCGATACAGGCCACTCCCGTACACGAGTCGACCGACCGTCTTTATCGTCCCAGTCGATATCCCACTTCAATCCTCACATCGTCACTGACCGCTCCCATCCTCCTGTTACAGGTGAAATGGTAATTTCCAGTATTAAATACGACGTCCAGGTCATTACCAAATCTCTTTTCGAAGCGAAGATGAGCGTCGTCGTCCGGAACTTACAAAGGGAAGACGTGGGTTCTTACAAATGCATCGCGAAGAATTCTCTCGGTGAAGTCGACAGTAACATTCGTCTTTATGGTACGTGCGGTGGTCTTCGGCGTTTTTCCATGCGATGAGTGTCACTTTGCTTTTCAGAAATACCCGGCCCGACTAGGTTTTACACCCCTTTAGACGAGGAGGATTACAACGAACAATTTGGGTCTGCCGAGAGGGATCAAGATGATGAAAAGGGTAACAATATCCTGGACCGCGGTAAGATCGTCATACAGAACACCGGTAGTCCTTCGCGAGGTGATAATCACATACCCGCGGCTCCCTCTACGAGTTCCGACCCGAATTTTTCCGCTTTTCTCCACTCATTGATGGCCACTGCTTTCGTTGTTGTCAGGATATGGTGATGGGACTCACGAATCGGTCCCGCTTGTGTAGTGACAATAATCTCTGCGTTTTCATTTTGTACATAACTTCCCCTTCTGTTTAGGCTATATATGTAGATGTAAATGAGTCTATATGTATGCGAGTTACTAACATTACTGTAAATTTGTAATACGTGTGGCGTTCGGCCAGATAGCTTACCGAATGTATGGTGTTCGAATAGCGCAAAACGAGTCCAGATAAAAGACAGAGACCATACAGTATGTTGCCTTATAATGTATGAAAAAAAATCTTAAACCCGTAAGTTAAACGTTAGAGAATTTAGATGACTTTAAGACAATGTGTTGAAATGTTCGCTGCATTTATTATATGTTATATTTAAAAATAAGTGGAGTAAATAAATGATGTACTACAAACGACAAAATTGGTTTCGTTCTCCTGTTATAACTATATTAAAGTAAGAATGTGTGTGTTCGGCTAAACATACATACGTGTATAACGCGTTTTGACTTTGTATCCTGAGGGAATATGACTTAGACAAAAAAATGTACGCGTTCCTTGTGCCATTCGTCATTGGGGTGAGAAGCGAGAGAATGCAGCGAGTCAAGAGACGAGACAACCTGAAGAGTTGAAGCAACCAAGAATCTATAATTGCCCGGGTGTCGGCCGGAAAATGTGCGCAGCCGGGCCCCGGGGCGTGCATAATGCGGCGTATATCAAATGACAATTCCCGCCTTTCAACTCGCCATATTTAATAGCGACTCATTCATTGATGGAGAAAGGCTGTGACAATGCCTCATGCCTCTCAATACATTAATCGTTAATCGACAAACCTCGCGTCGCCGGCTGCAGCACCTCCGAACAATAGGTTCGTGATCTATAAAGATGGGTCGTTTTTTACCAATTTCTCAGCTACATTTACTCCGAAATGTGTGCTGAATAGGACGTGTGGTTACGGCCAACGAAAGTCCTGGCCGCTCTCCAGTTGCACGATAACACCTGTCACTGCCAAAATGATCAGGTGGCATGGACCGAACTTCCGACATCGAATCACTCACACGTCAAACAGTCAACAAAAAAAAAACACGCCAAACTCAACACACAACAAATAAAATTAATATTTATATTTCGGGGGCGGCTATTTCAATTAAACTGAAATCTTCCGTCTCTAACACACAACTTACTTTCAACAACTCGAATGCTTTTAGAATCAGACGAGTTCGAGATTTTTTTTTAACTTTCACTTTTGACAACGCAAATAATCGAGGGGGTTTGAGAAATAAGAAAATAAAATTAAAAATTATTAATATAAGAGACGTCTTTGTGAATTTTTATAGATTTAATCTCTAGGAAATGTGTTCGCCGAAATTAAAAAAAAAAAGAAAAAGAAAGTCCTTTATATATCATAATTCCGAATGCAAGAGAAATAATCGCGCGATACAGTCTCACAATATGCAGTTAAACCGCCGTAAATTTTATTGATCTTTTTCGGGTCTTCCGTCTGCGACACTGGCTCTAATTTAAATATGGAGTTTAATGAAATGCAAATTAGATAATTCCCTTTATCTACAGATGATTAGATACTGCAACAATTGCAATTTCGCCTTAATAGAACGAATACGAATGGGGCGATATATTATCGAAAGTCGGGAACACATGTGCCAAGATGGACGGATGACCTTTAAGGAACTGGACTTGTTGCGACGTGCTTCCTCTAATCCGTCATTGCATAAGCAATTTTCACGTCCCATTAAAAAACAGAAACCCCCGAAAGAAATGATTATAATACAACCGAACTGTATATATTACGTAATAATTTCCACGCCACCTTTTTATTGTTACATCCCCTTCGCTTTAACGCGGCGATGAAGCTTTTTACAAAAGCGCTCGACGATTATTAGGCAAGTGTTCGTCTCGTGTTCAAAAAAGTAAGATAAATGTTTTGTATTGTACGCCGTTTGTTTTGGTCTTTACGCCGGTATACAACAAACAACCGACAAACAAAAAAAAATAAACAACTTATAATCGTACAGGTAAGTAATAAAAATTGACTTCAATGATTAAGAACGAGTTATTTGGCCGGCTTTAAAATAAATCCATTTTCACGTCAGTGTCGCCGAAGTTATTAAACGATTTGGCTTTAATTATGAGTTTATTAAAAAAAAAACTTTTTTGATGATTTACGTCAATCAAATATTTTACTGTTTTTGACCATCAAAAAGAAGTCATCAAATCAAAAAGGAGGAAAAAGAAAGCTGAATTGGGAATTCGAGCAAACTTTCTCTTGCAAGTGCCACTAATATTTAACCATTAATTATTGATGTAATTAAAGTTTCGTTTATAAAAGTAGCGAAAGCAATTTAAAATAATTAAATTTAAAACAAAATGATTTCACATGGTATCAATTATTAATGTAATTAAGGTTTCCATCAGGGAACTTGAAGAGGCAAAAAAATATTAATCGCGAAGATATTTTTAATTTACGAGTGCCAAGGGTATTTCTAGGTCCTGAGCTTTCACGTATTCGGGGAAAGCTCTAAATCGTCGCGATTAATAAAAATTTAGCCGAGTTCTTAATCAATGTGAGAAAAGTGTTTACTCGGTACACAACGGCGAACCGCTTGGGCTGGCGGCGAAAATCATGAGATAAAATTATACTTGCCTGTCAGTTCAAATTTAATTGTTCTTTATCACTTTGCCTTCCATCAAAATAAATCGGGGTTACGTTTATATCACCCGCGACGTTGATGTTGAGGCTCTAATAAATTACTTTCTTTGTTGACTTATTAAAAGTTTGATTTCATTCACATTTGTAATATTCCGCGATGTTCGTTTGCAGCTTTTGTTTAAACTTTAAGAGACGGAAATAAATAGCTTCGGGGCGGTTTAACAAAAAGCCACCTGCGACGAGGGCTCGAATCTAGGATTTTTCATTTACTATAAAATAGTTGAAATACTATCGATTATTTTGGCGTGGAAAAGAAACGAGCGCGCATTTTTTTTTCTCTTATCGAATCAAGTTTCCACCTTACGTATTTCATAAACTCCCTCAAACTTAAACACGTAATTTTCCCAACGAATTCATAACAAATGATACACAACGCTAGATACGAAAAGAATTTAAATGAGGATAAAGCGCACTACATTTTCTTTCGGATACCATTTGAATAAACACTTTCGTCCGGCCTTTACGCAGAGAAAAAAAATCGGGAAAACCAACCCACACGTTTGCGATAAGTTAAGTTACGTTAGCAACGCGCAAAGAACTGCATGACTACGCATCTGACGTACCACATGCGACACATCGTTTAAAAGCTCTTTCAATAAAAGGAACTTCGGAATAAATAGGAAACGTGTTCCAAGGTCTACAACGTCCAGATAAGTTCTTGAGGGGCAACGGAATTTTTATTTAACTCAAATATTTCAAACAACAGTCAATGGTTCTACCTTGAAACTCACACTACACAATTTACATGTCTTCCAGATATATAAAGAAAAATGCAATTCATTTTTAAACTGCTGATTTCATATAACTTAACATAATTGGTGGATGCCCTTAGTTATGGATGCGTGAAACTTTGTAATCCAAAAAAACGAATTAATGTTTTATGAAACAAGTAAGGCAGATTTTTCTTTTTTTAAATAAATTTGTAAGTTCTATTGTGTTATTATAAGACAAAGTTTGTTTCTTGTATGCGTAAAATGACAATGAAAACGTAGTAGTAAGAAAGCCCGACGTTTGCGTAAATATTCCAGATTTGTATCCTTTTCATTCATTCTTATTTCATAACACAATTACCCGCCGTATTTGACATTTGCATTGTAAACTCCTAAACGCCGGATTATTACAAACGTCACATCTACATTTGAAAGGACGAGCTTTAATACCTGCGGGTTTTCCGGCGCGAAAGCAAAAGGAAAGGAAAAAATCAATAGAATCGAAACGGACGTAAAAAAAAATCGATTGATCCCGGCGAGCTCGCGCTAATTCGTTATTCAATTATGCAAATTCGTTATTTGGTTTCTAATTCGAAGCTCTCCTTACCTAAATTCCTATCAATAACCCTTGTACTAATTTAATTTCCTCCATTATGTTTAACTTCAATTGTATTCGAAAGTTTCGCGGACTGCGGTAATGCGCGTTTATTAATTTCCGCTCCCCCCCCCTCGGATGGGGGAGTTTCTTTTTTAAAAAAACAGAGGCCGAAATCATTTCGGCATTAATTCGGTAAATAATAATAATAAGAAGTAGCACTCGGAATGGAACGGAGAGCTTTCGTGTTTTCGAAGTAGAAAAAGAACCAAAGATGAACGAACGTCTTTTGGGACTAACGCAGAAAGGTCTCGTAATAAACAAGGGGAGATTTAAACGGAAAGAAGGTGCGAAAAGTTTAATAAAATTCGTCTTTTATAAAAAGAAAGCTTAATAATAAATAGATACACAATTTTCTATCGATTTCATTAAAACATATAATAATTATTTGACTTCAAAGAAGCTTCATTCTTGTGGCACAAAAGAGTCTTTTCTACTTTTTAAGAAATTACATCGTTTCGCCTAGGTGACCGCTAATAACTAGAAACTTGGAAGTATCTAGAGCGAAAGCAGAGGCGGCTCATATTTGAAGTTAAGAGCTTAGAAAATAAATTTCTTATTAATTATAGTTGCCTCTAATCCGTCTGGCAGGCAATACTTCCCTGCAAATTCCATTTTAACGACTTGTTTGATGTTATAGAAAATAAATGTGACGGTGCACGTCATTAAAGAATAAAAAAAGTGTCACACGTAGGGATTTAATTTAAATGAATTGTAATGAAGAAAACACGAGTTAAGAAATAAAACCTGAAAAACCTTAAGAGACTAATTGGCGGGGTAATTCTGGATAGCATTCGCAAGCCCCTAGAGAGTTGTAGTCCTATATTTCTTCCATAATGTATATATAGTGTAGTGTAGTAGCCGATAATTTAACAAGTGTCTCCCTAATTGTTTACCTGACTGAAATAATTAAGTGTGAAGTTTTTCTTTCTTTCAGAACTCAAATCGAAAAGCACATACTAATTATAATTACGTACGTTACATTTTTCATAAATAATAATCGAAGGAAATTGCGATCGCTCTCTGCATAATCGCCACTTCGTTTTCAGAAAGTAATAAACGGTAACCACTTGTGGGCCAATGCACATCCAACGCTTAAGAATAAGTTATGCCTTAATTTAAATTTTTTCTGCAATTTACGCGATTTTTCTTATTGTAGATAAATTTCGATTTAATTAAAATTTTCAGCTGAGAGACAAACTGCGGCGCGAATATAAGAATTGTAAAATTTTTACTCGTTCCGTTTCAAATTACAATTTACTCCTCGATTGCTCGACATGAAATCCGATAATGACGTTAACTTTAATGGAAAGAATTTCTATGATATTGCCCTGTGATCGACCGAATCAGTATTTGAGACTGTCAACGACCGACACGGATTAAAATACGTCAACATTAACACCACTGAATATTCATTCATTCATTCACAAACTTGTTCGTTCTTTTTTACAAATTGTTTCGCTTTTTCCTGCCAACTAACTGTCTTGTTTATATAAAACCAATCAGTAAATACAAAAAAACTCCAAGTTCCCATAATTTCAATCGAGTTAACCCTGCGCCTCCACCAAAATTAATTTATTAAATGATTCTTTCACTTCAGAAAAGTTTCGAATTTTCTTAGAAGCCTGCAACTTGAAACGCTGAAGTAAATTAAATGAATCACTTAAATTACGTAAATAGCTACTATTGCTTCTTGTGTGTCCCCAATTTTTAATTTAGTGGCATCAAAGGAACAATTTTTAATAAAATCGAGTACGAGTAAAAAGTTTCCACTTCGAAACATACGAAAACATACACACAGACACACGTGATGATACAACGAAACTAGTATTTTACTGAAAGAAAAAAAAATATTTTGCATGCATATCGTAATTTTATCGGTTCGAACGTATGTAAATATGCGAGAGCCAGGAAAAACTTTTAATGGAACGTAAAAATTGCAGAAAATTTCGTTATGTCGAGTTAAATGCGGATGGCCGCTTGCTTGTAAATATGCCACAACGATCGGTCAAAGCAATTTCAGTTTAGAAGATGAAACAGATTGATAACCCTTTATAAGATGAAAACGCCGTTGACGTACAACAGCTTTAGTTGATCTGTTCATAAATTTCAATATTTTATACTTATACAAAGGGCAACCACGATTTTAAAATAGTTGGTGGCGGAGCCGGTTAACAAAAAAAAAGAAACTTTTAAAGGAAATTTTTAAGTAAATCTAAGATATGTTAAAGTACAACTGTAAAACGCAAGTGAATCAAATGTTTCCCTTCGTAGAACACATGAAGACGGGGAAAATAGGTTTTTTTATTTCACTTGGAAGTCGTCAGCTTGGTGTAACATATTCCTAGCGAACGTCGATGGTCGTTTATTAACACCAATAAAATCGCATTATGTCACCTTTCCTAATACATCTTGTACTCCTAATTTTCCAGTAAATTACGAAATTTAAGAAAGAAAAACACGCGGTGTTTTCCTTGCGATTAAAATAACACGCGGGAAATGAGTAAATAATTTTTTGCGCAATCTTAAACCAGTCGTGCGTTAAATTCATTAGCCTTTTCCACGTTCCCAGCGTTATTTGGTCGGCGCAAGTGAAAACCCTACTTTATTGACAATGTAATAACATGTGCGCGCGTCTACCAACTTGTTCTGAAGATAAAACAATGACTTGCGATAGTTATTCATCAATAAAACCTAAGCAGATTAAATATTCTCGTTCTTACATCTCGTGTGTCTTCCCATTGTGTCGAAGTTCTAATCTTACCTGTTCTTTTGTCGCAAATACTTCGCATTGTTATCTGCTACAGTACTACATTAGTACTACAGTACTCGAGCTTCTTAACTATTTTAACGTCGAATTCTATCGCAATTGTTCCTTAAAATATGCTCTCGATAATTCAAGACGAATAATAATGGCTTAATTATTTAATTTCTCTCTTTTATCACCGCTATACAACAACGAGCACTTGCGAGGTAATAAACAGAGCGAAATGTAATTAGCCATTGCAAGTTACTTTGCTCTTATTTTCATAACAAAACACAAACAGGTGTTCTAAAAGAATTCATTCTCCTGGCTTTAAATGTTTACAAGGATAAAATCAAAATATTTCTGGGTAATTCTCTTAAAAAATTAAAACTTTAAATTCATTCACGCACAGAACATTTTGTAACTACATAACAATTAAGTGCATGTATTCGCGAGGTAATAACCAGAATGAAATGCGATTAACCCTTAAAACACTTACACAAACATTTTCATGAACTCGTTTTCGTGTTTCAAATATACAAACAGGTGTTCTAAAAGAATTCGTTTTAGTTTTGTTGCTATTGGGTTAATAACAAGAATGAAAAGTAATTGATCCTTAAAATAGTTGTACGTACAAACATTTTGATGTTTTTAAATACACAAATGCATAAACAGGATGTTCTGAAAGAATTCGTTTTAGTTTAGTTAGTACTTAATGGTTTGTGTTAATAATCAGAATGAAATGTAAACCACCCTTAAAATACTTGTACAAACATTTCGATGGTCTTCTTTTCGTGTTTTCAAATACGCAGATATACAAACAGGGGTATTTTGAAAGAATTCGTGTTAATTTTGCTAGTAATGGGGTAATAACCAAAATGAAAAGTAATCCACCCTGTACAAACATTTTGATGGTCTTATTTTCATGTATTTAAATACGCAGATGTTCTGAAAGAATTCGTTTCAGTTTTATTAATATTGGTAAATCACTTGGGGAATATTTATTTATGTAATTTCTGGAATGAAATGATGTAAACATAAACAGTTCCTCCCCCCAAAAAAAATCACACATCAAATATTAAATGAATTCAAGCGCTGGAGAGAAAAAAAAATTCGTAGCAAGTGTGGGGCAGGTGGCGTTGCAGCTGCGGGCGTCGGAACGCATTTACGTATCAAAGCGGAGCTTACGTGAAACAAGTCGCACTCGCGAATTTTAAAATTATGAGACGAAGGCTATTAGGGAATGCCTTTTGCATAACTTCCGCGTACTTGACATATTAATCATAAATCTGATTCCAGGCAAACGACACCCGAACTCGAAATTATTTCCTTGTGAAGTTTCCATTGCGAAACAAAATTTTAATTTGGATAATCCGATTTTGACGCGTGAACTTTTACAATACCTGCTCGTGTTGGTAAATCATATTTAACGGTGAATATTTTTGTGACAGTCCTGTGAAGCCCCGTGTTCATCCGTCTTGATGATTAACGTTGATAGACGTTCACGTTATTGCGCGCAACGTAACATAGTTGTGTGAATTGTGTGTTCGTCTTAATGCTCTCGGTAGTAAAACATTTTTGTTACCGCGTAATTACTTTCGCTGACATTTATCAAACAATTATTAAAACAAGGTGCACGAAAAACTCCGATTTAATTAACACCGTAAACGGCGGCATAGTCGACGATTAAGGTACGAAACGGAGCAGCCCTGCTCGAATTTATCGATTTCGAAAGGGTCGGGGGGACCTTAGTTTCCGACTTAAATAATAATATTTGACGCGAGGCGAGACTATAAAAGATACGTCATATTTACTTTCCATTAACTTCAGAAGAAAAAAAGAACGGGGGCTGAAATTCTTAGAAGATGCGAAATAGTGGGAAATATTTCGTGGTTTTCATTAGAGGAGCGAGGCGAACAAGGAAATAACGTCGAGCTGCTCGGAATTAGCAAATGAAGCACGGAAACGAAACTATGGAAATCAAAAACGTAATAGCATAATAACTGATACGAGAAAAAGTTGGCTGACGCAGAGAAATAATCCAGGATAATAAATGGCTACGGTACTCGTAGGATATGAAATGATTTTCTTTGTTGGTCAAAAAATAAACAACAAAATTAAACGCCCCGCTAGTTTTTAATAAAAAATAATAACTCACCGACAACACAGATACCGCACAAAAAAATAAAGAAATTGTATTATTTACTAATATTACCAGTAAAGAGAAGCAAAGGATATAGGGCAAGGAACGCCGGCGAAATTAAATTACAGCGTTGCATAAAAACCTACAGACTTGCACACGTACTTCTTAATTTAATTAAAAACACATTTTTAAATCTAATTAACTTTGTCCTTTATATTCATTCGCTCTGCCATCAAAACTATCGCAAATATGTTGAACGCAACAACACGGATAAACAAGAACTCCTATCATCCACAGTCTAAATTAATTTAGATTAAACTTTTTAATAAATTACCAAGCAAATATTAAAGCAACACGGGATTTTTATCACAAACAAAGCGTGAAGCTTATTACTTATTTATATTTAAAAAAACTGATAATATTAAACTGTTAAATAAAAATCAACACGAAATTTATGATCCTTTAAAGTGTCTGCATTGTGTTCGACGTTTCACTGTACAAATTACCATTTCATTCAGGAACTGATTTATACAGTCATCATGTTCGATGATGCGTTGCGTTTCGCCTTGGTCTCAATGTCACCGAAGCAATAGTTTTATTTAGGTGTCTATTACAAAAAATAGAAATTTCGTTTAGAAAAAAAAAGACATGTCTTGCTACATTATGTTTTTAATAAATAAACTTAATTTGTTTCGTTTATTTTTTGTTTACGTGTACACTTTTTTGTGCAAAAATTTTACCGCATACATTACGAACTTTATGAAAGGCACAGTATATAATTCGATTATTTATTAAATTATTCGATTATTGGAAAGGCAAAACATATGCATTTGAGTGACTTAAAAATAACTGACCTGATAAAAAATTTGCTGAAAACAAAGAGGATGCCCTAAGTTGTTTTGTAAAAAAAAAGAAAATTCAATTATTGTAATAAATTGGTTTACAAAAAAAAATACTGCAATCATTCCGGCGTTTAATTAAATAAAAAAGAAATTATCAAACGAATAAACAATAAGCTACTGCCTGTTTCGCTTAATAAACCTTGATCGTCTGCGTTAGGTGTTTTTTTTTTTTTTGATGTGGAAGAAATTAAACGGGCGTTTGCCTTATCGAGTTGCGTTCGGTTCATGTGTAATTTATCGTCGATGAAAAATTAAAATCCAATTGCCGCGTGAGATAATTAAAAAAAGCGCCTTTTTATTTTTACATTGATGAAAAATTAAGGGCGCGACGCAACAACGCTTTCCGGTCAAACCGAATTTTTATGTATCCGGAGAACGCATTAAAAATCAACAAGTCGTAATCATCCCTCATCTAATTTCAGCGAACCTGAACGAGTTAATAATTCAGGGCATTAATTTCGGCTAGAAATTATAAAGAGAGACCTACGCAGCAACTTGGAAGGAAACACAAAAATGTTTAGCGCACAAAATGAGGAGGGGGGAAGAGAAAACCTAGAGATATGCGGAATTTAAATAACAAATCCGCATCAGAGAGTATTTTAACACGGGTGCTCCTCATAATTAACACCTTAAGAGCTAATAATGAAAACCAAAATTTACATTAGGTAATTGAGGCAGCTGTACGGGATGAGCTTTCGCGTACAAGAAATCTTTTAAATCAAGTTTCAGCAACTACAAATTAAATGTAAATTTAAAGAAAGTGGCAATCGATAACGCACCTCCGCCCATTCACTCTTTCCAACTCTCACTAACGTTGAAGAAAATTTAAGGACGTCTGTCATCGTATAAAGAAAGAATCCCTTGCATAAATCAAGAATACAGTTTTCTAAATCTTTACTGCTTTAACGACCTAAACTCGGCTTGTGAAAGCAAAAAATTTTTGAATCAAATCGAAAATTTCGTTTGGGAAACTACATAACACAAATTGGTACATCTCATTGATATGCATTATATTTATCGACTTGTTAATTTGCATGCTGAGTTATCACTAAAGGCACATCTGAACAGTATAAAGCGTGACAAAGCTTTCCAACGCGGAGGCTTATGGGACTCAGTATTACAAGCGTCATGGACCGCACTATGCCTAAATGGGTACTCCCTCTAATAGTCCCAAAAGCTATTATCTGAAACGAGACTGTCCACACTGCTCCCCAGGCAATAGCGAGATCAGAGATGAACTAATACACGCACAGGACACCTGTAATTGCCATTTCTACGCAATGATAAACAAACACGAGTTTTGGCGACAGCGCGCTAAACTACACAAAAAATAGTTGCAAATGTGGTGAAAATTGAAAAAATAAATTACAGGACTCACCATCACAAATAATTTAAGGGAACATTGACCTGTTGCATATATGATTGTTCCTCGGCAGTGCAACTTTAAAATGCTTTTGAATATTTCGTTTTGAAACCAACCAGCATTGCGCAGCAACGAACGCTAGTGTGCAATCTGCATTATTTTAATATGTATTTTGAAATTTCCGATCTTGGTTTTATTTCATTGGTCGCCGCGCTGCAACTGCAATGGGAACGTAGGAACGTAAGACGTAATAATAACTTCGCGTATTCCACGTTTACTCGCGTTCAATTTCGCGACAGTAACAGTAAACATCTTGCATATTTTTCTTTACCTCGCAGCTTCGAAATTACTCGATTTAATTAAACCCACGCAAACAAAACGAACCTGTTAACATACATTAGCACATTTTAGGAATCAATTAAAACACGACGCGCCGAGCTGATTGAATCTAAGGCAGAGAAACTTTCCGACGTTGATATTTGGTAAAATAGTTTAAGGAATATGTTATCGAACGTACAATGCGACCTGCTCTTAATCAGGCGAATCTGAATTAAACGAGGAGTCGAATTAACTGAAACTACTTAGTTTTCGATCACCCCAAAAATTAAGAACGACGCCGTTAATTAACACCAAAACTCTCCAGACTGAATCGCACAAACAAAACGCACCTATCAAAAGACCGGCAATCAAATTAAGGCGACCCTTTGAAATTAAATTACTTCCCTAAATGCACCGCTTGATTGAAATAACTTTCAACTTAATTGAAGACCCAAAAAATACCGGACGCTTTAAGTCCAACTATAATTATTATTTTATTTAAAAAAAAGTTATTTTCACTCAGCTTTTTTTTATTTTCTATGACACTTACACTTTATTCATATATAAATAGAATGAAATTAGAATCAATTCTGTTGGAGTTGCACGTTGTTAATATAGAAATAGAATGAAATTAGAATCCATTCTGTTGGAGTGGACCGAACGCTTTAAACCCAACTAAATTATTATTTTATTTTAAAAAAAGTTATTACCTATTGGAAACAAAATAATTTTCACTCTGCTTTTTTTATTTTCTATGGCACTTGCACGTAATTCATGTACAAATAGAATGAAATTAGAAACAATTCTGTTGGAGTTACACGTTGTTAATACAGAAATAGAATGAAATTAGAATCCATTCTGTTGGAGTTGACCAGACACTTCAAGCCCAACTATTATTTAAAAAAATTATTATTGGAAAGAAGATAATTTTCACTCTTTTTTTATTTTCTATGACACTTGTACGTTATTCATATATAAACAGAGTAAAATTAGAATCACTTCTGTTTCTCAACAGAAACAGAAGTGACTCCAACTCCAACGAGTTCCACGTTATTAATATAGGAATCGAATAAAATTAGAATCCGTTCTGTTGGAGTGGTTTGTATTTTGTAGAAATGATTTTGGTCGAATTTATAATTTGAAAAAAAAATTTGCAGGGCGTAAAATCTCAAAAATTGGCCCAATTAGCGCGTGATCGTCGGCAAGTTCGCAGAGAGACGGCGGCGTCGAGATAATCGCAAAGAAGGTAATTTCATTCTGGAGGCATTAGTGTTGTTTGCGCTAATTACTCTTTCCGGCAAATCGCGATTAGCTAAGCGTTATTTTTTGCGGCGTTTCAGGTGCGGGCTCACTCGGAAGAACGCACCACCCCCCCGGCCCCACGGTATGTAAATTTGATTTACGTCCGCAGAATATTACACGTTTGCTCTTGCTTCCCTTACTCGACTTGACGAGTCCTTTTCTTTATATACGGATCTCTATTGAAACCACGACTTAATTTCGTTACTCTCCCCGTCGAGTGTCGGCTGTTCCATCAAGAATTCATCTCTCCTATCACATTACAACATATATTAATACCCACATAAAAAAGATCTAAAATAACGAGTGCCCAAAAAGAGTCTATCAATCCTGGAGACGTAATTTAAACTTAAAAAAATTAATAAAATATTTGTTTCTTACTTTTTAAGGTGCTTCACTTTGTAAGGACCTTCCCAAGAAGTTTGCAATTTTGGGGACAGACCTCGACGTCTTTGAGGATTATAAAGCCAGACCAGCGCTCCAGGTTGGTATCCCCCATTCTGAGAACGTTGTTTTTCAAAGTAGTAAAGAAGTGCGAATTTGAATACTTAATGTGTGGGAGCTAAACGAATTTTTATGCGACTGATAACGACGACATTTGACATGCATATACAAACAAATATAAAATACGCCATATTATTTTATTTCTTGCGCTCCATTACAGAGCATAAAACACATTTCACAAAAATGTATGCAGGTTTTTATCTCGTGTCTAAAACAAAAGCTTAACTGACACGCGCAAAAAAAAAATAATAATCTGATCATCGAACGATATTAAATAAATGAATAAATTCCCGACATTTGTATTAATTAAAAAAGAAAAGAAAAATTTTAAACTAGAGTTGCGAACTCAAATAGAATGGAAGTTATGAAGTAAAATTAACTAAAAAATTGGATATTATTTAATGAAGTGCTGGCGCATCCACCATTTTTGTGTTTTCGGAGAAATAAAATATTAGTATAAAATTAATGGATTTCTTACAGCGTGGAAGAGAGAAAAAAATATTTTTATTACATTTTTGTGAACATTAAGAGAAAAATGTTAAACATGGCCGTCGTATTGTGCGACACGGCGTTATCTAATTTTAGTTGTTGCGACAGGAAATTAAGGCGATCTTTCCTCAGGTTTGCTAGATTGTTAGTCAATCTTCATAACGCGTGATGTATCGCGAGGGAGGCGGCATCCTTAAACGGTTTGCAGCCCTTCTTAACGTTCTGAATAGGTGATAGGCTGGAAATCATTCGGGCTTATGTATTATAGAGATTTGCCATTAGAATCCGATAAGTATGTCGACGTGTTCGGCAAGAAAATTTCGTGTTTTAAAATATCTCGCGTATACAAAGGAGGTTAAAATTAAAAATCCACATTTAACATTAACAACTCTCATTTAAGACCGGCTTTGAAAATCCAACGTTAACATACTTTCAGACCTCAAATTAAATTTAAATGAAAATTTATTGAGAAATTGATTCCCGGTCAGAATGAATCTCATTAAATATTTCACAGACGTTAACACTCTGCTCGAAAGTTAAAATAATTTGAGCTTTATCCTCGCGAGAATTGTAAGTTTTCCGTCTGCGTTTCGACTTAATTACATCATCCTCAGAAGAAAGACGTAATAACGCGAGAATAGAAAAAGCAAATAATTCTATTGATGAATGAAAAGTGTTTCGCGGAATTTATGTATTATGGAGAGGGGCCGAAGGAAATTCTGAGAATTTAATTTAATATTTGCTAGAATTTTGGTTTTTTTATTGACAAAAAATGTACATATGGCGGGCGTAAAGATGAGAAAGCGAAGTATGTGCAGGTGAACGCGAGAGAGGAGCTTTTGGCGAGGAGAATTCAGCTCACGTCCATACCACATGATACGAACAATGGCGTCATTGCGTAAATTCTTTCGCCCCGGATTGGTCGAACACTAATATCGGCTAATTATAACTTTCCTAAATGAATAATTCTCCGGGACGGCGTTAACTCTTCGAAGTCGGGGTGCAATCAGAGAAGCAAATGAAGACGAAGAAGGCGATCGGATCAGGGAGACGCCGCAGTGTCCACGAACCTTCTAATCTCGCAAAAGAAGTCGTCGTTTGAGAATACAAACTCGTGAATTAGCAAGAGAAAAATACGGAGTTGTATTTGTAAATGAAACAGGCTTGTTTGCTGCTTAAAGATGCATCTCGCGTATTGAGCTCTCCCCCAATCTCGAAAATATACATACAAGCCCTCTGTGCAGTAAACACAGTTAGGGTTTGTTTTCAAAATTCTAATAAATCAGATTTGCACTCTTGCTCCGGGGATAAATAACGTACACTTACGCTCCGTTCGGCCGGCCATCGTCTAATATTAAATTTTCTTTTTCTCACAATTCTTCAGTCCAACGAAACCACCGAGCAGTAAGACTACAATAACTGTGAAATTAACAACGAATTCTCCTGCTTCGAATTTATCGTCCTTCTTTTTGCCACGTAAGAATGTTATATTTATTATCTAACGTTCACAATACGCCGACGACCAAGAACAAATAAAGCACAGGACGCCCGCGTCTTTTATTTTTACGTCATCGGGTTAAGGAACTTTTCTGTTAGCGAATTAGTCCGCTGACGCAATGAGAACAACGCGAATATTCAAAAATAAAACATCTCCTCTCCTCTAAAACACACACTCACACACAAACACTGCACTCCACAAAACTTTCAACAAAACACGACAGAATCCTTTCGGAACTCATTTTTAATTCTCTTGGTTTTCTCAAAATTTAAACGAAACGAAAATCAAAGTGCTACCAAAAAAATAAAAATAAATGTGCTAAAAGTAAGAACAACGAATATAAATTAATTAAAAAAAGTTCTGTGTTTTTTTATTTAAAAAGAGAAAAAAAATTAAGGAAACATTGTTTTCCCATTTCCTTTGACAGCGCGTTAGCCTCGATATAAAGCAAAAACGGAAATGGAATTTGTAGACGGTTGTGAACAACACGGGCGCGAAGATTACCTGATAGAGGATTTGATTTATTATTTATAAGAAACAATGACTTTGAACCGAAATCAATAAAAGGAATAAAAGTGACACTTGTTGAGCGTGTTCTTTTTTGATTCGGAGATTTAAGATGCACGGATTGGAACGCGTTTATGAATTTGCGGCGATAAAACGGAATGGCGTCGTTAAAATAATAAAATTCGCAAAAACGCGCTATCAGGAAATATAATACGCGCGGGCAAATATGCAAATAGAAATAAGAAGAGAGCAGTGAATGTAATACACCTAGAATACAACGTCCCTTTTTCTCGATTTATGTGACAGAAGACTCGAGCACGCCGGCAATTCGTCCACATTTACTTTTCGGCCGGTTTATAGCTACAAAGATGTATCGACTCTTTCCAGAACCGATTCTTTTGTTCGCGCGTCCCCCCAAAACGACTGAAAGATATTATTTATATCAGACTTTTACACCTACATGTACGTACGTGTGTGTGAGCAAAACGAAAGTGAAACCGGCCCTTTAAAACAACAAAAAGACATACGCAAAATAAGACCAGCAAGACGACGTTATTCGAGGGAACTCTTAAGACGATAAGGCCCTGTTCCGCGATATCCACACTCGTTTAAGAGAAAGCTGACAACGTGTGGCATCAACATTTGTCCAATGCTTGTTCCGGCCATAGATAAGCCGAACGCTTACTGTCTCCTTGTGTAAAAGTAAGAATTCCCAACCATAAAAGTCACTGGCATCATCATACCTAATCCGAAACATGAAACATTCGCAATCCGTGGAAATAAAGTGCGCCCCATAACGATCTCGTAAGGAATAAATAAAACAAAAAAAAAACAAATTGGATTCGAAAACCCGATTTAACAAGCGCATCTAACAATTAAGAACAAAATAAAATCAGATGCCAGGAACAAAAGTAATCGTTGCTTGGCAACGTCTTACAAACAGATATCTTACTCCATCATTAATACAAATCACTTGTATTGAATTGGTCAGGAGCTTTCTTAAATGTAAAACAAGATAATAATCAAAAATGAAGAAAAAATCTCCCTTCTTTTATTAGTCGATTGATTATTCACACAAAACAATTTTCAATAAAACGCGGCGATGAATCTAAATGAGGGCTCATGTCCAAATACAAACAATCTCGTTCTTATTTATCTTTCAACATTAGATGCAATTCTGAAACTTCGACCGATCCGTTGGTCAACTGGAACCTAATTTCTTTATAAAACTAAACATAGAGGCCGCAAGTCTTTTGTTTGTGTGTCAAATTTAAGATCTTCTCTTTCTTTCTTTTATTTAAGTAAGTAGGTATACACACTCGATAAGATGAGTGTATAAAAAACCTATGCAAGCAAACAGATAACTACGTAAGAGTAAGAAAGGAGACATCGAGTATTTTCACCAGCAAAATAGGCCTCAGGCAGGGATGTATATTAAATCCTTTGCTATTTAACCTAGTGTTGGATGAGGTAGTCAAGTCATGTAAAGAAAAATTAAAAAAGTACAGAATAGGATTCCGGAAAATGAAAATAGTAACTATAACCGAACTATGCTACGCAGACGACATGATAATTATGGAAGATTCAGAACAACAATTGCAAAATAATTTAAACGTACTGAAAGAAGAACTCAAAAAGATTAGCATAGAGAAGACTAAAACCATGGTAATCGGAAGAAAAGAGGAGAAACACAACATAGAATTGGATGGAAAACGCGTAGAACAAGTAAAAAGCTATAAGTATTTGGGAGTAATGATCAACAGTAAAGGGAATTTAGAGGACGAAATAAATGACAGAATAGCGAAAACAGGTAGACTATTCAATAGTATCAAGACAGTATCAACTTTTCTGGGTAAGAAAGAAATTCCAACCAATATACAATCTGAAATAATAAGAAAAATCATGAAACCAGTTCTAATTTATGGGAGTAAGACATGGACAACAAATAAGAAACAAATAAGTAAGCTAGCGGGTACGGAAATGAGATTTCTTCGAAAAATAGAAGGGAAGACTAAAATAGATAAAATACGAAACGAAACGAAACATTTAGGAAAAATTTGGACATTGTATCGGTAGAAACCTCAATAGAAGAAGCACAACTTAAATCGTTAGAGCGGACATATAATGAGAATGGGGGAAGACAGATTAGTGAAGGAAGTGTCTGAAGCTAAAAAAACAGGAAAAAGACAAAGAGGCCGGCCTAGAATACTCTGGAAGGAAGAAGTACGCTTAGCTGCAGAAAAAAGAGGAGTAAAATAGGAGAGAATAAAGGAGCTAGCAATAGACAGGAAGGGGTGGAGGAAGATATGGAAGAGAGCAGCCCCCGAATACTCAACTCCAACATTTCTTTACACCGAAAGGTTTGTTTTAGATTTCCAAACATATTCACTTCAGCCTCCGTACTGATTTATGCCTTGTTCTGTTCACTATCAAATGAAAACTAAAAACACCAACTGCCCAGATACCACCAATTAGAACGGAAGAAGGAGGATGGGCGAGAAATAATCAACAAAAGGCAGTGAAGAACACCTTGCAAGAATCTTTCAGCCTAATGAACCAACTACAGACAACCATCTCATAAGACAATAAATATAAGAAGAAAATGAAATTAGACTAGTTACTCCTAAAGAAGTAGCCCAGGAAAAAGCACCTGGATATGATCTTATCACAGGAGCAGTTTTAAAGCAGTTACCAAGAAAAGGTATTACTAAACTTGCAAACTTAATCAATGCAGCCTTTAGACTGAAGCATGTTTCCAGTGTTTGGAAAACTGCCGAAGTGATAATGATCCCAAAACCAAGAAAAACGATAACCGAAGCTAAATCATACGGGCCAATTTCTTTGCTGCCAACTCTCGAGAAACTTTTTCTGAAGAGGCTTAAGCTAATCATAGAAAGAAAAAACCTCATAAAAGACCATCACTTCCCATTCAGAGAAAAACATTCTACAATAGACCAAGTCCACAGGATAACAGACTTTATAGAAAAGGCTTATGAAGAGAAAAATATTTCTTTCTCAGCATATTTCCTCTGCACTGTTTCTGGATGTTGCGCAGGTCTTTGACAAGGTATGAGGGGCTTATAAACAAAGTAGAACAAATACTTCCAAAGCATGTTTTTTGAATGAGCTTGATTGTCATTTATCTTCGACTTTCGTTATAACTTATAACGTTCATACCGATTGCGTTTTGTTCTGTTTATTCTATTGTTTAAAACTCTCAATTTTAACCCAAGAGATTCTCGTGCTTTTTGATTCAGTTCCAGGAGGGCTATAATAACACCAATATCCAAAAAAGGAGATATTACAGAATGTCACAACTATAGACACATAGCTTTGCTAGACGTTACATGCAAAACAGTCGCTACCACTGCAAAGAAAAGATTAGAAATATATGCGGAAGATTTACTGGGTGACTTATCAGGCTGGGTTTCGTAAAGATAGATCTACGACCGATCAGATTTTCATGCTGAAGCAGATAATGACAGGCTGTTACGAGCACAGGATCGAAACACATATGCTGTTCGCCGACTTTAAAGCTGCTTATGACTCGATAGACAGGGAGAAGTTGCTGATTTTACTGAAAGGCTTCCGAATACCTGGAAAGATAATAAGACTAGTGAAACTAACCTTAAGCAATACCATCTGTGCGGTGAAAGTAGGCGGAGGACTACCAGAGGCATTCGAAATAAAAAAAAGGTTTGAGGCAAGGGGATCCTCTATCAACAACACTGTTTAACCTAGCACTCGAATGTGTAATCGAAGAAAACAATATAAACAGACGGGGAACGCTCTTCAATAAAAGTCACCAGTGCCTTGCATATGCGGATGATGTCCTGCTAATGGCCCGAAATAAGAAAGAACTGAAACAAAAAGCAAAAGACTTTATAAAGACAGCAAGAAGCATTGGGCTACAAGTAAATAAAGAGAAAAGCAAATATATGAAGCTAGGGAAGGAATGGGCAACAGAAGATAAATCTTTTAAAATACGAATAGGAAGGGAAGAGATATTACTCTTTTAGAAGAAGTAGAAAGCTACATGTACCTGCGGACGCTGATGGACAAGAAATGCAATAAAGAGACAAATAAATCTAAGCCTAGCAAAGGCGAATAGATGTGCAGGAAGTCTGAGCAGGTTGTTCAAGGCAAAGAAATATCTAGGAAGGAGAAAATAAGAGTGTATTAAACGATTTTGAGACCTACAATGTTTTATGGCTGCGAAACATGGGTAACGAATAAGAAATTGACAATGAAACTTGAAATATGGGAGAGAAAGATATTAAGAAGAATTTTTGGAGGCAAGAAAGTGGGGGAGTTGTGGGAAAGGCGTATCTACAAATGCAGAGATGTACGAAAGCTATAGAGAACCTGCAATATCACAAGTGATAAAAGCTCGACGTCTGCAATGGTTAGGACACTTGGAGAGAATGGGGGATGACAGGGAAGTCAAGAAATGTGGATAAGTGAAGAAAAAGGGGCAGACGATTTAAAAGAAAAAGGAAATATTAATTGGAAGGAAATCACGAAGAACAGAAGAAGATGGAACACGATAACCAAGCTATGGGCCTAAATGGCCTGTGAACGCTTTATATATAGTTCCAGAGGGTTTCCTTCCTTCATTTTCTTTGTATTTTCTTCGTTCTCTTGTTTGTTCTTTTACGTTGTCTTTTTTTGTACGGTTCGTTCTTTTTTTGTTAACATGTAGAAATTTTTTTCATGTTTAAAGCTTTCAGTTCTCTCGTTCCTTTTGGTGATAAATTCCTGAGGTTTTAATTAATGTATTGTCGTCGGCCCTTTGAACATTTCCTTCATCTTTTACTAATGAGTTTCATTTCACTTCTTTTGGCTTCATTTCCAATTTCGTTTTTTCTCGTTTTGCCCAGTTTTGTTCTAAGTGGCTCGTTAAGATTAAACTTTTTCTTATTTTATTATTAGAAAAATAGTGATCTTTGTAGAGCTTCGGGAAGTCAGTTTAACCATAACACTTGTGTACTGAACTTGCGGATTTTTTGTCACTCACTCAACCTTCCCCCTAAGTCCATCATTCGTCATTACCTGATGTTATTAATTAAGTCTTGCAATTTTTGAGCACAGGAATAAGTTTTGCACATTTTAAAATTTCAAAAGAGATTAGAGAGGTTTATTATTATTGTTATTATTGTTACAGAGAGAAACCTGTTTATTTTCTCTCGTCCAGTTTTAGCCCTTGGCATAATTTTTATTTAGAAGAAGATTGTCGGAGAAAGTTGTTTTAATATAGTAATTCCGAGTGTGTATTATTTGTAGCGGAGCTAAAATAAGCGTTCTTGATGAGAAAAAGATAACGGTGACAAAAGTAAGTAGAGGAGGAGATTAGGTGTTCAAAACGGCCTCGTTACGAGTCCAGAGAAATTAGTTGCCATGACGTTAATATTCATGACTTTAACGTTTCGTGCCCCCATCCATATTTCCAAGTTCCTCTCCATATATTAACCCAAACAAAGATATTAGTGATTCATTGACCATCTTAAATAAAAAAAATGTACATATTTATGCCTTCATTCACGTCTGTTATTACCGCCTGCAGAGTCGTTATCCAACTTTACCTCCCATTCAAGTTTTTCGCACATAAAAGTGTTTCCAACCCCACAGTTTTCGGCGTGCGTTATCTGTCTCGTGTATGACAATGCGAAATAGAGTTGTAGCTATCACGTTCTGCGGAGATAATTATTATAATAAAAATGATTATTTACTCGATACAATCGTATCACGTAGAACGTGACGAACCAAACACTTACAAAACAAACAGTTTTAGTTACGTGCGTGGATCACGTAATCAAATAATCTAAATGTTTATAATTAACCACTTCAAACGCGTTCCACTTAACAGACTGCCACCCCCAAAAAAAACGTGAATGGAAACTTTATATCGCGCGTACACTATTCGGTCTCACTCTACTGTTATTAATGATCTGTCAATTCACTCTTCGGGGAAACATTGTTTCTGCATTATTTCGCTCTATGAAAGCCCCAGCAATATGATTTATAATTTGACTCAGTTTTCGAGTTCTGAAAAAGCCGCCCTTTTTTATTAGCGCCAATTATTTATCAATATTCCCATTAACGTCCGTTTCAATCAGCGTACTGCAAATTGCAATTAATTCACCACCACCAAATAAAAACTTGTTTACAAAATCCGCATTTAATAATTTCGCAAAACCAGCGTGGAAATACGATGCCAGTTCCATCTGCTTCCCGAAAACGAAACAAACATCAACAACTGTAAATCATTTACTGCGTCCCTACAAAATCATCTGCATAAAACCGAACAAAAACAAATAACTTTCTTAAAAGAGTAACCAAGTCTGTAGTTACTTACAGTTTGCAAATAATACATGTAAGAAAAAGGTAACTTTACGACATCAATTAAAATTGGTGGGTGCGCCAGTAATCTTTACTTAAATCTTAAAACTATAGCTTAAAAATAGCATAAATATAAAACTTTTACTTTCGTTTAAATTCTTCTTATTCGAGCTAAAACAAAGTATCAATTTTGAACGGGAACAAAAAAATTAAACTCTGGTCATTTCTTTTTTTTTAATATCAGAGACCTCTGCTGTCGTTAAAGCTCAGTTTATTAATTTTTATATTTTGATTAACCAAGTCTATAGTTGCTTACAGTTTACTACTAATAAATATAAAAAAGATAACTTTACTAATAAAAGAACAAATTGGTGAATGCGCCGGTAATCTTTGCTTAAATAACATAAAAATCATGTATTTGCTTAAAGCTATTTATTTCGTTTAAATTCTACTCGACAAAACTAAAATGAAACGTTAAATTTGAGCAACAACAAAATAAAACATTTCTCACCTCTTTTTCTAATAATTAGAAAAATAATTATTATCAGAGACCTCTATTGTTAAAGCTCGTTTCATTAAATTCCAGTAATTCTTATATTTTTGTCTTCTTACGTTTTGATTAACAAAGTCTGTAATTACCTTGTAAAGTATACAGCTAAATATGTAAATGCAAGTAGGTATGGTAACTTTACAACAAAAGAAAAAAAAATTAGTGGATGTGCCGGTAATCTTTACTTAAAGTTTAAACTTCAGAATAAAAATAAACTAAATACCGTACTTTAAATACCAGGTGTGAGATAAATAAGCGCCTCAAGGCATAACTCTGTTATTTATAGTCCGAATTGTAAATCAAAAAATTATCTCTTACCACAATTTCCGTGGATATGTAGCTGCCATCTTCAGTACCCACACACATTCACAACTTCTCAAGTTAAAAGCACTTTGGTTGGTATAACTCAGACGATATTCTCCTCATCAAAATCCCAGAATTGGTATAAACCGGAGAGGCGGAGAATATTCTCCTCACTAAATTTCCAGCGAAAATATCAAACTTAAACAACAAAAAGTAAATATGTGGTCATCCCTTTTCCAAATTATCAGAGAGTTCTGTTTTGTTAAGCACAAGTGAAAATATTTATTTAATTGTAAAGTATATATATATATATATATAATCAAAAACCTTAGTGTACCGTAAGGTGTTAAGGTATTAATCTTTAACCGTAAATAAATTCCGTCCACTTTTTCTTGTTCTCTGCCAGTTTTTTGGCTTCTCCCCATGTTATATTTTTTCGCCGCGGGTTTTCCTCTATCATGTTATTCCATGTTTTTTTGGGTCATCCTCTGGGCTTTTTGTGTGTAGTCTTTGCGAGCCATATCTTCTTCGCTTGTCTTTCTTCCTTCATCCTCACCAAATGACCGAACCATTTCAGCTGCTGTTGTTCTATGGAATCTAGTATTGCCTCTACTTCTAATTCTTCTCTTACTGTTTCATTCCATATCCTGTCTCTTCTTGTTATTCCCTTGATGCCTCTTAGGTATTTCATCTCAATGGCCTGTATTTTACTTTTCTGTTGTTTTGTAAGTACCCAACTTTCGTATCCGTATGTAATTGTAAAGTAAATTACGAATAAATAAATTCCTAATCAATGTTAATATGGTGAAGTCAAATAAAACTAATTTTTAATTCACTAAGAGATTTCGCAATGAAGAAGCTTATGAAATGGCACTTATTTAAGTAAGTAATTGACAAATGTCAATACCGGGAGATCTAGAACGTTTAATTTTAGGATTTGTCGACATAATTTAGTCAGTGAAATAAAATAAAAATATATGTATTCTAAAATCTTTTTTAACGTACTTAAGTGATTTAAATTTCTATTTGTCATAACTAATCGTGTTTAGTAAAGATTTGCTTGTTATGTAAGTACAGGGTGGATCAATTTGGATGTCTCTATAGCTATAAGAGTTTGATGTCTGTGTTGGTGATTGTTAGAAGAGAGTGATCAGAACAAAATTTGGGGCTTTCTATAAAAACTGTTTTAATGAACCATAAAATCCCACAAGTGGTTATGCATATCCAGCAAAGGTTTAGGCAAACTGGAGTTTATTGATGGTATCATAAACGCCGAAAAATATTAAGATATTTTAGAAAGAAACCTCCCTGCAGATTGCAAGGATGCAGTTCGGAATAGAAAATTTTATTTGTCAACAGGACGAGACTACGAGACTTCACGTTACACGGCCAAATCTACAAAAAATTGTTCGGGGACAACGATATGGCCCTCAAATAGCCCCGACTTAAATGTCATCGAAACCCTGCAACATGAAATGAAAAAGATTTTGCGAAAAAGTCCCCAACCAACAATTACCGAACTAAAGGCTAAAATACAAGAAATATGGAATTCTTTCACCCCGCAATATTATGAATCCTTTACCAGAAAAAATCCAGGGTGCAATAAAAACCAAAAGTAGTGTAACCTGTATTAAATTATGAAATGTAAAGGTGCAGATAGACTGGCAAGTTACTTGCGACAAATTTCGCGCAAGTTACTTCCATATCTGTTTACACTTTAGCAATAATTGTCGCAATTATCTGTCGGACAAGTCCAGTGAGTAAAGTAATGAATTGCGAATTTACAATTATGCGTGTTTAGACTGGCAAGAAAGAATCTAGCGCGAGATCTTTCAGACATTCCAGCGAGTCGACTCGCAACCCTATTTACATTAGCGGCATCAGTGTCAGACAGTAACTCGTGCAAGTTTCTCGCATGTCTATTCGCACCTTTAGATTCGTCCGAATATTAAATTGTCGGTAGGGATGCTCAAAACAGTTAAATGAATCGATTCAATTGAATCGATTGTGTGGAATCGATTCAGATGAATCGACTCAATTTAAACACGTGGAATCGATTCGATTCAATACATACATTACCAATTTCTATTCTTGGAATTCAAACTTATGTCGCAGCATCATATTTTATGGTTCCATTGCAGTGTTTACAAGAACAGATTTGCTTTTAAAATGCTTCCACATTTCACTTGTTTTAGGAGGCATTGTTCTACACTCACCCACTCACGCTCGAATGCAAAATACGTATATAGCTACTGTTCAAGTGTGCAACGCAAATTTTTGTTCGTTAATGGTCAAAGAAATTTCTGTAATTTGAAATATTGTGTTTTATACCGGACTTTCCCTACTCACAATTTTATCGTTTTGAGTTATTGGCTGCCAGTAACATATAGATGGCGCGGTGATAAAAAATTGGTTGTATGTCCATACCTTTCCGATTCGATTCTTGAATCGATTCACACCAAATTGAATCGATTCGATTCTTTCGATGCATCGCTTGCAAGGAATCGATTCAACTATAAATCGATTCGATTCTGAACATCCCTAATTGTCGGGATAATTTATAGTTTTTCTTTAAAAATCCGATTTCTATTTTTATTATTAGAATAAAACTTGTTTTGACTAAATTACTGGTTACTGGTAATCAATCTTGTTGTTTATTTTTTTATATTAAAAGTTTTAAACATTTTCTTATGAGTTACAGAACAATTTTTATAAAATCAGTTCTCGTCCGAATATTTAGTTGTTAGGGCTCGTATATTGAATTTTGATATTTGAACTAGTAATAGATAACGACAAAACATTACGATTCACTCACTAATGTCTTAGGGGGTCATTCTAATCGGGGTTGCAAGTTACAACTTGGTATGATCCTACTTCCGAGCATTATCGAGACTGCACAACGTTGTATCTTGTTACCACCGAACATTGCCGAGATTGAAGCTTCTTACCAGTTGCTAAGGAGGTACCACCGTTTCTAGGTTGCAAATCCGATTAGAATGACCCACTTATACAGAAGCTTCTTGAAGAGCTAAAAACGATAATTTTTTCGAATATGAAATACGATTTATTATACCTATAATGTCAGGACAATTCGGGCATTCCGATGAAGTTAGATGTCGAAGAAAATTCGAGAAAAGAGACCTGTAAAGTTCAGCTCCTCATATTCGCCTCTCCCGTTTTGGTGGCTTCACGACTGCCACCAGAAATCGGCCGAAAACGTTTTTACGATTTTTCGAACTTTCCACAATGTGAAAAAACCCCAGAAACACTATATTCAAGAATTTTTTCCCTGTGTAAACCGCCCCCCGAGCAAAAATTCTAATATCGGTCAAACAAAGTTTATCAAATTTAGCCACTGTACGCAAGAAGCCGAACCCGTTAACTTAAATATTAATCCGAAAGCAATGGCGCTTTTTCTTTAAAGTTATGAACATTTGTGTACGGCAAGTTCTAGTATATTGCATCTTTCTAATGTTTGCTAATCATTGTGTAAAATATTTGGACAACCATTAAAATCACCCTATCACGTCTACTACTTTAAAATTAGCAATGAAAATGTTATATAAATTTGGAATTACGTTCCTGAAGGATTTCTTAGAGAAAGTGCCTTTCAGTTCTCTCTGATTTGCTTCATAATGTAATCGTAATATAAATTTAAGAAGGTATTCAAGAATTTTAAGGTAGGTATTTTTTGAATTCTATATGCATGCCTCTTTATTAAAAAATAACTTTGTGTTATGTAATATTATTAAGGTAGGTAGATCCACGCTTGGATGAGTATCTACCGTATGCCACAAAGCATGTATGGTAGTCAATAAAATCAGACAAGAAGAATTTATGGAGATTTCATAAAATTATTTGAAGAAATCAAAACCACATCGAAAGGAAAACTGATTAGAAGGTGTTAACTTAGAATTAGCGCCTAAATCGTACCTCCACAATTTTTCGTAAGCCGTAATGGTGATGAGCACTTACAGCAGCGGAAACTGTAAATAATAGTGAACTACATGGTTTAACCTAGCCAAGTTAACCCAATAACACTCTATGGAAAATTATTGAAAAATTAGTTTCTGGACTAGTTTCCAGTAAGACTTTTACGTTAGGCCCGTGTGACACTATGCTATTTCTTGTGCAAGATTTGTTACGAAGTGAGCGAGAAGTGCCAATTCAACCAATCAGAATTCACTGTGGTAGCTCATCTCCCTCGCTTTGTAACAAAGATGTTATCAAATCTTGCATGGTGTCACACGGGCCTTACTCATAATAATTTTGCATCAATTCTAGTGAAGATAAAGAATAAAGTAAGTTTTTTTCCTGCAAAAGTATACAGTATGTCCCCGGATTGAGTTTACAATACGTATAATGGACCAAAAATATTTTAATTAAGATTTTATGTTCTGCAGTTCAGGCCTGCTTGGCGTGAAATGAATTTGTGCCAAATTTGACGCCGAAAGTCTTCAAGATGGCGGAATTAACACAAGAAGAAGTAAAATCTGTGTAGGTAAAGTAGTCTTCCTTTTGAATTTAGGAGAAAAATTTAGTAAGATAAAATGATTCTCATTTCAAATTAGGGAGACATACCAAATTTCAACATCCTAGAAAAAAAATTGAATTACGGAAAATTACTAATTCAATTATAAATATTTCAGTAAAGTTGTAAAATGTTAACGCCATCTACATATTTATTGACTAAAAACAAATAAAACATAATTATTCAAATAACACTCCGTCCATATTAGCACCTGACAGTGTTAATGTCTTACAACTACACTGAAATCCTAATATTCCGTAATTCAATTTTCTTTTTCTAGGATGTTGGAATTTGGTATATGTCCCTAATTTGAAATGAGAATCATTTTATCTTACTAAATTTTTCTCCTAAATTCAAAAGGAAGACCACTTTACCTACACAGATTTTACTTCTTCTTGTGTTAATTCCGCCACCTAGAAGACTCTCGGCGTCAAATTTGGCACAAATTCATTTCACGCCAAGCAGAACATGAAATCTTAATTAAAAAATTTTTGGTCCATTATACGTATTGTAAACTCAATCCGGGGACATACTGTATGTACCTATCTGCAATATTATTTTTGATTCTTTTACCGCCGGCCAATTATTTTAAAAAAAAATTAGTGGCCAAGTCTGGATCTCTTTTTTATAGAGATAAAGTCAATAGCGTAAACAAAAATTGGCTATCTTCTTTTGTGTTATAAGTATAAGAGAAAATTGCCATTTTCGACTTTTCGTTAATCGAGCATATCTCGTTTATTTTTACAGAAACATATTTAAAAAACTGTTCTGACATTATTGGAACACTTTTTCGAATACAATTCAGTGGTGTAGTTGGTTTTTTGATATTTAGTTAAATTTTCGATTTATAACATTAAATTATATTTTTTTAAATGGATATGGTAGGCAACGTTAACATTAACTAGAGATTTACTTTCCGTTTTCAAAAATATGTACCTACTTTATTAGTTTATTGTTGGCAGCACGAAGTGTAGCTGAGGCTAGCTGAGGAAATAAGGATTAAGGACATGTTTGCATTCTTTCCTGACGAAAATTAAAGGCTAATTTAAGGGAGAATGGGAAGAAATAAAAGCCCGTTCATTTCATCCCGCCGAGCTGCATTGTATAAGGGTGATTTTCTTACGATTTCAAGAGACGTGGAAAACGAGAAACTCATTTAAAAAATAAAATAATATTTCAAAAAAGTAGATGCGTTTTCAAAAATTAAGGAGAGGATTAACACTGATAGAATTAAATATGGCGAATTCAATGACGAAAACCGAAAACCTCTGTCTCAAATCCTTTCGAGAAAAATAAGAATATTCTTTAAAAAAAAAAAAAGGAATTTGAAGATAAAATGAAATAAGACAACACCATATAGTTTACAACTTTATTGTAAAAATAGTTCGCATATTAATTCAACATATAATAAAAACGATTATCTTAACTTTAAAAACGAAAACAAGTAAACGAATATATTTAGTTTTCTGACAAAAGGAGAGGACGTGGAGTTAAATTATGTGTATCGAAATATGGCTGAATCTGATTGACGTTTCTTTAAATGGGTTTAATAATTTTCTTTTTATAGCTAAATACAATAAACATCTGATACGCTGTACTCTCGTGAACAACGAACGAACAACATAACACCAATACTGACTAGTGACTAACATTAAAAAAATAGTTCTTTTGTTTAATTCACCGTTGCTAATATCACAATTCTCTCGTCGTTTATAACTTGTCGAAACCGAAATTCTTATCGCCGTCGACGATTTGATAGAACAACAAATAAGCTCTCACTTTAACGTAGGAACTATTGATGTCCATTTGGTTAACAACCTCGTCGTTATATTCATACCACCTGTGAAATAGAGACTTGCAGATATGATTAACAAGGTTTTTTGTGATTTACCTGCCGTCTACAGGATTTAAACACGCTGCGGTGTAATGTCCTGATTGCATAGTGCCTTGATGCATAGCGATGCTCCATAATTTATATGTGGCTCTACCGATTCTGAAATTGTCTAACGGGAAATGGCAAGCATTGTTCTTACGTTGGATCACTCCACCTTCATACATGTATCTAAAAACATTTAAACACATAAAAGACTTAATTTGATTTACCCCAAAATTATCCCTCACCTTTTCAATACAATGACGATGACTTTAGGCTGGTAAGAAATTTGCTTGGAAAGTTCGACTTCAACTTCGCACTTGGAGCAATAAAACGGAACCATATCCCGCACGGATAAATAACGTTCCACCAACTCATCAACATAAAAATCTTTATTGCCAGGAACACACAGCATAAACGTGTTTTCCAGCTCGAACTTCTGACACTTCTTCGAGCACAAATTGCAAACGAAAGACACCCTTATCTGATGGTAGAAATTATCAACGAAAAATGACGTTTTGTTAGAAAGTCGGTAAAACCAAGCTTCGTGTTTCGCAGAGTTGTATTTATCTCTGGGAATCACATCTTCGGAGCAGTCTTCGCTCAAATTATTAAGTAGCACGAGGAAGAACTCCATGCAGTCCTCGTGATGGCCTTCTTGGAACACCGGGTTTAACTGGCCGATTTTATTGTAGAACTGTGAGGGCCGGATGTAAGTGTATGATCCTGACCACAAACTCCTTATTAGCTGAGCTGTCTCGTAGATTATAACCGGGTCACGTTTATTACTGACGTACTCGTTATAAATGCCCTTGCAGAAGAAATCTTTCACAAGTGGAATGTGGCGGAAGCACTGAATAATCGTGTTCATGTAGCATGTGTTTCTTATATTTACAATGCCGGTTAAACCAGTCTAAAAAATATATATACAGGCTGTACGCTTCAAGAGTAACCTATATAATAAAACACAAACTTACAGATTGTACTACGTTATTAACGATGTTTGACGGCTTCGTTCTGCGATTTACAACCGGTTTAGGCTTGGAATGTTGCATGGTGATTGCTTTATTATCATCTACTGAAGACTTCACCTCCATATCTTCGTTTAACTTCGGTTTAACCTCGGTAATAATGGGTGTGATAATATTCTTTTCATGTTCCTCAACGAGTTTCTTACGCTTACGAACTGTCTCAATGATTTTCGACTCGTTCCTCTCGATGTCCAGCTTCTTTCGGCTGAGCGTACCTTTGTCGTGCTCGAGGTCTTGGGGTAGAAGCGGCTGCAACTGCTTCGATAAAATATTCTTGCGCTCATCAGCAATGATCTTGGCAGTTTCCAATTCGGCTATTTCCCCCTCCAAACCCTGCTTGGCTTCGATGAGCTTGTTCGATTCAGAATTGTCAGATGAGACCCCCATTTTCTTTTCTAGATCAAACAGTTTGGTTTGGTTGTTTAGTAAATCCTGCTCGATTTTGAGCTGCTTGGAAATTATGTTGGCCATCTGGTCCATCATTTCATCAATGTTACGCTCTGGTTTACTAGGTTTTGCAAGCTGTAAGAACGGGGTTAAACCCTCGGTGGGGTATTGTATTGTATCCAGGTTTAGGAGGTCATCTAGCTCCGAGTATTTCTGATTGTAGATCACACGTGGATTCGTGCTGAATGTGGGGTACATATCGATGAAGTCCATGTAGCCACCGTTAAGAATGTAAGGGGGATGCTTGTAATTTTTATTTACATCCCACTGAAATCAGTAGTGTTGAGAATAAAAAAAAAACATTCTACAGGGTTTTACCTCTGTTAGGATGGTGCGAAGTGTATGTAGTTTCGATGATAATAAAGTTTTCGACGTCGTATCCCAGTCCAATAAGATAATGTACTCAAAGGTATCTCTTTTATCATATTCTAATTTTACCTCAGCATTTAATTTCGACCCCAAAACATGTGCAGACAACCTATGATCATACAGGATGTATCTTAGGCTGTTCCAGGAAATTAAAACAAGCAAAAGTTTTCACAATATAAACCAATTGTTACCTTTCTTTTTTTAATTTACACTACCAGTATCTCAAAAACAAAGTGACTTTGAATACACGTGCGATTATGAAAACTCTTACTTATCGCAATTAGAGGTGTTGATTCCTGAAATTCTATACTAAACTTAAACAAACACCTACGTGCAAGGTTTGGTTTCAAATTGAGTGTAAAGTGAAGCCTCCTAAACGATAAAATAGATTCCGTTATGATTAAATTACAAAAAAATAGATAAAGATAATTGTTATCATTTAGGAGATTCCTAGTTCATTACAAACTTAATTTATTTAAGTGTTTAATTCTCACCCTGGTGCAATACACTCTTCAGCAATATTTACAGTCAAAAACTCTTTTAAATGCGATTCATCATACGCAGCTTTTGACCTCGTATCCATGATGAGTATATTATATTTTGCATTGAATGCATCGAAAAGTTCCTTGCTGGTAACGAAAATGTCTGTAAATAACTGTGATTACTAAAAAAATTTTTTAATGATTTTACCGTGTATACCTGCCCCAAAGAAAGGTTTTGGAACTTCCGGTTCAATGATAATATTGCTGCGGGCGGAGTCATCAATTTTCTTAAGCTTGGAAAGCCGTGTATACCTAGCAATGAGGTTCGAGCGAATTGTATTGGCGAAACTCTTGACCTTCTCGACGGAAGATCCGAATCTCAAGTTAAAGAATTTTTTATCGCAGTCAGTATTGCTGATGTACTCAGTTAATTTCAAATAACGAATTACATAAACGTAAGTCTTTTCTTCATCTGTGATTTCGTCGGTGATACTTTTATATAATTTATCGGCCGCCTTGTATAATCTGTGAATCACAAACCACAATTAACGAGAAGGGCAACAATCTGATGATACACTTACGCATCCAGTTTCTTCCCTTTAAGCTTCTTCGTTTCTTCATTTTCAACGGCGATTAGATACAAAGCATCGATGTTCTTTGCCATGTACAAATCACACACTTTGGTTGTTAGGCCAGACATGTTTTAAGAAGAATGTAAAATGAATTTAACCTATAAAATTCAAGATGAAAAATCAGCTCAGGAAATGGGGGGCCTTGCTTACCCATAAGAGTGAGTTGCTTTGCTTTGAACTTGCCACACTTACAACGTGTTGGAATTGGAATGTAAACTTGCTTGGCCCAAACACGAAAGCCAAATACTAACACCACCATGCATGACATTTGCTAAACAGTATTACCAACAGTGTTGTTTTCACTCTAGGGATATTTTGAGTATCAGAATTGGTGACAGTTGAGTGCCAAATTTGAATTTTGGGTACCGAAATTAGTTTGTTTGTAGTGTAATTTGTTAGTAGTTTGTAACTAGTTTGGAACCTTTGAATATAGAGTGGAAGGAAGGAGCATTTCGCATATAAAACTTGTCCGCAATGGGTTTTGCATATGGCGGACAAATATTTCCGGTTAGCAGTAGCGTACATACCTGTTCAAGGTTACTAAAGGGTCGCCGGGTGGCTTAGCGGTAGCCTAGCCGACTTTGTAAAGTCGTGTCGCTCGGCGGCGCAGGTTCGAATCCTGCCACTAGCCATGGGTGTTTGTGCTGTGTGTGAACTTAGACCCAGCTTTATCAATCACAGAAAATTGTCTGGAATGGTAATTGCCGTAAGACAATGATTGCAGCATTGCTGCGCAAAGCGAAAGAAGAAAAGAAAAGAAGAAGGTTACTAAACAGAGAAGGTTGCCTGGTAACTTTCAACGTCACTCAGTAGGCCCATTTAATGCATTTACACAATGCCTACTGGATGAAGCGTCACTCCACGAGTTACCAGGCAACCTTCTCTCTTTAGTAACCTTGGTACCTGTTAACTTTCATTGGGCGAGTTTTTAATTCAGTATTTTGCTGTGACAGGTGTAGACGGTGATTTAAAAGACTGAATAGAAAGTCATCTGCGTTAAATTATAATCGTTTAAGGCGATGTAGTGCCAAATGTTGTCACTACATTTCTACATCGTCATAACTACGCTGACTGTTGTTGGATTTATAACTTATAAAGTAAATAACTTTATTCTAAAGAAAAACACATTTTGGAAGAAAAGTAGGTACCTAATTATAATACTTGCTGATGAAATGTTATTCCTAAATTCAAAATAAACTGCTATTACACCATTAAATAGAATAATTCGTGTTCGCGCTGAAATGATATATCATCCATGACCGTTAAAGTGGGTTCACAAGAAGGCTAGTTCCGTCTAGCTTTCTTTCAATGATGAAAGTAATAAATGCTGCTTCCTCACAGTCTATATTCAAAGTTTGGAACCGTCAGAAGCAATCGCCCATCGAAGTAATGATCAATTTCGACAGTTTCGTTAGATGTAAAACGTTCATTGGTGCATATGTTAAACGGTTCCAAACTAGTTAGAACTACCCTACAAATAGACCTATTATAATATTCAATATAAAGGACAAAACTGAAGTGAAATTACATCAATCACAGGTTAAACAACTGACAGCAATAAAAGACAGTTCTCAGCACAGAGTTTGCAGTGTAGATAGTTGACAGCACAGAGTTTGCAGTGTAGATTAGATAGGAGATTTTAATTTTAAAATTGGAAATTGGGTTGCTGATGGCGGTGTACCCAAAAATGGATACCAAATTGCTTTGGAGAGTACCAAGATCCAAATGACCGACTAAAGTACCAAATCTGCAGGCAATACAAAAAAAACAATTTACATTATAACACTAAATGCAATCTAATATAATTATCTTTTTTTAATTTTTAACTTAAATTAATTTTAATCTACACGATATAGGCGGGTGGCAAACGTAAGGTACTAAATCAACATACTTCGTATAGAGGTAACGCATTTAGTGATTTTTTATATCTATCCTTGTCGCACATTCCTCTCATCTAGGGATAAAAAACAGTTGGAAATATTATTTGCAGTGACGTTTGTCAAAGTTTCTGTCAGTGGTTAAGAAAATTGAGTTTAAATATCGCATCCCTAACTTTTACCGCATGATATTTAATGATTCCGCCTTTTTCGTAAAAGAAAAATTCTGCACTTCTTAAAATAACAACTTTTTGATTGGTAAATAACTTAACAGACTTAACTAGACATAACCTAATACACTTTTAAATTGAAACCAGTGACATTGCGGTAAACAGAATTCCCTAAAACTGTTGTCTTCCTTATTACACTTGCGCCAATTATCTTTGTTTCTCAATCCTCTCACGAGAGGAATGGGATTGCGTTACCTGTACGGAGTGTTGATTTAGTACCTTAGGCAAACGGCGTCACGAGCGCCATAGCGGCCAATGTGGCAAGACTATATAGGATCGTTTTGAACCAAGGTTACTAAAGAGAGAAGGTTGCCTGGTAACTCGTGGAGTGACGCGTCATCCAGTAGGCCATCATTTGTGTAAATGCATTAAATGGGCCTACTGAGTGACGTTGTGGTAACGTTGAAAGTTACCAGGCAACCTTGTCTCTTTAGTAACCTTATAGCGTTTTCGATTGAGCTGCACTTATAGCACTCAGTGCGCACTGATTCCAGATTTTGTATTCGATTGGTAATTTCAGTTGAAACTTTCTTCGTGTTTTATGTTCGATTGAAATGTTAGTGCACACCAGTTTTGCACTCAGTGCAAGAATTTTGGAACTGACTTCAAAGGTAGTGCAAGCGTTTCAGTGCAACTTTTCTGTCATTTCAGGAGAAACATATTACAGATAATTTATTGACAGATAACAAAAATAATTTATTGTATCAAGAAATTGTTAATAATTAAGTTATTTGTTAAACACAGTTTGTCTAGTGCAAAAAATCTTCGTCCGGGGTGAATTCCTTAAGAAGCGAATATGAATAATTAGTGTATTTAGGATTTTTAATTTATTATAACAAATAAATATTGAATTTTTATATTTCTGGCAACAAATGATAATTTTGAGGTTACGGTTCAGTAAATTTCCCGCCTAATAGTTATGCTCCTAGGTCACGTTTGTATTCGATTGAAACACGCACTAGTGTCGTTTTCTGGCAAAACATATTGAGTGCATGACGTAATATCAGTGTGACCCGAACTTTTCTGGTGCAAATGAAACGAAAACGCTATTAGTTTTGAACCACCTGGAAAGAGAAAATGGTCGTATCAGGGTTGGAAACACTGCTGTCAGTTGACTGTCAGTACTGTCACTGGAGTTACGAGGACGATCTTTACCTTCCATACTTTAAAACAAATCGAGAAAATACTAGGCAAACACATTCAAATCTTCTTCGAAATGATATAAATGGATATAACGGTTTCAAGTCGCGTCCTACAATTTTTGTCGCAACCACCACCAGGCAGCGCCACCAGCTAGCTTGCTAGGGGCCTATAACTGAACGGATTCAATAAAAAGAGAAGCCGAGTCGGTCTTTCTCTGTCTAACACATTGAATAGCTGAATATATAGCAGAATGAATTTATTTGTTCTTATTGTGTTTGTCGGAAAATTTCAGGCATTTAAAATGTTCATCGCCGATTTTAAGCAGGTTTAAGACCTATGTATCTCTCCGTCAACGAAGAAAGAATAAAACAGGAGTCGGAGAGCGAAATTACAGTAGACGGAAGTTACCACTTTGCGGTAGATCAGTTTTTGCAATTTGGGCTGTCTGTTGACATCCGTAGTGGAAAAATAATTGCCGGATTTTGTGTCTGTATTTGAGTGTAGTACGATTTTATGTGTTTATACACTGTGTTTCATTTCTCATCTACACATCCCTGTAATGGGGTTATTTCATAATTCTAAACAACTTTTCTTAATAACTTCTTTGGATCAAACTAGGCCTACTATATTTTCCTAATTTTTTTGAATTTATTTTCAATGGCTTGTAATACAAAAGGTTTCAAAATTGAAAAGTGTTTGATTTAAAGGGATGTACAACTGGCGAATATTTAAAATCGATCCATTATTAAATAAAAAAATACAGGGTGTACAGATGAGAAATGAAACACAGTGTATAGCAAATGTAATTAATAGTGTGTAGGTATATACCTACATACAAACGATACATTGATATGATAAATTATTATAGACTTCAGTTAAAATGTGAATCACTTTTAGGTTACTTTTGGAATTTTTCGATGTTCAGTAGCGTAGTTATCGTAATATAAAGTAAATTCACCTAGGTAATGAGTACCTAAAGTTACACGATTTTAGTAACTTTTACCGTTCAAACCTCACTTCTTTTAGTTCCTGTATCTTGTAAATGGAACTTTTATTTTTAGGTTATATTGGTTTCAATTTTGTGCTGTTATTTTAGATCCTTGGCTACCTTCTCCATGCTTTTCGAACATTTTATTGAATGCATTATACCTAAATGTGGTTCTTTGTTTGTTTCATAATGGATTTCCGTGTAATTTTTGAAAATTGCATTTTGCAATTGACAACTAAACTGTGACAAACAGGGTTGTCGGCTTGGCAAACGCTAATAGCGCCAAAGGAAATATTCCAAAGCGCCACTTGGCGCCAAAGTTTGAAAATTTTATAATTTATAGTTTTTTAATTTCGAATATTCATTTAAAGTACTTTTTGGAATTATCTAAAGACTTTTTTCGATTTTTTACTAAAATTTAAACAAGTACATAATACATATTTACCCTTTAATGTAATAACGTAACGTAAATCCTTACAAGAAGAACAAATTAAGAAAATATACGACGAAATGACATGGGATGACAAAAGTCGCAAGGCCGTTTCACGAAAGTTAGAAGAAGAGAGCTATATAAAAGTTCTTTGACTTATGGATCGATCGATCGGCATATAATAAAAAAAATGAACTGTATATATCTATATTTCATATTCCTGGAATATTTGTATAATTTCGTTCAATTGTTTTTCTCCTTTAAGTACGATAATTTTTAAATACATATTGTTATTAAATTCTAGCAACATATTTTTAGACGGAGTGAAATTATGTGTTATTTTGTCTATGAACTTTTTAAACGAAAACACCCTTTTCACAAAATTGTTTATTAAAAGTAGTATATATACTACTGACGATGAACGCATCGCGTACGAAATGTACATCTAGTTTTTAATAAACAATTTTGTGAAAAGGGTGTTTTCGTTTTTGCGTTTAATTATATTTCACAAGTGCTCAATACATCAAACTATTGTAATCTAAATGTTTAAAACTTAATTGCCTATGCTTTTTCTTAAATAAAATTTTAGGTAATTGCCTAAAAGTCCGGGCTTTACTCATTACAAAAGTGAACGGAGTTTAAGTAAGTTCCTTTCAAGTCCAGTGTAGAGAATGCAATTAACATTTCTCGAATTTTATTTAGTAAATGTGTTATAAACAATGATGAATTGGTGATTTGTAGACGTTCCAGAATTTTGTAAAACGTTTGTGTGTGCCTATAAGATACAGCGGCCATACTTAGTGACCAGTTTGGACAATAGTATGCCTCTCTCCTGTTATTCTTAACTCGTTGCTTTTGGATGCCTCTTATGTGGGGGGGGGTATTAGCATGCAGTATTGCCACGTTTTGTTCTAGAATTTCACACATTTTACTTTAATATTGTTTTAAAAAATGCGCAAAGGAATGTAATTGTTTAAATACTTTCTGCAATCTTCGATATATTGCTTTTATTATTGAGGTTTTATTTATTTATTCTTATTATGAATACTTTTTGGGGATACTTTTTGTTTAATTGAAATACCTATCCTCTTGTAGATTTCTTATGGAGCCCCCCCTCTTTCAAAATGTGCAATTTTTTGAAATGATTAACACGAGCGCAATATTATTTCTTAAACAACAAAATTGGCAACATTGCAATACTTGTCAGTGTGGTCGTATAAATATATAACATAAATATATAAGGTAGCGTTTTGTTGTAATTGTTCAGTGGGTGAGCGTTGTATATTGGTGTTAGCTTACATAATGTAAGTATAGCAATAATCATAATGATAAATATTAGCGTGTAATCCGATCTTATTATTAAAACAACGTTCATTCCTTGGTATGTAAATAATTATTATGTTAGCACGTTAAACATACGTGAAGTTGACTCCCCCATTCATGTTTTCTTCTTCCGTTTAATTAATGATTATTGCCCCCTGGCAGACTCGCGATTTCTCTTATGTAGCTGCAATTTCAGGTGTAAGAAAACGCCGCCCCCCCCCTCCCGATTAGTTTTTACATAACAGTGAACCCACACCGAATTTTCCTAATGCCAAGAACACTTTTAAAGTGCACACGAGTAACCGGTATTGCTACAATTTGAAAAGAAAAACAAGGATAGGTAGAATCATCTCTATTTCCAAGTCACAGAAAAAAAAACATTTTTAATAATTACATCACGACATGAATATTAAATAAATAATATGTAAATCGACAGTCAATATTTTTTTCTTTGATAGGAAGGAGGTGGAAGATGAAGGTCTCTCCCTTAAATAATTTATTAATTTAAGCCTGCTCGGGAAAGATGTTTTTGAAAATGCATTTGCAATGATTTTATGCTGTTGACAGACTGGGGAAACAATTGGAAAAGTTTAGGCAAGCAAAGAAAAAAATTACAATTACCTTGCAATTTTTTTTTATAATCTCGGGTTTTAGTGACTGTACACAGTAAATTTAAGTCTGAATTTATAAACAGGCGTTATCATATCATATCATACAAGTATTAAATGAGCGACTGATAATTTTGTTATTAATTATACCAGGTGGTGCGTTTAAATAAAATAAATCACACTTCTATTTTCGCTTATCGAATTTCGCCAATTCACAGTGTGGTTTTTATCTATGTGTTTCTATAATGATTGGCAGTTTTGTATTACAATAACACGTGCGTGTGCATCTACACATATTTTTGTATCCACTTACACATACAGGATGTTCTGATTTTATGATCAAACTCATTTTATAAGTTAAATTGTGTTTAAAGTATTGCGAGGACGTGGGTGTACGGACGAGGGAAGCAGCAACAACATTTGCAGCAGTGTGCACAAAAAAAATACGCGGAAAACGGCTGCGATAAATGGATAATGCCCAGACAATGTGGGCCAAGATAAAAAACTGACGAGTTATCTCTTCTAACATTGTGTGCTCTGTGATAAAACGAGGATGAAGTTTTTGTTTTCAAGCACTAATTTGGGGGGATATATAGTTTTTGTAATTAACTTTCGAAAATTGTATCGTTTCGGATTAATTTGCCCTATTATCCTCGTGCAAATTACTATAGCGTTTGATTGGTGCTATTTCGTTATTATTACAGACCAACGCGTCTGTATCCGATCATCATCCGATGCATATAAAATTGGCTTAACGTAACAAGATAGAAACTCAATAGACTTTGAACTATAACCCATTCGACCCTAATTAATTGATCCAACCTTTGTTTTTGGCTTAATATTGTTACTGAAATAATATTATTATATAACTTCCTCCCCGAAAGGAATTTACATACACTCTACTGTTGACGTCCTATTTTTCTTTTTTTCTTGTTTCTTTATTACTAATACGTGGATGTTTTTCTAACTTCCCGCTAAATAATATTCCACCCTCTCGAAGGAAGTGGGTAGTAAAAGTATCGATACGTGCGTGCCGGGGGATGCGCGCGAGTAATTCAATGTTAACAGTCGATAGCGTTTCGGCCAAAAATTTCTCATTCTCAATTTCGTCGCATTTTGCCAGTGAGTGCAGAGTAATACGAACTTCGATTGTGTCCGCACATCGTTGTTTTTATTGATCAATCGTAAGTCACGAGCTTGCACGTCAATTAATTAATAACAATCAAGTGCGTTAATCGAGTTTTGGGAATGCGAATCTATACTTACGTTTCGTAATTAGAGGCACAAAGTGTACCGCGAAATTTAATTAACGCTCCGGTGCGCCCACAAAAAAAGAATTAGTGCCCGCGAGGGTGTTTTTTTTATTCGACTTTGCCCCGATTTTACGACCAATTTAAAATTTATTGCCTCCACAAATTTTTATAAAAGCAATTGAAGCCATATGGTTTACTTATTAAAAGAGACACCCTGTAACTCGCGACTGATTAATTTCTTTTTCTTCTTTTAATTTCCAGTCGCGTCTGGCACTTGCGAGTTTTTTGAAAAAGCAAAAATGGCATTTGCAGGTTTGAAGAAACAGATAAACAAGTGTAACCAGGTAAGTAAATAAATTAAAGCGAGGAAATTTTGGTTTGATTTAATAAGTTTTCTTTTCAGTATGTTACAGAGAAAATGGGTGGTGCTGAAGGCACAAAGCTCGACCTTGATTTTATGGACATGGAAAGAGTAAGTTTTTAAATAAGTGTTGATTGAGGCAGGCGTTAAAGTGGTTTTTTTGGCCTAGAAAACTGATGTAACTTATGAATTAGTCGAGGAGCTCCAAATGAAGACTAAAGAATTTCTCCAACCGAATCCAACAGCAAGGGCGAAGATGGCTGCTGTGAAAGGAATAAGTAAGCTTAGTGGACAAGCGAAATCCAACACGTATCCTCAACCGGAAGGTGTACTTGGGGACTGCATGTTACTCTACGGCCGTAAACTAGGAGACGACAGCATGTTTGGGCAAGCCCTCGTTGAAATGGGTGAAGCCCTGAAGCAAATGGCAGATGTTAAATATTCCCTGGATGACAACATTAAACAAAACTTTTTGGAGCCATTGCATCACCTCCAAACAAAAGATCTCAAAGAAGTTATGGTAAGTGTTTTCCCCACAAATTTAACGAATGGACTTACGCAAGTGTTTGTAGCACCACAGAAAAAAATTGCAAGGACGTAGGTTGGATTTTGATTGTAAAAGAAGAAGACAAGCCAAAGGTACTTTTTTTTGATCAAATCAATTTCCTTCTGATTGTTATAAGTGTTAATGAAGCATGTGTTTATAGTTTCTAGGGGCTTAAGCCCCTACGCCAGTCCTACTAAGACGCAGCAACGCACGTCTGGTATGGAACATACAATAGTTTCGTGTGAGAACGAAACCCCCCAATAAAATATGCTTGACGATTTTATTATATAAACTCATACCATCATTTTTTTTGCTTGCGTAGATTATATCATTAGATTAGTAGCCACCATGTATTTATTTTTTTTTTCTTCGCCCATTTAGGTTTCGTTTTATTTTGTTCATGCATGGAAACATTTTATTGTTATGACAGGTTCAAATATTACAGATGAGGAGATCAAAACTGCTGAAGAAAAATTCGCCGAATCCCTGCATCTTGCTCAGATGGGAATGTTTAATCTGTTAGAAAATGACGTAAGTAATTTTCGATTAAACCGCCTTCTAAAAATTCACCCCCTGATTTGTATCTAAATAGGTCGAACAAATATCACAGCTAGCAACTTTCGCTGAAGGTCTCCTAGATTACCATAGCCAGTGCACCGAAGTTCTTAAAAGTCTGACTGAAACTCTACATCAGAAGTAAGTTTGATTGATTTCCTAAAATCACTACTATTTTGGAATTCTCTTTGAAATTAGGTCAGGATCGTTTTGTGTTGTGACCACGTTCTGCGAATTTTTTGCTCGACACTTTATGAATGAACGAAATCGATGACACAGTTTTAATCCCTCGCGCCGCCCCCTACATACCACCACACGAAATGAAATCTTTCCGTGATCGCAGATGAAAATTCCAGTCACGTTAACCAACGAAAATCGTTAATTTTTGTTTCACGCGAATAATTCAAAATACTCGATTTGATGAAGCCTAATGGATGATCAAAGGAGATAGATCAAAGGTGAAGCGAAAACAAAGAGCACTTTGAATCGTAAGTCATACGTGAAAAACACTTCTCATCCGTTGGGAAATAATTTCCGGATGAACGGGAACGGACAGGCAAACTTGAACTTGAAACTGTTGCTCCGAAGACAAAAACGAATAAATATTCGCGCGGTAATTTGCAAGCTCGGTGAAATCTAATAACGGAAATTATCCAAACTTTTCATAGTTTCAAGCGATAGTCGATACCTATACGAAAGTTTTTCCACCAACTTTGCCCGCAATGTGTTTCAGTTTTGCTTTATTAAATTCAACCGCCTCAAGGCAACCGCTTCGGATCGATCCAGTTGGACTTCAGTTACAACTTTTTTTTATATTTTTTAATACAAAGTTATCTCTATGATGGAATATAAATTGGGTGCCAACAATTTCGATCGATGGAAAATTACGATCGACCAAAAATTGAATCGATTCAATTTGAAACACGAACTTGATCCATGTTTTTGGGGGGAGAATTTGATTTTAATAGTTGTTTTGTGTGATTAATATGGTTCTCGAACTTTCAGAAAAGATGAAGCTGTAAATTGCCCAAAGCCGGAATTTGTACCAAAAACATTAGCTGATCTGAATATAGAAGGAGTTTCTGATGGAGTGAATGGTACGAATTTTAATAATCCCATTATAAGTACTGGTCCTACGCATGTTTTTAGGTCCACACCCAAAATACAAACCACCTATAAATCCGACCCTTTTGATTCTTGGAATATTACGACAGGTATTTTTTTTTGTTTCTTTTTGGTTTGGTTTCTTAGATTCCTCCCGCCCTCAGATTATTTTCTTTTTTCTTCTTTGATTTCTTGCATAGTTGGTATGCGTGATTATTTACGTTTGCACAAACCATCACTCAATGAAATAAAAATAGTTCTGGATGCAGGCCAGTTGTTAAACATAGTGAGATAGAAATAGAATGTTTGATGCGTGCGTAACATTTTGTTGATCGTGACGACATTTTTGCTAAAGTAATGCCGTCGTACGCGTCGTTACTAACACGTCTTAATTGCTGTGGATGTTCTTCTAACCGTACCGCATTGGCAGGTTCTTCGCAAGTATCTTCACCACAGCACAAACCTTATCAGTTGGAGTTGCATCCAGGACAACAATCTGGCAATGGTAAGATGTTTTTTTACCAAAATTTCCCAACTCTTTTCCCCCTTTTTTCCACATTTACTTTTCTATAAAAACAAAATTAAAAACGTGCCCAATTCTAAGGGATTGGGCGTTCTACATTTTCGTTTTTTTTTTAATTAAAAAAATTAAAACAAATTGAAATTTAATGTTTCCATAATTTAGCGTCTCCGTTACCTTCACCGATGAAGTCTCCTGCCAGAACACCGATAACTAAGGCGCCTTGTTGTACCGCCCTTTACGATTTCGAGCCGGAAAACCCTGGTGAATTGGGCTTTAAGGTACGCGATGCTTTAAGGGGTGAGTTTCGGTATTGTTGAAACGTCTGTTGCATTACAGGAAAACGACGTGATAACGCTGATAAACAAGATCGACGAGAACTGGTTCGAGGGTAGCTTGAACGGGCGCACCGGTTATTTTCCCGTTACATACGTAAGGGTGGATGTACCGTTGCCATGAGTTACCGGCTGAACAATACGATGCTCTCTTTTTACAATATATTTTAAAACGCATACTTTACCCCTAGTATTTGTTACTATTGATTATGATTTCGAATTTAGTTAAACGGCTGATGAGGTACAGATTGTTGAACAATACAGAAGTCTTCTTTCTCTTTTTTATGCGGATATGATTGCTTAAACAATCTTGCCTTTTTTATACTTTATAATAACGTTATTGATTAAATTTAAAAATGTTAATTATGTTGATGTATGTTAACGGACAAATGTGATGCTGTTTATGAAAATAATTATATATGAGAATGTTACTGTATTTATATAGTATACTCACAAATATACATACTTACATAATATTTACTCATATACATACATACATATATGATTATTTTATTTTTAGTTTATTCAAAAAAAATCCAAACTATGTATTTGCGACGGTAATTAAACCTTAGCCCTTCGCAGATTTAACAACCACGTCTTTCTTTTGCGTTTCTTCTTGTATATTTGTACGTAAACTAAAATGTAAACTGTATGTATATGAAGTGTAATAGTATATATAAAAAAAGAAAAATGGTTGAGATATGTAGATATGACTTTCTATATCTTCTAAGTCTTTTTTCAAGGCTGTATTGTAAATCCTGGTGAGAAATTTTACGTATTATTCTATGTAAGATACAAATACTATGTATGTGAGATGTAAAAAAATACACATAAAATAGCTATCGATGTAAAATGTCTTCAATCCAATGGCAAGTTAAATTTTCAACAAAGAAATGAATTTGAATTTCAATTTTTGTTGAAGACTTAATTACGTGCTCATTCTTTTACAGTGTGCTTCAAAAACAACTTTGATGGCAATAATTTTATTTATACAAAAAAAAAGAAATAATCGAGAGTTTTTATTAGTCAAATCAAGCCTCAAAAAATAAAATTACTGTTATCAAAATTTCATGTACATGGTAATCAAAAAAAATTATAATAATAATAATTGGTTGTTGTTGTAATCCGTGTTTACCGTGGATTAGATTATTTTAGCCCAAGTCTTTTTCGATATAATCTTGATTTGTCCCCCCCCCCCTTCTTCCGAAATGTAACCGCAAACTGATGTGTAATTGTGAAAATTTGTGTTTCTCTGTCCGATTCAGTTGTTGGCCACGAGGCAGTTGAATCGTAAATCGTGTGATTGAATGGATGATGATGGAGCTTAAAAAAAGAAACGCAGGTACTGGCATGATTGCATGTTGTACTTGCTTCCAAGTAGAAATCGTACTCTGTGTTGTCCAGTAATTTTGTGATATTAGTTTTGCGTTGAGGTTTTACTCGCCGGTGCGAAAAAGTGCGTTCAATTGCGTACGTGAATTTAAAAATAAATAAATAAATCACGCACGCATCAATGTCTGTAAAGTTTAAATGCCTACATGTAATAACTGTTTTCGTTTTTAATGGCTTCTACAGAGTTACGCATCGTAATTAAACAAAAAAATACTATATTTACGATTATTCCTATAATATAAAATGCATGAATTCGAAGTTCTTTCATATAAATGTTAAAATTAAATAATGTTTTTTTTGTTCCTTATCGTACACCAGTACATTTAGCTAGCCCCAAATGTTCCTAAAGTCTTGGGCACTAATGTTTGTATTTTAATCTCTTAAATTAACTTTAAAAAAATGTTTCCCGGACTAGTTTATGTGTTGGTGTAAACTATTTTTTATATACTTATTTTATTTGTTAATAATATTAAAATTATTTTTACACTCGAAGTAAGTTGCACTGTTTTATTTTGTTTTTTTTTTCTTAATCATGTTTATGCTATCCTAAGATTGCTGTAGATGTAATAATAATGTTTGGGTGAATTTGCCATGTTATTGATACTCGTGTCTCTTGCCGTTTGCTTACGCTGAGAAGGAGAACGGCGGGAAGGTTGTAAAAATTGTATTTATCTAACAAAAGTACTTATCTGGTTCTTGACAATACATAGGTTTAAAATTAATAAATAATTGTGATTTAAGACTACAGTTACGCTACGTGTCTTTATTGATTTTATTATTTTTATTCGACTCACAAATATTTTTACATCACTGTACTAGTCAAAAATTTTTTGTAAAAAATTTGCAATTTTATCCTTCGATTGTTTGATATCATCATCTTTATTTTTGAATTCTTTTTAGAAAAATGAAGAGTGATATCATAATGAAGGGAATTTAATTTCTTGTGTTTCCAGGGCCGTACGTATTTTTATTACCAATGCAAAGTGCGCCAAATTTAGTGCCACTTTCGAACGAATTAATTTTTAGACGGACGAAACGTAGTAGACGCAGTATAATAAGTTCTTCTTAAGATATGTAAGTGACATTTATTGGCAGTTGCCTGATTAATTTTTGATTTCGAGATGTAGATGTTACCAAACTTGTTATTATACATGTATACAAATTAAATGTTACCGTATTTGTGCATTAATAAAAAATTGTCGCTGCTTTCGCCTTTTATTTACTCTTGCGGTCTAGAATGACGTCCAAGGGATATTGTCTTACATTTGCGGGGCTTCGCGCGACGAATCAACGGTTTCCAGATCAAATTACCGGAGCCATTCGGTTCCGAGCAGTATTACTCACAACAATGGCAAATCCAGAGAAAATTACTTTGCTTAATCCCAACACCCAACCGACCTACGCCTTCGAAAGCAGTGTAATCCGAAGGAGGAAAAGACAGTTAAAAAATTTTCAGTGTTGCATCTGCGTCATTCTTATGTAAGTAAAACAAACTGCACTGCCTAAACTAAATAAATAAAAATCTAGTTTTGGAGTAATAGCCGGATTGGTCATAGCAGCAAGCTACACGTTAAACAACGTATCCAAAACCAACTCCACAATTAATGAGGCTAACCAAACGGACTTCGCCGTCTTAAAATCCTCCTTCTACCATTTGCCGATGAGTTACAACGAAACTACAAAATACAAAGAATCAATCGACGCAGTTAAATCAGACGTGGCCCACCGGGAACTCCTAGATAAACTAAGCCCAAAATTGGACGTCGATTCCCCCAGTTACAGACACCAAATGGTCACCGCAACTTCCAACAAAAGCCTCCTCATGTCCCAATACGCGTACATCGAAGAACTCGCCACCAATTACTACCGTAGGTAAAAGGCAGAATTTTTTGCACTCCCCAAATACTTACACCCTCCCAATTTCCCCTAGGACTCACGAGTCAAATTTCGAACCAATCTGCGCCAATATAACCACCTGCGCCCTCAACGTGACTTGCTCGAGCTTTGCAAAATATCGTTCATACGACGGGCGGTGCAATAACTTAAAATCCGGAGGAAATTACGGAGCTGCTTACCAACCATTCAGAAGAATCTTACCCCCAGATTATGCTGATGGTAATTCATCTAAATAATTTTAAACGTGCGAATACACGTGCAATTTTCTTAGGCGTAAGCCAACCAAGGAAAGCTAAAGACGGAACACCTCTCCCCTCAGCTAGACTCATCAGCACGACGATTCACCGCCCCTATTTCCGAAATGACCCAAAATTCACGGTTATGCTAGCAGTTTGGGGGCAATTCTTAGACCATGATATAACAGCCACGGCCTTAAGTCGTAAACACGATGGAAGCTCGATTAGCTGTTGCAGTGAAACGTCTTTTCAACACCCCGAGTGTTTCCCAGTTCCCATCGCGAAGGAAGACCCATATTACGGAAGCCGCAACGTCACCTGCATGGAATTTGTAAGGTCAGCCCCGACCCCCACGTGTTGCCTGGGACCTCGCCAGCAGCTCAACCAAGTATCCTCGTACATAGATGGGTCGGTGGTTTACGGTTCGGATGAAGCCACGGTGATGAGGTTGAGATCCAAAAGAAACGGCGAGTTGAAAATGTTGTTAACCAGCGATAACAGGACGCTGCTTCCAGTTTCCGACGACATAAACGACGGGTGCAACCGGGAGGACCAGCGGAAATTGGGGCGGTATTGTTTCATGTCTGGTAACTTGTTTTAAATAAGTAAATACTTTTTTTGTTGCAAATTGAGTTACTTAGGTGATGCAAGGGCTAATGAAAATCTGCATTTGACGAGTATGCATTTGATTTGGGCGAGGCAGCATAATTTACTGGCCAAGAACCTGTCGAGTTTGAACCCCCATTGGAATGATGAAAGGATTTTTCAAGAGGCAAGGCGAATTTTGATTGCCCAAATTCAGCATGTTACATACAATGAATTTTTGGGGATTCTTTTGGGTAAAGGTTCAAGGTGTGTGAGGCATAAAGTTCTTCTAAATTTGTTCTAGGTGAGAAGTTATTGAAGGAACATGATTTAAAACCGTCGGGGTTTTACCGTGGATATAATGCGTCGGTTGATGCAACCATCGCAAATAGTTTTGCAAGTGCTGCTTTTAGGTTTGCACATTCGTTGATCCCTACTTTGGTGAGCTTTATTGGGAAAAACGAGGAGACTTCGGGCTATGTTAAGCTGCACGAAATCCTATTTGATCCTTTTTTGTTGTATGAAAAGGGTGAGCTGGAGAAACTGTTGAGGGGGGCGAGTTACACCCAAATGCAAGCGAACGATCAATTTTTCAGTCCCGAGGTTGATATGGTTGTTGTATTTGGTCGTGGTGGTTAATTATGTTTTTGTTTTGTGCAGTTGAAAAATCATCTTTTCGAACGTGATCGCGATGCAGCAAAGACATGTGGGCTTGACCTGGTATCTCTGAATATCCAACGAGGCCGTGACCATGGCCTGCCTGGGTATGTCAATTGGCGAGGATTGTGCAGTTTATCGAGAGCAAGCACTTTTAATCAGTTAGCAGGGGACATCGATGCTGAATCATTGAACTACATTCAAAGCATATATAGGTAGATTATTTTTAATTATGAAAAAAGCGAGCGATTTCCGTTCCCGTTCGCAATCTGCAAAATCGCTATTAATATCGACACGTTAGCCTATTTACGTTTATAGCCGGCAAAATTTGCAGGAGTTGCAATTTTGTTTCAGACACGTCGAGGACGTCGACCTTTATACCGGGGCGCTGTCTGAAAAGCCTGTGGAAGGAAGTATTTTGGGGCCGACCTTAAACTGCTTGATTTTAGATCAGTTCATTAGGCTGAAAAAGGGCGATAGGTTTTGGTATGAAAATCCGGGCGTTTTTTCTCAGGCTCAACTAAACGAAATATACAAGACGACGTTGGCTAAAGTATTATGCGCAAATTCCCAGGGGTTAGATGAAATTCAACCCTACGTGATGCAGGGGAGGATAGAGGGAAATGAAAACGTGCGATGCTCAGATTTAGTCGGGCCTAATTTATTGTCTGGGTGGAAGGAAAATGGTTTCTCGCATGTGACAGTTTCGAATTTGGATTTGGCGGTTGAAACTCTATGACTCTCTCTTGATTGAACATATGGTGTTATTATTGTTGTTATTATTATTATGATCGACCTGGATGAGCGAGCAAACCGGATTTTTAGTTAAATGCATATATAGAGTGCGTAAGGTCGGTGTAGCAAGGTTACAAAGCCATTTCTATTGTGTCCATGAGTTTGTATGTGCATCATCAATAAACTTTAGTTTATATTATATAACAGTGTTTAATTTTGGAATTAAAAAAAAAATTGACTTTGAATAGACGCTTTTATATCGCCCAAATATTTTTATGGGCGTCGTTTATGTACGTGCATCGTATTTTAAACGTGTTTGTGTGTAAATATATTTAATTTTTTTTTGCGGCGTGAGTTGCGTTGGCGATGAACTTAATGCCATATGACGTCAGAGGTTTAGCACTCACTTCTGGCACTCTATTTTAGGAGCGGTGGAAGAGCTCGCTACCGTCCGAAACGAAAATCTGACGTTAACGTCTCGCGAAATCAAAAACGAATTCTTTTTTTTTTCTGAAAAATATTTTATTCAAAAAAAGTCAACTTATACGATTACAATTAATTAAATTAAAAATAAAACACAAGAACTTGGAAAAATATTAAAACTTTTTTTTTATATAATACAATTAATGAACCTTAACTCGTTATTACCTAAATACACCAAACAAAATATACAACATATACACATATTAAATGTGAAATAAAAACTAGTTAAAATATAGAGCTTTATTTACCTGTTGCAGTAAACTTTTTTTTTATATCATCGTTGAGGGTTGCCTTCTTTAATTTTATCAAATCTTTAGTGCGGCTGCTAATAAATAAGCTGCTGTATAAGAGGGCGGTTGGGGAGGATTAAAAGCTAAAATTTAAATGCTTTGAAAGTTCAACGATTAAAAGCGATTTGATAAAATTAAAAACAACCGACGCTTTTATTAACAACAACTGTACAAAACCAAACTAATATCGTCTATATATACACTTAACTAATAATGTATCACTCAAAATCAGTTTCTGTTTTTTTTTTTAAATTTTCAAGGATGATTGAGGAGCACGTGTACACTTAAATCATCCTCTCCAATGTGTTTCCACACAACAAACACGGTAACTCTTCACTGTTTTTTGTACTATAACGTACAGATTTCTTCGTTTGCAACATTTACTTAGTACTATTATATACAATGTTAGTTTGGCAGAGTATCATAGATAATGTCTCTAGCTGATTCTGATAAGTGATCGGGGAAACGGATGTCGAAATTAACGATTAAATCACCTCTCCGAGATGGTTCCTTTGGCAGGGGTAAACCATGACCTTGCAGGCGTTTCACCGTATTCGGAGTAACGATTTCATTTTTGAATTGCAAGGGTAACATCGTTTCAGAGTTCATTGTCGGAATGCGAACCGTACACCCACATAGAGCCTGCGACAAAAAAATAAATAAATAAATCGGCACAATTAATTCCCAATCCGAAGGCTTACCTGTTTGAGAGTAATCTTGGCAGTGAAGCGTATATCGCTACCTTCCCTCTTGAAATACAGATGAGGTTTATCACGTATTATAAAGACAATGTCAGCGGGAATTTTATTCCTGCCTTGATCGCCCTCCCTTTGGAAAGTGATTTTCGTTCCGGCTTTCCATCCGGGTTTAACGTTGATAGTTAAGACTTTATCTTCTTTCTTTGCAGTTCCGTCGGGTTGAAGTACTTTCCTGCTGATCTTCATTTTCTTCGTGCATCCTTTCATAATGTCCTCGAGTGAAACGTAGAGGTCATGCTCGATTGGAGGGTCTTGCAGTTTATCTTTGTTGCGGCTCGGACTGTTATGGAAGTTAAACGAGTGACTTCTAAATGCACCACCGGGTCCTCCTGGTCTGGCAGGTCCTACATTGCCCAAACCAAACGGGTCATCGACGTCCATGCCGTCGTCGTTAAACCCCCACATTCTATTGCCGCCCCCGCTGAGATCGAAAAACGCTTGGAATGGGCTGGCATTTCCAAAAAATTGCGCGAAAGTGGCTCTGGGATCACCGTGGAATTTATACGTGAAATTTTGACCGCCGCCTGCCCCCCCTGCTCCTGGAACGCCGCCCTTCAAACCCTCCTCGCCGTGTTGATCGTAAATATCTCGTTTCTTCTTGTCCGAAAGAACCTCGTACGCCTCTGCGACTTCTTTGAATCTCTCCTCCGCTCCTGGTGACTTGTTCTTGTCCGGATGGTATTTTAACGCCAACTTGCGGTAGGCCTTTTTGATGTCGTCATCCGATGCGCCTTTGCTTATGCCCAGAATCTTGTAATAGTCCTTTCCCATATTTGGTAAACAATCGCTTGTATCTGGCTCAGATACAATTCGCAGCACTCGTCTACGTACACCTCTCTACTTCTTGCACAAGACTCACACTAACAGCTTACACAACAACCGACAGCAAAATGAACAAGGCCAACCTCGAACGCCTACCATATATACGGTACAGTATCGAAACAAATCTAGAATGCACTGGAATAGAATATACCAGAACAACATAGGCGTAGTCAAAAACTCGTACCTCTATATTAAGACCAAAAAAGCACCACTGTTCATACGGCCATAATTCAATCAATAGGAAACTCGTCAACTAATTTACAAAATCGAAAAGATACCAATCAACCACAAACTCGACTCTAGATCCTAGGTTCACCAGCCAATTGAAACCTGTCTCGATTTAACAAATTGTAATTAAATAACTTTAAGGAAATAGCACTACTTAAAAGTATTTAATCCTTGATTTTAGTCACCGGATTTTGTTTACAAACGTAAACCGACGATGGACAGGGCGGGTCTTCGCCGGGTGAAAGCTCCGCCGCTGAAGAGAAACCGTTAATGAATGTAAATAGAGACGCAAACAACCACAGTAGCGTCCATAAACCTAACGTCAGTGCTGCCAGGTTGAAATTTTTTCCACCAGACAAAAATTGGGGACATTATTCAAAAAGAACGACGTAAAAGGATTATGTAAAACACTGACATCTACTGGTTTCAAGCTAATTAAACATTTAACATAAATATACAGTGTGATAAGAAAAACCTGTCAGACGTATGGTAAGCCGAACAATGATCGAATAAGTTATGAACTTGTACCTACATACGTGTAAGGACACGATCAATATTATTGTGCAATAATTCGGTGTATGTGACCGTGTGAGACTGTGAGGGCGAGAATGTCTTGTGCATTATATTTGACAACCTAGCATTTTTGCGCAATATTTTGACACCATAATATTGATCGTGCAAAGAGCTGGCAATGAAAGGAGCTTGTACATTGGGATATTTGAAATGTGTTACCTGGAAAAATAAATACCTGATAACGCTTACGATTGACTGCACTAGTGTACATTTAAGGTTTGATTGTTTGTTCTGCACTTTCTACACTTTTAACTCCTTTACTCTATTTCTCTCACTTCTATTTACATTATATTATATACATCTCACTCTGTCTGGGGCGGTTGGTGCAAAAAGTGTAGAAAAGTGCAGAACAAACGAAAATACCTTTAGTGTACAGTGTACTTACATACCGTAAGTTGTGAAAATAAAGAAAGCTTAAAGTTGCAGTTTTCAAAAATAAAAAAAGTACAGTCATACGCATCTAAAATGCTCCGCCTGCACGCAAACCTCACCCTTAAAACCTTGTGGTACAAGGCTCACAGAACTGTCAAATTGTAGTATTGTAGTACTGCGTATGACTGTACCTACCTAATTTCCCTATCAGACACAAAAATTAGAAAAATTAAAGCAAATGAAAAACAAAAACCAAAAATGAAATGAAAAAATAAAAAGCAAGAGGCAAGGAAAAAATGAAAATGAAGTAACTAAAAATGAAAGCAACTTGAAAGAGAAAAAAATCAAAAACCAAAACAGAAGGCAAATAAAGAATAAAACGCAAAATAAAAAGCAAATGAAAAAATCAAATGAAAAAAAAAACGAATGAAAAACTAAAACAAAAAATGAAATAAAAAACAAAAAGCAAATATGAAAATGAAAAAAAGACAAGTGAAAAACAAGAGAAAATTAAAATGAAAAACCAAAGGCAAATGTAAAACTCAATGAAAAGGAAAAATTTGAAAAAAAAGCAAACAAAAAAACAAAAACCAAAAATGAAACGAAAAAACGAAAAACAAAAGGCAAACAAAATTTAAAATAGAAAATAAAACAAATGAAAAATGAAAATACATACATAAATAATGAGTAGAAAAGGAAAACGAAAAGCAATTGAAAAAGAAACAAAGAGCCAGCAAATAAAAAATGAAAAGAGAAAAAGTGACTCTTTCAATTTCTAACACTGATGTTTGTCATTGTTTTTATTGAAAATAAATATTACCACATATTATTATTATAATAAGGAAAAAATTAGAATGAAAAAAAAATGGAAATGAAAAACTAAAAGAAAAAGGAAAATTATGGAAAACACAAAAAACAAAAAATTGAAGTAAAAAAAATTAACTTCCAACCAATTTTTAAATTTCGAAAAGAAATACATATTGCGGTGTTAATGAGCAGAAGGTAATTTTTTTTTAAACTTTCATAAGAAATAATTTGGAAATAATAAAATAAATTAAGAATAATGTATTAAATGTGATTTAGGGAAATTATTTAATTTTAACATGTCTTTCGAATATTTTAATTTTATGTAAATATTTTTTGAAATAGGCAATTTAAAATTGACTGTTTGTTATAAATAAATTATCTAAAATTTGTAAAATGTAAATACGTAGGAATTAAGCTTAGAATTGTGAATATTAGGATAACTGATTTAATGTCATGATAATCCTGTGTGATAAAAGGAAACTGTAGGTAATAGTAAGGAGTTCGGAAAATAAACAAGTGAGCGCGCTGTGTTAGCTACGGCTTTTGAAGTAACCGGTCACTCTTTAAAACCGCGAAGCGCGGAACACGAGTCAGTGACGGGAGCATTAAATACATAAGTAATAAGGGCGGGTTTTGAGAAAAACCCGTCCAAATAAATTAATTTCTTTTAAAAGCTCCAAATGTCCGAACTTCTTTACGCGAAATAATAAATTTGTTCGTGAAAGTTTTTTTTTAATTGATACAATGGAAACATACTAGAGCATCGAGAAAACTTTGGCGAAGGTTTTGTGAAAAACCTAAGCTAAAATTAAAGTATCCGAACGTCTTCTTCCGGAGTAATAATTAATTGTTTAAAGTGGTGCAATGAACTGTGTTTTCCGTTTTATTTTGCGACAATTTTTTTTATTATTCTCCCACACGCACACACACACACACCGACATTAGATAATTTTGAATGTGAAGGCTCGCGAGTGCCATCTACGTCCAAAATTGATCACACAATAAATAACGAGTGGTTTTTTAAATCCGACGTCAAGTTAGCTGTGAAACAATTCATTCATAGCTGTGAAACATTCACAAATGCCTCTTCAAGGCCTACTTTGACGTCGGATTTAAAAAAACACTCGTTACAAACTTGCTCTACAAGCAAGAAATTGGTCTATTGGTACACTGCAAAATTCATCATCGAAGAAGAGGCGACGAGAAAAAAAAATAACAAAATAAGAAAGTAATATGAAATAATAAAAAATCAGAAAATTTAGAAAATAGGTACCCTGAGACCAGAGTATTAGATTAACACCCAAACTAAGGGTATAACACAGCATAAAATTGGTTCATCAACGTGGGGCCATATCACAACAATATGTACGCAATTAATAAGAAATTAAAAATATCAAAAACAAATAAATAAAAGCAAATAATAAATTGAAAGACGTGATTTCAAATTTTGATCGGTAGTGTACTTTTGTTTCTGTGGATGACTAACCCCTTTATTTTGTAACTCATAACGACATCGTTAAGTGAGATATTTTGACCAATCAGTGCTTAAATACTGGTTGGTCAAAATATGACACTTAACGATTACCGGTATTTAACGATGTCGTTATTAGCTACAGAATAAGGGGGTAAAGATAGAATTTTGTTCAATGTTCGTTACGAGAAGGGAGTAGCCTAAATTAGGTGCCAGTCGTCAAATAAGATCTTTAAGCACCAAGTGTGTCTAAAATGTAGCCCAAATGGAAACCCTGAGAACGACCACGTAACCCAAACAGGAAACAGGAAAAATCAAAATAGTAAGGGATTCGAAATCGAATGGAAAAAGACAACCCGGTAGACTATTGAAAAGATGGGTTGAGACCTGGACAAAATCAAACTAACATGCGAAGAAAGACAAGTTAATTAAAGTTAGTAAACACACAAGGGTTTGCAAACGGTTTTAATTATTTCTAAATACGATGTAAAATTAATAATAAATGTACAAACTAATTAACTAAGAATAAACTATTTTTGTCGTAAAAATTGTTTGGTCTTCAAACTAATGGTGTATAGTGATGAATTTATTCTTAGTAAAAATCTTGCCACAATATGTGAAACCGTGATAAAACAGTTGACACGATTGCAGCTTAAAAATTAGTTAAATAATAAAATGATGTCTGCAAACAAAATTATCAAATATTATTCGAATAATAATATTTACTCATTTCAAAAAAAAAAAATTATTATGCGAAAGAGAAAAAATACTTACTGAAAACCGCATTAAAACAGCCCCTATAAAAATTTTACTACGAAAGGGAATTCCGCTACTCCGTGTCCTGCCCTTTTCCTGGTATTATAAGGCAAGTTCTAGGAATATATGTAGGTCAACCAATTAAATCGCGCCACTTTAATTTCCATTCATAAATCTGATTGCCAATTGTCTTTTATGAATGAATGGCGGAGGCGGCGGATTCATCGTCCTATCGCTCAGCGGTTGGTAGTATTGACGTTAATTCAAAATTGTTTTGACAGGTCGCAATTTTTAGGTTATCCCGACTTTCAAATCGCCCAAATCTATTAAATTCGAAAAGGACATGCCCATACTACCGGCGGAGACTCCTCCTGAGGTAATCCCATGATGCAGACCTAACCTAAAACCTATTAATTCCGACGGAATTTTAGTATTGTCACTCGAAATCTATTATCGTATTCCACCCGGGGTCTTTGAATTTGAGAATTGGACGGGCGTCCGATTTAAACCCCCTGACGATCTTGCATGTGATTGCAAGAAGGTGTTACCCCTACGGGCAGAAACACCGGGACCTATTTCTACCTCCGAGAGTGGAACTGGTGGGTGCACTTTATTGAGTTGATTAAAATTATATCGAGTTTTACAGACTCAAACTCAGGAAATCGAAGAGGCCCGCTTGTCTGTGTCTCACACGTTGCAGTCATGTTTGCAATCCGACGGGAGACGGCGTTACGCAACCCCCCCACAACAAATCGCTGCGTTTAATAAGAGGTCGCAACCCGAAGTTTTAGGGTCACACGGGGGTGAGTGGATTAAACCGGAAGGTGATGTGGTAGTCGGAAATGATGTAATTAAATCTTGTTACGTTTTCTGGGGGTTAAAAACAACGCATTCCAGGTGCTTCGAATTGATCCAGATGAGGACTTTAATGTTCACTTTCCATTTCGAAGGGGTGACTTTAATTTACACCCCGGCCCGGGAGGGTCGATGACTGCGGTGCTTGCCGATTTAGAAACAATTTGGTTGCACGTTTTAGAAACGCACTTCTCAATAAGCAAGAAAGACTTGAAACTGTACAAAGCCGTCCTGGTCATTCCCGATGTTTACAATCGGACGCATCTCAAGGAGTTAACGACTTTATTACTCAACAAAATGGAGTTTGGGAGTTGCTTTTTAGTGCAGGTATTCACTTTTAATAGAAAGAGGTTACCAAAAATAAATCAAGTGATTTTTAGGATCACGTGACAGCTACGTTTGGGTCAGGTTTGAGTTACGCTTGCGTTGTTGACGTCGGTGATCAAAAAACGTCGGTGTCATGCGTTGAAGATGGAATTTGCCACCCGAATACCCGGGTATGTCATCCGATTCTCATTTCGTAATTACTTTCGAACGAGTTTTAGGTACGCATGGAATATGGTGGAGCCGATATAACGCAGACTTTCGCTTGGTTATTGCAGAAGTGTGCGTTTCCCTACAAAAATTGCAGCGACGATAACAAATTAGACACGATGTTATTGCGTAAATTAAAAGAAGATTTCTGCCACGTTAATTTAGTATGTAATTAAAAGTAACTTAATTAAATCAGCTTAATTCGATGGAATCTCTCGTAGGATATCTGTGGCTCGCGAGAAAAAACTTTCATCGTAAGACAACCGAATAAACCAATCCTACAGTACACGATACAAGTCGGGGATGAATGCATCGTGGCGCCCTTGAGTTTATTCAGCCCCGAGTTATTTGGTATTACGGGTTCGAAAGCGGTTCACATTCAAAAACAATCAGTGGGAGATCCGGAAGACCCACACGATGAAAACTACCTGCGAGAAATACGTGTAAGTATCACAGGAGCCCCTCATATATTTGCACTTTTAATTTTGGATCACCCAGAAAAAGGGAATTAAAGAGAATTTAGAGCCTTCATCCACGGATTTATTAAACGAATCGTATTACGAGCAATCTAACATTCAGAATAATGTGAACGAGGATGATATCGTTGTAGATACGATTGATGCAGTTGTGCCAACTGCTGATAAGGAGTTTATATTAAACCCCGGGCAGTTGCTCGGATTGGATCAGGCTGTTCTGCAAAGTATAGATCGATGTCGTAAGTAACTTATTTATATTTATCTAAAAAAAAAGCAAATGATGTGGTTTTAGCTAACGAAGATCTCAAGCGTAAAATGTATGGATGTATTTTAATCGTTGGGGGTGGGATGAAGTTTTCAGGGATAGCCACCTGGCTGCAAAATAGAATTTCACTTCAAATACCATATGTGTATCGTGCAGGTATGAGTATTAAGCTGATGACTAATTTTATTTATGCCATTACAATCTGTTCTTAGAACAATTGGATATTATTACAAATCCGAGAGACATGGATTCTGCCATGGTTGCTTGGAAGGGTGCGTCAATCATGTCTTGTTTGGAAACAGCTCAAGAACTGTGGATACACACGGAGGAGTGGGAAAAATTTGGAGTACGCTTGTTACGAGAACGTGCCCCATTTACTTGGTGATTAAATAAATTTTAAAAAAGCTGTAAACGCAGTAACTTTTATTTTATAACAAAAATATTACAACTCAAGCGAAGATTCAGTCACACAAGTGTCTTATTAAGATAAATTTTAAATATGTACGAGTGAAAAACAGTTTTATTATAATTTTAGAAACACTTGCTTTTCACTGAACAATAATTTAAGCTATAAAAAATTTGTTTCAGTGTGACTGTATCTTTCAAAACAATTACAAAACAACTTGGACAATATCAACAAAATTTACCTAACTACTTCCATCAGTGATTATAAGAGACGACTGAATTTGACAAATTTGAAGCACGGCAGTCTCCGGATGGTCTGCCTCGTGACACCAAATTTCCAGTCGGGCTCCCAAATTGTAAGTTCCAGGGGCCAACACAGCCAAAGAAAGTTGTACTGTCTCAGAACTCAACGGCTTAATAGTTCTAATGACATTCCCCACTTTAATCCAGCGGAAGTGTTTCGATGAGTACGGGTAAAACAATGCAGGGCGATGATGTTGATTATGATACGAACTAAAAATGCAAATGAATAAATAAATCCACGCAAAATAACACACTCACCTTCTTATACTTGAAGTTTTAACAGTTACAACTAAGCTAGTGTTTGAAATACTATGTAAAATTAAATTTACGGGAATAATACAGAATTTACTAGTTTTAAAATTGTGAATTATGATAGGTGGATGTTGCACGTTGCACCGGATTTGCTTCTGTAGACCATCGCCTGAATCCTGCGATTTCAACAAGGAATCTTCATCTTTCCTTCCATCATAAAACCGAACTGGAGTATCATAATCATCCGAAACATTTTCCTCTACGTTAATTATGTTAATGGAAACATCACTCTGTCCATAGACAGTTCTTTTAGTGCCTTTGCTATCAGTGACATTCGCTTGCCAACGCAATATCAAAGTGGCATCGCGTTTCTTTTGAGCTTCGCTCTCATCGAACACGTTGAACCTTTGTTGTCCATTGCGTTTTGCAAAGTCGAGGTAAGCAGAATCCGAATACTGCATCGTCTGTTCACTCGGGATAAACCACACCACGGAGTAATGATTTTCATTATTGATTTTACGCTGTGCTTTCAATAATATACTGATGGATTCCTGCGAGAGGAGTTTGATGTCATCCAAACTAACCACATCGTTCAATAACACCCAGTTCGGGCTGAGAAGGGCTGCATTCAACAACGAAATTTCTGTAACAACCGCATGGTGTATCCTATTCATGTTAATAGCTTTAACAGACAGAGTTAAATGCTCGATTGTTTTAGAATTACAACTCCGCTGCGTTGTGACATCCACTTTAATGGATTCCTGCACCAGTAAATGCCAAACGTGCCTAACAAGCCTGTATCTAAAATTTAAAAACATTATAAAATGATCAAAAGATCATGTAGACCTATGTAGAGGTAATTTATGGCGTTTTTCACTGGGACTAAATTGTGCACTGAGTGCGCAGTCAGAACATTCTCATCTTATTTTAACCTCATGTAATGAAACGGGATGGAGATATTCTGAGTGCGCACTCAGTGCACAATTTAGTCCCAGTTAAAAACGCTATTAGATTACCACATGTAATATTTTCTGGCTAAATAAATTAAATAAAAATTAAAAAAAGATGCTCATACCTAGGCACCGCACTAGTCGAAGAATTTTCATAATAAATTAACAAGTCGATGTACCCCGGCCCTATAATTTCTGGGGCTTTAATCCACAGCGTGATATTCCTGTACTGTCCTGAATCCAACTGGCCTGTTGGGAGAGGTAAGTAAGTCACGTGGTTTTTCCTAGCTTCTCTCTCTCGAGCTGCCGGGCTCTCAATATCAGAAGGGTCATCAAAATTTTGCTGCCATTCCTTTGGAAAATCACAGCTCGAAAGCAATTGCGGAGTTGAAGTTGCCAAAAATATTTTTGAAAGCGGAACACGACCTACATTTCGCAGTTCAACCGAGACTTGCTGGAGCTCGTTGCGTAGCAACTCGGAATTAATCTCCGAGAAACTAACCTTAAACATAAAAACTAGTATACGCTTACACGTTTAATTATTTCTTGTAATACCTGTAAACACGGAGCTGAAGGAACTATGTTTATATGCAGCCGTCTATCCGGTTGTATATCCGAGCCTAAATTTTTGTTGGGTTTACTTGCGTGAGTAGCAAAATCTTGTTTCCCCCGAACTGAAATTATTTGATCCTCGACGCTATTCGATCCAATCAAATTGTAGCAAATCCCTTTCAAAACAACCTCTCCAATTGCCATGGGGGTCAGAATCAAAACAATTTCCTGCATGGAATTTGCTTGTAAAATAACAGACTTGATGTAGTGCGTTTTAATAAATTCTTCGGCTTCGTCCACCATAACTTCATTGTCGACTGTTTTATTTTGGTCGTCGTTGAACTCCCACAACAAACAAATGTCTTTCATGTGAAGCAAAATCTGCAGAGGGTTTTTTAAATTAATCAAGACCTGAATTGGCTCGCCCAAAATCGACATGGGGTTAATATTGGAGGCGCTTTCGTTTGTGAAAAGGGTGACTTGCGGTTTGAATTTCATAGGGAGAGAACCCTGGGCTTCTTGAACGAGCATTTCCTCCAGTTTATGCCACTTTTTGTTGCTGGATGGTGCGTTTTCGGTGGTTAAAGTTATGCCCATCGCAGGGACTTTTCCTGGTGTTCGTAATGGAGCAGCCGGTCCGACTAATACTTTCGTTGAATCGCTATCTAACAAAGGCAGAGGTAGCACTTGATTAAAAACACTACTTTGTCTTTGCACTAGAACCTAATTAATTTAATTAATTAATGGTGTTAGATTGGGTGTGTAAGTTTGGCTTACGCTATAAATGCTTAAGTATTCTTTTAAGAACACGGCTTGTTGTTGAGTGGGCTGTCGGCTTAAACCAGTTAATAATTTGGAGTATGAGGCGACTGCCTCGTCTAAATCATTTAAATTATTGGCCTGCCTCCCTATGGTGTAATGAATGTGATCCTGCGCTAAATTCCAACCTTTATCCCTGTATATTTGGTGTGCTTGCTTGTAGCACCTGAGTGAGTGCTTCCGCTGTGAAGCTTTTGAAAATCTGTGTCCTGCGAGTACCATGTGAAATGCATACTTTCGCACCATGGAATATTTGGTTGCATGCAAGAAACAATATGCGGCTTGTTCTAATAATAAAGCGGAAGACAAGTCGGAGTCTTCACTCGTCATTCTTATTAACTGATGCGCTGCTTCACCAAATAAACTCTGTGCTTTCAAACACTCGCAGCTCATCAGAGTAGCACGAGTTGCAAACTGAGGCATCCTGCAACATAAAGCAGTTTCAAAAATACTCTTTAAAATGAGTAATAAGTGCGAAACTTACTTGCAAGTATTCAAATATGTTGTAATACTTTCCTCCATGTAATCAAGCGTTTTCCTAGACGATTCATTAGCCATGAAAGCCGATAGCGCAGCCATTTCTAATGCACCTGCGTAATGCAACCAGGCTTGATCTGCATTAAAATCACGTTTCGCCGTGTGGTATGCTTGAAACGCCAGCGTATAATGACTGAACATAAAGTACAAATCACCAAGTCTACGCGTGTGTAATTCCGGAGCATCAAAGAAGTACCTAAATAATACAAGTATAAGTGAAGCAAAGTTAAATAAATACATAGACAGACATACGTTGACGTGTTCAATCCGGCAGTGTTAGATCCAGGTTTATTTGGGGTAAACCAGCGTTTAGTAGCAGAGAAAAGCGATCGACTCACCCCCTTCTTATTAGCGATCAAGTCACAAAATTGTTGAATTTGTTTCTCGATAAACGGTAGCAAAGCACGAGTGCAAAACTCATGTATAAGCAATTTCACTTGCTCAACGTCTTCCGTTGTTAAACAAACACCGTGCAAAACACTCCCACTTCTGCTTGAAACTTCTTTATCAGATGCGACATCACTCTGCAAAAGTTAACATGTAATAAAAGCAACGCACTGAGAGAAAATTTATTACTGATGATTCTTCTCCGTCTGGGCTGAGGGGGTGATAAGCGAGGGTGGTTGATTCGGTGGTTTCCGTTGCAACTCGAGTTGGAACTGGAGTGGTTTCAGGCGTGATTTTATATTCGGGAACTGACTGGATTCGTGCTGATATAAATTGACTCCAAGGGTCCGGTAGTTGCTCGTCGCTTTGATCGGGTTTTCTCGAGTTTATTCGCAACAAGAAGCAATTATTATTTCCGTAAGCCATTTTCATCGCATCGTAACATTCAACCGCACTGCAACGTCACTTTTATAATTAACTATTGCATTGAGACCGCAAAAAAACTTACTAAACATGGTTGGGGTTTAAGTTCTCATGTATTAAAATGTAATAACGTAGAATGTCACTGCTGAACCACTTGGGGAATTTATTAGGAGCTTGCAGTTCGTTTAATTTTTGGAGAAGTTCTAACATGATCGTCTGTGGTCGAAACGACTAGAATACACGCGAGGAAATGCTTCGTAAATTCGTGGTCTGATGGATACTGCACTTGCAAAAATGTGTCCCGCCATGATTCGAACCACGTCGCCACTAAAGGCACCTCCAAGTTGTACTCGCCGATGTTAATTATTTGTATCCTTGGGTCAGGTGCATCCTTAACAGCAGTGTTCAAAAATTTCTTAGCCATGGCAGGCAGGGGAGGACGATAGTTTATATCCTGCAGTGCTATTTTGAAGTTGCGCAAAGAAACGACACAGCCATTCGGGTCTTTGTAATACACTGCAAAACCCACATGCCAGAATACTGCTTTTTAAAAATAATTAAAACACACTAACCTTCAGTTCCCAGCTTACAAAAGGGCTGCAGCAACTCGATGAAACTCAAATTATTCTTCTGGCAGATCTCTTCAGCCTTCGCACTGCAAATAACCCCAATTTGAGGAGTGAAGGAATTTTTTATGAGTTCCTGGGCGGTTAATTTTGACTGTGCCATTTTTCTAAACTAAGTATTTACAGGACAAATCAGCTGGTCTTACGACGAAAACATTTTTTCAATGTACCCCATTATTGACACAGTGCGTCCAACTACTAGGCGAAAGCGAATCAGAGTCGCCAACTTTTAATATTTCTCGACAAATTCTAAATTTAACGCAAAATTTAAATTTACCAATTAGCTAAAAGAAATTACAAGCATTAATGCACGTATTTCTTCAATTAAGTTGGGAAAAAGCGATCAAAATTTTGCGAAAAAAGTTAGGTTAGTCGAAATCCCTAAACACAATTAATGATCTAAAATTCCAATTTAATACTTTATATAATTATCGTTATTGTAATACGCTGCATTTTCTTCACCTAAAACGTGTTATTTATATAAGAGAATACAAAATAGCGTTTAAATGGGGCACACAAACTTTTTGAGGTTATATCAACAATTTCACTCATAAATTTATTGCGTAAAATTCATTTGATTTAAAGTACATATACGCATAAAAGGCTTATTTATTAGTTTAAAATCAAATATTGATATTTGCATTGGCAGAATCTATTTTAGTTTACACCTCTCCTCAGCGATTGAGCCCCTTTTCACAGTCGTTTTTAATGATCTGGTTTTCGAATCAAATTAAACGATAATAACATAACGTTTATATTTTGCCTTATAAATTACATTTGTAAATACGATATTCACATGTATAGGCTGCACACACATTCATCTATACTCAATCTCACTCGTGACTTGGTCCTTCTTAATAAATGCTATTATTATTTAACAATAAATTTACACATATTTCTTAGTAGGGACTTACGTGTATGAATGTTATTTATACAAAAATATTTACGTTACTTAATTGGAAGTAAATGCCTATTTTACACTTATGGCGTTTACGAAAAACTGATCGGAGCAGGTAAACTGTAACTGATGTTTACGAAAAATTGATCGGAGCGGATAAACTGCGTTCGTAAATGTGAGCGGAGCACAACCGATCATCAACTTGATCAGTGATCTGGTGACTCTGCTGTTTAAATAGAATCACTCAGATCACTGATTGAGGTTAGTATACTATAATTGAATCGGTCAATGCAGAATAAGTATAGGTATGTCCATAGTCAATATTATGGACATTATGCCCTTTCTGCATTGATCGATTCAATTATTAGTGAGTAATAGAACCTAATATAACCTCAGATAAGGAATAAATACTACACAATACTACTAACCACCAACAAACTTGTTCGGAAATTGATTGATCTGATTAGTAATCCCAATTTACTCTGTCACGTGACAGGGCAATTCTGATCACTAATCTGGATCAATTTTTCGTAAACGCCATTATAAAACTTGCATAGTGTTAAAAGGAAAGAACCAGATCAGTTTCATGACAAAGACAAGGTCATCAAGTTCCAGTACCTTGATAATCACTTGATAAATATAAAACAGGCTCCAATTTAAAGACAATTTTTTTTTTTTGCTTTGATTAATAAATGCAAAACAGGCTATGAGACCTAAAATTCTAACTTTTTAGCCAACATTTTCACCACGTGTTGTTGGCCGGAATTCCATAATGTTTCCCCAAGCGTTGCAAGCGTTGCCTGCTCAGGTTCATTCTGTATCCAATCGAGCAACAAATTGTAAATCACCTTAAAAAAAATCTGTGTTAATCGCTTTTCTTTACAGCACCATTTAAACATACCTCTTTAACCCCCCGAATTGCATGTGTTTCTTCAAATTGATAAATCTGTCCTTCGGAATAGTTTAACTTCCTCCCAACATCTCGCCAGCCTTCACCAGCATGTGTTGCAACAAAATCTATGTGTTCCCTGGTTACAGGTTTCTTACACTCGAGTAATTTGTTTATGGCATCTGTTTTCATAACGGTTTCCTTAAATCTATCCTTTTTATCACTTTTGTTCATGTTAATAGTGTAATTCTGTCCTATTTGGACTCCGTTGCAATTCGCTATGTTTATCACATTTGCCACTGCTGTTGAAAACAAGCTTTCAATGTTTAACTAAATCAACAAGAGCCCGAGGTACTTACGAATGTTTGGAACTCGTTTCGTCTTCTTGGGTTTTTTATTAATATTGGCCCTATTTGGCCTTGGGATTTGGTGGATGGTTTCTGTTATGTCTTCGCATTCCTCCACAATTTCTTTGGCCCTTTTTGCTTCGTCCCTGGGAGGGCTTGGGCAAGCGTCAGTCGCTAAATCATCATCCACCAGTTCCGTAATCGATGACATTCTCTGTGTGGTTTAAATTTGGCAAAACCACGAAATGTTTTTATCGGTCAGCTGTCACTTTAGGGCACTGCAACAATGCATTTAGTCACTGGAAGACGAGGAAATTCCATAATTAATGCGCATGTGCACATCGCTTAGCGGAGGCTGATATCACGTTCTTATTCTTCTTATGAGTGGGAAATTCAATGTTCAGTTTGGAAAAAGTTAATTTTTATTAAAAATGTAGTTTTGTTTCAAAAACTTTTGTTTTGCTTTTTTTTCTAAAATGATTATTAAAATAATATATAATATTTTTCGTACCTTTTGTTTATTTTTAGTTATAAAGTAAAAAATTTACTGTTCTTGAATTCTATTTGATTTAATTTGTTATAACTAAAGCCAAGCAGAGTGATGTCAAGGTCAATGTTAGGCAAGCGCAAAGCGCGTTCTGAGTCCGCCGTAACCATAAAGCTAAATCCACACTGAAGGAACAATCGGGAACTCTTAGTTGCTGTTCCATGTTCCTCAAAAAAGTTACCGGTACTTTCCGAAAGTTTAAGTTCCTTCATGTTTCTGTTTCCAATAACAAAAGTTACTGTTTGTTGCGTGTTCCCAAAAAAAGAAATTCCTTCAGTGTGTACATCTTGTCACCAGTTTCGGTAACGGCTTGTAGCGTAGCAACCAATGAAGAGTAAGAATCTCCTGTGATCAAAAACCTCAATGTGAGAAGCATACGTTCTTGGGACGTTATTGCTTTTCTGCGGTGTGTATCAGCTTTTCGTATGATAAGATCGATACTACTTAGTAAATATTCTATGTCGGAACTGGATAAACGTATAAAATTTTTAAGATGACCATCTGTTAATAAATTATCCCTTTGTAAAACATTTATAAGTGATGTACCGCCACAATCAACTCGCTCTTGGAGACTTGGGCGCACCCAAACTCTTCGTTTTCGTTGTTTCTTTTTTGTACAAAAAATAACAATATAAGCTGCAGCAGCGAGAAGCACGTCTTCTTCAGTCATGACTGTCAACAATACTAACTTGTTTCTTGTGTGTGTACATATTGTTACGTGCAACAATTTCCAACAATGGAACAGAAAGAAAATTCAGATGTTTCTCTATTTGTTATCTTTAGTGTGGACAAAATGTTTCCATAACTTGACGAAAGTTGAAAACTTTTGAAACATTTAGCAACAACCATCAACAAAAAAGTTCCTGTATATTCCTTCAGTGTGTACTTAGCTTTAGCGTCACTTCCAGCATCAGGAACAGAAACGGATGATTTACATAAATAATAATAAATTAAATGTATGTCATTAAAAAGAAATTCAATCGAGTGTTAAGATAATACTGCAAAAAGATAAGTGTACTTTAAATAAAATGGAATACCAAAAACAGAAAATACCAGGCACGACGAAAACGTAATGATAAATGCTGTTTCAACGACGCCGCTGGCACCCGCTAGCCGCCTTAATGTAATGACTATCGCGCAAGCGTGACATTTCCGTGCCGAACTTTAGTTATAACGTACCCATATGCTTTTGAACATAATTTTTCTTGAATTTTTTCTGTTTTCAACTTTTAGAAACTTCTTTTTTTGGTTTCTCTATAATTTAATTTTGTTATAATATACTTTCGATTATTTATACACACGGTGATTCAAAATTGTCTCCCGATATTTTCAGGGTGAATAGAACATCAAAAAATAAGGTCACCTTTTCATATAATTTTTTTTTGTAAAAGTGAATAATAAGGCAGTTATAATTCCCTGAAAGAGGGATGAAACGTACGTGTTGTTTGTTTGGCAATATCTTCTGGATCCTTTAAGTTATCAAATTAATATTTGATACTCAGGTATAAGGCACCTAACTGGGCATATACATCGTATTTGTTAGATCCTCCCTCCTTTTTAAGGGGTAATTTGAGGGGGTGACTTTCAGTACCTACTTAATAGTAACACAATGCAATAGGTGTATGCTAACTTTTAAACCTCAATTACTCGAAAACGGTTCGGTTTATCGAAATGCAACACAGAGCTGTTTTGTGCTAAATAATCTAAAGAATATTTTCTCCACAAATTTTTGATGAAATATGTAAAAGATAAAAAATTAGAGATAAAGTACTAAAAAATCATTCCCAAAAACTACCCTTTAAAAAGGAGGGAAGACCTAACAAATACATTGCAAATACGCAGTTAGATGCCCTATATCTGAGTTTAAAATATTAGTTTGATAACTTAAAGGTTAAAGAAAATATTGCCAATAAAACAATGATTTTCACCCTTCTTTTAGGGCTAACAACACCCTTATTATTCACTTTTGGAAAAAAATTTATATAAAAAGGTCACTTTATTTTATGATTTCCTATTCACCCTGAAAATATCGGGAGAGAATTCTGATTCACCGTGTATATGAAAGTTTCCTTTGTATAAAGCGAGCTCAAAATTTTTCGTCCTTCGAAGTATTTCAGTTTTTTCTTTTCTAGTTTCACGACTTGCTTTTTTTTTTTGAAGTTCCGTCATAAGTTCTGTTTTAGTTCGGAAACATTTCTAGAAAAATTGTCACTTTCAACTTTGCTCTATTTCTTTTTACTTTTGGTTTCTGTAAAAGATTCGGAACATTTAAAAAAACGAATTAATCAGTTTTGTGAAGTGCAAAATGAAAATACGCCGGTAAATGTATTACGTGTCGGTGAAAGTAAAGGTTTCGGCGTTTTTTGGACGGATGGCCGTCGGCGAAATAAATAGTCGGGGCGCAGAAAAAAGAATGAAAGTACAACATGTAACAAACAATTTTATTTGGTTTAAATTTAATACATCATAGATAAATAATCTTCAGATTAATATTGCACATGATTGAAAAAATGCCCAAATCAAATGGACGCAATATATGCCATGGATATGAATTCTCATTTCATTAAATACAACATCACTTATGCAAAAGAGAACGAAAGAGTCACATCGGCAATGCTACAAGAAAATATAATTATATGTACAAAAAAGTGTAGCTGGGTATTTCGTCCATTCAAAAATCAGGCTCGAACGTATCAGCTAAACATAAAGGACTAACTAAAGTCGTGTCAACTGACATTTTGGGACATCGACAACTTATGAAACAGACAGATGTTAGGGTAAATAACATAGAGAAGTAGTAAGTAGTGCAGTGACACGGAAGCCAGTTCGGGAACGGAAAGGTATCGGGTAGATGAGAAGGCACAAGCAGCGGTATGTCCTGTCCCTGAGACAGGAGAGTGGAATAGTGTAGATGGCGCATTACCCTGTGAAGAGTCGACGAGTTGTACCGCAGCGGCGATCGGACATAACGATGACTGAGACATCGACGGTGTTGTACATACACAAATAGATACATACACATATTGTCAGGCACTGTGAGTAAGGCAATCCTACAGTAGTCAGTGGAGATAGGGTCATCCGCAGCTACGCGGTCGGCCGATTGATACATCGGCCGGGGGGCGGCCCGGGCATAGTATAAACTTTAAAAATATGTGCAGAGTTTGTGCACACAACAGTAGATAATATATATTTATATTTTATATATGTACGTACATACGTGTATATACATACACTCAAATACACATATATACCTATATGTACATAACGTACTCATATTTCTTCATATATATATCATTTCATCTGTGTAGGTCAATATACAGAATAGATACTCTGAAATCACAAACAAATTGAAAAGGCTACAACAATGAACACTCTAGGTTCCAATGGGGAAGCAGTACATTCAACAAAGACAGGGTGGGCCCGCGTCTCGCGCGACAGCCGGTGTACAGAGTATATTCGATCGGGGGGAAAGCACCAGTACATTACGTAATGAGTACGAGAACAGCGTCCTCAAGTCAATAAGTGTGTCTGTTTATTCATTCCTTGTTTCTCAGTGACTGCATCCAGGCTAAATTAACAAGTGTACATTATAAATAATATACTATTCATCTAAAAACATTTATAAAAAAGACACTAATAATTACAAGAAAATAATGGCACTATATATTACGTTTGTATCTGTGAATTGAGAACCGACGGAGGGCGCCGGCGATTGGAACCACTGCACACACGCACCTCACTACATAACCAACCCTCTCTCTAACAGAATTTGTATATTCTCTCTCTACGAAAACGTCCGTCACTGAAAGTGGATTACAACAATTTTATCAAAATATACAAACTTCATACGTCTGTAGACTCTCAGTTTATCACATGGATGACAATTGGCAAAAGAAACGTGTTTGGAAATAAACTTCGCTATCACTATGGCACTAAGCGTCCCGCGAATGGTCTACGAGGGCCAACCGTCTGTCAGGCGAGACCTTTTCAGTAAGGGTCCGTTATCGTAGTCGCCGCCGCTGGGTGGCCCAGGGGGCGACGGTAGATTGGTCGGCGTGACGCTACCAGGCGTGGGCGTTAACTGTCCCGCGGAATTAGGCCGCGGGTGGTGACTGCTGTGGGTTAGGTTAAGGCTGTGGACGTGTGAGTGATGGATTCCGGCACCTAGGTGGGAATGGTGATCGCGGGGTGGTGAAATCGGTTCGCTCTTGATCTTGACGGGAGCCGGCGACGATGAAGGCGGAGGGGTGCTGCTGGAGACGGCCAAGTGGGGAAGTCCGCTGCTGTGCGAAAGAGACGTGGGGATGGGATGTCCGCTCCAGGGGATCGCATTCAAACTCATGTCCGGTCCGATGAAGTCCTGCGCGCCGAAGGAGGACAGGGCGCTCGGATAACTCGACAGTCCGGGGGTCTGCAATGCCACCACAGGGGTGTTCAGACTTGACTGTGTTCGATTAAGCTGTAATGTAAACTACAGCTAACATAAGATCTATTACGGCTTACGCTACCCGGAAATCTACGGGAGAGACATGCAGTTTTAAGGAGATACTAACTTCACCGTACTGCACCTCTTCCGAGGACAATGTGGGTCCCACCGGAGTGGGTATGACGACGCGCAAGTTGGCTCGGGGTCCGGGAGAATGCTGCTTGGAGTGTTGCTGTTTGGAGGAACTGAGCCCGGGGCCGGGACTCGGCCCGGGAGACGGGGACCCCCCCATCGGCGAAGCCGAATTTGGATAGCCGTTGCTCATCTCCAACATACCCCCGCTGGGATACACCGAATCCGTCTCGGAAGATGAAGGCCGCGGACTGATGCTCGTGTGGGCCATCTGTGGACTAGATTGAAGCAAACTGGAATCGCCGTAGCTTATGTTGACCGGAACGGACACCGGCTGCGTGTAGTTGCTGGTGCTCATGCTAACGGGCTGCAAACAAGTTTCGAATCAGACGGGAATTATCCGCGTCGTTCGGGGCGGATACGACGAACAACTTCGACCGAGGCTCTTACCCTTTGCCCGTTGATTTGGTTGCGTTGCAACATCATCTGGAACTCCTCGTCTATTTTGCTGTACTTGGCCTCCGTGCGGGGCGTCAGTTGGTACTCCGTCTCCGGTTCTGGACTGTCGGGACTCATCACGCCGTTTTTATGCTCCTTCTTATTAAGTGCCTGCAAGTGTCAGTGGACCAGCTCATGGAGACAGGCAGCCTCTGGGGCCAGCACACACACGCCAAACGTACTACTACTCTACCACACCACTAGCATAACGAGTTAGGTATGTAAACTAAAGCAACAACTCGTGAGAATAACAGGCAAATGCAGTAAATCGATAACCAAAATTAAATAAAAAGCACTAACAAATAATAATTATAACAATTAAGTGTTAGAAAAACGGATAACGTGTGGGAACGTTAGTCGAACGTAAACAGTTATCGTGTTTGCATCAGCCAAGTATTGAACCACAGTTGCTGCTGGGTTTGATGTACCTCGATAATGTTCTTGTTTGTCAGAGACTCGTGAGGCTCGTTGTACTCGGTATACTTGAGCAATACCTTGTCCATGTCCGTACTCGCGTACTGGTACAATTTATTACTGCTGCTGAAGATGATCAAAGCTATCTCACAATCACACAGAACCGACAGCTCATAAGCCTTCTTCATCACACCAAACTTCCTTTTATTGAAAGTCACCTACGCAGAAAAATTATCCATCGCAATTATCACCAAACACCTTTCATTCAATCTCATTTATCTCGATAAGTTGCCGCCGCCTCTAATGCAAAAATAAAAAAATTAAAATTCTCTGATCATTCTCGTCCAATAAATCAAAATTCATCTGTTACTCTGACGAAGCGCAAAGTGTGAAAGTAAAATCTTTTTTTTTTTTTTTGATGAAACCTTTTGATTGGTTTTCGTTTCTGAAATGAAAAATTTCGTAAGTCTTGTACTGACCTAATAAATTTTTCATTAGTTTTTGATCGATTTCGTCCGTACCATTCTCAATGTGATTGAACACGATTCGCCCTATTTCAAATCTAGTTATCAGAGTGAAACCTGAAAGTATCGAGCGAGAAAAAAAAATTTAGGCATGCGTTGGAGACGCATGCGAGTTCGTTGGATTTGTCAAACACACGTCGAAGTTTGATGCGAGGGATTTTCGGAAAAAAAAAGAAAATTCTGACCAATATTTATTTAGCTCTCGAGTTCGTGTTTTCCGTGGTTCGTGACATCGCACGCGTCTGTGCACCGCTGATGGGGATTTGTTCGATATGCAGGAATATTCCCCTAGGGATTTCGCCGAACAATGAAAATGGTGAATGAGCTTGTGCTGGAATGTGTGTTTGAGGGAAATCGAAAGCGTTTTCTTACTTGCGTTGATTCGTTCACGTCGGCGGAAAATTTAATTCCTTGCAATTTAATCCCACGATATTCTAGAAAGCAAAAGCACCTACGCCCTTCCTTCTTTATAACACAATGAAAAATCTAATTTTATGCGTTACATTAATATTTACGTCGTGAGTTTCTTTGAGGATATAGCAGTATAACAACAAAAAATTCAAAAGAAATTGTTCGATTTAAGTTCGTACTTAAAGAAAGCAAAGTCCCCCCAAGAAAAAACGTAGGCACTCAATTATTTAACCGCTCGAGTTATTTCGAAATGGGAAATTACTTGGATGCTCCTTTGAGTTTCTTTCGTCGTCAAAAGGATTTCAAGTTTTAAATCCAGTTTAAACGAGGTCTTTCGTTTTCATTCACGTCGTCTTTTACCTATACATCACCTACAACGAGTAAATTGCTCTCTTTGAAGGGATTATGATGAAAATTTTACATCCAACGGAAACTTCATGTAATTAAAATCGAAACTCATAAACTTCGCGATCTTTTAAAAACAGATTGAATACAATAAATCAGGTCGTTATTAATTTGAAATCATTTAAAATGAATATGTTTTGTTAAATCATGGAAGAATGCTGATGTTCCAATTAGTCTAACAATTGAAAAAAAAAATAGTAATTTTGTGGCGTGTTTCCGTTTCAAAAGAAAACGCTTTCGTAATTGACTATTTTATTGATTATTTAACGATTCTCCAATTAGTTTGCACCCCTTTAAATGGAGATTGACTACGCAAGAATAAGTAATGTTGAGTTTTCGAAGTGTATATAAAAATGAAGAAATTGTTGAAGTTGGCTAAATATAGAATGAAAACTCGATGAAACTTTTAAGCCGCGATGTTTTTAACACTTGCTTACAAAAGAATGGTATATTATGCTGATATCAAAGTATGTTTGGACGAATTCTTTTGGATTACTTAAGCAACTTATCTATTGTTTTCGAAACTTGTATATCGTGACATTTATCAGTTTTTTTTTTTAATTGATAGGAGATTGTTCTTACCTGTCGATTCCGTTCATCCGTAATCCTCGATATTTGTATTTTTTTGCGACCCATGGCAGCAATTTTGAATCAGTGTGAAAGGACCCTGGAACAAGTATACGTGTTGGCAGAAGCCAAGGGCGTGCAATTGCCGTACAGTTTGAAAACGATGGTGAAAAAATATGAATCCTCGGTAATCTGTAACAAAGATAGAGTTGTTATTGGAAGGGCGGTAAAAGGTTGAGTGGAGGGGTGGGTGTCACCTCATGGGGTGCGGATAATTTCGCGAGGCTCCGCGTATGAGAAAAACTAGTCAATTACGTTGAATGAAATAAGGAAAACGGATCACCCGTAAACACAGTGACCCGATTAGAGGAACGGATCGATCGTTGAGGGCAAGCAAAACCGGCGCGTGGCTCTCCTACGCGGCAAGGGCGCTTACCTGTAACTATAGCGCCACCCTTATAGATTTGCGTTTTATTCGCAGGACAAATTCGCGTCGACGGAGGCATGAAGAGAGATAATCGATGATATCTGTTTTGCGATCAAAATATAGGCGTCAAGCGATAAACATGCCGTAGGCCACACCACGTGACGTCATTTGTACGCCGTTTTCGAACTAGAATAAAATACTATTTAACGTCGTGTGACGCGAGCGCGTCGAGATTCGACAAAGAACGACGCTACTTATGTGGTTAATAATTAATCAAGAGATAACGATTATATGAACGATTACCCTTGACAGTAAAAAAAAATTACTTACCGAGAATAGGCCGGAAAAACTATTTTTAATTGATCGATAATACTGTGTTTTCTATATATAGAACGAAACAAAACAAAATAGTGTATCGTTGTAGTACTAAGACGTTAGGCTAAAAATAAAAAAAAAATATGTGTGTACACGCGTTCGAATTTGGTTCAGTATTTTGTGACCGCTCTTTTTTTTCTAAATTAAAAAAAATCTAAGTTTACTTACATTAGGGAAAACACGCTCGTGTCCAGATGAAACTATATCACGAGAGTGAAGTCAACCAGCACAATGAGTCTTCATAAAAAAAAAAAAAACTCGCCGCCGCGTTTGTTAAAAGTAAAAGCCAAGTCGATTATCATAAGAGACCGTTTTGTATTGTGCACATGTGAGGGGTTAAAAGTTTACACTATCCATTTGCATAGATAAGGCCGACTCACCTAGAGCACGGCGGAGAACGTCACATCACTGAAACGAGTAGCGACACAACACGGAAAGAAGTCAGAGCGCACCACGCGAGAGAACTACCAAAGTCTCCCAGCACCGGGCCCGTACCAAGTTGAGATGATACGCTGATACCCGCCACCAAAGTGTTCATGGATTGGTCGATACCGACGCATGACGTCACTGGCCGTCGACCAATCGTCACCGCCGTCGGTATCTTCGTAGAGCGAGTCAGCTGGAACGGGTAGCCAAGACGCGTGGGGTATCCACGCAAAGCGTCTTTATTCGTTTTGGACGTTTTACATCGCTCAACAATACAAAGCAAATAAAACATGTTCCGAGAAACACGAAAAAAAAAAGAAAGAAAACAATCAAATCCCATGATCGCATCAACCCCAACCGTAAACCGAATCAATCGGCGCCGCATTAGCCAAAGCCCACCGCCGCTTATCATCCGTTCATTTTAGCCAATTTAATTAATAACATAATTATCACATCAGTCGGCTTCTTCTCCATATGTTAGGTATCTAAATTTGCGTTTGTTTACCAGCGATCGGCTTAAAACGATGCGATAAACGTTCCGAACCCCCAAATGTCCCCGAGTTCCTCCGGATTAGCCAAATTATTTAAACAAATGCCGCAATTACATCCAAGCTTTCCGTTCGAGATAACGCGCCACGATCGGACTTAAACGGCGGCGCATATTCAAACGTTTCGCCATTAGTGACGTGTGCTGAAAAATTCTTGGTACGCTGCCAACACGTTACTAAGACCAAAAGTCCACGGCACGTTATTACCAGAAAAGAAGAAATCTACGCACGAAAAAGTTCTTAAACAAAACTTCAACTCGTTAAGTATCAGTTGAGTTTCTTTTAGAATTTAATTAGAAAATTAAACAAACAACGAACTTTCTTTGGAAATAAATAAGTTACTTTTTTCGTGGATTTACGTTAATAGTAAGAAAGAAAAAAAAAGTTTAAACAATGAACGGGTATATATGGCAGATGCCCCGAATAAAAAATGTCAAGTATAAGCGGAAGTTGGGTGTGACAAATGTGAACCATATATCCTCGTAACCCCGCAATATCGCGCCTCTTCGGAAGTAGCACAATTCAGTTAAAGTCGTAGTAGCCAAGGCCGCAGCTGTTAATTAAAATAACGTGAAATCACTTATCTGCGGTTATTAAAGTGATGGCGATAGGTATCGAAACGTTATCGCGAAAAAATTGTTGCGCAAGTAGAAAACCAATTTGTTAATAAGAGTTGTTAGTACAAACAAAGTGTGGAAGCCCTTGGGTTGAACACACATCACCGGATTTCCGTCAGACCGGGGTGCTTACAGCTGTATTCGTTCGACCCCAAGATTGAGTGTGGCTCCGACGTAATAGTTGGTAGGTCGTGTAATGAGTTTTCCCGTCGTGGGGAAATGGAAAAGTTAGAGGTTACGGTCAGAGCAGCACTCACATGCAAGGAAATTCCGCGCTCTTCATGGTTACGAGCACGATTCCAGTGAGGTCGCCAGCACACTAGATCGGTAGCGATGCGCGCTCTCGATGCATGCATTACACCCCATTATGTGTTCCCAAAAATAATTGTCAGTTTCAAAATAAATATGCGCTATCCTGGGATTTCTCTTACCTCGAACGTCGGCCGCGGCGTCGCTGGCTTTCGCGAACGCTGGTTATAGATGCACTTACGGACAGGGATGCTGGGCGCCAAGTCCCCTCCCGACGGAGCTCCACGCATCCCGTCCCCCGCCGTTCCTGCTGCTCTAGGTCCCGTCCGCAGCCCCGCACCGACAAACACAAGCAAGTGCACGTGTTCTTCACCGTTGCCGTAAGAGAGCTAACGACATGTCGTCGCCGTAATACCCTAGGATGACGACGACGACCTCACGGACGTCAATTAATACCAGGTTTCGGGTCGTTTAGTTGCCATAGTATTAGCTTCGCCTTAGATTCTATCAGGTTACGGCGTTAATTGGAAGAGGACCCCTCCGGCAGGAAAAGCCGCCCGCCTTTGAATTTACGAGATTGTAAATCGACGCGTGAATTGTGGCCCTGTTATTTTCTTTCGTTGAAATCGTACATACACCGCCGCAGAATCGTGCCAAGAGATGTGAAATAAAAATGCGACGTAAGGGGCCAGGAGCTAAAGATAGCTTTGGACACGTGTGCAGCCGGGCGGGCGTGACGAGGTCCAGGCCGGGGCCGAGAGGGCGTCCCGACGACCGCCAGCGTCTTAGCCATCTCCGGTGCATAGAGCGACTCAACTCGACGGCCGGTTACTCACCTCTGGTAATCCAGCGGAAGAGCCATGTGCTCAATTGCTAGCTCAAAGATAACTTCAACACGACATGTGGTGCTCCTGCCGTCGCTGCTGCAACGATAGCGGTAGGAGCAAGCAGCGTCGAGACCCCTTCTCAAGTGCCCATACCTTTTAAGGAGCGGTGAGATTGCCAAGTGCGTCGGGTTTCTTTCCCCCTTTGCGTCGCGCGCTCACAGTCGCGACCGCCATGGCAATCTACCCTCTAGCATACCGCGAATTGACGGCACGTGCCTGAAAGACAGACAACCATCTACATGTCCGGCCGACTCTATAAAATATTGCTGGCCCTGCTCCAGCTCCAGAAACTCCTCTTACACCTTGTTTGTTTATTTATCATATACTACCGCACTGATTCATAAGTCCCGGTTTATGGCGCGCAAATTTTGTAAACGCAAATCATCCAACAACCCGGACTTCGCCAAAGATTATTCTAGAAATAAACAGCCCGCGCATGAATTCTGCACTGCCAAATGCTTCACCTCGGCCAACTATTACTCATGGTCTCCTCTAGGTAACGATATAATTGGGAAAACGTCCCGCCGCAAATATAACTAAATCGCTTCGGCCCTGGAATTAATATCACGTTCATCCTTCGCGACAATATTTAGCCGACAACTAATCAATCAAAATCTACCACCACAACCGAGTACCCCTTCACTCAGACTTCTAAATTATAGCCTACCGACCGAAACACGAAACCGAATCTACAATTCTACTACCAATCTTCAATCAGAGAAACATCAATCAAACGCAGGAATATGATATACATATCGAGGGCGTCATATCAGAAGGGCGTAAGCGCCATTATAATCCTATGCTGATATGACGCCCTCGATATACAATTAGGTTGGGCTGGGTTATTTAGCCTGCATCAATAAATCAAAACCTACCACCACAATCGCGTACCCCTACACTTTTAACTTCTGAATTAATCCAACGACCAAAACACGAAACCAATCTGCAATTTTACCACCAACTTTCAATCAATCAAACGTAGGAATACTTTCTTCTATGGTATACATAATATACTATTAGGTTGGGCTGGGTTATTTAGCCCGCAATAATAAATCAAAACCTACCACTACAATCGCGTACCTCTATACTATTAACTTTTGAATTAATCCAACGACCAAAAGGCGAAACCGAATTTTACCACCAACTTTCAATTAGAAAAATGGTATACATATACAATTAGGTTGGGTGTAGTTATTTAGTCCGCATCAACAAATCAAAACATACCACCACAATTGCGTACCCCTACATTTTTAGCTTCTGAATTAATTCAACGACCAAAACACGAAACCAAATCTACAATTTTACCACCAATCAGAGAAACATCAATCAAACGCAGGAGTACTTTCCTCTATGGTATACATAATATACAATTAGGTTGGGCTGGGTTATGCAGCTCGCACCAATAAATCAAAACCTACAACCACAATCGCGTACCCCTACACTTTTAATTTCTAAATCAATCCAACGACCAAAACACGAAACCAATCTGCAATTCCACCACCAATCAGAGAAAGATCAATCAAACGCAGCAATACTTTCATCTACGCTATACATAATATACAATTAGGTTGGGTTGGATTATTTAGCCTACACCAATAAACCAAAACCTACCACCACAATCGCGTACCCCTACACTTTTAACTCCTGAATTAATCCAACGACCAGAACAAAAAACTGAACCTGCAAGTTTACCACCAACTTCCAATCAGAGAAACATCAATCAAAAAAGCTAGCCATACACAAGCATTCATTCATGCCATTCTTTCCTTCGACAATCTTTCCCTTCAAGAAACTGAAACGAAACAAATCCTGTTCTAACCCACTAACACAAACTGAATCTTGGAAATAGTGGAAGTATAAACAAGTCTACACGAAACTAAGTATTTATCGTGTCGGTCAGGAACGTTGGAACATCCCTAACATGATTCCCGAAGGAAGTAAGAATGTTGGCTAGTCATCTCGTACTTCACTAACACACGTTCTTTCCTTCACGATTGCACTTTCCGGCGGGAATGAATGCTCGTGTATGGTTAGCTTAACGCAGGAATTCTTTCCTTTATGGTATGTAATATAATTGGGTAAACAACGTTTGCCAAAATCACAAAATTCTAAATTCTCCCTCTTTTTTAGGTAAAACTGCGAAGAAAAATGAAGCACGCACTTTAGTGAATTAGAACGCAATTAGAACCTGTGGGAACGACGTACTTTAGTTAAGAGTGCAAACACAATCAAAAACTCTACGACACAATTAAGAGAAACGTATACGAATAGAAGGAAAATCAAAACATCTCCACAATCGAGCAATCAAAAATACAAGACGGTACCCTGATGATAACATCCTTTAAGCCAACTTGATGAAAAACTGCAAGGGAAAGTGAAGTATACTCATTTAAAATAAAAGAATTTACAGAGGGCGATGTACTTTAGGCTTAATTCTGGAAATCGTAGCCTTTTTAGATTGCCAATCAAGAAAGCAAGTTTTTACTTGATTCAGATCGACCCAGCTAAAGGTTACGCAGAAAATAGAAACTACCGTGCTGATATGGTCACACATCGTCGTTTAATCAAAGAATTTGCGACATTTAATCATCTAAATCGTATCAACTAAGTATTTAATTTATAGTTGAAGAATATGAAGACATACCTGGCGTAAATTTACTTAAACATTGTTGAAACTGAACACGGAATGATAAAGTGTTGTCAAGAAATGTACAGGAAACGGTGCAATAAAAATATTACACATTCTGCAAGGTAATATTTCAGTATCATAATATACAGAGGTAAAGTGGACTTAGAAACAATGCAAGGATTGATCATTTTGATCTTGGTTTACATCTCAATTACTAATTTGTAGCCATCGTCCAAAATTTTCCGTGAAGCGTGTTTCTAGAATCGTCATTTTAAATTTGTTTTTTTTTTTCAGACTAATTCTGGGTGAATTAAATTACGAAAGCCAAAGAAATATTATATTTGAAAATAACATCGTAGAGATGCGTTTATAAATACTTTCGGGCCTACACGAATCATGTGACATTTTCTGTTAAATATAATCCGCCGCTGCGGAAGACATTTCGTGATATAATATGTTTTTCACGGAGCAAGCGATCACGGACGCGTGGAAGAGGGAGAACTTGAAAGGTAAACAAACCGGGGGAAACTTCAAGACCTAGTTTTAGGGCCGATGTTGTTTTTAATTACTTTCAGTTGAAATTAAATTCACCTGAGCATATTCGTTCATGTTTGACTTGGGAGTTTCGTTTAAAAACCAATTAATGTGCGGTTTAGCTTTTTCAGTTTCGGACTTTAATTACATTTTTGCATTTTTCGTTTTTAATTCGTTTCTTCGATGAGATTCGCACACTCACGTGTCTGTCACGTAGAAGATAATAAACTGATAAGTTAATTAATAACTCCTCTAGAAGATTGTGTTCTATCTCGTTAACAAATTGAACATTTGTCTCTTTTCAGCTTAATCACACTAATCAAATTTATTTCGCACTCGATAAGAATGAAGCGTTTCAGTGTCACAAAAGGCAAGGCCTGCTTGAAAAATAAAACGCATTAATGTCTCGGTAATTAATAAAATTAGAAAAGCTACGTAGTTATGATTTTTTTTATTGAATGGATCGAGTTGAAGCTTCTTTTTAAGTAGCGGTGTGTAAGAAAAATGTTAAGAGCTATACACGAGCGCTATCTACAACGAGGTCCAGAACAGCGTGCTGCGATATCATTATCAGGATGTTTTTCTGCTCTATTGTAGAACTGTTTAAACAAATTATTACAAACATGTAAATAAATCACATGTTTCCTAGGACATGTTACAGGCAAATTTACCTTGAAATTGGAGTAAACGAGAGACGAAAGTCCGCGAACGTACTTTTTATAAGAAAGAATATATAAACGCGAAAAAAGTTCGCGTCGTATTCAATTCCATTCCATTCAAATGAAATTAGAATATGGAAACTTTGAACGCGAAACTGGTAAGAAAGAAATATCTTCCTTTCCTCGGAGAAGGTCAACCAAGCAAGCGTAACAAGTTGATCAAGTTATTCTGTGTTGGTCAAGTTTGCTTAAATTATCTTTAATATTTGACTCGCTCGATATACGGCTTCCAGCTGCATCGCACTTTGGCCATTTTAAAATCCATCATTAAATGCAATTATCGCTTCTTATTAAACGCACTGTAAAATGGCTACGATCATAAAACATAACTCAAAATTGCCGTTTCACGCTTTTTCCGATTCCGATTCAATTCAGATCATTTCTTTTTTTCGATTCATTTGGAAATAGTACTCTGAAGAAATGACTCACCGAAATGTGAAAGTAAAGTTGGTCATGTCAGTAATGACGTTGAAACTCACTCAAAAGAACAAACAAACACGCACACACCGAAAACAGAAAGAATGACACCGGGGGGTAAGTTGAGGTGACACGTCGAAGAAGTAGATGGTTGGAGGGCCGTCGAAACCGTCGTCCGACGGCCCGCTCAAGGTGCAGATGCCCACTAAAATCAAGTCTGGGTGCTCCTCATCCAGAATAAAAGCTACGCTCAAAATACAAGTTTTATTTCAGTACTGATGTAGCACAGCTTTTTCAGTATTTTTGACCTGACTAATTCGCACACAGCATTGCCTCAATAATTTTTAATGTTAATTATAGACATAAACAAAACAGAAATATCTATCTATACATAGATCCCCTATAGGTTCGCGCATGAAATTATTTGAGTTGGCCGAAGAACTTCTCTCGTACGTGTGATTTTTCTAACGCTGTTTTGGCGAGGGCCTGCTTTAAACAAACGAGGGATTCTAAATAGGAGACAGGTATTAATTTATTAATCCGAAGAGAAACGGAAAGAGTAAAAGACTTAGTAACAGGACGCTCGTCATGCCAACGACAGTCTCGGCCATGACCAAAGCTATCGTCGGTACGCATCTGCAATCAATAGGTAGCGGTGTGACGCACAAGAGGGGCGGCTGCTTCGTCGTGAAGGCCACGTGGGGGTGCACGTGTTGTACACCCCCCCAAACCCATTCACAGGCACCAAGATGAGAGCTGATAGCTCCTATTTACCGTTGTAACCATACAAAACTTTAAAAGAGACCAAATTAACATTAATCCCTTTTCAAAACCACACCAGATACGTAACATTCAACGAAATTACTAAATTACCTCGGCAATCACCAATTGCATGCACAAACACACAATCACAAACACAAGAAGTACAATTTCCGATAATTTCACAACCAATCCAATACATATTCGAACCCGAAACCCACAAGACCGACTGCTTGCGTCATCAAATCGATTAAACAGTTAATTATTTAATGATGCCTAGGTCAACAAATACCCATTTGACACTCCGTATTAAAATATCGACTTTCCGATGGCTAATCAGAGGTTTTTAACACGTACTTTCCCGAAATAGACTTCGTTTAAGATAATTAAACGTAATTGGCCCTTTTCCTCTTTACTTTCCGAAAGAAAATGCCAACCGTTGCTTTGGTAACTTCAAAGATGAGAACAACCCTTTTACGCGGGCCTCCCACATCTTACGCAATTTCATCGAGAAAATATCAGTTGGCAGTTAATTAAAACCACAAAGGAACAGTTTAATTAACGCAAGGTACCCTTTCTCTAAAAAAAAAAAAAAGAAAACTCAACTATTAATTCGGAAATAACAAAGATATTTTATTTCAGTGACGTAAATAAACGAGAGGGTGTTGCACAGTATCAAAAGAAAAAGACCTAGAATATGACATAATCCATCAACATACACGAAAATCGCTGTTTACAAAGAAGTTGATGTTTCCTTGTATTTTATTAAAAGGGACAGAGACAAAGGCTCAAAAATACTTTCGATATCTCGTTACGTACAACAACCTCAAGGCAAAGAAAGAAAGCGAAAACAATGGCGCATCTTGAGGAAAACATTATTTCAAAGAAGATATAAAAACGATGCGACCTTCGAGCCAAAGAAGCTACGGCTGCATTCTTACAAATGTAGTACGTGTTACGTAACACTTCAAAGGAAATCAATGTGAACATCGTTGTCTCGAGAGGAAAATGAAATACTTCCTGGAAAATGTTACGCTTAAAAAAGAATTTTATTTCGAAGTAATTCCGGGAGGTTTTTTTTTGTTGTAATAAGCTCGAGGGGGTACTGCTTATGAAAGTTTAATGGAATTGCAAAAAAAAAAAAGGTGAACCATATTAGAGATGAAAATGTCCTTGATACTAACCCATTCAGACTTATTGGTGCGAAAAAATAATCGGTGGTATTTAGAAAGAGCACATTGTAGTCTATTCGTAATCTAGAAGCAAAAATATTTTGCGCGTAGTATTACAATCGGCTTGCCTTAGTTATCTCAGAGCAAACAAACTGATATGCGAAAGTTAGAAGTGTAAATGGGACATATGATTAAACCAGAAGGAAACGATGTAAACTTCGAAGGAAGTTTTTGTTGATATGCCAGCTCTTTTACCTTCTGAGTTTTTTCCCCTTCCAATTAAGTTTAAACGCTGCAATTTCGTCTCGCGAAGCGCGAAAGTATAATGATTTGGTGTTTTGCATAAAATCTATGTCACTGAACAGATTTGACGAACGTGAAAATTGGGTACCCGTGAGTAGGAAGCGAACATTTTCAGTCTGGTGACTTTGCGTATCAGATGTGCATGTGCAGCGATAAAGACGTGTTTACACACTCGAGTTAATAATTTTCGCCCCGATGGTCGTTAAATATTAAAAATCCGTCGCGTAATCAAAGACCTTTTCAGTAAAAGATAAATTTAATTGACATATCTAAAGATGACACGTAACTATCATTATCTGGAATTATTTACTGGAGAGGAGTCGACGTTTTTGCAAATTTTTTTGACGCAGCTTGGAAAAATTAGAATGATTTTTCGCAAAACCTAACCGGAAGTGAATTGGTCGAACCAAAATTGTCGAATGGTTTTCGATGTAAATCCGACTTATGCAAGGTCGCACGATGAATATTATCGCTTTAGCTACATAGATTACACAAACAGGCAAAACAAAAACAAAGCACTATTTTAAATATTCAGAAAACGCTTCGAATTCAACGGAAAATCCCGCGAAAAATCGAAATGTTTTTATTAATTAGTGACTCTAATATTTACTGATACGTTTCCAAACTCCCACGCGTTTAGAACTTGTTATATAACCGTGATAATTGTCAAGGAAAAAACCCGTTGGATGAATCTACTTAGCAAAAATTTGCTTATCTTTTGCGAGATACAAAATTATTACGTCTAAAGCCAAATCAACATACACTGCTGTATTTTACATTTTAAATCATAATCTGACTTAATTAAGTAATGGAACAAAGGTTTGCCTTTTTGAATTCGCAAAAAACATAGCAATCCTCTGACCTTTACCAGAACCACAGAAAACAATTTAATAAATTACTACATTGTATACGTTTTCAAAACGAGATTACACAAACACGATCGCTGATAATAACTGAAGATCCATTAAAGAAAAAATAAAAAATTATTAAAGCTGTAGTACTCTCAGGTATGCGATATTTATCTAGAGTGCCGAGTTGAAAATCGACTACATAAATACAAAATGGTACAACCGTCGTGTAAAAAAAATCATGTTGGACTGTAAACAAAACAAGACCTGGACGAGGCTTAAAAATAGCCACGACATTGAAGCGGAATTGTCAGTTATTGCGGCCGCGTTGCCAAATCTGCTCATGACGTCATTATGCTTGGCAAAGTTGCGGTCACTTAACTAACGGTTAATTATTTACACTCCATCTATACGAGATTTTAATAAATTAAAAAAGGTACGCATCCAAATTTCAATAAAAAAAAGAACGAATTTTGAATGTACTTATCGTTCCAAAAAAATCAAATTTGGACTTGGTGATCTCAGTTTTCAAAGTCACGAAAATGACCTTAATTACACGAGTGAGCGAGCGAGGAAACGTGAATTGAAAAAAAAAAAAAATTGGAAATTTGAAACATCATTTCAAACCTGGAAACGATTGGGCCTTTAGAATCACGACAAAGAACTTGATTGATTCCATAAAAAGAGATGAATTTTGAAGTCTCATTTACTTATTTCGATTTAATATCAAAAATCAAAAACCATAACGTAAAATGAACCCCAGTTTTCAGCACAAAACATATACATATTTTTAAAAAAGAATAAATTTCGAATGCATTTAGAATTCTTTTACGGTTCCAAAAATAAATCATATTTGGAAATGATTATTTCTTCTACGAAATAGAAACTAATCTTGAGGTTACATTTATTTATTTCAATTTAATAATAAAAATCAAAAAACTTAACACAAAATGGAACCCAAGTTTTTGACACAAAACATACTAGATAAAATAAGGGAATAAATTTCGAACGAATTTAGAATTTCTTTACATTACCAAAAAGAAATCAAATTTGGAAATGATTGGATCTTCGAAATTACCACAAAACAGAAACGAATTTTGAGGTCTCATTTATTTATTTATTATAGAAAACCTGAACAGAAAATGAACCCAAACCTTTTGGCACAAAACATACACAAATTTAATCAAATTTGGAAATGATCGGATCTTCCAAATTACAACGAAATTGATTATTTCTTCTACAAAATAGAAACGAATTTTAAAACCTCATTTACTTACATCAATTTATTAACAAAAATGAAAAACCATAACGTAAAATGAACCGAAGTTTCTGGCACAAAACATATAGACATTAAAATAATAAATTTCGAATGCAATGATTATTTCTTCTACGAAATAGCAACTAACATTTATTTATATCCATTCAATAATAAAAATCAAAAAACTTAACATAAAGTGGAACCCAAGTTTTTGACACAAAACATACTAGATAAAATAAAGGAATAAATTTCGAACGAACTTGGAATTTCTTTACATTACCAAAAAGAATAAAAACCAAAAACGTAATAATTGCTGTTGAAGGTACGAGAGAAAGAGAGAGTCATCTATGTATAATTATATAAAATATTTCCACATAAAGGTAAGTGTCCACTTGTGACAAAATACTCTCGAGATTCAATCTTGAGACTCAATCACCAATGGACAAAGACTTGAGAGCACTCTCGGAGACAGAAATTCTGTCTCGGAGACAGAATTTCTGACAGAATTTCTGTCTCCGAGAGTGCTCTCAAGTCTTTGTCCATTGAAGACAGAAATTCTGTCTCGGAGACAGAATTTCCTTTAGACCTTTTCTAATGTGTGTAGCAAGGCACATAGATCCCTTTTCTAATGTGTGTAGCAAGGCACATAGATCCCTTTTATAGAAAAATACGAATTTAGCAAAATTTGGCACTTAGACCCTTCGGGGATACCACGCTTCAATTTATTAGCAAAAATGAAAAACCATAACATAAAATGAACCCAAGTTTTTGACACAATACATTAGACTATTAGAGGAATACATTTCGAACGAATATGGAATTTTTTTACAATTTCAAAATTAATCAAATTTCGAAATGATTGGATCTTCCAAATCACGACAAATTAATTCACTATTTTCTACAAATAAGAAATTAATTTTGAAGTTTCGTTTACTTATTTCAACTTAATAATAAAAAGCTAAAGCCTTGGCAAGAACGTGAACCCCAAGCTTTTGGCACGAAACATGCACAAAAGAATAAATTTCGAATTCCAAAAATAAACCAAATTTGAAAATGATTATATCTTCAAAGCCACCAGAATGGCTGCCAAAAGTATACATGAAAACGAACTTATTTCAATTTAATAATAAAAAGCTAAAACCTTGACCGTAACATGAACCCCAAAGCTTTTGGCACGAAACTTGCACAAAAGAATAAATTTCGAATTCCAAAAATAAATCAAATTTGAAAATGATTGTATCTTCCAAGTCACCAGAATGGCTGCCAAAAGTACACATGAAAACGAACTGTAACAACTCAAATTTTGGAAGCCTTAAAAAATTGATGATTTAATCAAAAACGTAGATTTTACTTAACATTTCAAGAAATTTGGAAAATGATCGAACCTTAAAAAACTGTAAGTAAAAAAGTGGACGAATTTTGAATTCACTTACCTCTTGAAAACAAAATCAAATTAAGAAATGATTCAGAGCAATCATGAAAACGATTACTAAAATCACAAAAAAATTTGTGTTAATCTTTAATAGTCCAATTAAAACTCGTAAAAAAATGCTGATTTATTATTTAGTTATTTGTTAGTTAACTTTTGACGAATAACAAATGACAATAAAAAACCTATAGCCTAGAGTCGTTTAAAACTTTCGCCAAATTCTGTACTGAATTGTTTTGATTTCTTAAGAATCCGTCTCGAAGTTTTACCTTCGGCAAACAAAAACACACGAAAACTGAAATTGTATAAAACTTTATTACTATGTTCGTTTCCGAATTTCGTTTTCACTTTCCGGTCGCAGCTCGCGAAACTTCAACGACGACGAAAATTTAAAAACGGAAGAGGACTCGCGGAGAAGCGAAACTTTCACCTGAAGTATTTATTAAAGGAGCTTTCCACTGACTTCTGTTTAATTAATAAAGCACGAACGCTCGTTTCAAAGGCGGATAAATTTCTTTAAAGGAAATTTTAAGCGCCCCCGAAAGAAAAGGAATAAGTTTTAACCACCTACGTGGAAAGCGCAAAGCGAGCTTGATTTAGTTAATTAAGAGCGTACAGTTCTTCAACAGGTAAGTGAAATTTTCCTCGAGATCAAGTTTTGAGTGCCGAGTTTTTGGTTTAAAACAATATCTGTGTTGTAATTCTCGCGGGGGAATTCTATAAAAGCAGAATCTGTTCTTTAGGGAAATAAAATTTCGACTGATACTTTCTTGGCAGCAATCCTGTCAGAGCTGTAGAGACGTGTGAATGCTCTCAATTTATGCTGATTATTCGCATCGATTTATACCGATATAAATCTAATTTTCTGTTGATGAGCTATACATAAATCATTCGGGAATATAAAGCAGTTTTATAGACTTTCTTCCACCAGAAAATTGAATGCTAATCATTCGTATCAAATTGGGGGTTGTAATCTTTCTGAATGGTAAATATCCCGGGGATGTATCGACAAATTTTCACACGACGATACTTTAAGTTTAACAAAAAAAAAAGCGAGAGCCTCTTCTTTTAAAGGCAGTTTTACACTATCCTATTTCGTTTACAATTGGTTCAAATTAAATAATTTAATTTATGCAATAAACTGCATAAAAATTTAAGTTGAATCAACAACTATCTGAAAAAATAGAACATGTTCTATCTCCAAACCGTATTTGCAGCACAAAAATTGATCTAAATCTTGTACCTACAAGAAATAGGGTAGCCTAAAACGTCCTTAACAATCAGTTGTCTCTGTGCTACTCAGTTTTAAATTTGGAACATTGAAAATTTTTATAAAAAAAACTTACCTTCTAAGGTTTTTCTAAGTAATATTGTTGAAGCTGTTGCGTACAGATTTTCTGCGAACAAAAAAAAAAAGAAGTTGTAAGAAAGTACGCAATCAAAAAAAAAAAAAAAATTTGAAGTGAGGGTGTGTAAGACATCCATTGATTGAGATGTGTAATAGCTTGGGTTAATTAGGTTAATAAAAAAAGTGATCTTTATTACGTTATCGGTGATAGGTAGACGTTAGCAAAAATTAGTTTCGGTGAGCGGGGGGCGAGGGCGAAAAACAATGGAGAAAGTGTAAAGTCGATAAGTGTTCTCGGAAGGAAATTTCGTGTAGTGTAGGGGCAAGCCAAGGCGTTCAACCTACCCTGCGATATCTTAGCCTACACTAAAAAAGTGCACATATGCTACCGTAAAATGTCTCCTGCTGTCCGTGCAGCAGCTGTGTACAGCACACGTGGCCCGCCACGCGCTGACTAAACCCCGTCCCCCTCGACCCACACGATTATGTTACTTTACTCAAAACTATTCAAATAAAAATTCAATATCTAATGCCCGTTGTGTTTCCCCTCGAGCACGCATCAAATTTTGCGATTCTGCTCAGTTTAAAGTCACTTTTCGCAAACCTTTTTATCGCTACCTATCCATCGGAATGGGAATGATAAGAGGATCAGATTATTTTATCAAGCGAAATATAATTATACAAAGCCTATTTTTAGAGAGCGAAATTTTAAAAAACCTCGTATGTGATAAGAAAAAATACTGTTTATATACACACAAAGTATAGAAGCTACTTAAACTTTAAAACCATTTTTTTGCACAACAGTTCCAAAGTTAATTATATCATCAAAACAAAAAACTCAAAATCATCAATCCTTCCACCAAAAGCAACGACACCTCGAATTTCCTAAAACGAAAATCAAGACGAGCATCTCGAATTCCACTTGCATTTCCAAGCGCATGAAAAAAGCAGAAAACTCTCGTCTCGAGTTCTTATAAAGAAAGGCTTGCGACGCATTCCTTTCGTGGGATTTCATTTGGTCGTACGTTAAGGAAAATATCACATTCCTGCAGCTTTCAGCGCCTCTCGGCACGTCTAATCGCAGTTTTGATTTACGTTAACGCGGGAGTGTAGATTTCCTTTTGCGAAAACGGAATGCCTCGCGTTTCCTGAATTGCTCAAACGTCAAAACATCATTTATTGCCTTGGATTCGTGTATGATATTCAAGTATGAAACGCATTCGAATTTCCACTTGGTGAATTTCAAACAAACTTGGAGCATCCTTTTAGAATCATTAAATAACGCGTTCTCTAAATTTAGAGTGGTCTAATGATGAAAGTTAGAAGAGGTTTCTAGTAAATTGGAAGCGAGGAAGATAGATGAAACTTTTGGGTTAGCCATAACAATATATACATAATCAACTGGATATGAATAATGCGAACGTCCGGATTCTAATTGGGTGTGATTGGATGCGAAGAGTGAAGTTGGGAAAAACAAATTGCAACTTCTCAAAGGCGTTATCGCATTAAAAAAAGCGTGAAGTTTTTATATCATTTACTTCAAAATCTCGACATTCTATTGTATCTTATCTGCTAAATAGATTTTAAATATTTGTTAAGCAATTGTGTTTGTAATCATAATAAGTAAAAACATAAGCTAACGAGGCTCCCAGTGAGGTACAGATACATAGGAGCGACATTCTCTAACGAGCGACGTCGTCGCGAAAAAGAGCAAAAATTGACTCACACAAGTCACTCGCCTATCTAAGAGCCAGATGAACCAGAACGAAGACTAAGAAAATCATAACATTATACGAGATATTTCGAAGAACAAAAACAAGATTACCGTTATTATCTTGTCATTTTTTCAAACATTTGCTTCAAATTATCTGCTGCTGATAAGGAAGCGCTGTAATCATTCAATAAAAAAAATACTTTAAAAAGGAAAAATACTAACCTGAGTTACCAACACTCGCGTTGTATCCATAATAGTACTTGGAAAAGCCTGCAACAAACGAATTTTACTTCTTATGGTTGGTCTGAGGGGGTGACTTTGGTAAGCACTGCTGCGCCTAAATACCAGCAGCATTTGATCATGCATGAACATGTGTTGTTTGGGGAAAAAAATAGTTCGCTTGTGCAAAATTGTTGCGAGTTTGCGCAGAGGTGCGTTGTTGAGATGAGGTCAACATTATGCAACTAGTGGTGGCCTCGCGGCAGGTAGATAAGGTTAAAGGTGAAAATGTGGGATGGGCGGTCGCCCAGAGACGCCGTCGGTCTTGCAAACCGTTCTGCAAAAGCTAGGGTGCGAACCAACCACGAAGCTACCGCTCCATCTACCGCGAACACGGGACATCTCTTAAGATGTCATAAGTAATCCTATCCACCTAATTATTCTTTATTGGTCTTTACGCGCTAGTACGGGTTGTCTGGTTATTTTCGTTTTTTTTATTAAACGCCAACTATAACCTGTTTCGCTACTGCAGTTAGAGCAATTTTCTGCGGCGTTCCTGCATTAATATCGGCCTCGCAACGTGTAATTTACTTTGAACATAAAAATCCTGGTCGTCCATCATGATGGATGGGAAAATTTAACCGTCTCGAATTCAAACTTTCATGCTTGGCGAATTTGGTCTGAGGATATCTCGGGTCACAGGTCACAGGATGATTAAAGATCCTGCGACCGTAGGAGAGCGATGGCGTCAGGAAAGGATGAAAGGGTATGGTTGCGATGAGCATTACCAACGCGCTCAAAATTACAAATATTTCAATACTTGACCTCTATTGGCCTTTTGCACTCTTTACGTAGAGACCTTCAATGTCAACACTAATACGCCGGTGAAGGCCACTTTGCACATTACTGTAATGTCATTAAATAACACTGAACGTGGAGACAGTGCATCCGAGTTGCAAACACACATAGAAACAAATTGTTGTATGCGAAACTTACGCAAAATCGTGCGCCGTACACATCAGTTGATCACAAAACATGGACAGTTCGCAGAGCCACTTGCGCGGATACATGACACTACTAGCCAAGTTACAAGTGCACTTCCCCCCTCCGCAGTGATAGCGCCCTACGGCATCCACTCTGACGACAGCGCTATTGATTTGACAAAGGCTATGGCGGTTACGGCACTGCTGAGTACACTGAATTAGCGACAAGCATGGGACTTGCCGCTTGTTTGTTGCTATAACTCGGCGCGAGCCACAACACTTCCCGGTGATGTCATTATGACATCACACTTCGCTGGCCGCGGGCTAAAACGAGACCTTGATACTGCTTAGAACTTCTACCGTGTGCCCAAACACCCAAAACAATCGTTGTTTTGCCGTAAACAAATTCCACACTCCACTTCGGCCCGTCAACTACCAAGACTAGAATGCAACGGAAAACTCACCACCATCTCCCGCCGTCTATTTGACGCTCCGCGCTGTACATATTAATGCGAACCGATCGCCCGACAACTAATACTCCCTCCCAATTCTTTCAGTCAACATTGCCACAATGGAGCAATTAAATACGGCACACCATATAATAAAACTCGTTTTCCAATTAGACCGGGAATCAACAAGTGTTTTCTACCGCCAAAATCTGCAACCAACCATACAAATCCGTCTTCATTCCAAGTACCCAATAGGAAACAGTTCCTAAGCGGATCAAACGAAAAGACTCCTTAAACGATCTAAGATTTAAGCCATTCATACAACGTCTTTTCAGAAATTATCGTACCCTTTAGACAAAAACAAGAAACTACCCTGTTGGAAGCGTATATAGGTAGTACAAGACGATTAAAAGAGTTAATATACGTTTTCTTCCAGTTAAAAACACTCTTAATACTTTTAATTCAGCGATCACCATCACTTTCACTTTCTACCTCTAGGAAATAAATCAATACTTCATAATTTTTTCACTTGGAAACCCCCTAGGGGCTATTACGTTTTTTTCTTTTTTTTTTAAATCTCTATTCAACGACTTTTTTGGGATACACACATCGTCATCTAAAAGTTCCATATGTGTGAAATGGGAAACAAACACATCATCTTGCATACGTATATTTCTCTGTAATACTTTACAATATTCAAACAATATATTTAATTTAAACTGTCTTCCAGCAACACTAACCGTTAACGTTACAGAAGCAAACAAGGGTTCTTTTGCTTTATAGATATATACATATACACGTTACAACCTGCGTGTCTTGAGGTCACCAGAAAAATATATATTCTTCTATCTTTTTAATTTAGTGGTCCCTGCCTCGTTACTGAATGGAAGATGTTGCTCGGACAACAGAAAAATAAGATCTGCTCGTTTCTACTTGCTAACGACTTGTTTAAATCAGTTAGTGAGAAAGTACCTCCAATAGAACTCGCTTCGTAAAGATTCTATATTATATGGGAAATATTACTACCAAATATTTGGTTGTCTAGTTTTGATAAAACCAACTGGGAAAATAGGAATCAAATAATACTGAAGGTGACTGTCCAAACTGTTTGAAAACACCCACTACAAACTTTGCTCTAGTTTTTGGCGAGTGTTTTAAATTGAGTAGCATCGTGTAAAGTTTTAGTGCCGCATCATCCCTGATGACTGTCTTACCAAATATTTTGGCCATACCAGTTTCATGCGCGTCTGGAATAAATTGCTTTGAAGACAATTAGTTAAGTGCAACTATTCTAAGGAATAAGTTCGTACAAAATAACTTCTACCGTTACTTGGTGTATGTTGTATGGTTTAAGTAGGACAGTTGCCGCAAGTTTTCCAATTTTGGTCTAAATTAAGTTTCGCTACGTTGTTCTAAGGAACGACAAAGGAAGAACATTTTCGTATCTAAAATAAATAGTAAGACTAGTGTAGACCTAACAATCTAGTTAGTGCGCTAAACAAAAACGATTACAAAAATATTTGACAGGTTAAGTGGAATGTTTTGTTTTTGATCACATATACTGAAGGGGAACGTAGTTTGGCCTTTACTTATAAGGTTGATGCTTCGTCATCGGGAATGTTATTAAACTCGGGAATAGTCCAACGAAAAGCTGGTGGTCCTGCAGTTATACAATATCTCATGTCTAAGGGTTTTCCTTCTTTGACGTAGTACATCAAATAGAAATTGCACATTTCGTCTTCATTTGTAGGTCTACAAAAGTCACGCTTTAAACCTCATCAAAAATTAAGAAAAGGCGTCTTTACCCAACGTAAGTAGGCTCATCTCTATCACTCTTCATTGTACAACGTGAGGCCTAAACAAAATAATTGCCCTAGTGTTTTTCTCGTGTCGATTCTTGAGATTTACTTACCAAGACATCGCCGAAAGTGATGGGATCCGAATTGAATACCGGATAAAACATTTGAGGGGTTAATGGATCGCGTTTTCCTAACTCTGTCCAGTGATCAGCACCATCTTGGTCTCTACGTACCTTATACCCAGCCACGACTTTCCCTAAAATTGCAACCAAATAAAAAGTCGGCTTTTATCAAGTATAAAACCCCATACCCAAGCTATGAGTGTGGGTTCTATAAGCGAACGGATATATCGTCTTCTTCTCGTTGATCTTACAACTTGCTTCCATGTAAGTAATCGAATGGCCAGGTATTACACCACCAGTACCAAGCAAAATAACTCCAGCCAAGTTGCTACGACTAAAACAACCAGTAAGCAAAACAAGCCACAAGCAAAATTCGTTCTACTTACGGTTGATCAGTGTACATCAAGAATATTCCGGAATTATCGGTTCCACCCTCTAGAAACAAAGGCGTTCATTATACCGGAAAATCACTCAAACACTATTTTTTACCTGGAAACTTTTTAGAATAGTGAACCTGAAGTACCAGGTACGATATTTTTGTTCCAGCGCCAACTTGAAAACCCACATCGTTAGGGAGCTCCAATTTAGTAGCATCCCTTGCCCAAGCATATAAAACCTAGAAACTTCTATGTATACCTCAAGACATGACAAAAAACTTAGACTTACATGAGAACCATCGAGACACGGATTTGCCCTGTTCAAATAATTATTACTTTGAGCAACCGCCATTTCACCACAATCCCTACAATTTTAAACCAATGCAAATAAGGGGAAACAAATAGTTGATTAAATTTATTACCAGTAAGGGTCATTTGTCCCGGGAATTGAACAACCAAAAAGCATCATATGATGGACCGTACTCATCGAAGCATTGGGCTCAAATCCGACTGTAAAAGAACATCGTCACTTTTTTTCTTCCACTGTTGGAAGGGCGACTTACCTATGTAGAAGCTCTTGTCAGGGATAACTTTGACCGGTGTGCACAAGTAAAACTCATCCTAAAAATTCGTATGAACGTTAAACGTGATCTAAAATGACGAGGAATTTCGACGATTTTATTCTGGTGATGGAAATTGGGGTGGTTTTCCGTGTATCATTCCAAAATGTATTAAAATGAAAAAAAAATAATGAATATAAAAGGAGCATCGATTTAATCACAATTTTTCATGGTTGTCACCTACGCATGCATATAATAATCATAAGTGGATAATTAATATTTTGATATAGCCATATGTGGTGTACGTGATGGTATTATCCGTATCAGTAAATGGGGAAAAAAAATGATGACGCGGATTTTGACTTTTTTAATCAAGGAGTGTTATTCTTTTATCCAAAAAGTTGTTTTTAAAAGTTCAGAGTTCAAACAAATTTGGAATAACAAAAACGCATGCTTCGACATAACTTGTATCTAATGCACCAAATAAAACAATGAGAACATAGGCAACCAATGTCACAAAAAATAATCAGCCAACATACCCTGTCGGGGCGAACATGTGGCATCAACAGTGGATATTTCTTCACTCTGAGGCAAAACGTCTCCTCTAAACCCGCCAGAAAAACCAAGCACACGACCAGCAACATATGCTTCTGCTCCATACTGTAACTCGATCGATTTTAACGTTTACCGTTTTGCGCAATCGTCCTTGCTCATCTTACCGGAATCTCGGATTCGTGGGAGCAGAAATTAACAGAACGTGCCAACATGGAAACTTTTTGCTTCTCTTTGGCTAACAGTAACTAAAACACAACGCTAATTACTTGGCTTAATATTTAGGTACGAACATAGGCAACTGGATACACAAGAAACGCAAGAAACTATCAATTGCAAAATTATGTGCAAAATTATAAAACGAAATAACACCAACACTCTCAAGTCAAAATAAAACCAAAGGAATTTAATTTCGTAAACCTAATGTCGTATACTACAAAGAGAAAAGCAAATTCGAATTGGAATTTAGGAAATAATTTGGCGCCTTTATTTAAATGTTGGTAGGTGATCTCCGAGTACCTCCAAAGATGGCTCCAGCTTAATTTCCTGGAGTGTCTCTGTCGCTCTCAGTTGACGCATGGTAAAAACAAAAGTAAAATAGCAGGCAGCCAACTTCGATCACAGAACTTGCCACTTTTGACAGACGACATTTACACCGAAAAAGGTCAGTTCTTGCAGTGGTAGTTTGACGTGGTCAGTGTTAATCGAGGTGTTGATATTTTAAGAAAATGAACAGAGTACGTCCAAGTCACGTTCGTTTATTGCCCAATGTTATTAGGTAGGTGGTGTGAGTACACGTGAAGTACCATCGTGACATAATCAGTGGGCCTCCATGTTTCCTAATGGTTGAATATTTTTTGTAGCCAAGTGCGTACAATGACTCAGCTAGGAGATTTAGGCAGTGGAGCAGGTAAAGGTGGAGGCGGTGGTGGATCAATCAGGGAAGCCGGTGGAGCCTTTGGGAAAGCAGAAGCTGCCAAGGAGGAGGAATATTTTTATAAGAAAGTATATTGTTGTAATATAATCAAATGAAAACAATATTAAGAGTTTGATTTCAGCAACAACAACAATTGAAGCAATTAAAGGACGACTTGCATAGTGAAATTCATTTTCATGAGGAACAAATCAAGAGACACCAAGAAGCAATAGATCGCCATAGAAAACGCGTCAGTGAAATCGACCATAAATAACAGAAACGCAAAAAGATATGTTTGATGTATAGAATAGAATAATATTAGTCTCGTATATCATTCAGTTTTGTTTTTTGACTGCATTAATAAAGATATAATCTACTGAGGTGTTGTTGGTTTCTTTGGAATGTTAAGGAGTAAACAATGAGTATCTCTATTTATTTTTGGACTCTGGCGTTACTGCCAAATCATAAAAAAGTAAAAAAACTAAAACAAACGGGCACGGTTATGTAAGAATAAAAATTTATTGATTGTCAGTTAATGATGATTAATTGGAGATGATGTTCTTCATTGAGTAAACTGATGTAAAATTAAAAGTTATTGTTTATGATCAAGTTATTTTAGAATATTTATGGTGGTTATGGTGGAAATTTCAAATTTAGCGGAATTTTTGTTTTTTCTACTACGTCGTAGTCATTTTGTTCGGCTGGTGTTGGTAGCTCTGGTTAAAACTTGTTCATTGATCAGTGCGCTGAATGCGTTTGTGTGATCAGTTGTGGATATTTGTGTCAAATTAAAATTTATAATACACACTAGAGGTCGAATTATTTCGACTAGGAGAAACTGTTTTTGGTGATGCATTTAAGGATATCCACAGTTTTATGTTGTGTAATCCTTGCTGGGTTCGCAACAGCAGCGCAGGTATTCTACAAATGTTACTTATATCTCTTTATTGCATGTTACCGTATAGGCTTAACCTTTGCTGTTTGCTTCGAGTAGATATTTACGTTGTCGGAAACGTTTTCGAATATACAGAGCTTCGCTCAAATCGCGGACTTTTCCGTAAAATCGCATTTTCACGCCATGTTTTTGTTGCCAGTACTTTTAAAATGCTCGACATTTTCAGGAAGCATCGCCAATTACTTCTGGGACTTTTTCGAAACGAAAATAACAACCCTCAAGACCAAAGTAAATCTGAGATTAAGGCCGCTCGCTAAAGTAAATCATTTTTCCTTTCAATTACAGATAAGATAAACGAGGATACTGTTTATTTTCTGTTCGTGTTTACTTGCCCCGGGGATTGACTTTCAAAGTAACATCTCCCTCGCCGTATCAAATAACATCGGACAAGAATCCAAGAGTTTATTTCCTAAAGGATCGAAATTCCGAAAGAAAAAATTCAATTACACGTTCAGGTCAACAAGAAAACACGTTTGTTCGGAATCTTTTCAGAGAAATCTGCGTCATTTCCTTCTGATCTTTTCAATTTTATTCTCTCAAAAACTGTTTTTGCCAAGAACGAGAAACCGCTTGACGTTATTGTTTTTGGAAAGAATCATGTTTTTCCCAGTTACAGCTTACAGTTTCAGTTCCAAAAAATGTGAGAATGCATCCAAGAATACCAACAGAAATTATCACCACAGTTTAAAAAAAAAATTGCTCCATATGGTGCGGAATTTATTCTTTTATTTTAATGTAATATCTGTTTGGAAAAAAAATTCACGGAATAATCTAACCAAATGTTGAAGTCATTTCAGAAAATAACACCACTTTGTTTTCGTACCCCCTAAAATCAATTTGATTACTGGCTTTTTAAATCATTTTTTATTTTTTGATAATTTCAAAGTTCTGTTGTATAATTTAAAAGCGCAGAACGTGATCGAGGACATTCGAAGAAACTTAATGGTATTAAAACTATGTTTGAAAGGGGGGTGTCTATTACCGTGATATAATTATCCTTATGGGAAGGATAAACGAGGCTAAATTTAATTCCCCCTATAATGATTAAATGATGAACGCACCTCAATGAAGTCGCGTTTCAATTCCGTAAAAAGCTGCTTATTTTTAAAGATTTGTCAACGCGGGTGTCACCAAAATTCCAAGCCGTTTGTTATTTTTATTCCGACCATAGTCATTTATACGAATGACATGGAGAGATAAAGAGGTTAACGCAAACAAATCGCGCGATATTAACGTGTTTTTCTCTGGCTGTTTTTTTTTTTTTTTTTATTGATAAAGTCAGAAGACATTTAAATTATTTCGCGCATAAAATCTCTAACGCATGTTGATTACCCCAATAGGTTCTTAATGAATATGGATGAAACGCTCAAATAGCAACATGACATTTTCTTTCATTAAAATAAATTAAATATGGACGTCGTCGACGTCTTTATGCTATATAAAAGCGTTAAAACTCAGTGAAAAAGGTTTTTTTTTTATTAAAAAGCTCGATTTTAATTAACTTTCTTTTTTCCAGCGTCTTCGCAGAGACTCTTTTTTATTATAAAGAAAAAGTCCCGAACGGTTTTGTTTGTTCCAGGCAAACTTTCGGGCAGGGTTGAATAAATTTACTCACTCCCCTGCCCTCAGATTCTACCTGGATCATATTTAATCCTGCAAAATTCGTTTTCCTTTCGGCTCAAATTAGAAGAAAGGCTTGATTATGTTATTTGGGTGACGAGTCTTTCAAGGTTGTTGTATCCACTTCAGACCAGGATGATTCCGGCAAGTTGTAAGCGCGAGTACCTGAATTCCTGTTGTTGTTGTAAGACGTGTATCAGCAGCCAGCTCTTCAGCCCACATCAAGAGTGGCGTGGGCATTTAAAATTTCCATATGATTGACCTACTAAATATTTTTCGTTAGGCCTACGCTTCAATCATTGATTTCAGTAAACTCGACGTGAAAATTTTTGCATTTGATGTTATTAAAAAAAATCTATTCTAATTCTAGAGTAAGTTACACTTGCGAAATCCTTAGGTATTTATTTATATTTTGATAAAATTGTTTGCGGATGTTGTTGGTTTATTTTTAGACCTAAATAGTAAGGTGTTATTGTTCTCCTCGTTGGAGAAAAACCGCCGGTTAATTTTCACGGTGAACGCAAATAAATATCTGCAATCAGTCGTCCATATCAAATAAATGCAAAATTAATCGATAGTTTTACATCAAGCTACGACCTTGTAAAAGATTAATTTACACAGGTATAAACGCATAAGTATGTTACTTACATGTGTAAGTATTCGTATCGCGTAACTACGATGATTCTTGCGAGTGAATAAAAAAAATTATTAATTACGCAGCAGAATATAATATGTATAGGAGACATGTTATATTATATTATCACCCACCCGTCTTATAGCAGGCGACTTCCGTTATAGTCACATAAACTTACTCATTACTTCTATTGCTGAGTGACATCATTATAAAATCAAGGTTTGCTTACGTGTGTCCCTTTCAGAGGTGCATTGCTTTGAATTTATTCGTTTTAACGCCACAGTGTAAATTATTTATTGTTGTTCCATCATCGATTGCACAACCGCAGACGGAATATCATAAATACCCCCCGATTATTTATTTTACCAGATCACTGCTCAGTGTCTTTTCCCCCTGATGATCGTCAGCTCAAATGGTTTGTCGCTTTTTAGACAACTATTAGTGGGACCCTGTTTATTTTTGTATTTTTTTTCCTCCTAACGTGATCGTACGCCATGTGTACTCTTGTTCAACGTGTGAGGTCATTGTCGCCTCCTCCAATTTTGTTAAACGACACGTTTTAATTAAACATTGTTCCCGACACATAAATACTCACCCCTAGTTTCCATTTCATCACGATCTTATTCAGTCGATCGATGAAATTCATTATACAAGTCGGAAGGAGTTAATATTCCATTTAACTTCTTCGCCGCCCCCCAAATCCCCAACTTTTTTTTCTCAATTCACATATCTAATGCAATTTGTATCCTTTGGCGTAGCAACCGCTTTTTCAAAAGCCTTTGGAATTTACTTCAAGCTCGAGCAACAAAATCGAATTCTAAAAGAATTCTTAAAAAAAAATGAAATTGAATAGAACAAAAAGACAGTGAAAAGTAAATCTAAATTGGCTGTCGCCTAGTTCTAAAAGAATAGACATTAATTTTCCACTCAAATCAGTCAGACAGTACGTAGGTCGCCATTAAAAAAGAGCATTTGACGTCACTTCCGTTTTTTAAAACCAAAGTACACATTAGTTCGATGATTCAATTGATGGTACACTTGAACATACCAGAGCTTTAATTTAGCAGAGCAAACGAATTAGTGGGATGAACTAATCCCTCTCAGCGAATTATCTTAATTAATTGTTTCTGCATTTGATTTTTTTATTACGTGATTAACGGACGGACGCGTGCATTACTTATCTCATTGTACGTGCAGACTTTATCAAGTGCAATCAATTGACCTCGTTTTCTACGTAGTAAAAACTTCTACCAAAAAAAAAATAATAATAATAAAAAAATTCGGCCAGTAATATTCCGTAAAACGAAAGTCGTGTTGCAATGGTTAAATTTTATTAATGGAGATTGCATCACGCCCGTCTTAATTCATAGTTTGATATTCATTATTCAGGATTTCATTAATAAATTATCGGCGGGTAGGTAAATTTGCGTCACGTCAAATCATCTTGACGTTAATTGGAAATTTTTGTTTGGGAGACAATCAATACGTCAAATGCAATCGTTTTCATTTTGTCAGGAGAAGTTAATTATAATACAAAAAAAAGAACGTGCAAGAGGATACGGCCCTGGTGGCAATGCAGCAAGAGCGAGTTATTGATTATTTCTTTGGCTCAGTCGCCATTTCCACCTTTATCCTTTAGTAGTCCTGCAGGATAGACTGCTTAAAATACGTTCCGCTTGTATCTATGCACCTAAATAAGTGACTCTGTGCTTCCATATCACGTTAAAATGAACAAATTAAATATTTTACGGAAACCTGGGCGTAATTAAACATTCGTAAGTTAAATGTACATTTTAATATTTTCAAAGATTCTTCGATAAGATAAAGCGTGTTTATATAATTGCCATCTCCTTCGTTCAATGGCATTTTGATGAGCCGGTCTTTCGACATTTCTTGTAATTATTGTTGTTGTTATTATTTCGCTTAAAAGACCCCGTCAAAATGTCAACGTTGATAACTCATTACCGTCTGACGTCTCATTGTTCCGCGCTTAATAATTTCGCGTTTCGACAGACTTAACACGCCTTTAAAATATGCGAGGAATTTAATCTCAGTTTCACGTTATGAAATTTTCGACAACAAAAAGCCTTTCTCAAAATATTACTTTTTTCCTCTTCAATTTAACTGTCCGGGTCAAATTAATTTTGCTGTAGGAATTTAATTTTAACTTTCATTGAAAAAATCACGTCTTCAGGTCACTGAATAAACATTTCATTATTGTGTGTTAATCAAGTTTTAGTCTGGCTTCAAATTTTTTTACTATGTCATGGTTTACGTATTCGATTAAACTATTAGTAATTTTGAAAATTCTTTAGAGGAATTGACGGATAGTGTCGCATTTTTGTGTAATTTCCGACCTATGAAAGAAACTAAAAAGAACGACACATTTTCAGCACATTTATTCTCCAAATTGTTGCATGCCCTTCATAAAAAAAATCTTTTGAAAGATCTGCGAAATATTCATTTTGAGTTGACTACCACCACTAAAATTTTCTTCCCCCATTTTTTCGAGATAAAAAAAAGAATTTTGAGCTATAACGTGATGATGCAATTTAATAAATTCACATTTTTGAATTGCTCGTTTTGCTGGTCTTCGATTGTCATCGGCATCCTGGTTGATGCGAAAGCTCTTTATTGTACGATTCTGGACCCTCTGCTTCACACGATGACCCCTCCTTGTTTTTCATGTGCTTGCTTCAACGACACAAATTGACGCTGCATCTGAAGTTTGCAATTAATTATTCCTTCTTGGAAGATTCGCCATGTGTTTATGTAATCTTCTCCATTAATTGTAGTGCCCACTTGCATATCGTCCCATAACAGGATTGCTAGTAGATATCCGGCAAACGATGGTGCTATGGCTTCTTTTTTTTTTAGGAGAGGGCCATTTGCAACTCATTTTTTCTTGTACTTGTTGTACTGTCTCCAAAACCATTAAATTTGTTTCCTTTCAGAAGGTTACTTTGAACGTCCAATGAAAGACACGATTCTTGTGTTGTGCCATCATATGGAGAGCTTCCCAATGAAACTGTTTTGATCAAAATTCCACTTAAAACAAAAATGGGATTTCATTCCCGAAAAAAAAAATATTAGTCTCCAAAACAATTAAATTTGTTTTCTAAGGAGTTTTTGTTATGGCGCAAAGTTTTCAAGGCGGTTGCTTTGGACATCCCAAGTTCTCTGTCAACGAAAGACAGCTCCAGTCCTCTCCATTTCTTGCTTCATTGGCCAATTTGATCTTGAATCTTCTTGTGTAGAGTGGTCAACCCCCAACTAATAGTTTCGACCTAATACCATTTCATTAGTTTCCTGAGGAGTCTTTTTATGGCACAGAACTTTCAAGGCGGTTGTTTCGGACATTCCAATTTCTCTGACAACGAAAGACACCGCCAGTTCTCTCTCCATTTCTTGATTCAATTGGTCAATTTAGTCTTGAATCTTCTTGTGTAGAGTGTCAACCCCCAACTAATAGTTTCGACCCAAAACCATTTCAATCGTTTCCTGAGGAGTTTTTTTATGGCACAGAACTTTCAAGGCGGTTACTTTGGACATCCCAATTTCTCTGACAACCAAAGACACCTCCAGTTCTCTCTCCATTTCTTGATTCAATTGGTCAATTTAGTCTTGAATCTTTTTGTGTAGAGTGCCAACCCCCAACTTAATAGTTTCGACCCAAAACCATTAAATTCGTTTCCTAAGGAGTTTTTGTTATGGCGCAAAGCTTTCAAGGCGGTTGCTTTGGACATCCCAAATTCTTTGACGACGAAAGACACCTCCAGTTCTCTCCATTTCTTGCTTCAATTGGCCAATTTGATCTTGAATCTTCTTGTGTAGAGTGTCAACCCTCAACTTAATAGTTTCGACCCAAAACCATTAAATTAGTTTCCTAAGGAGTTTTTTATGGCACAAAACTTTCAAGGCAGTTACTTTGGACAACCCTAATTTCTCTGACGACGAAAGACACCTCCAGTTCTCTCCATTTCTTGATTGAATTGGTCAATTTAGTCTTGAACATTCTTGTGTAGAGTGTCGACTCCCCAACTAATAGTTTCGACTAAAGTTCCACTTGATATAAAAATGGAATTTAATCTCCGTGAATAAAAATGCGCTGTCGTAAAAACGTCATTTCGCAGTCTCGTTACCGAATTCGGAAATAAGCTTCTAGCCAGAATTCGGCGACATCAAGAGCATTGGTTTATCAAAATTTAGAAGCAAATTACATGTATTAAATGAAAGATCTGCGATTCGGTGTTATCAATAATTGCAAAACCTCATAATCGCCTTAGTTTCAACATATTTTTTTTTTGTAATACAAGTCGTGTTTCGCTCGAGTTATCGTTTTATATTGACCGAAAAAACATGCTTTATTTTGTCTGCTGGTGCGAAAAGAAAACACTTCTGTAGAAGTGGACGTCATTTATTGACGTCCTGCGAAGGCGCAACAGGCGAGTGTTGACAGAAAAACTGTTTGCACGAAGTAATTAAAACTTTAGCGAGCTGCTTATTCACTTGCAGGATCACATTGTGCATGTGCTTTTCAAGAGTTGTTTGTCGTAAAAATTGTACATAATGTTATCTAAAATACGGACTATCTAGACAGCCAAATTACGTAACGTTTTACTATTTCGATAGAGTAAAAATCGTTTGTGATTATCTGTAAACAAATACTTTTTTTTATCAGAACAACAACGTTATATATTATTTGGAGGAGGGAGTCAGTGAATCTCAAACTGTGTCGAGCTATTTAAATTTTTCCACAATTAAGAAACGTCTGGCAACATCGACATTGCGCTTATCAATTAGTGGTTGCAAAGCTGAGTTGTTGGGTCCGTTAATAACGGATTTGATGATTCAGGATTCACCATCAAACTGAGTTTCGTGTGTTTCTGAGTAATTCAAAGTCGTTTCAAAAAAATTTTAGAGTAGCAGTCCTGACAGAGGAGTGTACAGCGATGCAATTGATATTGATGACCCGGAAGGTAGCGGCGGAGGTACTGAAGTATCAAGAGACTTAGAATCGAGTGGTTCCGGTTTTGGACCAGAAGACGATGAAGATACAGATGGTAAGTGCGGGCAAAATTCGAATGGGGGCGCAAATTTAGGCGTGATTTTAGCAGAGAGGCCATCGATTCGTAAGACAATACCGACAGTCTTAGCTCCCCCACCAGACGAACAAACACCCAAAGTCGACAAAGAACCGGAACTAACTCATACCGATGACGGTGTTATCATGAATCCTAAACCTGAAGACAGACCAACTTCGTTCTTCGCGCAACCAGGAATTTTAGCAGGTAAAACACTTTTGGGATATTTTTTTTTAGAAATGAGTTGGGAAAAATTGTTTGGTTTTGTTTCAGCTGTAATAGGAGGTGCAGTAGTAGGACTGCTCTGTGCCATATTAGTCGTTATGTTTATTGTGTATAGAATGCGTAAGAAAGATGAGGGTTCCTATGCTCTGGATGAACCAAAAAGATCGCCGACATCAAATTCGTTCAGCAGAGGAAATAAAGAATTCTACGCTTAAGGGAAGTGTGGTTTTACCAAATAAGAACTTAAATCAGTGGTCTGCAAGTATTTAGTCATGTGGAAACAGCGACTGAATCTCTACCAGCTTGTAGTGCAGCTTATCTGAAATCATGTTGGTTAAAAAGGAACTCAACAAATTACGCACACAATTTTTTAAGTTGGCAGTTATTTTTTTTTGTTTGTTTTTGTTCACGAAATCGATGTTTTACAGTTGAATTATAGGAATTCGGTCTAATTACCAAAAGCTTCACAGTGTACAGGAAATTTTGATGACTCAGCTGCTGATAATTGGTGATACAGATTGATACATATGACTATGCATGCATATCATACACACACATGCATATGTAGTGTGTATCTATGTGTATGTGTATGTATGTAATCATATAAGATTAACTGAATGTTTTTCGTCCAATACCTTTTTGAGTGTATAGTATATATGTATCCTTTGTAGTAAGGATAAACTATGAGAGTATTTTATACATTCTACTACAATTCGTATAACACTTGTATGTAAAAATTTTACCCCCAACCCTGATATTAGCATTGATATTATTTTTGTAAGCATGATGTCATTGAAACGAATTGTCGCTTACAAAATTTAGTATCTGTCTCTGTATGGCATACTATATGCTCAACAATACTTAAAGGTACCTATATAATAATAATAATAATAGTAATAATAAAATGCGATTAAGTAACCAATATATTTAGTGAGTTAAGATGTCATTGTATCCAATTTGTTTTTGGCTTCCCCAAATTATACACGGAAATTTCGTCGCTTAAATCGAAGCCAAGACCAAATCTAGTAATGAATGTAATTTATATGTTATGACAAGGTTTTGCATTTGTATAAATCAACTTGCAGCTCTGAATAATATCACATTCCTCCTTCCAGACAAGTGGAATTGAATCATTCGCATTTACACGGTAGCTCTTTTATAATATAAACGAAAATGTGAGCAAGCGCAAAATCCTGCCATCAAAGAACAATATCTTCAATTTTACTGACTTTATGCCATGGGATCACTGTGCTTATGCATAATTTTTAGTAAACAAAACCCCCCCGAATTTTCTTTCCGTCTTATATTTTTCATTTGTAGAGCCCCCTCACTTTTTTTGTTTACTAAAAATTTTTTTTAAGCAGCCGAACAACATGTCATGTTTATAATATTTATTTTATTGTAACCCCCCCTTTTTTATGTTAATTGGGAAATATTTTTATTAATCTATTATATAAATACTTACACAATTCATTAACATTTTTATTATATAACTGTAGATGATTTTTTTTGAATCAAATTGTATAGTATTAAATAGGATAATGTGTACAATCCGGTTGTAAATAAATGACATAGTAATCACGTATTTAATTAGTAATTATTTATAATTGTTAACAGTACAATAAAATTTGAAATTTCTCCACGTCTCTATTGGTTCTTATACCAAATATTATTAAAAAATACCTAAAAAAATATAATATCAAATTGACGGAGCTTGAGCTCTGCGTCATCAATCACCGAAGTTACAACAGACAAATATTTCAGCAATATTTCTGTGCTAACGGTGAATGAGAAAAAAGGATGGAGTTAGCTTCTTGTCTGATGATGCAACACCAGACGCGTTTTATTTATGACGCAGAGCTCTTCTTTTATGAAAACAATTATATATAGGCAATTAGTGATTGATACATTCTTGACAAAAATTAGAAAACTGACCATTCATAAACAGAAGTAATTTCAACTAACAATAAAATAGTCAACCAGAGCTAACTCTAGAGCTTTTCTTTTTCTAAAGTTAAAAATTTAATTCTGGGGAGCATTTTCGGGAGCGGTGCGTATTTTGAAATCGACGAAAGATAGATAAACGAATTTTGGTAAGTTTTTGATAATCGAAAAAAGCTAAAAAGTAGTCGAAATAACCATCCCGCAATAGAACAAATAACGCCATCAAAAAAATTTTAAAAAAAAACAGAAGCTAAAGTGGAATATAGAAGTAGGTAGTTAATTATATTACCATTTTAATGATTCAAGTGCATACCTTACATACATTACCATTAAAAAACTGTTGACCAACTGTTGTGGCTGCATTTGTTCTCCCAATAAAGACAATACTTACCCTGCGTTTAATTCATGGGCTACGTTGTTGATTTCGTATAGTACCTACGTAGTTATTTACATACTCCGACTAAACAGCTGATTGGTCATGGTGGTCGTGATTTTAGATCTGAACATTAGGCAACCATGATGGTCAGAGTTTCGTTTAGAAGACAAGCTCGTTAAACTTTGATGGTTCGTCCACCAACTAAACGCAGGCTTAAAATATTACCTTGTAAAACGATATAAACAAGCCAATTAACTTGTCTTTTCTTTTAGAAAAAATATATACATATACACATAAAAAAACTCTATTATAAAAAACAGAAAAAGAAAATGCGTTTCTTCCTTGGAAATTTCCAAAATCCCAAAACGATATCTTTTTAATTTGGCGCAAATTTTGGTGTAATTTGTTTACACAAAACTCATTTAGTAACCTATTGGATATTTTCATTTTAATGGATTACTGCACTGCGTCATGTAAAATCCAAGGCCATCTAGATGTGTAAGTCTAAGTTCATGAGTTGTCGATGTCACGTCAAATTAATTTTGTGGTGGTGGACGCACGTCCGCACGTATGGATCTCCATACAATGCGTAAACATCCTCAGTACATCTAACGGCAGATCTGGTGAAATCGCGCAGAATTTCAAGCAAGACCATGACAAGTAATAAAATCAACCCTGATCTAGTCAAGGAAAGAAGTCGTTGCAACTTTGACCCCCTAGAATTAACATACTTTTTGGATGGAGGTAAAGAGAAAACGGAAGACAGACGAGAGCGAGGTACTTGTGATCTTTGCACCGAATTAATTGCTGTTCTAACCGGTTTATCATTAACACTTTCAGAAAGGTTTTTCTTAGACGATCCCGATTTAAAATACACTACACCCCCGGAATATCTAAGCCACAAGGAGAAATATGAGGAAGCTGTTAAGAAAGCTTGCGTCGTATTTAGGAAAGTCCGGGAATTGCAAGAACAAGGGAAAGTTGGCGTGCAAAATTTCAGGTGAGAAAGTATAATCAATCAATGGAATTGGTGTTTTCACTTATCAGAAATTGATAGGAAAATGAAATTGTTGTTTTGGACTTTAGAACTAATATCTCCTTGGTTAAAATTGTTAAAGTGTTTCTAATTATAGCACAATATTCTTTGTAAATAACTAATAAAATTATAGAGAAATTTTGGGCGGGCAATTGGGATCTGCTATCTTAAAAGATGGTAATCCCCTAACCCTTCACTATGTCATGTTTATTCCGACGATTATGGGTCAAGGCACTGTGGAGCAACAGGCAGAATGGATTGCACGGGCCTGGACGCTTAGTATAATCGGAACGTATGCCCAAGTAAGTTCTTGGAATGAGTTGTACTACTGCAACTCATAATTTTTCCTTATCAGACCGAATTGGGTCATGGAACTTTCATTAGGGGCCTAGAGACGACAGCCACTTACGATCCATCAACCCAAGAATTCGTTCTGCATAGCCCAACCCTTACTTCATATAAATGGTGGCCCGGGGGATGTAGGTTGCACCCTAACTACTCATTCGTTCTTCATTATTTCGAAATATTTTAGTGGGCCACTCTTCAAATTATGCCATTGTCTTGGCGCAGCTTTACTCTAAAGGTCAGTGTTACGGTATTCACCCGTTCATCGTTCAGTTACGCGATGAAGAAACCCACCTTCCTCTTCCCGGTATCAAAATTGGGGAAATTGGTTGCAAACTGGGCATGAATAGCACAAATAACGGCTACTTAGGTTTTGAGCACGTGAGAGTCCCTCGCGAGAATTTGCTGATGAAAAACGGGAAAGTCCTCGAGGTAAGTCAAATCAAAAAGCGAAATTAATTTAATGATGATGATGTTGAAGGATGGTACTTACGTCAAATCACCGAGCAGCAAATTAACTTACGGGACCATGATTTTCGTTCGCGTTGTAATAGTGCAGGATGCGTCACATTACTTGAGAAAAGCAGTTACAATTGCCGTCCGTTATAGTGCAGTCAGACATCAGTCTCAAATTAAAGAAGGGTTGGTTATTGATTAATTACACTTTAAATTCAAAAAAATTAAAGTCTTTCGTTTCAGAGAACCGGAGCCACAAATTTTGGATTTTGTAACGCAACAATATAAACTATTTCCCCAACTTGCCACTTACTTTGCCTTTCAGTTTACAGCCAACTGGCTATGGGATGTCTACAATAACGTGACATCAGAGATGGAAAGTGGACAACTCGATCATTTGCCTGAGGCAAGTAGTTTTAACTAACTAAAGAAAAAAGTTTAATGCTTCCAGGCTTCCGGGGATAGAACTGCGCCAAGCAGAAAAAAGGAAATGGCGTTGTTTCAACCCGAAAGCTAAGGAAAATCAAGTGAATGAGGCTTGAGATATAAAGCCCCCAAAGTGTGATAGTCCCCAACGACTGGTTTTCAAATTTTCTTTTCTTTTCAGTTACATGCAGTCGCTTGTTGCCTGAAAGCAGTAAGCTCTGCAGATGCGGCTAAGGGGGTGGAAATATGCCGTCTGGCATGTGGGGGACACGGTTACATGACGTGCTCAAACTTACCCGGAACTTATGGCTTAGTAACCGCCATGGAAACTTACGAAGGGGAAAATACCGTCCTTCATCTACAGACTGCACGTTTCCTAATTAAGGCCTGGCAGAGTGCTAACGCCGGACAAGAATTAACACCGACTGTAAGATACCTTCAAACAACGAAAACTAGCAGGATAAGACCATTCCAAAAATCAGTGGCGTGGATAATCGATGCTTTAGAACGCACAGCTTCTGGGTGAGCTTTTTTTAAAGGTCCATGAGGTTTACCTAGTTGCTATTTATTCTTCTTTTTAGGAAAATCGAGTCAGCTGCACACCACATTGACGAACGCGTAGCAAAAGGTATGCAATATGAATACGCGTGGAACGAAACGTCCATTGAACTAGTCCAAGCATCAGAAATCCATTGCAGAACCTTCATAGTTAGTACTTATTATAACAAGACACGTGAAAGTGTCAAAACTGTCTCGGCCTCATTGGGGGCTGTTCTTACACAACTTTGTGAGTTGCATGCGGTCCAGACTGCCTTACGACTTTCGGGCGAGCTACTACGGGTAAGTTCAAAAAGAAATTTGAAGAGTTCCATTATTGAAAATTGGGTTTTAGTACTGCGCTATTTCTGGAAGAGAATTAGATGAAATGCAAGCTTGGTTGGAAAATTTGCTAGCTTTAATTCGACCTAACGCGGTAGGTATAGTCGACGGTTTTGACATTCGAGATGAAATTTTGTCATCACCCCTTGGGGCCTACGACGGAAATGTTTACGAGCGTTTGTTCGAGGAGGCCCAAAAAAGTCCTCTCAACGCAGAACCTGTCAATAAATCATTCCATTCATATCTGAAGCCACTTTTGAAACATAAACTGTAAAAATGGATAAAAATATAAAACATTTCTCTTCTGTATGTAGCTTTAATATGGCAAATAACATTCAGAGGAGATCTGTTCTTACTGTAGTTAATTATTTTTTTATATATGTGATTATTGGGGCATAGATAGTTATTAAATAAATGTCTTACTGTTATATAAATTGAATAGTTTATATTTTGTGTGCGTTTTACACACAAATTAGTCTTTTTATAGTATTTGTAGATTAATTTTTATGTTATAGTTTTATAAACAAACGGAAGGCTCAACATTGTTAGATATGATCTACATTGGGAATCAAACGGCACAAATTTCGTCAGTATTAAATCTTCGCGCCCATTTTTATCTGTGATCCTTCTATCTTTAAGTTTTTACAATGATTTTTCCATCTTTTTGTTTTGATTTAATAATTTTATTATTTAGGAGATATTTCACGAATGTAGCTCTTTTTTATTTAACAAGTTTGCGCCTTCCGTTGTTTAAGCAATGATCATTGAGGGTGCTCTACTGTCCATATGTACATGTAAAAATTTTGTATGTAATAAATAAGGGATGTTTTATATTTTATTTGTATTATTGCGTCTCAAATTTATTCAGCGAAAGATTATTTTAAGGAAAAATTTTAAAGTTAGGGAAAAATAGGTACTGCTTAAATCTGGAAAGGAAACAAAATTCAAGTGAAACAAAGTTAACGTGTACAAATAAATTTTGAAAATTCTCTGTCCAGTAACTAGAATACCTACCCCATTTGTTAGATTGTACAGGTCAATCAAATATTGAAACATTTCCCCAATTTCGTTGTGCGTTTTGTGTGGGATGGCTAATTAGGCAGCAAACTGGCTATTTGTCATTTCTCACACAATTGTAGGTTAAAAATCGGCCGCGAGATGTCGTGACCTAAACTGTTGTACACATTTGCACTAAATTATGACAAGGTTCTGACTTTTTAAAGGTAGGGGGTAAAGCAGACGTCCCGGAAGATTACAGTGGAAGCAATTAGTATTTAAATGGAACAAAGTTGACGTGTTCGAATAAAGCCTGGTCTACACGTAACGTTTTGTCGTCCGATTAGACTGACGCATGTCTACATGCACTGACTTGTCTGCCGTCTTGCTTGTACACAAAGTTACAGCCCATCAGTCTTTTGCGAGTTTTATCAAACCTCAGTTCATGCAAAATGTCCAACTTCCGTATACACGTAGTATTTAATAATAATAATAATAATAATAATATTTATTGACTACACACCATAGAAATACAAACTGAGAAATTATTACATCGTGATTTATAACTAAAGATAATTTCTAACAAAGGAAGTGCAGCCAAAAGGCATGGAATCAGCAATAAATTGCTGCTATTATTTTCAAGCCGCAAGTAATAATAGAAACAGTTGATTAACATGGCGAAAATCTGAGATTTGTTTGACAAATCTGGCATGACGACAAAACGTTACGTGTAGACCAGGCTTAAGTTTAAATTTTGAAAATTTCATGTCCAGAAACTAAAATACTTATCCGTTCGATTGGTTAATCACTAGAGTATGCAATTACTAGATTGTACAAGTCATTTAAATATTGAAACAAAATAGAAACGATGAAAAAATTTGAATTTACGTTTAGAAATTGAAAGTGTTTAGAGGAGGAATTTGAAGTGGATTGAATGGAATGACTTCCTTATGAGATCAATTTATTCGCAATTTGATTAAGTATAAATAGTAAAGAAGACTGTGGTATATGAAATAATTAAAAAATAATCTCTGCCCACACTTAATCCGTAGATATTTATTTTGGCAGCTAAACTGCCATCTTCAGTACACACACTAACAAGTGAAATGCTTTTATTGTTAGTGTGTGTACTGAAGATGGCAACTTAGCTGCCGAAATAAGTATTTACGAATATAAAATTAATTGTGGGCAGAGATTATTTTTTAATTACCCAATTTGATTGTAGAAGATTCAGAATTTGTTAAATGGAACAAAGTTAACTTCATTTTTTTAAATTACATTAAAGTGGCTACTTCATAAAATGTATTTAGTTTAAAATAAACTATACATTTGTACTAAAGTAGTATGTTTGATAAGATTTTGACTATCATTTGTTGACGCTTAGTTTATTTGAGTCCAATTAGATAAGAAATAATAGTTTGTTGTCGAAATCTAAAAGACAAGAAGCACAAACAAACGGACGGATTATTGATTACAAATTGGCTATGTAATCGAGATTGTATCGAAGGATTTGGAAAAAGTTTTGTTTTCTTTAAGTATCAAAAAGGTGGATGATTTGTTTAATAATAAATTTTGGTTTTAATTCGTTTCGTATTGATTAAGATAGTCGGTAATGTAGGTATGCTGCATATAAGTATTTGTAACTATGAGTATCGTTATCAGACAACGTGCACATCTCATCGTTGTTATCAGTAAGCAATGTATAGCTGATGTCTGGTCTTACATTACAGAGATACAAATAATCCTCGCAAGAAAACAGGATGTGCACAAAACAACCCTAGCTTCTTCAATCTCGATAGCGCTCGAAACTCGCGAGCACGCAGGTTCGTGCTGGCCATCGAATGAGGATTTCAAACGAAAAGCGGGCGAGGAAATTTTTTCAAAATGGTAAGTAACTATCAGAATTAACTAACACACGCACACATTTAATAATTTTCAATAGTACGTGTCGCTAAATCATCCAGTTCACTCACAACTATTTTATCGCAATAGTTTTTTCCCAACTCAAACTTATTTTAATTTCCACACGCAACATACTTGGTGCACCAATTTACGCGCAACTTCTTGTTGCTTATTATTATTATTCTTTTTTTGGTGAATTTTCGTGCAGATATTTTTAATGGTTTCGTAAATGGAAAGTTTTGTATTAACTTTGAGGTAGAACGCAAGCGAAAAAACAACAGCAAAAAATTGTTGTTTTTGTAAAACCGACGGCGTGAAAGTGTAACATTATCAAAGATAAACAATGTGCGTACTAAATATAGAAAATATCATCCCGTGCAGCAATTATTTAGAGCAAGATGGAAAATTATTCAACTTGTTGACTTAAGCAACTATAATTGGGAATAAAATCAACGAAGGACGACTCTGTTTTATCATTTTGTAATCGAAAATTGGAGCCGTCTCTCGATTAGGATTATTTTTTTTTTCTTGTTAATTCGAGCCGTTCGCGTATATACATAAAACCCAGATAAAAGATGGGTCAGTGCCCTTTGTGTAATCTTTAGAGCAGTTTATCGAGGAGTTGCTCGTTATTCGATTTTATTTAATCTCTCCTCGACAAAATGATCGAAGAGGTGCCGGTTAGAACCATTAGCAGGCGAACCCGCAGCGAAAGAACCAAAAGACGTGAAAGGTATTTACATCACAATGAACTTGTTAAGAAAAACGAAAATGGTTTGCCTTCACATCCATTTCCAGTCGGAAACTGTTTGAAATGTGGACGGGTCGTTGTGAAGAAAAAAGCTCACACGTTCATAGTGGTAAGAAACTAAATTTTTCATTAGTTTAAAAACTAATTTCCACGCGGCAGCTAACATAAAATGAGAGAAGCCACAGAAATGCGTTTGTAATTCGATATCTGACGTCGTCTTTAGAAGCCCTACTTCCAACCAACTATTCCTACTATTAGTTTATTGATTGGACGCGAAGTGTTAGGATGTGCGTTTATTGAAGTTCACTTGAGAATTTAGAAAAATTAAATTCCAATCCCCCACTTTAACGTCGGTGTCTTTCATTCATCGTTAAAGTGTAGTTGTGCTAAAGTAATTGCATAGTTAAGATGACTGACGGTGTTTAAGATGAAAAACGATCTCAACGTCGATGAAACCAAATCCAGTGTCGAAGAGATAACGAAGCAGAAACGCAGCAAGACTAAAGCCAAAAAAGCGACGTCGTTAATTAAGCGTTTCAAGTTGAAGACTACTAAGCAGCACAGTCCTTCAAGTAGTAGTGTTTCCCCGAGCGAAATTTCCATCGAGCCTCAACCCAGTACTTCTTCGGATTCTCCAGTCGGTAGGCAAACGCCTGAAGGCGACGATAAAGCCATCAACCTGGTTAAATCTGCTTCAGACACTAATTTGTCGGAATCATCCTGGAAAAGCGCCGAAAATTTAACCGCCGACGCTAACAAAAAAGCCAGTAAAAGCTTCACCAACGTTGAAAGCTCGCAGTTTCAAATGACCGTCACCGAGGAAGGAGAAAAAGCACTTCAACAACGTACAAAATCACTCGAGACGTTACGGGATATGCCTGCGTATGGTGAACTTATTTTTGATAACACAAATTTGGTAGGTTCCAAAATTAACAAATTCTGAAGTGTTCCAAATCGAATTCAAAAATAATACGTATACCTAAATATATTTAATGTTCTCCTCAGTGCGCGTAAGTCGGGTGGTAATTTAATACCAATTGAAACAAAATATATTTGCCAAGGTTCTGAACGTGACAAGAAATTATTTTCCAATTGTATCGAATTACACATGAGTTCCGCATACTACAACCGATTTATCTAAGAAATTGTGGTACGATTAATTTTTTCTTTTCAGTCCAACACGACTCCGGTTGGTAAACCCAAAGATCACCTGTACAAAATCTTGGTGATAGGCGATTTGGGTACAGGAAAAACGTCAATTATCAAGCGTTATGTGCACCAATTTTTTTCGCAGCATTATCGAGCTACCATAGGAGTAGATTTTGCACTGAAAGTCATTAATTGGGATACCAATACTTTAGTTCGATTACAACTATGGGATATTGCAGGTAAGGATTTAGTTCTCGCGCTTCGTTTGAAGAAGATTGAAACAATAATTTTAATTTCAGGGCAAGAAAGGTATGGAAACATGACGAGAGTGTACTACAAGGAAGCCGTCGGGGCTTTCATAGTTTTCGACGTGACGAGAGCGAACACGTTTGAATCTGTGGCGAATTGGAAAGCAGATCTTGATTCAAAAGTGCAGTTACCAGATGGATCACCGATACCCTGTGTTCTCTTAGCAAATAAAGTAAGTCACTTATTCCAGATATAATAAAATATAATCGTATTATCTCTGACTCATTTAGCAATTATCTCATCAAATCCTGAATGATGATGCCTTACGTTTTATTTATTTATTTTAAGTGTGATCAACCAAAAGAAGGCCTAATAAATAACAATGCAAAAATGAATGAATACTGTGAAGATAAGGGGTTTACAGCATGGTTTGAAACTTCAGCGAAAGAAAATATAAACATAGATGATGCTGCTAGGGCGCTCGTTAGTAAGGTAGATATTTCCAGCTTTAAAAAAAATGGAAAAAATTAAAATTTCTTTTAAGATACTCCAAAATGATGTGCTCCTCAATAACGATAAAGGCGACCAATTTACATTATCTGCGGAAAACGCACGAGAGAAAAAGGGCTGCTCGTGTAGATACTTCTAGCTCAAATCTGAAGCAACTTATTGTTTTGGCAGCGGTTTTTTTTAAACAATTATGTTTAAGGATAGTTTTACTGTTACTTTTTTTTTAAATAAATTTACTGTTGTGTGAGTTGTATAAACAATGCGATGTAACAAATATATTGTACAAACGTATTATTGTTAGATTCTTTCTATGTAAATTTGTACTTAAGAAAAATCATATCATGTTCGTATTTACTCTTTTTATAGATTCGGCTGATTATATTTTCATATGCCATGTTTATTATTAAAAGTATAAATGTTTAACAAATATATTTTATTACACGAAAGGTTTCTATTATTTTACACGATCATTCATATTTTTGTTTGCACAAAAATAACAACTGAAGTTTTAAACTATACATGGAATTTACCAGAAAGAAAATGGAAGCCTGAAAACTTTTTAAATTTAAATCCTTTTGCTTTGAAAAATTTGATTAGAGAGATGTAGTTTAAATTGCAAGACGATAGGTATACCTAACATGACAAAGAGGAAAGATCAAAAGTCAAAGATGTTGTATATATAGTATCTTGGATAGCTGGGTGTAATTCGCCATTTTTAAAGTTGGCAAAACAATGTGTTTACCGTTTATTCACATGATAAAAGTCAATGATAAAAATGTGCATTGCCCACACAATTAAACAAAGCATTGACAATACTCGATATTTCTTTAAGCAAGTGTAAGTAAGATATTATATTATCAGTGCGTACATGCGTGTTATAGTCGCAGAAAATCACCTAAATGATATTAAAAACTTTCATACACATGTCAAGGATTAATTCAAATTTTGTTACACTGTAGATAATAATACACCTTCCATGTGGTGGCTTGCTTCACTAGTGTTTATGTGTAACGCATTACCGGGTTCTGTTCGAGAACTACACCCTCGGATGCAAGTTGGGCATCTTTCTTTCAACTTATTTTACATCTCGCTTATGTATTTCAAGACGCCTCGTGATTTACACTATTACCATGACAACGGACGCACTTTTCACAAATCACTTTTAAGTAGAGCGTAAAAAGTGCAACCGTTGTCTTGGAAATAAATAATGTAAACACAAGACTTCCTGAAACAGATTGGTGAGATGCAAAAGGTGCTTTCTTTCAAACCAACCATATCAATGATTAGGTGAACAGAATCATATGATCACCCAATACTTATCAAAACACATCAAACCGGTAATGTTTCTAGGTTACGTTTTTGTGATCAAATTATACAAAATCACACATTTCTACCGCGTGGCCGTGCACGGTGATGATTTGATGTGCGCATGTCACAATTAGAAATTCGCAAAGAATACGTGAACTGTTTGGACTGTCAGCAAAAATCCCCAGCTGCTAGAAAATCAAACTGGTAACGAGAAACTTAAAATTTTCACTGCTAGAACGCTAAAGTGTTACTGCGCATGAACGATACAATTTCTAACAGTTATGTACTGTTGCTAGAACAAACCTTGCAACTTTTTATGCACTCGTTTTTAAAAGGTGACACTTTACAAACTAAAATTAACATTTAAAGTATCTACTTTAGACACGGTTGTAGAAAAAAAATTTGTGCGGCATTTGATAAAGCGCGTGCGCCGTCATAAAATTATATCTGGCAACACTGCTTTGGGTTTTAAACAATGAAATATTAAGCATAGAAATGGCACACAATATTAAAACTTTGAAGTCGACATAACCTCTAAATTTGTTTACATTTCCCAGAGGACCAATAGCGTACCGTCACACCAGGGGAATCTTTCTCATTCTTTCAGTGTAAAATACACTGAGCTATTGGCAATAAATAAAAATCTCTTACCAAAAATTTTGTTCTGTGAAATCCAATGTGTGATTTTAACGTAAGTAAAACCACTGAAAACGGACATTCAACTTCGATGTGCAAAACACATCCGACGCTGCTGACTTATTTACATTTCAACAAACGTTTATAAAACTGATAAATGATGCTACAAATAGCATAAGAATTAGTCATGACACAAGTTATCACATTAATTTTCATTCAAAACTACTTATTAATATGCAGAATAAGCAATTATTTGACTCCGGCAAGTCAGCTGTTCACGAATGCGTCCATGATATGCTCCTCGACCAATCAGACGCTATGTCTGATCAAAACAAAGTCACAGGTTATGCCGAATTCAATAACTTGTACATCACACTATTTCTATTTATCCGATTTCAATGGTTTAAATCAATGTTAGGTGGTTAGGAAAACGTACGGAACGATACGATGTTCTTCCCAATAACATTCTTGTCAAAAATCAAAACAGCGACATCTATTGGCTGACGAATTAGCTGTCATTAAGGACAACTGTTTCAATTTTCAAAATGCTACCAAACCTTAGCTGATCGTTCCAAAGTAAAAACTTTTCCTAACTTTCCACAACATTTAAAAAGTTAAAACAAAATGAATCCATTAAATTCCAAAAAAAGGAAAAGATTCAATAAATTTGATTCCCCCAAATTTACTACTAACTTCAGATTATTGTTTCAAGGCAAACTTCGTTCACGTGCTTGAAGTCTGCCAAAGATTACAAAATAAAATTTAAAATTTTTAAACTAAATGCATGGAATAATCGCCTGACAAAATCTTATTTCGGTTAGGAAGAAAATCATGTGATCAGAAATAAAACGTTTTGGTTGGCAAACTATTTTCTCAATGGTCTGCAAAGTTGAGGTTATACATTTCAAGAAATTATAAGCTATGGCAGGATTTGGTGATTATAGTCCTGGTAATATCTATAATTTGAACGATGAATGGGGTGTAGGTGCCCCTGAGAATTTTATTAACCCAGGTCCTCCACTGCAACAAAATCCTTCAACCGTAAAGTTATCTGATGATGGTAACCAAATTGAACAGTCTTAAGTAGGAATCTACTCTATTTAATTACTTGCAGATGCAATTTTGAAAAAGTATGTAGGTACAGGAGTTGCTGTGGTCAGTTTGATAGCAGAGAACTTGCTATGCCATCCGTTTGTTGTACTCCGAAGGCAATGCCAGGTAAAATATTATTCAACCAAGAAACTCAACTGCTCAACATGATTTCTAGGTCCATAACAACTCACGCAAAACGCATATAGTACCAATCACTTTGATGCCTGTCTTATGTCATTTACATCAGCATCAAGGGATTACTACGTTATGGAAAGGTTTAGGTTCAACACTCCTAATACGTGGCATGTCGTTAGGTATCGAAGACTTAATTTCTAAGGTCACTCCTTGGCCAAAGTAAGTTAAACCTCTTCAATCTAGCTTTAATATAACAAGAGTTTTGTTCTTTAGAGAAATCAACTGGTACAGCACCGTAAAGCAATTCCTTCAACATGCCTTACTAAAGTGGTAAGTACCTCAGAGCCTCTGGCTTTCAGTTTTGATTATTTTTATTAAATTGTAGCATAAGTTTTGCTATTGTAACACCTTTCTACTCAGCTTCACTGGTTGAGACAGTTCAAAGTGATATTGCAAGTGAAAAGCCTGGTGTTTTGGATGTGTTCAGAGAGGGATTCTTGAGATTACTCAACTGGGGTGGAGGACCAAAGGGACGTATGCTACCAATTTGGGCACTAGTTGTCCCAACCGTAACACTAGGTGTAGCTCGTTATTTTTTCTCGTTGTTGGTTGAAGGTTCAGTCTCAAGACTGATGCATGTACGGTACAGATACAAGCAGGAGAGGACCGGAGCTTTACCAAGGAATTTACCCAATACCAGTACCATGCAGGAGATTGAATTTAATGCTAGTCTTGTTTCTTTAATTTCTAGTGATGTTGTGTTTTATCCTTTTGAAACAATTTTGCACCGTCTTCACCTACAGGTACTATCATCACTTTGTAGAAGAAAGGAAAGATTTTACTGATTCTTTTATAGGGAACGCGGACTATAGTTGATAATTTAGATAATGGTTCATCAGTGCTCCCCATATTGACTAATTATCATGGCCCAGTGGACTGTTATGAAAGTTGCTTACGTAACGAAGGCATTTTTGGATTGTATAAGGGATTTGGAGCTTTAATTTTGCAATATGCTGCACACATTGCAGTCATACGTATCACCAGATTCGTTCTAACAGAAATTACAGTTCTACTACGCAAACCGACAACGGGAACTGGTAGTAATTCTCCACCTGTGATCTCCAACATGACAGCAAGTGGACAGAACTACTTGCTCCCTTAGTTACCAACGAGCAAAAAAATGTTTTGAGTTACTCAGTGAAAACATAGTTAATGTTGATTAGGCATAATTTATTATTATTTCCTCTCTGATCAATAGTTTCCTTCGTTTTCCAATTATTGTAAGAGTTATTAAATTTGATTACATTTCGTTTATTACTGAAACTGAGTTTTTTGTTAATTAAAAAAAAAATTTGTAGTTGTTTAGTGAAGAATAAAAGCAGCGCAACCAAAACTACTGATGAAGGAAATTCGATTGTAAGTCAATTAAAAAATTCTCTTTTTCAAGTTTCATTTACTTCATTTTTCAAAATTAGTAGCAATTGAAGAAGGCAATCTTTAAAGTTACTAACAACAGAAGGCAATTTCCAAAGTTGGTAACAACCAAAGAAGGCAATTTCTAAAGTTGGTAGCGATTGAAGAGCAATTGAAGAAGACCATTTCTAAAGTTAGTAACAATTGGAAAAGAAAAGGCAGTTTCTAAAGTTAGTAACATTCACGAGGGGAATACATTTATAACTATAAACAATAATAATATAGTTAAGTCAAAAAAAAAATTAATTATAGATTTTTGGTTCTAATATAAAAGAAAACGAAGAAACTCAACTGCTAAAGTATGTTCAGGAATGAAGAATTCTTCTTCTAAATTTAATTCAAAAAAATGCAATAAAACGTTAGATTTACTGAAAATCAACTTCCCTGAAAACAATGAGTTGCAGATACATAGAGGAATTCTTTTAGAAATACTGATTAAGACTTGGCATAATATTTGAGTTTCAAATAATTCTACTATTAGTCTTGCTTACCATTGTTTCAGGTTTTAATTTGGTTTCAAGTTCTTATGTAAAAACCGTTGTAATTTGACGTACTTGGATTTAACATAAAATAAATAGAAGACGGTGGCGACAACAACCGGAAATAATGAATAGTCATGAAGATTTCTGCAATTTCACACATTCATCTTCGATGATTTTCCCGGTGCTAAAACATGCATTGTCTGTCTTTGTTCTTCTCTTACAGTACAGAATATTAATGTTCTAGTGATCTTTACACTGCATTTATTGAACATTCCGATGAGTTATCTTGGATTTTTAGAATTTGGTAAACACTTTAGACTTTCTGAAATCGTCGACGTGCGTCATATTCAACTACTAGTTAAATTGTTATTAACCCCCTGGCGTTTTTGGGTTATTATTTGAAAAATTGTGTCTCAGTGAGTGAAATGAGAAAGTTCTGAATTCCGATAATGTTTACTCACGAACAACAATGCAGTCATCGGTGTCCTTGGTCAACCTTGACGCAAATCCTTTTGAAATAGAAATTACGACTACGTCACGAGCCTTTTTCCAAAGCAACGGTAATTGTCCCGAATAGGAGTCAGGTAGAGAAGAAAAAAACGAAAGTTACATCATAAACAAGGAGCAGCGCGATAATTAGAGAGTAGTTTCTCGTCCTTCATCAAACAACAAACCGGTCGCAGATAAGACCTTCCTGTAGTAGCAAATATCGGCCAACTTTGTAGAATTATCTCGACGTGACTAATGCCCCTCATCTGAATACACAACAATAAATATATTTTTCACGACTAACAAGTTTTAAGTTTGCAGCAACTTTAATTTATTCACTTTCTAATCCACTTAATTATTAAATAGCACGCATCGTTAATATTGTACATACTACATACGTACTTACATACACACATACACTCGTGGGATTTAATTTTGTTTCTTCCAGAACTGAAGCATAATATCCAGGCAGTTTAAATAAATTAAATTATTTCATATAACAACAAAAAAAAATCAGACTCCTCTGCGTTTATTAATCACGCGATAAACAATGTCAATAAACTGAAAAGCTTCATAAACAGGAAATAAATGAGTTTTATTATTTGTTGTCAATCTGAAGCTGGAAAGGATCTCTCAATTTAATTCCATGCTTACAGATGAACTTAAAAGTGGGTTTGGCTGATAGATACAGCTTGAATTTTATGAAGAGTTTTATTCAGTCCTCTTGAATGAGGGCAACTAAATACATACATATATAGATAAGGCTGCCAGAATTAAATTTTATGGCACATCCATTAGCCCCATCCACATATTAAAATAATAAAGTTAAACTGCAGTTCGCCTCTCTCTATATATTAAGTAAGTTCTCAGAAGCAATCACAATGACTAACAAAAAGAAAGGACGTGTTTCGCATTTAATTTTCTTTTTTTTTCAAAAATTCCTTTTGAACAATCTAATCATACAACTTGATTACTTTGTCTATCTAATCAAAAGATAAAACGTTTAGAAGTGAATATTAAAAAAAATTTCATATTTTGTGTGGGTGATGATGAATTTCTCGGTTACTAACTTGACTCAAACGTTAAATAAATTTAATAACATCCTGCACACATACAAAACGTATTTCCTGAAGTGCGCAACTTACGTGTGAAAGACAATTAATCGCGTAAAATCAAGAATTTCCCAATTGCATTAGCAACACGAGTATCAACGAGCATGTAAAAGTGTTGTTCTTTTACGTGACGAGGCGTAATTTTAAACAAAAAGCTTTTATACGATTTGTAAAAATATAAAAAACGGAAATTTCATTGTCCGTGCTTTTATTTGCATTCTAAATTTAATCGAAAAATAGTGTACATCCTGTTTGAATTTTTATCGGCGTTGTTATCACTTTGTATGTGCATGTATGGACATTGCGCGTATGCGTGTGTGTGCACAAGTTAAAAAGTCTCTTGGCCAATTATAATAAAATTATTCATAGAAAATGCATACAAACATATAAAAGTCACTTTCTCACAATATAATGTAATAATATCGTCGCTGCAACTACAGTTATCTCATATAAAATTCATAAAGAAAAGCAGAGGCCACACATAGACACACACACACGCGCACAAATATCTTTATGTTCACACATATTATTTTTATAATTGTATGCGTGTGCGTATGTTTGATATGTATTCATTCGATGGCACAGGCAAGCTGCATGGAAATTTTAAATATGCAGGTTATTACCATATGTATAATCCTTCTTTTTTATAGTCAGCACCGAAGGTATTTCTTCTTCAATTTAGATCCTTGGAATATTAAGTTTTTTTTTTCTCTGTGAATCCTTGACAATTCGTATCATCAATTTTAAACAGATCATGGAGAATAATGTTTCTATAATGTGTTACCGTCTGGCAAAAATAAGAATTCTTAATAAATTCTGTTGGCTGCTGATTCAATCTGTTTTCTATTTTGATCGAATCTTACTCTACAGTTTCTAGTTTTATTGAAGTTGGTCATTTATATTTAATATACATACAAACAATTCAAAGAATAAAAGATTTGAAAAATATTTCACGCGAAGCTCTTATCATACCCTTTATCTCCGGCGTACCTAATTTTTCCGGCTTAAATCGAAATTTGTGATATCGCAAATCGCGACAATGACTTACAGTAAAGTCAATCTCGTAAGGTTTATTATAAACAATGGCCATGAAAAGTCGATTTAAGCAAGGATTATCTCTATGTAATCTTTTGCGCAAACAAACGCAACCGCAGTTTTCTACTAAAACAAAATTTGATGGCGTAGGCATAAGCAATTAAAAACGAGTGACCTTAAAAAAAGGCGGTGTTTCGCCATTTTTTTATCGGCAATATCAAGGAGAAACCGGCAATAATAATGAAGAGTGGTCGAAACGGAATTTTGAATTCTCCTTTGCGTGTATGTATGCAATACAAATAGAGGTCGTTTGGTACAAGAATTGTATTTAATTATGTCTTAATATGACGGCCAACCATTAGCATATCGAGAATTAGTAGGCTAAACTCAAAACTTAGTTGCGCCAACTCTCTTTTTAATAATCGTGACTTTCTCTCTGCCAGAAGAATAATTGTTCTCGTAACACCTGGTTAACACTTAAAAAAATACGCTATTCCATTTTTGGTCTGTATATCTGCGTTGGTAAAAAAAAATGTAGGGGGGAATGAAGCGACATAAATGTATTGACCGTTGCACTTTTTGGAAATGAGATCTGTCAAACGGGGACTACTTTACTCCGGTCATAACACGAAAGACGTAGGAGTTCATTGCAGGAGGTGTTCGCGTGCATGTGTTGTAAATTTTGTCATAAACTAAAATATCTGCAGCAACAAAAAACGAGAGGCAATAAAAATATTTTAGTTAGTGTTTTCCGAAAATACTCCCCAGTTACGTCACGCGCGCAGGAAAAAATCGCCTCATGAGGTTTAATTGACCCGATTTGAATATTAAATTTTCAAAAAAAAAAAAAAAAATTAATAATTGAAACATTGCGTCACGTGTCGTTGAAATTAATTAATTCATTAAAACGGTTGTTATTCTAGTTGCTACGCTTGCGGAGGCAAAATCTTTTAAATCCGAAATAAATCGCGGTTAAAATTCGTAACTGTACAAAAAAGAGAGCACGAAATTACACATTTTTAGTTCCGTTACGTCACGCTTGGAAAAGCCGATTTGCAAAACAAAGAGACACACGTTAACATCCAATCTATTCCGCTCGAGTTTTCTGTGTTTCCTCAAAAATTTCGCCAGACACTTTCGGCCGGTTTGTTTGGAAAATCTTGGCGGTGATTCATTAATTGGTCGCAAATTAGTCAGAATCGTGTATGGTTGGAAATATAGCGGTGAGCAGTAAGAAACAGGTGGTCTGCCTTACGGAACAACTACGCGTTATGGCAAATGATAAGTCATCGAGCCCACACTCTTATTCCACATGCCAGCGGCGTAGTTTTTCGCCAAACAAAAAAAAAGGTCGAAATTTAAATGTCTAATTGTCCGATCGATGCAGGGGTAATTCGATTGGGCGCCCTGGATACCTGTCCGATGTCGACGGTTCGGGAGAGTTCAATAAAACCAAAGCAAACTCCATTTAGAATCTATTTATTACAATACGTATATATCACAAATCCTTTTTGGCTCTCAGAACACACACTCTAATCAGGAAACATGTCTTGTTACTTACAAAAACATATATTAGTCTATAAACATTCAAGCATACTCGTAACATTCATCACTTTTGATTTAAAAGTTTTTTTTATGCAAAACACAGACCTCAGATAAAATTAAATGTAGACCTATATCATAATATATACATACATGAGCTGTTCAGTATATTACACTACCATAAACGTGATATTCGCATGACAAGGGCCGAGTGGTGAACGAAAAAAAAGTGAACATGGAATTTGGTGGCCAGCTAATTTAAATGAGGTGAACTGGCCCACCGTTCATGTATGGACTTTTAGGCCGACAACTGCCCATGCATCATCATCATTATCATCCTTCATCCCGATTACATTAAATTATCATGATTCAGGCACTATCATAATCTTATTGGTAGAGATATGATAAATTTAAAAAATGTAAATAAAATATTTATACAACGGTTTTGCGTTGAATGTTCAATGTATAAAAATATAGGTATTGTGCAGTTCTAAGCCATTTATGAAAAAGTATACTAAAATGAGCATTTCATAAGCCCATCTCTAAATGTTCTCACACACGGCACATCAACATACGACCACCGTAGTTTCATAATAAAAATGTTCCGCAAGAAATGGGGACACTATTAGAGTATTGTGCAGCAACAGTAGCTCTTCTTCTCCTTTTCTGGACTAAAGTTCATCTCTCGGACGATTTCTGCGAATACCTCGTTCACGTTGGTCCGGTTCTTAGCACTGGCCTCGATGAAGGGACAACCCCACGAATGCGCTAAAGTACTCCCCTCGTGGGTGAGCACCTCACGTTGATGTTCTAGGTCTACCTTGTTGGCCACTAATAAAATCGGCACGCGTTCCGTGCCCTTCACCCGAGTGATAAGATCCTTCATAGACCTTATGTCCTCGAACGTCTGGTGGTTGGTCAAGCTATACACCACCACGAACCCCTGGCCGTTTTTGATGTAGAGGTCGCGCATGCTGGCGAATTGCTCGGTCCCCGCTGTGTCCAAGATTTCTAAGACACACGGTGAATTATCCACTTCGATTTCCTTTCTGTAAAAGTCTTCGATCGTCGGATCATATTTTTCCATAAAACATCCGGAAACAAACTGCACCGTCAATGCACTTTTCCCAACCCCACCCGATCCGAGGACCACAACTTTAAATTCGCGCATTGTTCTCTGGTGCACCACCAAATGTTTCTATTACGACACTACGGCAATTATACGTTCAAACACTACGCGGTAATAGCCACTAATTGATATATTGTTCGTTGCAATTGATTTAAAGAAAGCCATTTCTACGAAGACAATCACGTCGCCATCTTATTTCACACACACCGGCGATCTCACTGCTCAAGTGTTTTTCATTTAGGTCGCTAGGGGTTCCATAGGGAAAGGATTATGACCACAGCGCCACGTACCGGAGATTTAACGTATATACTTTATCATACTCTCACACTAGCAGAGTCATCTCTGTTTTAAAAAACAAATCACTCATTTCTCCAACAGAACACACTATGTATGTTCAACATAACAAAAAATTTTTATTAAACGACATCCCCAATGCAATTCCTTGATTTCCCAAACTTCAACAAAGGCCAAGAAAATCGGAAAATAAAAACATTCTTCATGTTACAACTTGTAAAACGCTACAGTTTTAAGATACATCAAAGCAGCCCTCTAGTGGGCAATAGTTAACTGAAACTAATTCAAACGAAATTCGAATAATTTAATAAATCCTAAGTGATAGTCACTAGTTAATAAACGAAAAATAATTCGCAAAGAAACTCACAATAACATGAGTAGCTCAAATCACATGTATTTTTGTTACGTAATAAAAATTATTCTTTTTTGGTAAGGCAACACTGGAAATAATAACGACAATAATAATAACAACATGACTAATCCGTGTTATGTGGTGTTATCTTTCTATACACGTCAGTCCTTATTGATTTTTGGGAGCAAGGTATTTGAACTACTTCCATTCAATCTACTGTGCTCTTTTAGTTCTATTGACTTGCGTTGGGAACGAACGTTTGGGGTGGAAAAATCAAGATGTTCTGCATCGTGGCGACCTTGTCGTCATAAAACTCAATAGCAGAGGTCATAAATGCAGAAACTGGATTTTAACGGCCACGCCTAGAGAAAATCCAAGGCCAGGCATTGGATCACAACGGTGTGTATTTGTCATAATAAACGGGATATGTGCGTGAACGCGATTAAAAATATCCAAGTTTTTAGTATGGTAGTAACCTAGCCAAGAAACGGAGTAGTAGAAGAGAGAGTACGATTGTGCCTTTTGAAAGCGTGCTTTATTTATAACTAGCATCGCGTTGCATAGCAATGCAAATAGTAATGGGCTTTTTCCAAAAGTGCTAGATAACAGCGCTATCTCTGATTCGCCTCAGTTTGGTTTTAGCAGTAGTTTATTACAATCCAGGTAATTATACTCTGACTATGTAGATTATTTTTGGTTTAAGTTTAAATAAGACTGTAATGCATCATCTAAAAATAATCCTACTTCTGATTGCAATTTTTTTTAACTAATTAGGATTTTCTGGATTGCAGATAACACCATTGTGGGATGGCTTATAATCCGCAGGATCAAGGATATCCAAATCAATATAATACAAGTTAGTATTTAATTGATTATAAGAATGTGGGGCAAATGTAATTGGGTGTTATTTAAGACTATCCACCACATCCACCACAAGGTTATGGACCCCCACAGCTTCCTCCAGGATACCATCAAGGATATGCACCGGTAGGACCTGGCTATGTACCGCCAGGAGGTGGTTATGCGCCTCCAGGACCTGGTTATCACCCACCAGGACCAGGATATGGCCCTCCAGCACCTGGGCCACCTATTATGACTCAACCCACAAGTGACCCACATGGTAAGTACTTATGAAACAATAATTATTTTTTTATCTTAAAGATCAAATTATAATTGATCTAGATAAATAATGACGCAATTTAACTTACTTTGGAGGTTATTGACAAAAAGAGTATCAAAATACACACGTACTGATAATGAATATAATTTTACCGGGCTAAAATTATAATAATTTCTAAATGCTTGAAGTCAAATTAAAAAAAAAGCTATGCAATCGCTAAAAAGGAAACTGATTAATATATCATTATGATTGCATTGAATGATTCACTGATGACTGGTTCTTCTGGGTTTTACGTTTAAAGTCACGTCAGTAAACTTTAATTTGCGTTTGATAATGAAATAAATAAATAAACGAATTTTTTGTTTAAAAATATTGAATATTTCGTTGTATTTCACACATGTAATGTGTGTTGCCTATTTGCACCGTACAATCGACGAAATTAAATTAGATTACTCTTATCAATGACCTACGACGTCACCACAACAACAAATTTATACTTCCGGCTCTTTTTTGTATATTATCAATAGAGGACGCGGTGTAATCTTTTTCCGTACACAGAATCTGCTAGATTTAAGTTTAAACAGACGATTGGTAAACTTGTTTTTTTCTTGAAAGTGCCCACTGATAACCTGATGAGCATGTTGGAAAATTTTCAACAAAAACAACTTCGTTGTGTTTTATACATCAAATTATTAACAATATATTTTGCAGGTATTTTACAATTCATGTCAGAAAATTTTTGAGGACTAAGTTGTTTACAGTTCGTTGTAATAACTCCATTAAAAGTAAACCTGTTGAATATTGCTAGTTATCCAATTAAGCAATTCTCCCCCTTTTCTAAGACTCAGATCTAAATATAGCATTAAGTTTCAAATAAAGAAATCTAAGACGGGTTGGATAATTATCGAATTGAATTCATTCAATTTGGTCGTACCTACTTTATCAACGCTATCATAGAGTAAAACCTTAAGAACGACGATAACTTCATGGTTACGACGTGACGAAGATTTATAAAGAGCGCAATTCAGCAAATTATGTAATTGCTTGAGCTAACAAATAGATAACGAGATGGTTATCTCAATAAAAGGGCCAGACACGATGTTATCAAAAGATTATTTTGATAATGTTTCCACAATCATTGGAGCTTCTGCACTATCAACAACAGATTTAACTTGTTGTTAAACCCAGTGTTAATCAAGAACAAATAGTGATTATGTGTATCAATATATTTACTGTTTACCCGGCTAAGATTTATAGTCATTATTAGTTATGGAAGAGAATTGCAAGCACGTCGTTAGAAGATTTTTATGTCAAGTGAGGAAGATTTTCAGAGTGAAACGATCAGCTAAAAAATGTGGCTACCGAAAATTAATTACTGATGAAGAACAGAGGTTCGTACTCTAATCTGCAAACAAATAACTTGATTATTTTATTTACGTGACACAAATACGATATTGTTAACAACTAGATTGTAATTGGTGCTCGTAAATAACTTTGTATTGAACTAATAAAATCAATTAACATTGATTTATGGCGAGCATAAAAAATCGCGCCAATATTTGCGTAAATATTTGGATGAAACTACCATGGAATTTTATATTACCCATCTCTTTCTTATGTTAGTTTAGGTATATTTTTATTATAAATTGGACTTTGTTTGGGTTAACGCCACCATAGTATAAATGTATAAAATAAAGGGATAATTTTTAATTTGATTATAGGTGGTTGGATGAATATACCGCAAGGCAATCCCAACTGCCCACCAGGATTGGAATACCTTACTATGATTGATCAATTACTTGTTCACCAAAAAGTCGAATTATTAGAGGGTAAGTTCTATCTGCTTGACCAAAATCATCAAATTGGTCAAAGAAAAATTAATCAAACTGGTACCCAAAATATTTTATTGTAAAAAAATCTACATCTTTTGTTACACTATCAAGATGTAAGTATTCTATTGTGGGAAGACTTACCAAAGATTTTCATTCTTTTCCTCTTATTTATGTTTACCTAAAAAACTTTACAGTTTAGATAATAATCAGTTGAACTTACCTTGCTTATAGAATTCAAAATGACACTCAATTTTCTTGAGTTACGCAGTGAAAACAACGATTTAATCTTAAAATAAACTTGCTTGTCATCATTGCTTGTTAAGATGGCATATCACAAGATAAAATTATAAAAATAACATTTGGATTTTCCCACAATACAAAAGTTATTTGTTTGTTTTCAGCATTAACTGGGTTCGAAACCAATAACAAATTTACCATAAAAAATAGCCTCGGCCAAAAAGTATATTTCGCAATAGAAGAAAATGACTGCCTTACCAGGAACTGTTGCGGCCACCTGCGGCCTTTCGAAATGAAAATTTTGGATAACTATCGAAATCAGGTGATCAATTTGCACCGTGCTTTAGCCTGCGATAGTTGTTGTTTTCCATGTTGCTTACAGGTAATCAGTACACCTGCTTTTATGTCTAAATTGCACCCTATATGTTTGTTTCGTTGATAGACCATGGAAGTTTCAGCTCCACCAGGTGCCATCGTAGGTACCATTGAACAAGAATGTAGCATTTTTAAACCCCAATTTGTTATAAAAAATGGCGCTGGTGATGTTGTATTACGCATTGAAGGACCTTTTTGCACGATGAGCATATGTGGTGACGTTGAATTCAAAATATTGTCTGCTGATGGGAATACTCAAGTAGGAAAAATTTCCAAACAATGGACTGGACTTCTACGTGAGATGTTTACCGACACCGATTATTTTGGTATTACATTTCCCATGGATTTGGACGTCAGAATGAAGGCAGTTATGCTTGGGGCTTGCTTCTTAATTGTAAGTATTAATTATTATCAAACGCGAACGTTTTAAATTATCAATTTTTTTTAATTGAACAAAAATATTCTCTGCAATATATGTGTGACTAAGTAAATAATGTCAGCTTTGATTGACCTGTAAGTGAACTCTGTCCTCAATTTATTTGTTAACAACTAGGGGCGCACAAGGTCACACTTTGGGAATTACAATTAGTAAAAGAGCACAACGACATACAATTACTTTTATATCAAATAACTAAGGAGTGTTTTTGTATTTTTAGGACGCCATGTTCTTTGAAAGAGGCCCCAACGAAAACAATTAATTACATAATAATAAAGTGAGTACCTTTTCTCTATTTTATTACCTAGGATGTTAGAGCTTTTAATATTAACTATTATTTAACAGATGATACATGCAAGGATTTTACAGTACCAAAGGAAATAGCTAAAGCCATTCTCAGAGTCTGATGCCTTTTAATGTATATATGCATAAATATATAAAAATATTATAATTTTTATATACATACATATACAGGAATGCTGCTACAACGTATGCTTTGTTTTGTTAAAGTATTTATTGTTAAGAAGCTGCACAAGCGTTGTTGTGAAAGTTTATTAATTAATGGAAGTTATTGTATTTATGAAGTTGATGCTGCTGTTTTTTGAATACTATTTATTGTTAACGATGATTACTATTACATTTAAACAGTTTTAAAGATTTATTTTTATATTCGTTCATGTTTCGATATATCTTTATTAATATATTTTTATGTACTAACAAAATTATCGCATTTTTATTCGGAATATAAGCGTGCAAAACCAAACATTACACAAAACACAAAAATGTAATAATCACAACAATAAATTTAAAAGAAATAGAAATAAAACATAAAATTCTTTACTTAAAAAATAAGCAAAGCCATGCGAAAGGTGCAACATAAAAACAAAATTAAAAAAAGTGCATAATTATTTAAAAAACTTAAATAAAATAAGGTTAAGTAAATGAAACTAATTAGAAAATGGATTTATTATTTGTTTATTCATTGATTTAAAAAGTACAAAATTAAGCAGAAATTACCCAGTCTAATTAGTAACATAAAAATAACACCAAAAGAAAACAAAAAGTTCTTTATTAAAAAAAATAAGCAAAGCAATAGGAAAAGGGCAACATAAAAAGCAAAATTAAAAAAAGAAACTGCACAATTATTTAACAAACTTAAATAAAATAAGGTCAAGTACATAATTGAAACTAATTAGAAAATGGATTTATTATTTGTTTATTTATTGATTTAAAAAGGACAAAATTAAGCAGGAATTACCCAGTCTAATTAGTAACATAAAAATAACAGCAAACAATCAAAAAGTTCTTTATTAGAAAAATATATAAAAATAAGCAGAAGGGCATTGCAATCTACAGCAATTAAGAAGGTTCTACTAGAACAGATTCTTGTGTTTTCCACACTTAAATACAAAATAAAATATTTATACCAAATGAAAATAAAAAAAATAAAATAAAATATTATATTTTTGCTACACATAACGAATTGTAAAAGCAGAAGTAAAGCAATATAAGAAATTGAAAAATAGAACAAGTAAGATAAAATAAAGCAAAATAGAATTAAGAAAACGTAAAATTAAAAAAATAATAACAGACAAAACTGAAGTGATGCAGATTCTACAGCAAAGAAAATTCTGAAGCCTCCAATAAAGCTGTATCTACAAAAATAACAAAATTATCATTACTGTTTAAATAATTAAACAAATTAAAAAAACTAAAATAAAATCACTTCGATCTACTGGTAAAGAATAAAAGAGGATGTTGTTATAAGATCAAATTAATACAGAAAAAATTGTGCAGCCAAAAAAATTGGAAATCCTGTTGAAAAAGAAACAAAATTATAATCTGGGTAATGAATGCTGTGTGTACTTCACATTTTGCTGCCCATACTAGTTACTTCCACAACTGTTCTGGATGAAGTAAAACATTAACACGGTTCACCCAAAAGAATCAAGGAAAGAAATTGAAAACTTCGAAGCTGCAACTAGGTACATGACCACAACAAAGATTTGTTTTTACTAAACTCGATGAGTTTGTGTTGTTTTGTATTAACTTATGTTAATACAATGTCTTATGGATCGATTCTGCTGCTCTAATTTGTAAAGACCGTACGGTCTACTTCTGTAACTCAATTATAAAAAAATGGAATTCTGAAGTTCTCAGTAAGATACGATTTATTGTAAGTTTTTAAGATAATGTTGCAAAGACTCAAGAGTAATCCCAGAGAGAAATCATATCTTACAGAGAACTTCAAAATTCTATTTTTCATTAATCGACTTACGGGCTTTTACAGATCTTACGATCGTTACAGATATGAATAGAATCAACTCTTTAATTTTAATTGGTTTTAATTGGTTCTTCTAACTTAAGATTTACTTTGTAAAAATTCACCTGGCTCGTTTAGTGATTATTTGATCACTCTTGTGACCAGTGCAATCATGTTATCGACAAACCAAATGTAGACACAATTCATCCCTAAGCTGTACCATAACATTAGTTGTTAATATTTGCATTTATTTCAGAAAATTATGTAATAAAAAAAATTCCTTTAGTGTGGCTATGTACTACTTACGTTGAAGGGGTGTCTTCCTTAGGCCTGCCCATGTCAGAACTGCCGAAGAATGACTTCTTTGGTGGTTTTATGATAACAATCACATGCACATCAATGTCTTAATTGTAACTGCAATACAAACTGGACCAAACTCAGTACAAGACATTCACAAGGCTTTTATTATATACAACCAACAAGTTCACACACACATATCGTACTCACCCAAAGAGCACTCGTATGGCGCTTAACACTGTAAAGTTACGTTATAAAGTGCAACTGTGTTTTGTACAGTATTCTTACGACATGTAATAACCCTAAACACATAAAAATACCATAATTTAATGTTAACCGATGATCTGTAATCCACCTCGCAGAAAACTGAATTTGCTGCCAATGTCGAAATCATAAAATTCCCCAGGAGTCTCCGTGGATGTTTTTACAATTTAAGCAATTTTCACATGTTACTAACACAAATTACCATGTGATTTTACTTCATCGAGCAATTTAAGTATGTACTGTTTTGAATTAAGCAAGAGAAATCAAGGATTTGAAAATTTTTGAGGCTGAAGTTTTCAATTATTTGTGGTTGGTACGCCTTGGCGTCTTCGAATTAGCGCAAAAAACGTGGGAACTGTCTGCAACTTCCATTTCTTCACAATAATTCGTTGACGAATGGTAACACTATAAATAATTTTTGCGTTGTTTATAAATGTGCAAAATTACATGAATAGTGTGGTTACTAAATTAATGTAGGCGCAGGAAGGTAAGTGGTTTAGTGTTTAGTAGCGGATTTCACAAACGTTACTTACATTTAATCATCCGTTAAAAGTAAACGTTGCCATGGTTACATGTGTTGAAGGTATAGGAATGATTATTCTTAATCGTTGACTAAAGTTAAGTGTCGTTTGTGAAATCCAGCGTTAAAATTCGATTTTTTAATAAAAACACACTGAAATTGCAAAGCTTCAAACATTCGTAAGATAATTAATATTATTACGAGCATATTTTGTATAAAATTAAAAGAGTTTTATGTACACTATACTTGGGGGTTCCCTTGTTTCATAAATGTATAAAAATGATACAACTGGGCTAACTAATTATTTGTAGTAGGTGGGTAATTATGGGACGTACGATGTACAATTTGTTATTTTTATTTCTCACAACTCTACTTATTAAAGTGCAAAGGAAGTAAAAGCTCTTTATTTAGGCAACTTTCTACGCTTTATTAATTTATTAATTAGATTCAGTGGAAAATGTTTCGCCTTTTCGGAAACCTCGTCAGTTTTTTTAATTTAAATTAAGGTTTAAAATAGAGAGACGAGATTTTCATTTTTTTATTCGTTTCGTTGAGCTTTACAAGAACTGATGTTTTGGTAACCAACGTATTTACAGATGCATGTACAGGTGTCCCAATGATGTGTATTTCTTGTCGACCCTATAGGAATAACATCAAAAAAAATGTTAGGAGAGTTATACTAGATATCACGCGGCATATTTTAAAATTATATTCAATTGTACAGGGTGTTCCAGTAAAATTTACAAACTTAGATGTACTGCGGAAAGTTGATTATAACAATATAAATATACACTGCGTTCGTAAAGTATGGAATAAATTCATTTTCTACGAAATAAACGATTTTTATGTAAACTCCTGAAACAGGTCGATTTTTAATTAAAAAATGACACTATTTTAGCGGAATTTTGTATGTCCCCCTCCAACCCCCTCCGAGTGACAGTTGCCCCTTCAAAATTTTTAAATGGAATGGGGGGTCATGTGATACCTCATTTGAAAGGGCTTTTCATTCTCTATTCAGTAGTATAAGAATTTTTTTTTAATTCCTGTTTCTTCTAAAAAGAATAATACATTTTAACATCAACACACAAAATTTTAAAATGGATTATTTGGATAACGTTTTCCCCAATAGATGGATTGGTCGAAGGGGGGCAATTGAGTGGCCGACTAGATCTCCTCTCGACTTCTTTTTATGGAGATTTCTAAAAAGTAAAGTCTCTAGAACTAAACCAAACAGTCTTGAAGAACTAAGACAGAATAAGAAATGAAATACGAGGAATCAGTCCGGAAATAATCGACAATGTTTTGCATGAGTTTGGATTTCGTCTTGGTTATTGTCAAGAAGTAGGAGGAGGACATTTTGATCAGCTTCTTTGATATTGGTGGTTGATACTTTTACTTCTACGTTGATTACATACATTAGTATCTACAGTTTCTACTCGTTTAAAAAAAAAATTTAAATTAGAAAAAATTGGAATTAATCAAATTACCCTGGAAATGAAATGTTTTAGATGAACGTCAGCAAGTTTGTACTATTGTCATGAATCAAACGGTTCCCAGTTCGAACATTTCATTTAAATTATTTCATTTAAAAATTTTGTGTGATGATTTTAAAATATATTATTCTTTTTAGAAAAAATAGGAATCTAAAAAAATTCTTATACTGCTGAATAGAGAATGAAAAGCTCTTCCAAATGAGGTATCACATAACCTCCCATTCCATTTAAAAATTTTAAAGGGGCAACTGTCACTCGGAGGGGGTTGGAGGGGGAGATACAAAATTCCACTAACATAGTGTCATTTTTTAATTAAAAATCGACCTGTTTCAGGATTTTACATAAAAATCGTTTATTTCGTGGAAAATGAATTTATTCCACATTTTACGAACGCAGTGTATATCAGTTTCGCTCGGTTATTTTCGTAAAAGATATTTCAAAAACATATCTAAAAGATATTTTCACTTTTTTCATGTTTTCACAAAGGTCAAAATCCTAAGAATATTCTGTTATATTTTCGTATGTCTGTGTTATCTCCATCTGTATATTACTTTTACAAAAATAACTTAAGTGAAACTAATATACAGGGTGACATTGAAAAAACTACAATGCATAGTACCACGCGATAGAGGACCATAAAATAATAAAAAATAGGTCTTATACACTAATGTCCGATTGCCTTTTGTTTTCAAGATACAGGATGTTAAAGTTTGAAAAATAATCCAGGCATACATCAAAGATGCCGTCAGTCATTAATTGGAAAAGTGTATCCAAAAACAAGGCCATCAATTTGAATACCTGCTTTAGAGCGAAGTACCATTGTTTTTCTTTGTTATGTTATGTTATTGTTTTTAAAGATCACGTCGACCGAGTAGCGATTTTGTTGTTATGAGATATTGAAGACAAATAAATTTTCTAAAAAAAAAAAATTCAAATTTTAATACCCTGTATCTTGAAAACAAAAGGCAATCGGACATTAGTATATAAGACTTTTTTTTAATTATTTTATGGTCCCCTATCGTGTGGTACTATGCACTGTAGTTTTTTCAATGTCACCCTGTATATTTATATTGTTGTAATCGGCTTTCAGTGGGACATCTCACCCTCTCACCGTTTATACTTGAGAATAATGTTAAAATATGCCGCACGATGGCGTAGCATAACTTTGTTAACCTTTTTTCTTCTCATGTTATTCCTATAGGCTCCACAGAAGAAATAGGTATACTTCGTTGGGACAGCTGTACAGTCGGAAACATAATTCATGGCACGAATTTTCGAGAAAAACGTAACGTGGACATTTTATTTGTGGTTTCCAAGCAAAAAATAATTTGCGACAACGCTGTACTTAAAAATAGGGCCCCAAAATTCTTACTGCACCCGACCCACCCTGTTAGCGCCAACGCATAATAGAAATGAGGTCGAATTGGGCACAGTTTTGTTGCTTTCGTTCTCTTCTAACTGTCCACTATACCTATCTCTAGACGGGATTTCAGTTATAATTAGATGCAACTTAAGGCCACTTTACACGATGCAATTTGTCTTGCAGCAAGGTGCAATTTTTATTGTGCGCATGCTCATCAGTAAATGTGTGTGAACAATAATTGTTAATTAACTTCGATAAGACCACCGTAAATATTTACGTTCAGAAATGGGTATCTTTTATGGTAAATACTCAGAAATTACTTAAATGCAAAGCCACTAGCAAATGTAATTTTTGTGTGCAATTTTCGTTGCATTGCATGCGTGTAAAGTGGTCTTTTGTAATTTCAAACAATTCTTGGGACTTACAAAAATTTAAGAAGGGGTACAAATTTGTCAGAATTTTGGGAAATACTGCGGATAAATCTATAAAACTCCTACAAAGAATGGTATTTTTTTTTTTTTTTTTGAAAACGGTAGCATAAAAATCTGAGGCTTCTTTGCCAAGTGAATTCTGTTTTTCAAAAAATTCAAGAGACAAGTTTAATTGAATGGTGTGGTGGGTGTTCATAAAAATCACGATTTAAAAAAGAATCAAAAATCACTAATTTAAATAAAAATGTCATGAATTTTTTGATATTTTTAAATAAAAAATGTTGTATTTCATTAATAACTTCAAACAAATTTAAAAAATCATGATTTTTAGAAATAAAAATTTAAACCAACTCAACCTTGGATAAAATATTTCTTAATTCTAGAAATTCGAACCAGTTTTGTTTATTTAATGAGATTTTTTTGTTTTTTTTTCCTAAATTTTATAAATTTTCTTTATTTCTCTAATTCTTTAATATATACAGTGTGGTCACGAAAGCGCGAACTAATTAAGGACAATGGTGTTCACGTTTTTGAGACGTTCACGTTCTGGATACTAATTACATACATATTTGCTTATAATTCATGTATATAATTTTATTATACATATCTTTTAGAGTATGAATTGAAAAAACCTCGAATATTCATGAAACAATCTTTATTAAAAAATATATATATAAATACAGGGTGAGTTTTTTATCTTGAGACAACGCCAAAAAAGACAAAAAGACGTAACTTGTATATTAAACATTTTATCAAAATAATAATAGCACAAATTATTAAAATTAAATTAAAGTTGTTGCTTTTTGAACGCCGCGCTGCCAATATCTTTGGAACTCGTCTCGAAATATTACAAATATGCATCCCGATGATGAGAGGCGAGGGGACTCACCTGAAACAAGCACCCCGATGGTGAGAGGCGCGGGGATTCACCTAAAACAAGCACTCCGATGGTAAGAGCGAGGGGACTCACCTAAAACAAGCACCCCGATGGTGAGAGGCGAGGGGACTCGCCTCAAACAAGCACCCCGATGATGAGAGGCGAGGGGACTCACCTAAAACAAGCACATCGATGGTGAGAAGCGAGGGTACTCACAAGCACCCCGATGGGAACAGAAACCTATTACGTCCACGTCGTTGTACCTGGGTAACGCTAAAAGTAGGTCTTGCAAAAATTCAACGCCATCTGTCAGGAATCCAAAACAAAGATTTAGACAATCCTACGTACTTTGAGGCGTAGAATCCGAATCTGCAGTAAAAAATGGTGGTTCCTATTTGCGATTTGAAAGTTGCCCCCAGCTCCACCCGCTGGAGAAGGGGGTGGGAGGTTGTGATAGGCCCCTTCGGGACGAGCAAATTGTATTCACAACGTTTTTTGATCCGATGTGTAGTTTTCGAGATATTGCGTTGTCTCAAGATAAAAAACTCACCCTGTATAAACAAAAATTCTTTCTGTACAAAAAGTTTAAATTCAACTACATAATTTTGTTTACGTTTTGGAATATTAAATAGTGAAGTCGTTCACGTTTTAGAACATGCAGACTATCCAAACCAGGTGTTCATGTTTATAGTCCATTCACATTAAGAACGTAGTAGGTGGCGCTACGAGCGGAGGAAGAATTACGCAGGAGCAATTGTAAAAGGGCTTGCAATTTTAAAGCTCTGACAACAGAGTTGTGCGGTACTCGAGTACAAGTACTCATTTACTGTACTCTGAGTACAAGTACTCATTTACTGCACTCTGAGTACTTTTAGTGTACTCGGTACTCAGTCCCGAATACATTATTTTAAATGTACTTGTACTGGTACTTGATGAATTTTAAAATGCGATAATATACCCGAGTACTTTTCATTGTACTCGAGTACATTTTTGTCTACTCGAGTACATATGTTAATGTATTCGAGTACATTACCTTATGCAACGAGTACATTTTTATGCGAGTCTGTACATGCATGTACTCGGTACTTTGTACTTGTACTCGGTACTCAAGTACTTATACTCGGTACTTGAATACATTTTGGACAGAGTACTTGTACTCAGTACTCGAGTACTTTTTACTTATACTCGGAACAGCTCTGTCTGACAAGAATTTGTTTTATTGGAGTATAATTGTTGCTCTATGTTATAAAAACTTCGTCAACAAAACACGAATACGAAGTAACCTAACTTCAATGTCAAGACTCAAGACGCCAACTGTTGTTTATATAATTTTCGTGCTCTTTGTTCCTGTGTAACTAACCGTGCAATGTGTTTCCACCAATCACAAGCGTAGAAAGTTAAGTCCTATCCTTTCCAACGCTATGTTCTTATCGTGAATGGAATGGAGTATAAGGGTTAAGGGACGTTCATGTTATAGAGACTATTCTGTATCTTATAGCGTTTTCGATTCAAGTGCACTGGTTGCACTCAGTGTATTTGTATCTTCTTTTAACCTCAAGTAATAACATGAGATGAAGATACTCTGAGTGCGCACTAAGACGGTCAATCGAAAACGCTTTTAATTTAGAAAGTCGAACCAGTTTTATGTATGTAATGAGAGCTTTTTATTTGTTATTTTTTTTTTTAATTTATAAATTTTCCTTATTTCTTGATCGTTTTTTGTTTTATTTTACGTCAAAAATTGCACAGTTGTCAAATGTCTTAGAATATATCTTAATTTTAGAAAGTCGAACCAGTTTTGTTTATTTAATGAGAATTTTTTTTTTTAATTTTTAAATTTTCTTTATTTCTCGATCGTCTTTTGTTTTATTTTACGTCAAAAATTGCACAATTGTCAAATGTCTTAAACTATAACTTAATTTTAGAAAGTTGAGCCCGTTTTGTTTATTTAATAAGACTTTTTATTTATTTTTATTATTTTTTTTTAAATTTAATAAATTTTCTTGATTTATTTATCGATCGTCTTTTGTTTTGCTTACGTCAAAAATTCCACAATCAATTTTAGAAAGTCGAGCTAGTTTTGTTCGTTTAATGAGAATGTTTAAATCGTGATTTTTAAAAATTAAATTTGCTTGATTAAGGGCCAGTTTCATAATCGAATTTAAAGGAGACTTTAAAATTAAAGTCGCCTTCAGATGTGTAAACAAATGTGTTTTCACAGTTGTTTTTACATCTGAATGTGACTTCAAATTTAAAGTCTCCTTTAAATTCGATTATGAAACTGGCCCTAAGTCAGTGATTTTAATCAAATTATTTAAATCAGCTCAACTCCTGGGTGTGGTGCAGGGTTGCAATTTTCAATCTTTTATCTGTTTCGAAAAAAAAATGCATTTTTTGAATTGAAGAAGTTGTTTAAATTCTTATTTATTTAAAATAATACTTACCTAGGATATGACGTATAAAATGCAATTACTTGTTTATCGTAAAAATGTAAAATTGAATTTGTATTTTTATGTATACTAATCTGTTTATTTGATCGAATTTTTAATTAATCGTTCAGAGCATTGAACACTGATTGATTTAAAACACCTAAAATCAATTAAGCACACGTGAAAATAAACAAATTCAAATCCGAAATAGCAGGCTCATATTTTAAAGAGTTCATTTCACTTCGTATCGTTTTTAAATACGAGTTGGTGAAAAGAAACTAGGATGGGAAATCGTAAAAATTTAAATTTATTATGTTATGTACATACTGCGTCGAGATTTTATTTACCTTGTGCTATTTAAAAATTAAAGGCCTTGGTTAGCAAGGTGGAAAGAAATCTGACGTCCTACTTAAAAGAAAAAAAAAAGTTCGCGCCCGTGAGTTTCACGAAACTGGAAAAAAAAACTGTACAGGTAAGTAGGTAGTGAATAAAAATTAAAAATTGTTTCTAGGAAAGTTTCTGTGGAATGCGAGGTAAAGTACATACCTGTTTACTCGTGATTTATTTTGAATTTATTGTGCAAGAAATGTTCTGAAAAAGTTGTCGCTTCTCTTGCGGAAACCAACAGATATGTTGTACAGTGATAGTTAAAAGTAATGTCTAAGTAAAATGAAATAAATTAAATAAGTTTTTTCTTTGTTATTTATTTTTAAAAAATTGTGAAGCTTGTTAGGCAGGATTTGTTGATCTCTATTTTTGAATGGATTAACGGAATGCAGCTTTTCTTAAGGAAACCAACAGATATGTATGTACATTGATAGTTAAAAATTATGTCTCAAAAATATAGAATAAATTAAATAAGTTTCTTCTTTCAGTTATGTATTTAAAAAAGTTTTGAAGTTTATTAGGTAGGAATTGTTGACCTTTTGAATCGATTATTATGAATATTTTTGCTTTAATGGTTTCATATAGTTCTGTACTTTTGTCCATCACTGTGCATACCTGGCTGGCACATTCAACGACCTTCTCTTTGCACGCATTTTCTATCTCTGACCTCTCTGTCTCACGCCTATGCGGAAGACTACTGCAGTGTTTAATATTTATTGGCAGACAAGTTTGAAATTCCTCAGGCAAGCGCATTTTATTTATAATTTGAATTTATATTGCATATTTATTTGAGCAAAACGTAAAAGAGGAAAGGTGTAAAAAGAAACTCGTCGGTTTATTTTCTTTGTCTGAGTTTATTTAAAAATATACACGCATATTTACAAATTATTGCAATCGCATTTACAATTTACGTAAAAGTGAAGTTTCCAGATGGCGCGTGTAAAAGTCGAAATGAAAAAATAAACCTCGAACGTGTAACTTGCAATTTCGTGTTTAACGGTCATCAAAGTTGTTAAAAGTTTTTTTTTTATCACCCGGTATGCATTGATATCGCGCCACGTGCTCCTATAAATTCAAACGGAAATTACCTGTTGTCGTTATTAACGTAAACTCAGGCTAACTATAAAATGTTATATTTATTTATTTTATTTTAGTATCATATGTTCTATTTTGTAGCAGACGTTTGAGAGAGTTCGCTGACTGGTTCTAAAAATGTGCTCGGGCTACGTAGTACAAAAATTTCTAATTGTAAATACAACAGGATAAGAGTTAAATTTATTTTTACAGGTCACTTTTTTTGCGGGCAAATAAACATTTTCTACGACGACATAACAAATTTGATAAGATTAGAACTGTAAAAAATCTACAACTTAAAACAAATTTATTAATATAAACTAAACTCACTGCGAGCAATATCATACGTCATTTAACTTTTAAATACATATATTTATCTCCACTAAACAAGTGCCAGTTCATAAATTAATTCCTTTCAGACAAAATGGTTTATTCAAAAAGAACTTATTTTTTTGGCACTGAACAATATATTCAAGAGTTATGACATAACAAAAAAAAAAACAAAAATAATGAAGACCGTCTGGAATTTGGAGTGTGGAACCACTTGTAGTCTCTTCTCGTCCTTTCAAACTGTGAAAATATTACACCATTAAACCATTAAGTAAACTGAAAATTACAAAAACAACTTACTCGTGCTAAAAAATTAATTTTCTCGCAGCTTCGTGAATCAAACAAAAATCCTCTTCGTTCTTGATGTGGGGGGGAATCACCAGCGCAGTCGAACTCCAAACCTGTGAAACACTCTCATAAAATACTTCTGTTTTAAGATATTTTTAAAACAACGAAGATTACCAACGATAAAAACCTAGAGTAATATATCAATGAACGTACATACACATATTTTTTTCTTTATCTAATCTTTATGTACCTGTTTTTGTTTGTATAACTGGCGCCTTAATTTCGTCGTTCTCGTGTGCACTGGGGCCCTCAAATTAATCAGAAGCGACTTAAAGGGTCTACGTTTTATTATGTTTATGCATTCCACATATTAAGCAGATAACCTCGATCGTTAAATAAGACGAGCAAGTGCGTCATTAGCCTAACGTGTTTATATGCGCCAAACGGCTTGATGCTTTTACGTTCGAAAAAATGTATAACAGACGGATACGGAGGCCAAAGTGAATATATTAGACTTGACTTTACGGAACACGTGCTGAGAAAACCCGTTCTATGGACAATCCTACGATCTCTCTGCCTCACGAGCAGAGAAAATATCTTAGGATTTACTGCTATTACAGGTTTTAATTTATGTGTGCATTGTGGAACGACCCCTTTATATTAAGCTCGTAAAACCAAATTCATTTGCTAATAATTCTTGTCTGTGTAGGAGAGCTAGTTACAGACTCCAACATGAATTGTTAACTAGTTTTATGTTTTATGTACTTACCAATTTAATCCTCGAAAGAAAAAAAAACAAGTTGGCGTGGCATCATCTAATTATCTTCTTCCAGTTCATGTTCTACGTCCATTGAGCTCTGCTGTCCACAATTAACGATGATGGTACCCTAGGCTAAGGTCATAATAAAAGTCAGTTTTATTATCGCCTAATTTAACTCGAATTCTTTTATATTTTCTATAATTTTTAATCTTGATGGATGTCTTACCCGACTGTGTTGTTTATAGCTCAGGTCCAATCTTCTTTCTTCGGATTCCAAGGGGGTACTTGCACCAAATCTTCTGCTAGAAACTCTCAACTAACTTCCACACACATTCATTCAAAGGCAACACAGCATTCAGATTTTTTTTCTAAAAAGAATCGTTTTAGAAACTCACTCCCCCATTCGGATTCTATCAAAAACTACCTTCACCTGACATCGGTTTGATAAACTTTTACGCTCTTCTCTCACACAACACAAGAATTGTCTCTCTCTCCTTTTATTCCATTTCAAATTAGTAATACCCCATCTACTTTCTCAGTTAAAACTTAGCAGCAACTCTTCTATTAAAAACACTCAAATACATTCACTTACATTCACTCATTCTCTCAAAGCGAATTATTTTAGAATTCACTTCTAGGACGTATCATTCAGGTTCTATCAAAAATTACCATCAACCATCAACTGATGTTGCAGTGATAAATGTTAGTATCCCCCATTCTCACAAAAAGTAGTTTTTACTACGTGTTATAATAAATTAAAAGGATTACTTTTTTAGTAACATTTGAAATGAGAGTCCACATTCCTTTTCAAGTTAGTAACTCCCTTTACTTTCTCAGTTAAGGATCAGCAACTCTACTACTAAAAACCTTCACCTCGCTCAACAGAATTATAATAGAATTCTTTTCGCTAACTTTATTTTGGCTTTCACCACCAACTATTATTGGATTCGGAAATATTTCGCCCTCTTTATTTTTCTTTTAAAACCTCCCCTCTCATGGTTTTTCTGTCATACTTTCAATTCACTTTTTCGATTCAGATTTTGCAAACTACATCAAGGGTGGTGCATTCGACATAACGCTCCGAGCACTCGGAGTATTCCTTTTTCTCACTCTTACATACACTGAAACGCATTCATTCTCTCTCATACTTTTGCGTACCCCGAGCGTTATGCCGAACCCAGTCCAAATTAGTCTGTTTAATTTTTTTAAAATTATTTTGATTATAATCAAATATATCCAACTTCTTCATTTTCCTCTCAAAAACCTCGCCTCTCATACTTTTAAACTTCTTCTGTCATACTTTCAATTCACTTTCTCGTTTAAGGTTTTGCAAACCATGTCAAATTAGTCTGTTTCTTTTTTCTTTTTGAAATTATTTTGATTTTAAACAAATATATCCAACTTCTTCATTTTCCTCTTAAAACCTCGCCTCTCATGCTTTTACACTTCTTCTGTCATACTTTCAATTCACTTTTCTCGTTTAAGGTTTTGCAAACCATGTCAAATTAGTCTGTTTCGTTTTTCTTTTTAAAATTATTTTGATTAGAATCACTTATTTCCAGTACATCTTCGCCAAATTAATCTGTCTTTTTTTCTTGAGGCTAATCAATATCAACTCCGCCTTTTCCATCCGTATTCTTCAATCGAATTTCTTTTTTTAATCGTTTTATAAACATCCTGACATTATTTGATTTTGTTGAACGTAACGTCTGCGATAGTGGAAAATCTCAAAGATGACGTGCATTAAAACCACAGTGAGATAGTACAGAATAACTAAGCACTGTGGGTGGGCCACTAAACATTCAGCTTAGAGAGCCCGAAAAGCCATCAGACGTACAAAAAATATAAAACCAGTTCTAGTTATAAGTCTTATTTTTTAACGAGGTCAAAAGCAGCAGTTTATTTAAATTATGCCGTCTCTGACATATTTTTTTTTATTGATGGAATAAGGTAATCGTTTTCGTCTCTCCGATAAGAGAGTATTTTGAGTCCTCCTGGATTAAAAAAAAAAAAAGAAACGACGTAGATATTTTGAAGGGATTACTTTGTAAATCTATGTATGTAGATAGCAAGCGATGTCTTACGCAATTATCCAAAGTTATTTTGATATTAGAATTCAAGTTAAAATCCAGTTTTCTTTATCGTACTTGTTCGTATTCTATTACGTAATTGGGTTAAGGTACTCTTTTCCTTTAATAAAAATCGTTTCGTTTGATTTGCAACGTGTCCATGTCCTCGTATTTACTGGGTTAGTAATCATTTTCCGCGACATGGTTTGGTGATGGTTTCAAGGAATGTCTGCTGCGTGACTTTTGTTCGTAACCACAAGAAATTGTTGAATATCATTAGAAAGAAATTTGCATAAGGGGCGGGTGTTAATTCCAGGTAAAAAAGAGTCGTTTTATTTTTAGAAGAAAACAAATTGAGGTTGATTTTATGATCCTCATATTTTCAAGGGTACTATTTGTTGTTTTAATTGAGAATAGTTTCAAACTTATTAACGACTTTGTTTATACAGGCATTGTATTTACGATATCAACATTTCAATACATAGTATTTCGTGGTGAATTCATATTGTAAACTATCCAGTCGGGGAGAGGGGATGATTGAATTCTTCTTTCTTTGTTTTATATTTGGTTTTCGCAAAAAAACGTCGCCAAATAGCGGAGCAAATCTAAATTTAAAAAGACAGTTTTCTAAAATTATACTAATCGGATTTGGCGAAGATACAAATTGCTGCGGAAGAAATAGTATCCTAAAATTAACTTAAAACGTCGTCGTGTACAAGCTCGTGCTGTGGCCATTACTCCGCAGTTAATTTTTAATTATTGTTTCTAAGTCATAAAATAAAGATGGCGCAGCATTAGCACCTGTACAGAGGACGAGAGGTATTAAAAACAGGTTTGTCAGGATGATAATTTCAAATTCTAATTCAATCTGAATCCATGGTGAATCCGATGCTTCTGCTGCTGCATAAATAACAAAAACAAGCGAGGGACCTTGATCTTTCCATCTGAATCAAAAGTCCATTCGACTAAATTTAGAATATTTATGTAAACTCTACCACACAGAATCTATTCTGATTTAAATTTAGAAAGTGCGTGAACATCAAGGATTGCTCTCGTAGACGTAATTAATTTGATTTACTGCGATTTAAATTGAGTTCACGACGCTTGTGCACACAAAGCAATTTGAATTCGTCAACTTATTCAGACTATAGATACACAACAAATTAACAACATAAATTACATCGCTTGATTTCACTTCAATTAAACTACCAGAAAGAAACCTTTTATTACTTAACGGTGAGTTAATCACGTAGCAAAACAAATGAATTTTGTATGGCTAATCAATTAGTAAGTGATTTTGCAACGCGCCATACTTTAACAACTTTTAAAATCATTCACTTTCTTAGTGCGTCTGTTGTGTGCAATTTCTATTACGTACGTCTTTCCAAGTTAGGTCAATGACTTTTTTCTCTGATTTAGCAACGTTTAATTAAATTTTTTTTAACTTTAATTAACTTGCAAAATAACTCATTTCTGATTTAATTAATTAAATAAATTATCCGCATTTTTGAGAATCACCTGTTCAGTTTGAGCAAAAAAAATTGCAAGTCAAGTAAATCAAATTGTATTACAGAATGCCCTGGGCTTGTAAGACGGATCACGCAATAGCTTTCTCTTTCACGGGCAAGGATATTAAGCTAAATTTCCATATTCGTTGCAAAAAATAAAGCTGTAAATCGAGTAGGTTTGTAGGATTCAAGGAAGGAGTCGTGTGTTATCCTGGCGCCGTTACATGATGCCAAATTTTAGGCCCCTTAAAAATATGCATACATAAATAAATAGAACGTCACTAGAACGCCCTCTTTATTTATTATTCCATTAAAGCAGAATAAATTACTCCAATTGGGAGAGGGGGAAGGGGTAAGAGTAAAAATTTTTTGTTTAAAGAAATACCATACCTTTGACATTGTTTATATTAAGCCCTCAGTTTCGTGTAAAATACCGGGTGTTCTATTTCGAATTCGGATCACGTATTTTCAATTTACGCTTTCTGATTCCATAGAACCTTTTCCAAAGTGTATTACATAAATGAGCTCTGTCTATTTCTGAATTGATCTGTGTACTTTTATTATGTATTTATTTTCTCAAATCACGTTTGAACTGATTAGAAATGAGAGCGTTTCGAATTCTTTGTTTGAAAATGTGTCTTTGTGAAACGAAATTTGTAAAATTTAGACCGTGAGCAACGTGTTACATAAATGAAGTATTTCTATTTCTGAATTGGCTTGTGTACTTTTATTATTTATTTTTAAGTGTGTTTCAAATCACGTTCCCGATAGTCTGTTACTATGTTTAAAGTGAAAAACTTCACTGAAGTAGCAATTTAAAACGGGAATGTGAAATGAAGTTTGGTATTTTAACCCTGTTTGGTTGGTATGGCTTGGTGTGATATGGTTCTCCTCGGCTATTAGTGAAGCGAGTGCTTCCTATACTGACCTTGACGCTCTTGTAATATTGCATAATAACATCACTTTCGAGTGACCTTGTACGTTTTTAGAGGCGGGTACTTAATTATTCATGTATCATAATTGAGCGGTTTCTGGTCAATTGAAATGCGTCATGCGGATAGTAATACGTGATTTTTGAGGCGTACATGCACGTCACTAAGAATTCCGAGCAGACAGACTTTTTTGAATTCTACCTGTACGGCCTAAATGCACATCGCATACTGTCCGCATAGGTCACGCTTATTTTAGTACCTGCCTCTAATGGCTGGGTGTGCTTAAAACGACTACGTCGCATACTAAATTGAGCGTCTAGTCGTGGGTGTTTGCCGGAGAACTCGGGTTGAAGTAAACTCTTGGCATAGATCAATCAACTATCATCAAATGACAAGTTTAACAACACCTCTGGATGAGAGTCGTAACGGGCGTGGACATAATTAAGTGCATGCTACTTTAAGGACTTGGCTTTTGACGAGATTTTTGAATTGTTTGGCGCAGTGCACGTGATGAGCTAGATCATCACGTGCGAAATGATCAATGATTTTGCGTACTCTGAAACATACAGGCAGGCAATGTGCTCTGCTGCTGCTCCTTGAGAGATCGTAAGTCACGAGATCCTTAATGAGGTTCTCGTGTAAGATAATTATTATGCATGTGGTAGGTCAGGACATCACATATGAATGCAATCTGACTGCTAAACCATTATCAGCAAACTCACTGTATGCGCTGGAGGCGTTCGTGGTTCCATTGACGGTACCGTCTGAAAGCAATTGCAAGTGTCGATTCTTGATGAACAACTGAATCTTCCGCGCGGTGCCGGTAATATAGGACAAATTGGTGCTGCGCTCGCTTCTGGTTGCCGGGTCTTCTAGGACTGGAGATGAAGGTATGGTTGGCGATGATGGGAAGACCTCCGGACGAATACTTCGAGCTAACTGGGGCGCGGGAACAGCACTGACGAGACCACACATCATAGCAACTAGCAACCCCAGAAACAGCACTTTCACCATGACTGGGACATAATGTCGAACTTACTGTCGGGCCGGTGCCGCCACGACAGCCGCGAGACACGGTACACTACATTCATGATAAGGCGCTCACGCATACGTCTTATTACCTCGCCGGTCGTGATCATACTAACGCAAAATGTGGCTCGCTTACTTTCACGTCGTCTCATTGTCTTTGATACTCCCGACGCACATAGCTATTTCGTGGCAGACGAGCCTCGACCCCGCACGTCTGGGTAGGCCAAACTGGTCCCTACGGTCTCACTCCAAAACGGACTCTCCCCCAAATCCATCTGCACGCCCAGTTTAGTTAAATCAACGCGAGATCCTCTGTATGTTACGAAAAGAACAGAGACTGTGGATGTTTTATGTCCTGATTGCGTCAAACCCCGCGCGCGCGCGCACCCACGCCACTGATAAACACTCATCCACATACCCAAAAACTCCTATCACGCTACCCTAACGCTTACTTTCGCGTCACGTTGCCGGCCTAACCTCCATCGCTCCTCCTCCATTACTGCAAAAAAAACATGCACTTCGTCCATCTTTGACGATTAAATATAACGCAGACAATGCTGGCACACACTACAAAACAGAAATTTCAGTAACGATGACCCAGATATAACAACGGGCGTGAATTGCCAGACGTAATTAGATAATTTAAAATTAATTAAAACGCCAGTGATAATCTAAATAACTACGCGCGCACTCTCTTCCGTGTTTCTTTCAAGTTGGCCTCGCATTATATAATTACCACACATTTTGAAACATCATTACATAGAAAAACCCTACTTAATAAGTAACAGACACTCCCACAATCAACAACATAATTAAGCCTATTACAAACGTCCCGGCATTCATCATCATCTATTCATAGAGCTGCTCGATGGTGTATCTGGAAGCTCCTTTACTATTTTTGGTATACAATCAACACATAGGAAGAAGCTATGTAGATAAGACACTCCCACTGCAATGGTATTGTTAACATTCATCATCTATTCATACAGCCACTTGATGGTCTATCAGGAAGCTCCTCTTTGTTATTCTCCGTTATTAAGCAAATCTGCTTGATCATCATAGTTTTTTGCAAAAATCCAAATTTTCAGAATTATAACTGTTTATTAGTGTTTTTGGGCAATTTGTTCCTCGATTCCAAAAGTATTTTGAATTTCATATTATATTAAACTGAATAGTCAGTTCTGCCATCTATAGATGATTACCTAAAAGTTGGCAACAAAAAAATCAATATTACGCAACTACGTATATAATTCCAGTGGTGCTTACGAGATGACGTTGAATTTAATAACAACGTCCACGCAGGTCATTGATTAAACGCTTAGCAAATGTTTTCGTTGATTGGAGTACAGTAAACAAAATTAAGGAGCTTCTGCAGGGATAAAACAGATCGTACGTAACACAGTATGAGAGCCACGGAAAAATCGGACGGTCCATACAGGATACCCGTAATTTGGTGATACAAAGACAAGCTGTAAGTGTTCCGTGCAAACGTAAAGATAAACGGAAATGCGATTGCTTGGCATTTTTTTAACAGAAAATGATGGACGAAGGTGTACCATCAGAGAGTTTTCCCGAGGAACGACCGACTGGTGAGAGGTGGGATCCATTGGGGGCCCCTAATGACCAGGATGTTGAATCTCAATCTACCAAAAGCAACTTCAGTAATTGTCCATCTTCACACTGGTATTTTAAGTAAATCTGTGATGTAACACGCAAAGGAATTTTCAATTGATTTCAGTGTCCTTTTGGAAAAGTTTCGAAACCTCGAGGAAGAACAGGATCTGCTTAATTCATCACTTTGTGCTTTAACTACACATTTTGCTCAGGTATGTTCACACTTGCTTGCCAAACAAATCACGTACAACCCAATCAAACTTCAGGTACAATTTCGTTTGAGACAAATTGTTGATGCTCCTCCTGAAGACAAGGAGGAATTGTTAAAATCGTTGGAGGAATTTGCTTTTCGTGGAATTCCTGATATCAGTTTAGTTAAGGAACGTATGAATGAGGCTAGTTTGACTGAAGCCATACGCTTAAGACGAAATCAACAACAGGAATTGATTGAAAAATTAAAAAATCACCTTCATGAACTAGAGCAATATGCCTTTGAAAGTGGCGAGTCTGGTGTGCCTCAAGATATAGTCTTAGAACGTCAAAGAGTAATTTTAAATGAACTGAAAATGCGTATGAACCTCGAATTGGACGAGGCAAAATTCCATCAGCTGACACCTGCTGATGTTAAGCAACAGATTGATGTTGCCTTCGGACAATTGGTCAATCCACTACGCATGAAGGAACATTTGGTGACCCAACTGAAGACACAAGTAGCTGATTTAGAACGTTTTATCAATTACTTGCAGAACGACACCAAAAATACAAGGTGTGCTTGCGGGTGTGCTTTACATTCAGTTAAGAAAACCAATAAGAATGAGACAATCGGTATTATACAGCGTACTGCAGCTTTGCTTCAAATGTTCGCTTTGCTGCAACTCAGTTGTGGACCACAACACTTTAAAAAAAATGATTTGAAGAACACTATGAAAATCAATCACTGGGGGTATGTTAATCAGTTTTTTTTTTTTCCATCCTTAGAGTAACAAATTCCTCCCAATAATTCATTGCCTTTGCTTTGAATATTAAATTTTTTTTTTGTCTGTTGCTGAGTTGGCATTAGTTGTCTTTTAGCAAAAACTTTTGGTTTTAACTGGTAACCTAATTCCTAATCTTTTTTTTCCTTAGTGACCTTAGAGCACGTTTAGAATTAGCTATAGCCCGAGTAAAAGAGTTAGTGATCGCTTCAGAGCAAAATAATTCAATGACATATCAACGTGATGATTGCAATACCGACACTGAAAACGTATACAACGTGCAGTTGACGACGGCCGTAAGAAAACACTTGGCTGTGAGCATACAAGAACTGATGGAACATGGGGCTGTTGAAGCTGGACACAATCACAACTTAGTTCCCTTCATGGGTTGCTTTGTGAAACGAATAACACCCTCTGACAACAAAATCCACGCGTGGGAAGTGATTTTGGATTATTACCACTTAAAAAATGGCGAGAGATTCAACTCAACGCCGGCCAGGAAGCTTTCGCAGAGTTTCAACTTGGATATAGCTGGAGCTTCCGCCAGTACGACAAATCAAAATATGCTTTGCGCCATCGGCAGTATTATATCCACACATTCACCATATAAACGGAGTTATGATTCTCATTTCAAAGCTTTCATAAGCGCTGCTTTGAAGTAAGTCCTGAAATAACCGAGTCATCTTTCAAACTTTCTTTTGAAATCTATTTTTATAGCGCTAATAAATTAGTTACCTGGTTGAACCTACTATTTCAATGCCGCCAGTTAATTACCATGCATTATTTACCGTGGAGCTACGTCATGAAAACAGGTGAGCTGAATTATTTTAGAATCATCCGAGATAGACATCGTCGTGCCTTTTAGGTTTCCAAGACAGCCTACAGAGTTTGGACACTCTTACCAAACACAAATTCGATTTACCCGTGGATCTTGCCATACGCCAGTTTCAAAATATAAAAGATGTGTTCACCTAATTTTATTGAAGTAGACTTACTTGTTAGCGACCTACTTTGAAAAAGCAAAAAAAAAACCGAAGCCTTGATTCAGTTGGTTTCCACTTTATCCGTTTCGAGTACTGTGATATATTAAGTTTAAAGTCTGTTTGTGTTTGTATAAAGTTAAATGATTCTTTCGTTAGTAATTTATTAAGTTAGAATTTAAATACAGTAAAATCATAATACAGAAATATTGAATGAGTTTTTGTTTAATGTGGTTGGTTGGTTGGTTGAGTTGAGGATAAATGAAATAATTTGTTTACTTTAATATTTATTGCAATAAGAGATATGCAAATTTTTGATATTTTTTTTGACAAATGTGGAAACATTTATTAATACTGTTAATAATTTTCTAAAAATATTAATTCATCGTGATTCAAAAAAACTGTACAAAATACTTTTTCCATTCGTAGATTTAAAAAGTAGCAAATAACAAATTTTGCAATTCTCTTAGTTCACATTGAAAACTATTTACAGTATCATTTGCAATGACATAACAAAAATTAAAAAAAAAGAAAAACTTGTAATGAAAAGTCGTCCTCTCCAATAAAAATATTTACGTTTCTATGTATATTATCAGGTAAAAATTAAATAACACCTCTTCACATTTATAAAATTTTGCTTTCCCTATTGAACACTCATGTTACACACGAAAGCTATTTTACGTTTTGTTTCAGTATAAACAGACATAATCTCGTTTTTTTTTCTCTGTTTTAAATTACATGATAAAAGAATATATTTCTTTATCGTATTCACTTATTAGGACCGTACTAAAATAAATCACAAACCTAACTCTACTATCACGTTTTACAAAAAAGAAAAGAAAAAAAATGCATGTATCACTCACAAATATTGTAAAATACCAAACATACAACACATACACACGCATAGGACTCATTCGTTTCTTTATATGTTCCATAAGAGCAAATGATTGGTCGAATCTTCTCGACCAGCTACCTCCGATAAATTCGTGTTTCGAAAATCTTCGTAACCATCCCCACCAGATATGATCAACAGTTTGGTGTTGTTCCTTCGATCGGACTTTTTTTTATATGAGTGCCTCGAAACGCTTACGTTTGGAATATGCCATTCTACGTGCGTTAAGAAACGTATGTGTCCAGTATGACCATGTGGAACACCGAATATATTGGGCACACATGACAGTTTTGTGGTAGTGGACGCTATGTGTGGTAGGGGTACAGTAAGGAGGACACCAGCCGATGTTCCTATCCACAATAAATCCTTGCAGGCTAACAAAGCAGTTACTCGCAAGCACGCAGCTTTATGTTGCCTGATGATGTCATCACAACCTGAAACACCACCTCACATGTTACAATCACCCAAAACAAATCAATCTCACTCTTGACTTACTAGTTAACATTTTCGTCACAGCCGGCGATATATTAATTTCGCATAAACACTCGAAGGAAACTGCGTGATAGCATTTTACGATTGCCGAGTTTTGTAAGGACAACCAGACACCATTTCCTAGGATAACTATACAAGTAATAGGCTTATTAAAGTCATTGTTTACAGTTAACGTATTTTCCGTTGCAAAAGTTTGTATATTAACTACTTTTATTGTATTGCCACAACCGCACCATAATTTTCCTGAATTTGGAATCATTTTCGAAACTGGCATCGTCGTTGTACCGATTGCAATCGATAAAGGCGTACTGGTATTCCAACCACCCACTAAAAAAGAAAAAAAAAACACACACACATCAAACCCCCAAAATGTTACATATTACTTACGATGATCTCTTTCGTAGATGATAACGTCTCCATTGGCCAAAGAAACAAAAACTCTATTATCAAAGTAACTACAACAAAAGAAAATGATTTGCGTAAACATCGAATTAAAACCGAGTTCAAACTTACATTATACATAAAATAGGTGAACCATGCTGAAGACGTAACTTGTTTTTTTTAATCCGAATATTATCACTGGAGTTGTAGATATGTATACAGCCATCTTCAGTACCTAACCACATAGTCGATTGTTGTACGTCAGTATCTTCAGAATCTAGGCCTACTGGATCAGTCGCTTTCGTTGTACACGAAGGAATTTTACTTTCCTCAGTTTCATCGCTATCACTTTTATCGTCGTCTTCACTCGATGAACTACTATCGAACTGAATCGAGTTTTGTTCCGTCGGTAATTCACTGTTATTGACGCCTTTGTTACTTACAAAACTGTAACAATGATAAAAAAAGTTTGATTGGGATTTGGGTTGTTTTGTATGAAAGAACTCACCTATTGCTAATACCAGGTACTGATGTAATGCAAAGGATTTTAGCATTGCAAACCCCATTGCAGGAAGTAACGGTGGGTTCCGGTAGTAAACTTAATATACAGACTTGGCCTACGTAACCGTCACTGTTACAGACCCAAACGTCTCTACCACTATCACCGATTGTAGGAGCTGCGCAAGTAAATTGTAAGCCTGCTCTGGTTTTACGTATAGGAACAGCGGTGACTAATTCAGGACATGGTCTACGATCTCCGGACATCGCTAAACAACAACTAGGAAATTATCTCTTTTACAGTGCGCGCAAAGGTTTACCTAATTTATGCTTGGCTTCATTGAAAGTTTCTTCCCAGGATGTTCGTTTTTCAGGTTTTGAAAACATAAGCGATATATTTTGCAAACCGTTTCTGAAATTTGCCAATAAATAAAAAACGAAGGTACTTTATTATAAGTAGAACTTACGATGTATTTAGACTTAAGTCCAAGCAAGATAATTGGGAGTCGCTGTTTTGTTGTTCTGTTAACTGTTTGTTTAGGTTTGATAACATGTCGTTAATGAGGTCGTCCAGTTGAACGTGAACGCAATTCAAAGACCAGGCTAGTTTGTTAATGCGATTCAAAATAGCGATGTCTTCGGTTGAATTTTCGATTTCGAGCATCATCTGCCTCAAGTTTTCGTCTTTCGTACGCACGATTTCCAAATCGTGCAAAGGCACCTTCATTAGTAACTTATATTTATTTGCTTCCAGGCTGCTTGTAACGGTGCCTTGAGTAGCGGGTGTAGGCCTTTTAATGGTTCCACTTCTTCTTTTAATGCTCGTCACAAGAAGCAAGTCAGAGAATAAAAACAAAGCTCTTTCTTTGCGGGTTCCACCTCCGGCGGCCATACTAACGAGATCATGTCGCAAATACTGACGATCATTTGCTACTAATTCCATTAGGCCTTCGATGAGGCTTTCGATTTCCCTTAGTTGTTCTACTTCGACGGCCTCTCGTTCAGTGCAGTTGATTTTTAGTAATTGCTCGTGGATTTCTTTGTGGGCACTTAGTAGTAGGCTGTGATCAGGGTGGTTTTGATCGGTGTGTTTGATCAATCGTTGCAAAAGTAGCTCATATTTTGGGAATTTTTGGATGGGTTTTATCATCAAGGAATCCAAAGCCAATTTACCCTTATGTTCTCTAGCAGTCGCCTGCCCAAAAATAAAAAAAAATTGTTAGGTTTTTTTGAATTAAAAATAATATGGATTTTATTGACTTACCTCGAGGAACCTAGCAAAAGCTGGCTTAGACTGTTGAGCGTTTTTAATAATGTCCCTAGCTCTTTTCCAATTATTGACATAGTTGGTGTATGTTTCTATAACCTCCGGTTTGGAGAACTGAAAAACATGAACACGTGTAACGAGCTTGTTTTTCCAGAACGTTGTATCCTACCGTTTCGAGAAAGAGATCTCCGAGCTTTTGTTTTATATCCCAGTGATCCACACGTTTTTTCAGTTCTTCCAAGAATAGCTCATGATGGCTCAGTAAGGCAGGTACCTGAAAAATGCGATAAATTGCTTGGAATTTGACGAAGAAAAAAAAAGAGGGGGAATTTACCTGGGAAAATATTTCGTCGACGAGATTGGCGTCTAATAGGCCCGAGTTATCTGGGTGTTTGAGTGGCTCCAAATATTTCTGTAATAAACTCACGCGATGTTTTTGCGCGCTTAAAGAAACAAACAGAACTCACCGTTACAAGAATTTGCAGAGATTCGACGTACGAACGTTCTGTATCGAAAAGCTCGACGACCACGTGCGTCCTCGTGTCCTAGAAAACAAATCAGGAAATAACGCCTATTATAAACAGTAAACAACGTCGAATTTACTACCGTTGACAAGGAATCGCACGTGAGCTTTGATACCTCACGCGGTTCATCTTCGTTGTCTTCACACGTAGAACACCCTTCTAATTTCAGCCGTAAATCGCGCCGTGAAGTTGACACACTCATTTGTACATCACGTTTTGGTAGTGCCACACCTTGCAAACACTTCGTGTATACTAGGATCGAATATAGATGCGCCGTGGCCAGGCGTCTCGACGCGTCGCTTATAAAGGCTACGTTACCAGGCAACGCACGACGCGTGCCTCTGACATAAAACGTTTCAATTCGCAGCGGCGTCGTTCTAAAGCACACCCACCAACATAACACGCGAGCTACGTATGTAACACACGCATAAAGCTCAAATTTATTTCACTAAACAACCTTCGACTTACCGCTAGAGAGGGGAGCTTTTCAAAAGCTCCGCACAAAGACAATAAAAAACAGCTTAAAAACTTTCAAGATTTACCAAGGAACGCAATGAATTTAAAAGGAGCCTTTCAATACAGGTACATTTCAGACAAACTTAAGATCTTTCAAGGACTATTGCCTACCTATTCATCCAAAACTCAAAGGATGTGGGTTGCCAAGGCCCATTCATTACACGTATTTCAGAAAATATGAAAAGAATAAAGTTTGTTTCGAGCTTGTTTAACTTTAAATAAAGCAGAAAATTAATTAACGAGGTACTAATAAATTTGCTTTTAGAAAACTCCCAAAAAAGTTTCAGTTTTCGAAAATTAATGAGTCGCCAGCAAGAAATTACTTCTTAAGAATCCATGGCGATCGGTTTCCTTTGTGTACCTTACTTGAAAGGAAATTAATGAGGGCGAAATGATCTTTAAACCTATCTAACGATGTGTTTCTCCTTGATTTTTTACTTTGAACTGCTAATAAATACTCTTCATTATTTACTGGACAAAACAAATTCAAGGATTTTTCAAAGATTAGCGACGTTTCAATTTTTAAACTATTTCAACATTGTAATAGGTTATAATTGCAAATTTCGAAAGATTTTAAAACAATCATTAGGCTCGTTCAACCTACGACCCATATGACAGGGACAGTTGCGGACCCACTCGCTTAGATAAAGTTGCACCTCAGTCAGCATTTGCATCACTTTCATACATATATCCAAATATAAAAAAGACCCCCCCCAACTGACAATCATTCATTGTATTTTTAACCAATCTAAAAAAAAACCTTTTGTAATAGTTTATGAATTTCAATTACAGTCTTATTAATAGGCAATAATCCTAAATAAAACAATTTACTCCACTGAATACTCAGAATAAAAATGTACTAGTTCAGAACTACAATAGCAATCATTCTAAAAATTTGTAGAGAGCGATTTATTGATTCAAATGTGCAGGAGCATAACTGTTCCGGCACAGATAATAGTGCGGCCAGCAACTTGCAAATGGCCTTTTCACTTAAAAGGTTGCACGGGTCTGTATTACAATAACTATCGATATACCTTCTTGTTTATTGAAAATGTATGAAATAAAAGTGAAATTGGTTCATTTGGACATTTTTCTAGAGCTTTTTAATTGTTTATTTACAGGTCTCACAAGATTAGAGTAATAAACATCTCAGGTTTGTTGTAGATTTGTTCAGTATCTTAATGCTGAGAAAGCCGACATGTCTATTACTTCAAACTTGAGAAAGTTGAGTTCTTTATTGTTAAGCTCTTGAGAAAGTAGAACCGGTATTTTCAATATTTTAGTCTTGACACGGCTGAGTTAGTTCTTTATTACCTTGCTCTTGAGAAACTGAGTTAATAATCATTTTAGTCTTGAGAAAGTTGAGTTGTTTATTATTTTAATCCTGAGAAAACTGACTTGTTTATTGTTTCAGTCTCGAGAAAATTGAGTAATGTATTGGTCTTAGTCTCAACAAATATTAAGTTTTTTATTAATTCAGTCTTGAGAAAGCTTGAATTATTTCAATTTTGACAATGTTGAAATCTTGATTAACTTACTCTTGAGAAAGCCGAGCCTTTATTAAATAATGTTACTACTGAGAACGCAGAGTGCTTTATTTTCTAATGTTTGACGAAGCTAAGTGCATTACCCTTAAGAAAGCAGAATGTTTTTATCTCATTCTTGAGAAAATTAAGTTGTTTTTATTTCAGTAATGAGAAAGTTGAGTTATTTATTTTCTTAATCCTGAGAAAACTGACTTGTTTATTATTTCAGTCTTGTAAAAATTGAGTTTTTTATATCTTATTGTTAGTCCTGAGAAAGCTGACTAGTTTATTGTTTCAGCTTTGAGAAAATTGAGTTATTTATTGGTTTTTGCCTTAACAGAGATTAAATTTTTTTTATGAATTCATTCTCGAGAAAGCTTTAATATTTCATTTTTGAGATTGCCGAATTCTGTATTAATTTACGCTTGAGAAAGTTGAGTTTTTAAAATAATAAAGTGACTTAAGAAAGCCGAGTTCTGTACCATCTTACTTTTAATAAAGCGAGTACTTTATTCTTAAGCAAGCACAGTGTGTCTTGTCTTACTCTTGAGAAAGCTAAGCTGTTTTTATTTCAGCTCTGAGAAAGTTGAGTTTTTATTTTTATAATCCTGAGAAAACTAACTTGTTCATTGTTTCAATCTTGGGAAAATTGAGTAATTTGTTGGTGTTGCTGAGAAAGCCGACATGTCTATTACTTCAAACTTGAGAAAGTTGAGTTCTTTATCGTTAAGCTCTTGAGAATGCTAAGCTCTTGAGAAAGTAGAATCGGTATTTTCAATATTTTAGTTTTGACACGGCTGAGTTAGTTCTTTATTACATTACTCTTGAGGAAGCTAGTTCTTTATTACCTTGCTCTTGAAAAACTGAGTTAATAATCATTTTAGTCTTGAGAAAGTTGAGTTGTTAATTATTTTAATTCTGAGAAAACTGACTTGTTTATTGTTTCAGTCTTGAGAAAATTGAGTAATGTATTGGTCTGAGTCTCAACAAATATTAAGTTTTTTATTAATTCAGTCTTGAGAAAGCTTGAATTATTTCAATTTTGACAATGTTGAGTTCTTGATTAACTTACTCTTGAGAAAGCCGAGCCTTTATTAAATAATGTTATTACTGAGAAAGCCGAGTGCTTTATTATCTTACGTTTAACGAATCTGAATACTTTACTCTTAAAAAAGCAGAAATGTTTTTATTTTACTCTTGAGAAAGTTAAGCTGTTTTTATTTCAGCCTTGAAAAGGTTGAGTTGTTTATTGGTCTTTGCCTTAACAAAGATTAAGTTTTTTATTAATTCATCCTTGAGAAAGCTTTAATATTTCAATTTTGAGTTTGCCGAATTCTGTATTAATTTACGCTTGAGAAAGTTGAGTTTTTTTTTAAATAAAGTTACTATTAACTATTAAGAAAGCCGAGTTCTTTACCATCTTACTTTTAATAAAGCGAGTACTTTATTCTTAAGAAAGCATAGTTGTTTCTTATCTTACTCTTGAGAAAGCTAAGCTGTTTTTATTTCAGCTCTGAGAAAGTTGAGTTGTTTATTATTCTAATCCTAAGAAAGCTGACTTGAGAAAATTGAGTTATTTATAGGTCTTATGTCCGTATTCATAGTGGTTCCTCGAGGCTTCCTTGAATGAGGAACCCCTTAGAATGGGATTGTTGTAATGCAACTGCCTTAGGACAATCCCAGTGTAAGGGGTTCCTCAATCAAGGAAGCCTCAAGAAACCACTATGAATACTGACATTAATACTTACTCTTGGAAAAGCTCAGAGTTCTTTTTATACATAATGTTACTATTGAGATTGAGAAAGCGGAGTTCTTTATTATCTTAAGTTTAACAAAGCTCAGTGCTTTATTGTTAACTTAAAAAGCAGAGCTATTTATTATTTTACTCTTGAGCAGGCTAAGCTGTTTTTATTTCAGCCTTGAGAAAATTGGGTTTTTGATTATCTTACTTTTTCAAAAAAACTGAGTATTTTATTATTTTAATGTTAAGAAAGCTTTATTATTTTAATTTTGAGAAATCTGTCAATGTAAAAACGAAACGTTTATTAAAAAAATAATTGTACTTTTGTTATTAATAATTTCCATTATAAAATGAAATGAAGTTTCACCATTAATTTGATTTCGTTTGAATTTTTAAATGAGTACGGTTCTAAGAATCAAAAAAAAATTTGCTAGATTAATTTTGGTATTGGAAAATTACTTAAATATGGACCCTGTTTGTCACGAGCGTTTTTTCTTTGCTCTTTTATTATTCATGTAATTTCCATCCACTGCATAAACCTCATGCATTCTAACCTTGACCTTTGTTGCATTTAATGCTGCTAGTTTCTGCTTCAATTTGCAAGCACTGTTCGTCCGTGAATTACGGATTGATTAGAGGAAAATTAGGGAGTGAATTGATAACGTAATTTTGACTCAATGGCGCTCGTTACGCTCTGAAATTGCCTTGATTTTCTTTTCAGGTCATAGGGAAATGTGTTTGTAGTGTGACACGTTTTTTTTTTCTTCTCGGGTCAAATTGAGGTTACCGATCGTCGGAATAATTTTAAACGTACTTTTAATTTGGGTTATAAAAGAAGTCTAAAAGTCAAAGGCGCCTTCTTCAAAATGATTTTATTTTTTTGATGATTAAATTGGCTCGGGTTTTTTTAACCCGAAAGTAAACGCTCATAAATTCTCGAGCGCCAACAAAGTAAACGCTACTTAAAAAGTCTTAAATACTTGCACGACAAAATAACTGTCTTCAAGTCTCCAAATATTTGCGTGCGACCGATGTAAATACCAACATAAGACATTAATATGTTTGTGTCATTCTCGCATACTTTACGAGCTTTTCTTTATATGTAAGCGTTCCCCCCTTTGGAACAGTTTTTTTACATCAGAATAAAAATATTTTTCTATTTCAAGTACGATGTAAACACGTGCACTTATGTACATTGTTATTAATGTAATCCTAGTAACACAAGATGTGTAATTGAGTAAGTTGTTTTACATAGCAAACCTGCTCCTTCTATACGATTAATTCTGCGAGTGACATTTAATGTTGAAGGGACTACGACGCGTTATTAAACATTGACAATTTTAACATTCAATTTCTGTTTCCGACTCGAGGAGATTGCATTCGCTTCGTTTTCCGGAAAATTACCCAAGCGAAAAAGGCAGGTAGGTGTGCGATGGAACTAATCGAGTGGAAGGACAGAGACATATCGATTCCTTATTTACGTTATTTTCAGTGCATCGGTGCAAATTTTCCAAGAAATCATTATAACTTTACATATTTAATTGATGTGACTTTAGAAAATCCCTTTGCCAATTTCCAGTCAATTTCATTCCGTATTTTGCCGGCAATTAAAGTAATTTTCCGCGATGAAAGCAGGCACGTGTTCAACGAGGGAGTCCCGGGGGAATTCACCACCACCACCACCCCACCCTCCTCTTGTTAACGCTCGTTACCCACCCATCCCTCCAAGTAATACACGAACTATTGAACACATGCCTGGATTGCATTATTATATACATATAAATGGTTCTTGTTTCGAATCAAAAGGGAAAGACTTACGTTATGCTGTTGCAATCCAGCTTCAGATAGTAACTGTTCGGAACTCCCTCGAAGTAAATGGTCAAGAAGTTCATGCGATGTTTCTCCAGACGTAATCCCTTCTAATTTCGACGGGCTTGATGTGGTTCGCTGGTGTGAAATAACAAGTTTTTGTTCGGGTTCACTCACTAAATCCACATCTTTCCTTTTCGCTTCAGGCTGAAGTAACATTTGCCTGTTGGACCCCGACAAAGTACTCAACCTATTTTTAATATGGGCATCATCTACTGATTCACTTTGAGTCACTCTAGTTCTGTTATTGCATTTCTGTTTTTCGACGGTTGATGGCGAACCAGGCGAGCTCGAGGAATCAGTCCTGGTCGAAAGCACTTCTAGAAATTTCAGGTCATTGTTATACTGGTTCTTTCTGCCCGATTCCGGCTTTTTCATTTCAGCTTCTAACATCTGCCCGTACGGCCCTCTGAGAGGGCGTTTGTAATACCGTCGAGGTACGTGAGGGGTTAAGATGTTACTGCCGGAGTTGATGTGGCTTTCGGAATCTGATATATCAGAAGGCGTATTGGTGAATCTGTCGGATCTACGGTCGACTTGATCGGGTTCGCTTTCGGAAAAGGAATCGACTCGTAATAACTGAGGTTTACGCGAGTTTGTGAATGTTTTATTCTCGTCTTGAGTTGGGCTGATGTTGGAATTGGACCAGTAAGGAATTTGCTCGTCGTCTGGGCTGCTTGGTTCTAAAGAGGTATTGCAATCTTCGATGCTATCGATTGTGTCGTTGTTAATTTGTAATTTAGGTATTTCGGCAGTTTCTGGACTTGGGTTAGTTCTTGATTCGTTGCAAAGCGTGAAGTCGTAGCTTTCCACTAATTGTGATAGAACGTCGTCTGTTGTTTGGTAGTCGTTAGGCCACTGTGATATGTACATTCCTTTTCGTCTTCGCGATTTATCGCGTCGTTTTTCTTGGGCTTGTAGTTTTTCGACTGAATCTCGTATGTTTTTGATTTCGTCGGGCTTGGTGTCGTCCTGATCTTTGGAAGTGGTTTCGTTGGGTTGTTTTGGATTCAGTATAGGAATTTCGGATTTATTTACAGTGGTAGAATCTATTGGTGAGTTTTTTGAGCGTGGTAAGGTGAAGCCGGTGGCGGCGTCTGTGTTACTTGGGGGTCTTCTGCGAACGTACTTTTTGTCGTCGACCGAATAGTCTACTTGCGAGAATGACGCGCTGCGTATGGGTAACGTGCGGGAAATTTCCTCGCTGGTTTCTGGGGTCGGTGTGGTAAGTGATTCCTGCTGCTGGGGAGCACGGTGTTGGATGTGTTTGGTACGCGGTGGAGGTGCTGGGGTCCTCTTCAAACGGTTAGTTAATTCGCGTAGACGTTGTTCATTGTCTCGTTTTTCACGTTCACGCACTTTGCTGTTATTACCGCGGTTACCGCCGAAGCGGAATCTCGGGAGACGATCCAGGGTGCTTGAGATGTCCGCCCCCTCCGCGTCCCCGCACTCGCACAGGCGGACGTACGTCTGTGGCCGCACTAAAGCGCGGCGTCTCAGCTGATTTTTTAACAAGGGCTTGGTGGAGTACAATACTTGATCGCACACTATCGCCTGTTCGGACAACTCTGACGTAGTATCCTCGGCCATCCTCATTCTATTTACGCATCTAAATATATCGTGGCTATTTATAGATGATGCAGTGAAAAGTGGGAACCGGGAGACGGGACCGGGGCTTGGGGTAAGGTACCAGCAACATCGGGAACGATATCGTGGTCCAGCTCCAGGCGGTGGAGGTGATACAGCACCTAGCCGAATTCCATACCGGACCGATCCAACTGTTATAAATCTGGAATTACCATGAAAATGTGTTGTATTAGTTCTTAAGAACGTGCGCACGCTTCTTTTACTTTACACATCAGCGATTTTACTAATTCAAATGGGACTTATTCGAAGAATGTGCTGACCGTGAGTAACGTGTTTGTTGTTATGATCTACTAAGACACCTGTTTAACAATCGAAATAGTTTCGAATTCGACTTACTTTTTGCATATTACTTGCGTCTCTTCGATGTTATTGTCCCAGTTTAAACAGGACGTGCAATCACCACATCGTTTGAAACAGTCCTCATGCCACCTGGATTCGTCGAAATTAGACATGTCCATTTCTTCAGGTTACTTCGCCGTCGCCACCTGTCATCCTTTCGGATGCGGCTCCGTGATTTTACACCTGCGGGAAGATCACACGCATTGACAATATGGAATAATCTGGTTCACCATTACACGCACAGGTAAACTGAAGGCTTGTGGACGGTAACCACGTTCTCTCCGATTGGTCACTGCTACTAACCGCATGTGTCAGTCTCGACCCCGTCTCCTTAAGTCGGTGGGGACTATGACGCTTAACTTGTGTAAGAGTAGATATGTTAATACCAGTTCTGGCTCATATGTAAAAAGTGCAGAATTTGTTAAAAAATCTCAATATTTTAACAAATTTTATTAGATTTTACACCCCCCTTAAAAGATATTAAATTTTAGCTTTGTTTTATCTTCTTTTTTTGTTTAATTTTCAAGACCACTCAAAACCGACCTACTTCTCTGATATTTCATATCAAATAAGCCTGTTTCCAAAGTTTCTAAAAAAAAAACTTTACAATCAGCTAAAATTCCAGGCCGTGGATGGTGCGCCCACCTGAAAATAGGAGTCCTCCTAAATAACTGTATAATCCTCGGAATGGTAACAAAATTCGATTATTAAACTGGTACCATTGCTGTCATAACATACAAACAAAATTGTTTATATTAGTAGTCATTGTGTCCTAGTTCATGTTCATACCCATCCAAACAGTTTCTTTATACCTAGATCACAGCTCTCAACTTCGTATTTCAATCAATGTTTTTGTAATGACTATGAGATAATGGTTACTTTCTCAAAATGTGTTCAATACAAACTATGTATATTCTCAGTCAATAAGCTAGGATTTGAACCCAAGACCATTAGGTTACTACGAAAGCTCTTAACTATCTAAGCTACTTAGATCTTGCTAATTGTAATTTCCCATCGGGCAATATTAATTAATGAAGAAAACTCCTCCAACTTAAAAAAAATATATTTTTATTAGTAATTCAATTTAGCGGCTCCACTCTCTTTGAATTTATTGGGGGAGAAAAATTTGTTAAAATAGATTAATTATGAAAGTGGGGTGGTAGCTACCGAACTTTTGAAAGCAAGCCTATTTAGCATAAAATATCAGAGAGAAGAAATTTAATGTCTTCAAAATGAAGTCAAAAATAATTTGTTAAAATCCTGAACGCTTTTATACATATATGAGTGAGTATTGATATTAACATATCCAGCGACAAAATAAATATTAAACAATATTGCTTCAAGATGCTCGGACATTTCGAATTTTACTTCCGAACGTCGAACTCGAAGAACATCTGGTCCTCGCGAAAACGTTTCTATTCGCTTCAGGAGGGATTAGGCCGCGTTCAATTTGACGGGCGAAAGACCTCGTTTAATTTAATCCTCTTCTGCACGTACGACTTATTTTAGATTTCGTATTTCAGATTCTGTGCCAGACATGTTTTTTTTCTTAAGTACGTTTTCCTCATTTCCCGAATATTTCGGTTTAGGTTTTGGGGGGAGACAGTAATTAAAACAATGGTTTCGCTTTGAAATGAAATCAAACTTTTATTGAACTTTGCGAAATATATTGACAGAATAATAAAATCATTTAGATTTAAAATACAGCGTTAAATGTAATGATCAACAATTTGCTCAGTACTTTATAACAATTCAAGAGCCTACTTATATACAGTGTTTAATATAACTACAATATTTTGTAAAATATTTATTACATATAATTTTATGTATATACATATGCGTTAAACGTGAAATGGAAAATTCTGAGTACGTAAAACATAACTGATTCTGAGTTATTCTGTTGCGGAGTTAGATCAAGTCACAGAGTATTTTAATTCAAAAATTAAAGTATACAATAGAGTTTCTTTTTATATTTTGTACGGACGGGTAGCTCGTGTACGTAAGAATCTGATTTAAAAGCCACTTTATAATTAGGCGCCTTTGAAACTTGATCAGGGAGATGTCTACACGTCCAGCTCATCTTAACAAACCTTTTTAAAATTAATTTTATTTACTAAATTCGTCCAGCGAAAAGATTTCTGTTATTATTATCAACTTCGTTGTTTTCTGATTGTCCCTTTTTTTTAAATGGTCAGTCATTTTTTTTACATTATGCTTTAGTGTCAGTCCTTATAGGCTACTTTAGTGATTTTATTAATTTCTTTACTTTTCTTTAAGTGCTGGATTTTAATGTGAAAGGGATTTATCTTGGCCATTGAATCAGTTCCTTTCGTACCAAATGGTTAAACTTCTACACAATGCGTATATCATATCAACCAATAAAATATAAAAAATGTGTGTTAAGTAGCTATCCACGAACTTGGTGTACGTTTTGCCTTAATGGGGGCTTTATACATAGTAATTCCCGGAAACTGATTAACACCTTATCCTTTTAAGCCTTATAGTTAAATTACAAAATACATTCTCTCGGATTATCACATTCATTTGAAAAGCATGAAAATAGTTGCTGCAAGCATGCAAGCCTTTGAATAGTTCGTTGCATGTTTGCGCTCATAAAGTTCTCACCATCTCCGTTTTGAGCTCGAAAAATTGAAAGCTCTGACGTATCCCCAAACCTTAATATAATACTTAGCTATACAGCGTGTAACAATTAAATGTTTAAAACGGTGACAAGGGAAGCATAGTATACATTTATAGAATTATAGAATTAATCAGCGATGATTTTGAGTCACACACGTATCTAGGCAAGCATATCTCAAAAGGACAAATTGGCACGCGAATTTTTTGGGACGGAATGCATTGTGCTTTAGAGTCAGCTACACAGAGTGCTCAGTGGACTGCATAGAGTAGCGTGCAAAGTGAAGGATTAGTGTAAAATGGAATGAATGTATGGCAGTATCGTGCTAATAGCTCACATTTCTATGTTACTCATCATTTTTATTATTTTTTTTTTGATAAAAACAAAAAAATAGTCCAATTTTTTTTTTACTTACCTTCTCTACGAAAACATGGATATATATGCTGCCCTTGAAGTTTTGGTTTAATACAATTTAATACAACATTAAATGCTAATTGCTGCACGTTGTATACTACATGTAATTTTAATACAATTTGATTTAGAACTTGTTCAGAACCTCATGGTTTAATCACAGCACATCCACTTTTCGATTTGCCCGACGACTTAAAACAAAACAACTAATAATTATTTTGAATCGTGCAGTAGTTCTAAACAGTTCTATTTAAGAACGAACATTAAATTGCAGCGTGAAATTAGACGTCTGTTGCTCGTATTTGGAACGAATGCAAATACTGTTAATTTTATTGCTATTTGTGGTATACTTTAGAATCAATAACATCTATGTATTCAAAATAGTTTCGAAATTACTTACGTTATCCTAAATTGTTGAACATGTAATTACGAAATAAACTGTTTCGTGTCAAATTTCGACCTATGAGAATTAGTAAGTAAGTAAGCAACGACTATCTTTAAACTGATGCGTTTTGGTTTTTAGTCCAATGTAAATTTGTATAGGAAGGAGTAACAGAACTTTTGTAAGCCTTCACGATTATAAGGCGCAACAATAATTAGATGTCTGCAATTGGACCTGCAGTAACGGAAATGCTCGTAGTTATAGTTTTCTCTATGTTCCTGAAAAAAACACAATTATTCATTAACGAAAGGAAAGTGCGTGCAAAGAGAACTATCAAACAAACCCTGATATAGAAATTGACTTGACGACTTCATCCACGAAACTTTCTCTGCTAATGTCGTCTGCCATGGCTACTTTAAAATGATGTCCAAATCCAGCTAGATCTTCTCTGAAAGCCTCGCTGGCTGGTGTCAATCCTCCGCTGGTCGGTTGTAGAATAGTTTCCGGTACGTTTTCACCTTCAACGTCCATGGCTTCAGCGTTCGTCTTGAGTGGGGCCGTTTCTTCGTCGTCATTGTAAATTTTGAAATAAGCGAACATTAGGTATATGACGGATAAGATGAAAGACGGGATAGGTATTGCCATGGCATACACTAAATTCATGTAAACCTGCCACATGTCTAAATGGCTGATTACTAACCCCGGATCGACTCGACTGTAGTAGCAGCTAAAATTTGTACCTGTATCTTTGTATTTTTTGAGAAACACAGAGCAGTTGAGCATGGGTGGATAACCACAGCCCTTAACGTTGGGAAACAGTTTTGCTCCTGTATAGTACCACTCCGAACTGTCCCCCATCAAACCCGTGGGATCTATGTCGGTCAAGTAATCTTCATCATTGGTATCGAATAATTGAGTGTAATCATAATCGTCCCGTATGGCTCTTTCCTCTCTCGTTGGAATCAAATCTGTCACATTCGGTTCCGGCGACATCCTTTTGTAATTCACTCTGATTTGCGTACATTCGTAGATTTCTTTGGTGCAGCCTTCACGACACGAAGCCCACGAGCAATTTGAGGCACCTTGGCGTATTTCCGAATCAACCGTCACGCATAATGCAGGTGTTTCGTCAAATTCCATAAAAATCGTGGTAAAAGCAGGATCAATGACGAAAGGCACGAGGAATAGAAACGAAAACAAACTGAAGGTACCAAGGAGCACGAAGAATGCCGTAATGTAGAATAACACCTTCTGTTGCCAAGTTTGACTGATTTTCTCCTCTTCCATGGTCGCGGTGCAAGCACAGCTACCGACCTGAGCCCCACCATCTGCGATCGCACTAGAGCACGAGCGGCTGAAGCCGACTTTTTTCACATTCTTTAATCAATCTTTTTTTTTAATAATTCAGTAATTAATACGCACCGTCACGATTATATTAAGAATTACGAAACTTTAGGCGTGTTTATTCCTCGAAATAGACTTTGATACTAACTTGGTTCTTTTTGGTCCAACGGTCAATGGAAACCAATACAATTAATGCTGTCAGTTAACATAACATTCGGTAGTCTACATTTGTTTTATCGATCTCCAACACGATGCCCGCCAGATGACTCCATAAGCGGCGGTTCCTCTTGTGCCAGCAGGCTGATGAGAGCGTTCTTTAGATTTACGCACAAATTACATTTCACAAGGTAGGAACGCACGTTTTGTTTTTGGACCGTAACGTAATTTTCGCGTTATGTTAGAATTTAGGCACTGTCTTGGGTTTACACAGCGCATGCCGTATTGATTTCGAGTCGTCGCAGTGTGATATTGATTAAGCAAGCGCGCGCCATAAGTTACGCATGCAGCACCGGCTGTATTAGTAGTTGACATGTAGCGTGTTCTGTGCAGCAAGATGCCAAAAAAGAAACCGATACCCGTGGAGGACCTCATAATTCCCCCGCAGGATATTCGAATATGTGGCACGATATGCATTTGTCAGATGACATTAGTCTTAAGCAGCGTGGCCCTCGTATATCTCACAGTTGCAATTTACGTTCCATCATCCCGCGCTTTGCAATCAGGAATGGTGGAGGAGCCGGTGATGTGTACGACGACAAGAACCGACGTAGTAGACACCTGCGACTGGACTTCGTGTAGTGAATGGTGTTTGAGCAAAGCTTCGGGATTATGCACGCAAATCTATGTCAATTTAAGACATAACGGGTCCACAATCCTCCTGGCCAATTGCACGAACACAGCGATTAAGACGTGCTATGGCATCGACCAAGAAAACGCAAAGAGAAGTCGATGCATTGCAGACGAGTGTAAAAATTTAACGGGTACATTCAATTGCACGACGGGTATGTGCATAAACATCACCGACGCATTTGAATGCATTTTCAAAGAAACTGATCCACCACTGAAGTGTTCTGGACGTCGAGGAAAAATCACCTGCATAGATCTAGACGGCTTGTATAGTTGCAATCGAGGAACTTGCGAACGCATACGCACCCCTTATAATTGTGATCGCCGATGCGTTGATATACCAACGCGTAATAAAAACGTGATAATGTTAAGTGGTGATAAGGTATATCTATCTCAGTGTCAACGAGCGATCGACGTTGAGTCGAGTCAAGAAGTTTGGAGCGAAAGCCAAGAAAACATCCTTATGGCATCTTGCTACAACATCATGAATTCCAGCAAAGGGGTGATCGCTGATGATTGCGTCAACGGATCTTTGTTGGCCACCAATATATTAAGCGACCTGACTAATTTCACGTATCTTAGTTACTTAAGCATTTACAATAAGGGGCCAGTCGATCCGAAAGTACACGTAGCTCCACCTGAACCAGATTTGCTCATCGCAAACGAAAGTCGCCTGCTCATTAATCTAGAAGGTTGCGTAAATACCCTTCGGGATGAATGCAAGGAATTCCTGCGTGTTTACGGGAAAGATGGGGCGGATCACAATGCACGTGCGCGCTTCCCTTGTTTCTACGCGTCCGAAAACACGGATGTGGTAGTTGCTCGCTTTGACTTGGCTAAGACAACACGCCAGTTTTTGATTGCCTTTGTTTTGCCTTCCGTATTGTTTGTGGTGTCGTGCCTTACTCTGATTTTATGTCAGCGTAGCGTTGTAGTAGGAGATGATGCTAAAATGCGTTTTCAGGGATGTACCAGCGCTCAAAATGAATTCGAGAAAAGCACGTCCGTGAATAACATAAACGACAGGGGTGGAAATTCCATCATGGCTCTTTGAAAAATTTTTGAGTGAGTACCTATAATCTGCAACTAGATTTTTTCTTGTTATATGATGTGTTTCAGATATAGCTATACCAATTGCTTCGTCCACATAAATCATAACAAAATAGTTCGTCATGAATAAGAATATACCCACGTTAATTTCTCTAGCTGAAACCGCTAAGTTTTACGCATCTCTCTGTCTGGGAACAATAGCATTCATATCGGTTTTTGCTTTTTTGTTTCTGATCCCGTTTGTTGTGGACCCTGCCATTTCGAGCTTGATGGCCAATTACGAGCCCGAACCGGTTACGTGCGTGGCCACGCATCATATTTACGCAGAAGGCTTGCGTAATTGCTCGTGGGCTTCTTGTCGAGAGGGATGCACTCGAGAAGCCACCAGGTGTCACCAAATTCTAGTCAATTACTCGAAAATACCGTTCCGCGAATGGAAGATTTCACCTTCTTCGGAATGGGATATAACGGACACTCGCTTGCTTATAAACGCAGAAGGCTGTGGTTACCCACCCTCGGTAAATTGCTCCCAGTTTTCTCATCAATATGGTTACGATAGTGCTGGAACACCGTTCCCTTGTTATTATAGTAGAGTATATCCAGATGTAGTTGTCGTTCGATATTCCTGGGATGAAACTTTACGACATCTTATATTATCAATCGTCATCCCAAATTTTCTTTTTGCTACATCTATCGCCATATTAAGCTATTGGTACTGCCCAGGTTGCGGCAGGACTTGCAATAAATATATGCATCATTTTCCAACCGAGTAAGTCCCACATTATAATCGTAACTATAAATGATTGTGTTTATTTTCAGAGATGATGACGATGAAGTTTATTGAATCTCACGGCGCTTCTAATGCTTCTTTCGATAAAATGTAAATAGACATAACGACTGGCCATGAATTTGAAAATCACTTTTAAGAATCTTCTTCACTAACGAAGCTTGAATTTCAACGTATCTTCGTAAAACTGATCTGAACTCGGTTTCGCCAATAAAATGCAAATAATAGAGTTATAATACATTGTTGCAATAAAAGTATATTAACAGAGATTTGTTGTTTTACTTACTATGTGTAATCAATAGTTTATGATTGGTTAAGGGCGCCAAGCCATTTTGCTACCTTGAATTTATGACATTCTGGTAAGAAAAAAACTTCAAATATCTCACAAATGAAAATGTTTGTTTTATTTCAGAAACAATTCTTTAAGTACACATTATACTGAAATACAGTACAAGTAAATGTTTTTGTCAAAGGCTTCGTTGGCCAGTTAACTCTTACATATGTGACTTTTGTGGCATGCTGTATATTGCAACAGGATTCCACAAACTTAATCTTAATTTTAATAGCGACGTAAATATAAAAAGTCTAGTCCTCTTGAAAAATGCATTGCAACAAGGTGATCAAAATCAATAAAATAGGAACGTGACGACTTCTAAAAAACCCTCTTTGATTTTAGTAACAATGCACTACACTGTGTTTCTTTTTACATACGGACTAGGTCATCAAAATATCATACCATAACAGCGTTTCATATTTTAAATATTTTGTTTTTTAGTATTAAATATGAATGCGGGATTAATTGGAATGCGAAATAATACTGTGTTAACACAAAATTTTCTTTCACTGGTTAAATACTTTTTAGATAAACACGTAACACAACAGTAATCATTAAATAAATTAAAATATAAAATTATTAAACGAAAAATAAGTATCTACCGACTAGAACGGATTGCAACAGATGCAGTAAGGCTACTGTTCTAACCAGGATGGGAATGTGGAATTTGGTGCCTTAATTTTTATATTGAACTGCTTCATTGTTGCTTCTAGGGCAGTTTGGTTTCCAGAGAAATATGCTGATACAGCATTGTGGAACAGCAACAGTTGCTTGTGCATCACTTTGATCTAAAACCAAAAGACTTTGTGAAAAAGAAAACCCAAAATTCATCGAAGTGTCTTACCCTATTCTCATCTAAAAACTTCATTTTAATGGCAACTTCAGCTCTTAGTTTCATAAAATGTTGGCGATGGACTTCGTAATCTTGTTGAGCATCTTCCAAACCAATGGCACCGTCGGGCTTGCTAGACACGGACTCTAAGTCACTACGGTACGCGTCATATTCAACACGGGCAGCCTCATATTGTCTCACACTTTGCAATGTGTCTTCGATTGTTTTATTACACAGGGTATTTAAAGATGAAGTGAAGAAATTTAATGCCCCTAACAAAGTTTCTCCGTTTTTAGTTAGATTTCGTTGTGTTTCTGAGTTATACAAAAATTCTTCCTGTAGCTCAGGAGATTTTTGGGCAAGTTCTGAGAATGCCTCGCCCAATGCATGCTGCAAGCAAAATTGTTTTGGTAATTCCGGTTTGCTCGAAGCAAAAGTAGTGACTTACCTGAGTTTGCACAACATGATAAAAATGGGAAGTCAGTGCTCTTGCGAGGCGTAGAATATTTAAGTATTTACGCTGAGTATCACGAAGTTGTTCAATTTGTGCTTCTAATTCCGCATCGACTGTCCTCGAGGATTTTCCTAGTTTCTCGAACATCAGTTGTTTAGTGCACTTGTAAGTTGATATGGACCAATTTTTTAAATTCTCTATCCTGGATGATGCTTTTAGGACAGTTGCATCATCATTTTGAATAGGAGCTGTAGGTGTTAGAATTGCGGGCGAACTCTTACATGATGTTAAACCTAAAAGAAACTCGCAGTTATTATCTGGGCTTAAATCAAAATCATTTTTTTGATACTTACCTCTGTTGTCATTTGGTGATATATCTTTCAGCATATCATGAATGCTGCTTCGCTCTGATCCACTGCTTTTGAGTTGAGACATTTCTCTGAAAAACACAGGCGAAAGATGAAGCACCAATCTGCGAAACACATTAACTTATAGCACACGTTATCATTATTTAATACGCTGATTACAAAAACAGACGTTATCGCACCACCATTTCAAATTGAAATTAGGTTCATACTCACAGTTTTCGGAAAGGGTTGTTATAATTCTACCGGTAATTTGCAGGTCTTGAAAAATTATTCAGCATGAATATTTTTCTGAAAAGAAGACAGCAAAAATCGGAACCTAAATATATGATGACAGCGTCCTAACAACTAACATGTCAACAAATGTGATTTGTCAAGTTGCCAACACAGAAGGAAAAATTACCAAATTGCTTGGGAGGGATTTACTTTTCAAATTTAAATTTTATTTAATTCAATTTAAAATCTAAATCCAATATTCACTTCCCCAAAATAAATGAAAGCCTCCTTAAAGAATCTTTTGAGGAAACAAAGAGAATCTGTTCCTTTTTCGCTTTAATTATTATAAACGTGGAGAGCTTCTATTTTTATTATACATATAAGGACTAACGCTTTTATTATACATATAAGGACTAACGCTTTTATTAAATAACGCAATGTAAATTCTACATCTCCAATATATTTGTATTATATAAAAGGCGTAAGCATTCTTGTGGCGCCCAAAGTGATAGGTTAATTTTGTAGCGCCCATAATGCGATAATTTTTTTGGCGCCCAACAGTGTTGATTGGCGCTTTGTATTTGTTTATTTGCGACGATTATGAATATTTTGGTTTTCAAGGTTTGTAGGTTTGGTATAAGAAAAAAATTAAAAACAAATTAAATCATACAAAACGAAGTGAATGTATTATTTATACAACTTAAACTTCTAAATTTTATTACATATACAATTTGTTTACAACTAAAGAAAACTTTGATTTTATAAAAAATAAATTCAATATTCGAAAGTCACAACGAACGAAAAATATCAAGTTATCCTATTTAAGGTGTCATATAAAAGCTGCATGTTAATTAATGGAAACAGCCGCATCGATTTTGGCTCCGGAGGCTTTAGAACTGCGATGGAGAGTGAAAATTGATGCGGTGCTGGTTACAATTTTAGTTAGAAAATCTACAATTAATGATTAAGCATATACACGTCTATACAATAAAAGTTGCAATCATAAATTAAAGACAACAGCGCATGTTTTATTTATTAAATTTTTTTTATAATTACAAGCGAGTACCTTAAGGTACCAAGTCAAATGCGTCGTTTTTCTTACAAATAAAAATGTGCACAGCAGTAAACACACACAAAAAGCCAACTATTTAAAATATTAATATATATGAACTTCTCTTAGATCCAAAAATAATGTCAAATAACGACCCCTTTATAATATAACAAGCAACAATCATCAACAAATAAATAACCAATTACATTTAGCACCGCCTGTTATGGAGACTTGACTCACCCAATACGAAAATTCACCTCCACAAGAAACCATTCCATTTAAATTTTGTTCATTTATAAAATAGGTACTTTGCTTTAAAAAAAAAAAAAACAAATAATTTAGGGTCTTTCTTACTTTCTTTCTTTCTTTCACACGTAACTACTACTCAGTCAGAATTATTTTACCAAAAATTGATTTGGTAAAGTCATTTCTAGGTGGTGCAGCTGCCCCGAAAATTTAAGCGGCCTTTTGTTTTCCACTGTATTGAATTCACATTTTTTATTGTAAGTATATCGGAAACAATTTTCTTTGAAAGGGGAGGGGGGACTCAAATAGTTACGCACAGATCTCTTCACATTAAAAAAAAATAAGTATCTGACTTAAATTCTCGTATATCAAATTGTAAATTAGGCAGTGTTAGATTAACTAAAGAATTTTAATGCTATCTATATCCATCCATATAAAATGTTATTTTCAATGTGCTGTCCTAAGAAATAGCACTTACATAGTACTATTTAAAGCTGTACTCTTAGTTATGCAGATGCCAATTTTTCACATATAGAAACCCTGCTGCATCAGGGCGAAATAATCGCCCTGACATCACATATAATATATATTTAAACTGTTTAACACTTGTAATTGCTTAACATAAGTTATGTTGTTTACTTAAAAAAAAAAAAACGAAATTGTACTTAAAAACTACAAATTAAACGTTTACATTGTCCGTTTAAAAAAAAAACATAAATAGCAAAAAAAACTTAAACTCGTTTATACAAAATATATTACTATAAGACTTAAATTACACAAAACTTAAACTCTAAAATGGACGAATTTGTACCCCGAAAATAGGTGAGCATTTACTGGAAACGAGGACATCTTAGTCGAGACATAAAAAAACACAAGACGTAAATTACTTTAAGTTGTCACAAATATTAACGAGATTCGCACGGTGAGTGTTATTTTATTTGATTTTTTTGGTTGCGTGGATTAAGTTGAAAGAAAGCTGGAAAAGAGAGCGGACAACAGATATTCCTTTCTCCCGAAGAAATGTGTCGCTACGAACTAAACGTATGTTGCTCCCGAAGTTGGAGGAACAGACGAGCTTATCTGTTTCATGTTACTTGGAACGTACTGTCCGATGAACGATCCATCTTCAGTGAAACGTCCTGGAAAATAAAACCAAGATTATATCCTCTTGTTTGCACCGAGGAATTGCAAAATTTAAGCATGCAAGTGTCCACATGAATAAAGCACAATAAAATCCTGGAACACGATTGATTTAGACCTAAGCATTATGAAGATCAGATTTCGAGCAAGTATGAGATGATCCTATATTCCTCTTTTGAAAATCAACGAGAAGAGAGAGACCACAACCAAAACTGAAGAATGTTAAAAGCATTAGTTCACCCATCACCATTACCAACAATCAAGTGCTAATTAAAATTTTGCTTTGTTACAACTCCTTTGGCTGTCTATAATTAGTTGCGAAAACTCAAGAGCAAAGCAAAATTCTTACACATTAAACTAAAGTTGCAAATCCCTGGGATGTTGTTTCGCCTTGCCTTCGTTGTCGACCGTACTGGCCAATAAATGAACCGTCCTCGTTCATACCCTCTACAGCAAATTAAAATAATTTCAATACAAAAAAAAAAGAAAAACAAAAAAAAAATAGCCCAACTGATTGTTTTTACCTGTGTCACCTTCACCGTATTCCGCCATGGAATCTGTATCGCTTTCAGGTCCTACTTTTGGTTCGCTGCTCATAGAAGCCCTTCCATGTGATTTATTATCTAGTGGTTGAGAGTATTCATGAAAACCACCCTCATCTGGGTAATCATGTCTTCCGTTGGCTTGCTCCCGTTCGTGCACGGCGTACTTTCCACCTCGGTTTCTTTTAACGATGCAAACTATAATAAGAACCAAAAGCAAGAAGGCAATCGCCAGCATCATCCCTATAAACCATCCCGCCGTAGCTACGTTTTCCCCTCGTCGAATTATTGGTCCCTCTAAACCGATGGTATCGACGTCTTGCGGTTCGCTTTCAGTCATCAGGCTACCGTCGACTGAAACTGCTACGAATTCGTAAATTTCTCCAAGTTCCAGGCCAGGAACGATCAACCAGTCCTCGTTTAATTCCGGCTCGGTTTTCAGATAAGTAACTTCACCCTTCTTGCGGTATTTTACGAAAAAATGCGAGCCCGGCCGTTCGTAATTAGGCTGCCATTTGACTTTAATGTTGGCTAAACTATTATCTATGTTTTCTGTTCTGCAAGTAAAAGTCGGCGGTTTTGGAAGGATGTGTCCTTGTGGCTTCGTCGTTCTTTCTATGAAATACCTTAGCAAAAAAAAAACAATGTATGATGATAATTTAGGAAAACATATTACAACTTACTTTTTAGATTCACCAGCGTCAGTGGTAGCACTGATGTAGATTCTATATTTTACGTTAGCATCTAGGCCGGCTAGTTTGGTCTGAAGTATATTAGGATCTGTAACTTGTGGATTCCTGGCGATTTCATTACCAACGGCCGTTCCATTTACCACGGCGTAGTAAATTTTATATCCAGTTAAAATTCCATTGGGATGTTCAGGTTTACGCCAAACGAGTAGGAAAGCAGTTGAACCCATCGGGTATGCTTCTAAGTAAGACATCTCTCCAGGTACTAAATTATTTTTTTTAATTAATAAAGAATGGCAAGAAGGAATTTACAAAAACTTACTTCCTTCCGGCATGTCAAAACTCAGCGTTTCGCTGGGTGGTCCATCATACTTTCCATTATAAACAAAAACTTGTGCGAAATTCTTACTGTATGGCACGAAGTTCGTAACTAAAGCTTTAGTGGCTTCTCCCTGGACTTGTATTTCCCGGTGGCCCATTTTATTTTCCGTCCAGGTCCTAATCTTGTAGCCCTTGAAGTGTCCTCTTATTGTATCAAGTGGGACGGGATTCCAACTTAATAAAGCTATTGTGGGTGATTGGATTTCATCCAGGGTGAAATTCGAAGGGGCTTCAGTCGGTTCGTTTTCACCAGAATAACCGATGACAGGTTTAGGCGAAACGTTCGCTTCTCCCAATTCATTTATGGCCACGACTTTGATGCGATACTGCTGGAATGAGGGTTGATCGTTCACCACTAGATGATTCGTACGCCAGTCCATGATATCTTCGGTCGACCAATCAGTTCCGTCTATATCCCGTTTGTAAAATACGCGATATTTAAATTTGGGGGCGTTATGTTCGATTTCTGGCATGGGTGTCCACCGTATGACCAAATTATCAGGACGATCGCCTTCGCCTTCGACGTTGTCAGGGTTTTTATGTGGAACTTCTGGTTGAGTTGTGCAAACATCGGAATGATCGGACGGTGTTGATGCGCCGATTTTGTTGAATGCGATCACGCGGAATGTATAATTTGCCCAGGGACTCATAGGGACGTTGTATGTCGTATCGGCGGCTGGTACTTGCTCAAAAGCCACTTCCCAAGTATCAGGCGTAAAACTAGTATTGTATTGGATGGTATAATGCAAAACTGGAGCGCGATTATCACCTTTGGGCGTCCAATTAATCGTCGCATCCTTCTTATTACAGGCGACGCTATTCATATGAGGAGCATTAGGAACATCTTGAACTGTTAGAGTCGCCTGGGCAAAAGCTTCGTCTAATCTTGTCCTGGCTACGCAAGTGTACGCTCCAGAATCGAGTTCGATTGTTTTCATTATTGTCAAAGAGTAATCAGTCGTTCGAACAAAGCGAGCCTCTGCTTCGAAATCAATAGCTTGTCCATTGTTGAGCCAGATGATTTCTAAATCAAGGTTAGGATCAGCAACTGCATTGCATCTGAAGGTCGCATGAGTTCCTGCGGCTACTTCGTAATCTTCGGGGCCATCCGAAATATACGTGTGCGACCTTACAATGAAATTGGCACTCGCATTTACTTTCCCAAATTTATTTTCCGCATAACAGGTGTATTCACCGGAGTCATCAAATTGCACGTTGTTTATCTGCAAATCCCCGCTTTCTAAAACGATGTACCTACCACCTGTTAACTCTTTTCCGTTGTGGATCCACTTGACTTCGGGTTTTGGCGCGCCAAAAACATTGCAAGTCATGTTGACGCTTCTACCATCTACTGCTTCTTGGTTGTGAGGTGCTTCGGTTATTTCAGGGGGAAGAGCCAAAACGTTTACGTACACGTCTTTATAGACGTAACCCAACGAGTTGGTCGCGTTACATCCGTAATTACCCGTGTCGTTTTTAACTAACCTCTCGATTACGATACTATTGGTTCCAACTTTTCTTCTAGGATTGTACGGAGCTTCCGAAATTGGTTTTCCGTTGTGAATCCACTTGATTTCCGGTTTTGGAATACCCGAAGCTGCACAACGGAATTCTACCGTTTCATCTTCCGACGCGTTTATTATTTTCGGTTCTTCAGTAAAGTACGGAACCGCTGAAAACATTTTGAAATTGAAGATTCATTTGGGGACAACAGGATTATATTTTACCTAAGACTTTTAGGTGGATCGAATATGATTTAGCTTCACCTACACCGTTGCTTACGTAGCAAGTATAACTTCCTTCATCTTCGAAATCAACTAATTTGATTACGAGTGACTTCCCATAATTACCTTGCGTAACTCGATCATTAAATTCTATAGGTTTACCATCTTTAGACCAAATCGTTTGAGGAAGTGGCCTGTAAATAATACGTTTTGAGAAGAAGTACCTAAATAATGGAGTTTAGTTTAAGGACGTACGTTCCACCGAATATACAAAATAACTCGACGCTTTTGCCTCGTAGTGCCACTTCGTTCTTACGCGTAACATACTGCTGAACTGGTTCGTGTTTGTTTTGGGCTGCAGACATACCGGAAGGTTTGACTTGAAGACGGATTCGGTTTCCTATTTTGTATTCTAACTTGGTCGAAGACGCTGCAGCACACGCGTAAGTAAAATCTGTTGTGGTGTCTTGCCTGGTCAGATTTGAAAACCAAAGATTTCCTTCAGGATCTAACGTCATTCGCGAGTTGTTAATGCTCTTGAAACCATCTTTGTTGTACTGGATGACCCAATACACGGTTGGCTTCGGCCAACCGTCTGGAGGCTGACATTCTAACTTGAAAGGTTCACCCTCATCACCGGAGAGTGCTTTGGGTTGGGTGTTCTTGAAGTTGTTTAATTCTGCCTTCCTCATGAAGACAGAATTAGAAGTGGCGGTACCATACTCGTTTTCGGCAAAGCACTGATACTGCCCTAAATCTACATCTTGCGGTTTTGCAATGGCTAACGTACCACGACCTGGCTGTTGGGAAATACGATCGTCGTAAGCTTGCCAATTGAAGTTTTTACCGTTTTTGATCCATCGATACCTGAAAGTTTCTTGCTTAGCATTTCAAAAGCCTTTTGGTGTTACGTACTTTGGAGCAGGATCTCCTACAGCCTCGCACTCGATATAAAATGGTTTGTCGTTTTCATTCACGCCGACTTGAAACAGCACTTCATCTGTGGGTGGTTCCTTTACTATTCTGGGAGGCGAGGGAACTAAAAATTCAAAGTTAATTTCAACGTCTTAAAAAAAAATATGACATCCAACTTACTTTCTCTTGCATCTACGAGTATTGTAACTCCAAGAAGAAGTAAAAAACTAATTTTTGCTAACATGGTGTTGGTAATTAGTGTGATACGCCTGAAATGAAAAAAAAAAAGTTGGTTAAATTAATAGAAGGAAATTAGAATTCAGTTCCTCAGTTCAAATGAGTGTATGTAAATTACCGACTTGGTATTTATTTCATAAGACTGCCGCTTCATCTCGGGGGGATTATTAAATATTTGCGAGCGACATTTTTTAACGAACGTCCCTTAGCGCAAATTATTGTTCGTTCTTAAGAAAGATCGACCGCATAGTTTAACACCGCTTTACGCAGACTTGATAAATCAATGACTTCACCGGCCATGACATCACCAACGATGAGTCACCTTCGAAGGAGCGAAGGATTTAATTAATCGGCAATAATTCGGTGAAACTCAAAATCTGAAAAGCTGCTTAGGATTTCGGTTCCCCGACGATTTAAAGGACATTTGTAATTGCCATCCTGCTTTATTAGTTTAATCCTCTGCTGCAATTAGAGACCGTCCCACGTGCAAAATTATCAGGCAATTTTAATTCATTACTAAAATAACGTACAAACACACACACGCTCGAATTTCCTGAAATAAACTGGAAGTGTTAAGTAAAAAATTGTTGTAGGAGAGATTCATTTGTATGTACAACGATTGGATCCGTCCCTGAAATTTATTTACGAGATCCTGCAATCGATTGTCCGTTTTTAGACCGTGACAACCCTACAAATGAATTAACTATTCCTACATTAATTATATTGCGGTTATTTTTAATTAGAATTTTTCTTTTACAATTTTAAATTGTTAGCTTGTCTATGTTTAAGTCTTAGTCATCATAAATTGTCAAAAATTAATAATTTTTTCTTTTTTATTAGTTTAGTTTAATTGTAACGGAGCAATCGATTATTTTATTTCTGCTAAAAATTATACCTAAACACGAATTTTTGACGTAAAATGGTAATTAAGGTACTTCCTAATTTTAATTTTTAATACAGCTCTCGGTTTCGATATATCTTAGATTAGACTGATGTCAAAAAATTATTAAAATTGAAATCAACCATCATTGGAAAAAAGAAGGATGAATGTTAATGATTGCCAATTGACATTTCCCCTTCTTCTTTCCAATGAAGATATAATATCGAAACCGGTAGCTATATTAAAAAATAAAAACAAATTAAGGAGTACTTTTATTACCATTTTACAATTACAGTCGCATCTCTATAACTCGAACCTCCACAACTCGAAATTTTCTGTAAGTAGAAATTTACTGATGTTCCTGCATGTTGCGTATAACTGAAATATCTTTCTTTAACTCGAAATTTCTGTAACTAGAAGTAATTTTCCGGTCCTTTGAGTTTCGAGTTATGGAGGTTCGACTGTATATCAATCAACAATAACAAATTTTAGAATCTTTCAATTTAATTATTTTGCAGTTTTTAATGATAGTTTTGAAAAATAATATAATACTGTCTAAAAAGTAATGCGTCTTAAGCCCAGTATTTCATTCAGAGTTTAACTTTAAGCTTCGTTTTATTCCCATAGTAGTAATTGTAAAGGCTGTTTTAGACTAGCCTATTTCTTATAGAAGATTTGGTTCAATTTCTTAAACAATTTAAATTGTGCAGTAAATTAGATCAGATTTTAAATTGAATTAAAAACTATTCTAAATTTTTATTGTAGAAATTGAACCAAATCGACAATTGTTTCCATAGAAATAAAACGAAGTTTAAAGTTAAACTCCGAATGAAATACTGGACCTTAGTCATTTCTGTATTTTTTTTTGGTTTAGTTTAATTGTAATAACAGAGTTATCGATTATTTTTAAATAAATTATCAACTAGTTTCCTGCCGAAAATTGTACTTAAACACAAATTTTATAGTCTTTTTACTGTGTAAAATTGATGTAAAATGCAAAAATCAAATTATGTTAACATGTGAAGTCAATAAAGTACGGCGACAAACAGTATTGATTTAGACGTCAACTATTTTGATGTTAAAACATTGTTGTCTTTCATTTCCGGGGAATTACGAATGGTGTCAGTCAAAAAAATCTGCATTTTTAAAGTTGAGTCGTTGATGACTATGATGACATACTTACTTTTAATTCTGAGGAATGTGACAAAAAAAAATTAGTCGCAGTGTACTGCTTTAAAAATAATTTCGTTTCCGCATGTTACAACAAAAAAAGAAGTTTCAGGAAGGCTGTTAACTATGACAACCTGCGATTTAAAAATAACACCGGTCGGTCTGGTGTAATCTTTTTGTCAGAGAATGCAAAACAAAAACCAAAACAAATTTTATCTGGTTATATTTAAAAACTTAAATTTAGCATCGACTTGACACTTCTGTAATTTTTGTCAAACACGTTCCCAGTTTACGTTACATCATAGTGGAAATGAGCATTTAATGTAATAAGGCCGAGATAAAAATTTCCTGGTAAATCCTGAAATTCACATTCACTTGTGCTGCTGCATATGACAAACAAACAGCACGCCCTATATAATTAAATGATTCTGATTAATGAACACCTGGTCGGGGTTTTAACGTGCCAATTGATTATTTAAAACATCTTCCTTTTGTGTTCGTATTCTAGCGTGTATTACTTGAACAATAACAATATTAAGGTTGCAATTTGCAGACAAAAGTAATCGTTAAACAAATTAAATGAAGACAGAAAATAGGCACCATTATGCCAAATAAACGTTCAATACACAGCTTATCAAAGCTCCTGCAGCTCTATTACGGCAACAAAACTTATCTAATCGTATATGAAATAAATTAATCATAACACTCACCTGATTACAAATTTGTTAGGTATTTATCCATGCTAACGATAAACCATTACACTACCAATGCAAAAACAGAGATAGGTGCGGTCGTTGTAGTTGTGTCAACTCTAGTGCTGCACTGACGAATCGTAATCATGCAGAAAGGTGCCTTCTTTATCACTCATTGATGATTGCTTACAACGTTCTAAGCGGGTTGCCCTGAAGCATGTTAACCATCTACACGCATTTGATCATCTATAAATATTACGGTGACAACACTACCCCTTTTTTACAATGATAAAAATAAATATGCACAAGCAAATGCTACAGCGACACCTACTTCGAAACGCTCAAGTTATTGTAGAACCGACGCGTATCACAAACGACGCTGACCGTCCTCAAGTAAAACACCAAACGTTCAGAAATTATCAGTAATTTTTTGCGTAAATTATCTTTAATCTTTATTTGAAATTTTAAATACAAAAAAGATACTACATATTTACAAATGACTCTCAAATATCAGGATTTTTGCATTGATAACAGTCTTCCATGACGTCTTGAAACTCCTCAATTTGCAGGGTCATTTCGAAGAAGTTGTACTTGTCATGAATGTTCTTGGTTGCTGTCATGAGTATGAATTGTGGGTTGGTCCCGGGGTCTGAAATGATTTGGGTTTTAATCAGCACGGTCTTTTTTATTGGGCGTAATTTGCTTACCGATCGCAATGTGAGCTGCAAGGGCAGTTTTATCCAAGCTCAAAGCCCAAATGCGCAGATTATGAACTCGCTTGACCCCCTCGATCTTCAAAAATATACTCATAACATCATTAAAGTCGATACCCTTGGGCATGCCCTCCATTAATACTTGTAACGTGTCTTTTATGATGGCGAATGTTGTAATTAAGACCAAAACAGAGAATAGGAAGGTACAGATTGGATCAACAATCGTCCATTCCGGCTAAAAAATAGCTTACTTTAGGCTGTTGACCGACCAACAGCAAAATCACTCAAATTCTCAAAAATCACTTACTTTATAATAAATAACTAAAGCTGCAACTAATACTCCAACACTTTGTAGAAAGTCACCTATCACGTGAATGAATGCAGCCCTAACATTGATGTTGTGGTTGTTTTCAGAGCCTTTTCCCCCATGGGTATGACCATGTTGATGCAGTGTGAGTCCCATGCTAAAATTGACTATGTAATTCAAGATTCACGTGGTGTGAGATTTTATTTACATCAAATTGAAGCACACGCCGATAATTGATGTAACCAGCATGATGAAGGCGTCGATTTCAAAATCGCCATGGATAACTCTTTCCACGGCTAAATAGACTAGGATGCCCGTTACGACCCAAATCATCAAAACGGAAGTTAGAGCTCCGATGACTTCGGCCCTATACCATCCGAAAGACATTTTCCTTGTGGCTGGTCTTGAAGCCATCCACAGTGAAAATAATGATATCATAAAACTGGCGAAATCTGTTAGTAGATGGGCGGCATCAGTGGCTATGGCTAAACTCCCTGATAAGTAACCACCTAGAATCAGAGCAAATAAGACAGTTGTCCGCAATTTTTGGCCTTGGAGGGGGGAGAGGTACCTATGACTTCGCCTATTATAAAAATGACGCATAAAATGCTAGCCCAAATAAGTTTCCTCCTGGCTCTCTTATCCGTTTCGTTCGATTTGGATATATGACAATGTTTATTAACTAAAAAAAAAAATTATCAACAGCACGTAATCAGATATCGTTATTATCTTTCTGAATTTGGGCAAAAAAAAACTCACTTAAATTGGTGGTATCGAGGTTCTCAGTTGGAAGGCTCGAGATGTTGGGATTTTCATCCTCGATGTCTACGACTTCGTTTTGAAAAACCCTGCAACATCCACTGCTGGGTTTCCCGTGTACGCAGAAGATGATTTTCTTGGAAGAAGTTGATACTTGCGAGGTCAAAAGAGGTCGTGAAAGGCTTCCATAATTATTATTGCAGCAAAAACTAGAAAAAGAATAGAAACATTTTTTTTAATTTACTATTTTTTTTAAATTTGTCGTTATTACAGGCAAGCACGTGCGGCACAACGCAAGCGCAGTTTATTACATTTTTTTTAAATTGAAAAATACGAATTGGATTCTAATGTTGTAATAGTTGGGTTGCCCAATATTTATCACAACGGGGCATTGGACTGTTACTAGTGTTAGATGTGAAATAAATAAATTATTTGCAGAAATTTGTACTCACTCAATTAAAGAGCCTTTTTCCTCGTTGTCCATGTTATCTATTTGCGGGTATATTTCGAAAGAAGCAATGTCACTTACATCACTTGCACACTGCACTCAAATGAAGACCACTTTTTATATGGGAGAAAAAAAATGAAAAGACCAATACAATGCGTGTTCAATGATAGAATAGTGATTATTGCACCCGAACCCAATGGTGTTATCAAGTATCCGTACGCTCACATCAAATGAATACTTTGTTTATACAGCAAGATTTTCAACAACGTATCGTAATACAAAGCTAAGCGGCAAACAAAAATATTTGCTGTAAAAACGCGGTTCTTATTTCAGCGATAACGAAGAAATTTTTGCTCGGAATTGAGTGTTTCTCGTGTCCAGAACCAAGGTTGAATGAAAAACATTTACCATTTTAAACACGAAACTTTCAAGTCGCCAAATAAAATTAGAAACAAATTTGAACAAAATTAATTAAAATAGTAATTAAATTTTAAAAGTGTTTTTTTTTAAATATATTGTACCCCTCCTAGAGGCTATGTTTTAGGAACTAGAGAAAAACTTTAATGCAAAAGTTATAGGGTTTTATACCTATTATTTTTTAGAGTTGTCGCAGAAAATAAAAGCGCATCGCAAAGTGTAGAAAAAATGCAATTTTTGTTTTTTTTAAATGGGGTACGCTGTATATTGTTCGTTAGAATAAAAGATAATTTTTGCTGATTTTAAAAATACATAAAGGCGGCTCCACATATTCGGATATCACAAATATTTGTATATTTGGCAAATAGACGAATACGTGGAGCCGGCTTAATATTTAAAAAGTCAATTTTTGATTATACAATTCATTTTGTGTGAAGCTTTTTTAAGCATTTTTTCCAGGCCACCTTGATTTTCTAAATGTAAATATATTTTAAACTCAAATATATTATAAACAAACAAATAATATTCCACTAGAAATAAAAAGACTCCTAGCAATAAAAAGAAGAGCTAAAGCTAAATGGCACAGAACCCAAGCCCCCGCAGACAAAACTGCACTAAACCGAGCAACCAATCACTTGAAGGTAAAAATAAGAGAAACACGGGAAAAGTCTTTCCAGGAATATGTCACCAAACTCAATAGGTTGACAACTCAATCTGGAAGCCTGTTGAAAAACCTAAAGAACATGTATCCCCTGTACATAACGAAAAAGTGCTGAACTCTCAATGGGCCAGAAGCGACGAAGAAAAAGCAATTCTGTTTGCAGAATACCTTGCAAAAGTTTTCACTCCAAATGATAATGATGCAAATGACGAGATAAGAAGAGCCCTAATCGATTACCACCAATAAAAGCAATTACTCCCAAGGTACTGAAACGAGAAATCAGTTGCTTAAATACTAAAAAGGCTCCGGGCTTCGATAAAATAACATCCAAAATGGTTAAGGAATTACCACAAAAGGGAATAGTATTGCTTACCTACATATATATTTAACGCCATACTAAAGCAAAATTACTGGCCTAAACACCTAAATAATCCTCATACCAAAACCAGGAAAAGACCTGACTTAGGTTTCATCAAACCACCCGATAAGTTTATTATCCGTAATCTCAAAAATCCTTGAACGACTCCTATTACACAGAATTAACACAGATCCCCAGACAGGAGAGTGGATACCTCAAAACACTCATACAGCAGATTCATCGCTTAGCTCATGAAATAAACAATACTGAAAAGAAACAATATTGTTCATGAAATAAACATAGCATTAGAAAAGAAAGAATATTGTTCATCAGTATTCCTTGATGTAAGCAAAGCCTTCGATAAGGTGTGGCATGCTGGCCTCTTATGTAAAATCAAACAACTCCTTCCTATAGCCTACTTTCGTCTTCTGGAATCTTATTCGAGCGAGAGAGAATTGCAGACATATCTGAAAACTGTGCTATCAGATCAGGAGTTCCTCAGGGCAGCGTCATTGGTCCCTTGCTCTATGTGCTACCAACAACAACAGATACAACCATTGGTACATTCACTGACGACACAATTATATTAGACAGATATTAACAGATTACAAAGTCATTTGAACTTAATAGAAATCTGGATAAAACGTGGAAGATCAAAATTAACGAAGAAAAATCAAGTCAACTTCACCCTCAGACAACAACAGTGTCCCACCTTAAACCTGAACAATGTACAAATTCCCACATCTACGAGCACAAAGTACCTGGGCCTACACGTGGACAGCAAGCTCACCTGGAAAGAGCACATTATAAAAAAAAGGAAGCAGATAGATCTAAAAATAAAAGATTTATAGTGGCTTATCGGAAGGAAGTCTAGAAAGTAAAATTTTGATTTACAAAACGATCATCAAACCAATCTAGACATATGGTAGAGAGATCTGGGGTTGTGCCAGCAAGTCAAACATAACCATCATCCAAAGAAGCCGGTCAAAAATACTAAGAATGATCACTGACGCACCCTGGTATGTCTCAAATCAAACCATCTATGAAGACTTGCAAGTGTCCTATTTCAAGGACATCATCAAAAACGGCAGTGCAAAATACCACAACAAGCTGGAAAGTCACACAAACGCTCTATTACACCCATTACTAGAACCACATGCCCACGGAAGACTGAAAAGAAGAATTCCTCAATGGGGGAGTCCTCATCACGCCATTATAGGACACTCCAGTCCTCAAGCCAAATCATTAGCCTATAGAATGTACTAATAAAGTTATATTAAAAAATATGTTATATACTTAGTGTATTTTTTTGAAATCAAGAAATAAATCTTTCATTATATTGAACAATATGTATACATATAGGGTGTTCCATTAAAAAAAATCAAAAATTGTGATGCGTTTTTGTTTCTTGTGACAACTCTACATGATAATGTATATAAGACCCTACAACTTTTGTATTTAAATTTCATCTTTAAAATAAAACCTCTAGGTAGGGTGCAAAATATATAAAAAAAACGGTACATAGGTAGTTCTCTTATGTTTTGTATATTTTGTTCAAGTCTATACAAAAGTATATTCTATAAAATCAAAACTTAGAAATATTGAAAATGAAATTTAAAACAACAACAATTATTAAAAAAGAAACAAAAAAAACTGTTCACCCTAAAAAGGAAGTAGTTTATTTTGATGATTAACTTCCATCATTTCTGGGATTGATTAAAACAAATTTTGATTTCTGATAAAGTAAAAAATAACACACGTCCACACTCGATAGAGATAAATGATAAGACGAAACATTTCTTTGTTTTTTTTTCTAAATTTATCTAATGCGAAATTTGTTGTACTTCTACAGGGTCAACGAAAATTTGGCTGTTGACAACCCACCAAACAAGCCGGTATGCAAAACCCTAAGTAGAGGACCTTCACGTGCGTTCAATAACAACAGCGGACTGATATTATTATAAACAATTTTCAAGTGGTCATGTTAATCTAATTTGATTCGAGTTTCTTAAAACCAAATTTGTGGACATTGCAAAGTACTTTGGTGAAATTCGAAAATTTTCTGAATGTATCCTGGCTTTTGGCAACAATGATTTTTACCTTGTTCCACACACGTGAACGCTAAAATTTACGTAGGTGGTGGAAGAGTGATGGCGATATTTATACACCACAGGTAGAAACGCGTTTATGCGAATTTGGCCGAATTGTGTGTATATGCGCGGAAAGGAGACGAAGAGAAAGTCGAGTGTGACAACTTGAAGTAAGAACGAGGTGGAGAGTTATCGGCATGCAGCAAGTGATTAATTTTCGTGGATACGATCGTTGAGTCAACCTGTGGCTATGGTTGTAAGATGGGTTGTGAATACACGTCCAGTATTTAATCGTGTTGTGAAATAATTTGGCCAAATGACATGGGATTTTGTACGCAACGATATTTTCTGTTATCAGTATGCCTACTGCAGATGGTATGTAGCTATTGTTGTTGTTGTCGTTGTCGTCAGTGAGGTATTTAAAGCGACGTTGTTGCAGGTGTCTATTGTTCAAAGGCAGGTCTTCGATTTTTTAGGCTACCTATGGATTCCGATTTTGGTTAATTTCTTTGAAATTATATTCATCATTTTTGGATTCTTTGGGGCTTTCCAGTACAGACCAAAATATATCATACTAGTACGTATATCAAACTTTTTTATTGTACATTTAAGTTGTTTTTTTTTTGTAGTATTCAGTATGGCATTTGTTTTGGCTTGGTTGGAATATTTTCCTAATTTGTTTATATTTAGATGTAGGTGTACTAAATCATAAGGTAAGAAAAATAATGTTTTGTTTTCAGTAAATTGACCAGAAAAAGTAAATTGGCTTTTCCAAATTAGCGTTTTACTGTTTTCTTTTTTTTTTAGGAAAGTAAAGTTTTAAAATTAGATCCCGGCAGTGGTACATGGTGGGTAAATGGCCCAGGCTGCCAAGTAACATTCAATACAACTACATTTGTACCTGTATACGAAAATGTAACAAATTGCCTTGTAAATTATAGATATGTAGAAGTATTTCAAGCTGGTTTGCAATGTGTGCTAGCGGTAATATTTGAAAGTCCCTAGAAAAGTCCATTTGAGTTTTCATTTGTTGATTTCTAGTTTTTTGGTGCCTTGACTGGATTTTCCTTGAGCCGGTCCTTGGCAGAGGAAGATGACAGTTGTAAGTACAACATTATTTAACATCTAAACTAACAATACAAAAAATATATCACCCTAACTTTATAAGTAGAAACAATAATGCTTGCAGTTGAAATCATTGGTGGATTTTAATGGCATAAGGTTTTGGTAAGTTCATCTTAGGCTGCACAAACCTATGTATATACATAATTTTTGGAATGACTAACTTGAAAGTGGTGCTTAAGTTCTTTGGTATCCCTCTTTCTTTCTTATGATTTTCTTGCATCGTAGTTGCGGTAGAAATTGTAGCAAAGAAAGGGTCTTTCACATTTGCCTTGGTAGTTACTTGATTTGTTTATTTTTCAGTTAATTACATGGGTGGAGATGGTAAAAACCCTCAGCACTTATCTCTAAAACCAATGTATGTGACCACTGATAGTTACCCCCTCTATCCGACGCACCGTTCCACGGGCAAAACTGACTCCCTAACATCCGTAGATAGCGGCCATTTTAGACCTATCAAGCAAAAAACTAACAAAGTAGTACACTCTGACCTAATACGAACGCAGAATCCTGTTTTTCGATCTTCCTCGTTCGATGTTTTGAGTAATACCAAACGCAAAACCAAATATAACAGGCCAAAATCCTTATATGCTAATTCGATGGATTATTAACACATATATTTTGTTGTTGTTTTAATATTTAAGGCTTTTGCTCAATCAATATCAAAACTAAAATTTACAACCAAAGATATCATAGATAACACAAATCGAATTTATCGAGGATTTTAGTGACCAAAAAGAAATGCCAATGATTACATTAATTACAACATTGATAAACGAACTTGATTACCACGAAACTTCAGAATCCGTCTGAATTTAAATTAATTTAAGGAAAGCGTTTAATTCTTCGGGTGGTTGCAACAAAAAAAAAATTAGGATAACGTAAAGACTGATTGCAAATCAAAATTTTGGGTAACACTTGTGATGTTATAGTCTATAAATAAAAATCACTTTTTTATACGTAAATCGCAGTATTAATAAATTAATGGATTAAGGTTCTCTAATGCATGTGTGTTTTTATGTGTTGTGTGTATGCTTTTATTACATACCGGATGTTTCATATAGTACCAGCAAAAGTTATATGAACCTTCCTCCGTATGTATATTTATTTAACTTTAGGTCTTAGTCTTGCCACATTTAAGTATGGTGGTGTATGTATGTACATATATATAGTATATAAATAAGTTATGGCTTGTAACTAACTTAATTAGTTTCACTTTGGAGCATGTGCCATGGCATGTTATTTTTTTATGTTATAATATTGATTGACTAATAAACATATCTCACGATTATAAATTTTGATTTAAAATTCTACTCGATTTTGACTTCCTCTGTGTTTCCCAGCAGCGCGTAAGATACCTCGGAAGACCAATAAAAGAACTTCGTTGTATTCCATCGAATTCAGCACGCAGATGGATGAAAGGACCGGTGATAGTGACAGCCCTGATTACACCCATGATCACTTGCCACCCCCCATCTCACCGAAACCCATGACTCCACGTCGCGTTAAGCGCAGGAGTGTTATGCAACGTGGATCTTCTGGTCGACACAGCACGAGCAGTCGGAGGCAAAGTACAGCTCGTTCTTCGACCAGAAGCTCAAGACGTGCCGCTCAAAATTCCGTCACTAGATTGCTGGAGCAACAGCAAAAGATTCAGCAGCATTACGACAGGCCTGAAAGTCCTTCACCTATCGAATGCTTGCCTAATTATTACAGCAACATTTCGAACAATAACTTGATGGCTTTGCAGTCCAACTGGCAAACGAACGAGCACACAAATCCAACTTACCAACAGTCTTCCACCCAATCACTGAACGAGCCTGAAGATTTCGACGAATTATATAATAACAGACCAGCAAGCGTTAGGTCAAGTTACTCAAACTTCCATGGAACCAGAGCACTCACTTACGGTGCCCAACATTACCATGGCAATGCCACACCTCAAGTTCCAAAAAAACGAAGCAGTAATCCTAGTCGACATAGCATGAGGTCAATGGCGTTTTTAAATAATGGCCCACCCGCGTATAGTTTTCAAGGACATACTTCACCATTAGATTCAGAGACTACCATTTAGTCTTAAGTCTGAATTTAAACTCAACTGATTTGAAAGGCCTTTCAGTGTATTAACAAGAATCAAAAAAGAAATGTGATTCACGTCCGTCCAATTCGTTTAAAAAGAAAATAATCGGTGACAATAATGTTGCGGAGAGTATCTAGATTCACAAATAAATCTTTTCGGAAGGTACTATTTTTTACGGTCCACTCAAATATTGCTCAATGCAAATCATATCCCTTGTACATATTATTTAAATAAATAATAGAATCTGTATATAATTTATTTTTGTAACGTTAGCAAATTTTTTACTTTTTCGATGATTGATCGAAAAATTAAGTTTCTCGATTTTATTTATTGAAATATTTATTGCCGATTTTGTTTTAGTTATCTTTATTATTGAGTATTGATAGTTCAGCTTACTTTTTAATTAGACCTCGTATAATAATTTTTTGACGTTACGCTGAGTGTAATAGAACGGTTTGTATGTGACAATTACATCTGAGGAAAACACGGAATTAGCACGGCGCTAATTGATTTCGGTGTAAACAGCGCTTAAAATCGTTCGTCATAAAGGCCTGTTTATACTTTCGAGGGAAATTCGTCATGAATTATGTATTATTGTGTTTGTATCTGCAGTGTTAGGCTAGGTTTGAGTTGTTATCAGCTACGATAACCAAATCCCTAGAGATTTCCTCAAAATATTTTTAGCAATAATTAAGTTTTGTGATTGTTTTAAATACAAAAATCATTGTGTTCGTTTACGTAGAGCAACATGTATGTATTAATTTTACAATTTAGTTAACGTTAAAGCTTATTAGCTTTAATTACGTTTTTACCAAAGTATTATTAATAATTACTTTAACGAAGTAGATGATAGAATCGCACGTGTAAAAAACGTTTGTAATAAAACTATTAGATTTTTGTTGTTTTTCTTTCATCTGTTTACCATTTAAGATTATTTAACGTTAATGTGTTAATTGGCATTGGTTTTGGTTCGTGTCGCTTAGTTCTTCTGAGACATCTGGACCAGGTATGCTCTAGTTTTCCTGCGTGCCGTTTTGTTCAATGATTTAAACAATTAAAAAAGAAATTCGTAACTGTCGCTTCTGCGCACGCACCGAGGTGCGCTGTTAAATGTGCTTTTGGTCTTTATAGATCGCGTGTATTTTGAGCGACTGTACGTTGCGAAAGACGAGCACAAGTCAATTGCCAGAAAATATTGATTAGTAACAAAATGAAACGTATACTGTCCAGATGTCTTTACAGAAGTGCAATTCGTTTTAATTTGAACCAATCGATTCCTCCTGTTGCCTACACCATTTACAGATCGCTCTTCAACAATGCCTACAAATCTTCCTACCATTCTTTCACCGAAAACGTAAGTGTTTAAACCACCAGAAATTACAATAAATTCATTGATTTAAAACAATTTACAGTGCGACCTTAGACGATATAATAATGCCCAAGGGAAATTCTATGAAAGGTATTCATTCATATGCACATCAGTTAAATTTTTATTTTTATTTTTATTTTTTTTTCTCTTGGAAAATTGCTTAGGCGAAGTTATTCTTTTATCCATGATGTCAATTACTCGTTTTTGTAAGTAATAGTTTCCCCTTTTTTTATTTTTGAAAAAATTCTAATCCATCCCTCTCAATCCCCCCAGTAAACACTCACGTTTCTTTTAGATCCGAAGATCAGGAGGAACCAGAAAAAATACTGTTCGAAATGTTTAAGAATCAAGAAACAGGGTTACTTTCGATAGGGAAATTTTTAGCGGTAAACTCGCGCGTTTTCCCAAATCCAAACGATCACTTGGCAAACTCATTTTTAGGCTTTAAGAAACACTGGTCTACGAAAAACTGATCCTCGTTTAAAAGAGATGATGGAAAACTTAAAGAAAGCTCAAAAACGTTCGAATGCCGAGGGTGGTTCCATAGATACCCAAAAATTAAATTTCGATACATTCCGAAAGTATGTATGTAGAACCGAAACTGAAGAAAGATGTTACTTTTGGTTTCGACGACTATACAATAAAAAAAGTCACGATTTCTTTTCAGTATCGTTAATCCTAACATCGGGTTGATAACGCGCGCTTTCCGGCATCAGTTTATAATCCCGGATTTTCAAAGTTTCATCAAGGATATCGAGGAAATTTATTGGAAGTGCAAGGATAACACCGAAGGCAAAGTAAGTAAGTAGCCCACGATTTCAATCAGTTTTTGCCCCAAAACCCGTTGACCTAGGTCGCCGATTATATCCCGCAATTATCGAGGATGGACCACAATTACTGGGGTGTTAGTATTTGCACGATCGATGGTCAAAGGTACTCGGTAGGCGATGTTAATGTTCCTTTTACGTTGCAATCCTGCAGCAAACCTTTAACTTACGCCATCGCATTAGACGAGCTTGGACAGGAAGTTGTGCATCAATACGTTGGACAGGAACCCAGCGGGCGGAACTTCAACGAACTGATTTTAGACCATAACAGTAATTACTAAACTCTAACTTAAAGAGAAATACTTTATCGTTCCATTTTTAGAAAAACCTCACAATCCAATGATCAACGCTGGGGCAATTTTGATTTGCGCACTTTTAAAGACTTTGGTTAGACCAGAGATGACTCTGGCGGAAAAATTTGATTTCACCATGAATTACTTCGAGGTAAACTTTTACGTCGCGTCAAAATTTGGTTTAAATACCCTAATTTCAGAGACTCGCTGGGAGGGAAGACCTGGGGTTTAACAACGCTGTTTTCCTGTCGGAACGCGAAGCGGCTGATCGTAATTACGCCCTCGGGTTCTACATGCGTGAGCACAAGTGTTATCCCCCGAAAACCAGTTTTAGGGAATGTATGGATTTTTATTTTCAAGTGAGTCACACTCGGAAGGCCCAAAAAATCAAAATTGACTTGCACAATTTTAGTGCTGCTCAATGGAAGCCAATTGCGATGTCATGTCAATTATTGCCGCGACTTTAGCTAATGGAGGAATTTGCCCGTTGACTGAGGAGAAGGTTCTGAATTCGGAAAGCGTCAGGGACACCTTGTCTTTGATGCATAGCTGTGGAATGTATGATTATTCGGGGCAGTTTGCTTTTAAAGTAAGTCGCCAATCAAAACCCACATTTTCACACGTGTGTAGGTCACAACAAAGGGGATTTTAGGTCGGTCTTCCTGCCAAATCTGGAGTCTGTGGTGGTATGTTGGTTGTAATTCCGAATGTAATGGGTATATGTACTTGGTCTCCACCATTGGATGCCTTGGGGAATAGTTGCAAGGGCGTCCAGTTTTGTGAAGAGCTGGTTAAAAAATTCAACTTCCACAGATATGATAACTTGAGGCACGCGGCTAATAAGTTGGATCCTAGGAGGCACAAGTTTGAGACTAAAGGGCTCAATATTGTCAATTTGCTTTTCTGCGCGTCGAGTGGTGACCTTACAGCTTTGAGGAGGTAACACCGATTAACCCCTAGTTTTTTTTTTCACCCCTGACTATTGATTTTCAGACACAAGTTATCTGGGATGGATATGACTTTGGCGGATTACGATGGAAGAACCGCCCTTCATTTAGCGGCAGCTGAGGGTAGATTAGATTGCGTCGAATTTCTTCTCAAGCACTGTCACGTTCCTCACAACGTAAGAGATCGCTGGGGTAATACCCCTTTGCAAGAAGCCAAAGCACTCGATCACATCTCCGTCGTCGAACTTCTAGAAAACTGGGAGAAAGAGCACGCGAAAGACGAGCCACCTATTGAAGAACGTGGGGATGAAAGCACCCCAATTCCATCGCACACCCCTTGAATTGATTTTTAGTTTTTCTGTGACAATAAGTGATTCCATTGATATTGTTTTTTTGTTTGTTTTGTTTTGAATCGTTTTGTGTTTACGAGCAATATTTTTCCAAAAAACTAGTCAATTGTACTGATGTCTAATATATAAAAGGACAATAAATTTTACTCCATGTTTATTTCTCCTTTATTTATAATTATAGGTTTGAAATACCTGCGAGGAAAGGCAACTTTACAAGCACAACTTCACAGTTTGTTACATAAATGATTTTCGCTGTGAAAGCTCAAAAAGCTCTTGCCCTTATTTTGTTGGTAAGTACGGTTGGTAAGTTCTTTAAACTCGTGAGTCACTTGAAGTTTAATGGGGTTAAAAATAGATGTATAAACAAGGATCTGAGTTAATGAAGACCTTTATTTAAAGATCAGATTGCGAGTTGGATCATTATGTTAAATTCGTCTTGTATAAAATGCAAATTGCCTGTTTAAGATGCAAAGTAACTTTCAAACGTTTTGCTTTTTTTAATTGCTGATTACAAATATTTTTTTAAAGATTTTTTCGAAGGAAGATTTACATGTGCGGGCTGTCAAAATCTTGAGGTAAGTGAATAATTAACTGGCGAGCTTGCGATGTACGTATAATTATTTTCTGCATTTGGTTGCGCCGTGCGATTATGCATAAAGATTGTAAGACAACAATAAATAATGTAAATGACATTTGTTTTGTTGTAAAAGATACTATTATTCAAGGTTGAGTTAAGCTGCTGACCGTGAGTGGATCCGTTTCCCGGACTTGGACTCCGTTTTGATTTCAAACGGACGTTGCAATATTTCACGTGCATATCGCCAAAGAGTTATCTAATTGCTGATCTATTGGGATACGAAACGAGGTCAGGCAACGCGCTAAGCAATTTTCCAATTTTTTTTTAGGTTAAACATTCAGAGTTTTACCGACAGCTGTCGACCTGAAAGTAAAATCGCTGCGTTAGATACCTCCTATAAACACACTTTTCTTTTCTCCTCACTTCCGTAAGGAACCACTTTTAATCTCGGTTCAATAATATTTAAATTGTAATAGGTACCTCGTCACTTAAACACAAAACAAAAAAGGAGTTCCTCGCGTTTAAATTAATCAAATAAAATTAGAGCACTCTTTTATTAAATTTAAGAAATAAATTTAAAATGCGTACAAAGGGTTAAACTTGTCTAATTAAAAAAAAAGAAAACTTTGTAGGGAATTAATTTTTAAAACAAAATTATTCTCAATTCATTCAAGTTAAAAGTAAACGACTTGAAGCACGTGGGCGAAATTTGTTTATTTATTAAGCAATCCGGAGTGTGAACCAAGGAATAAAAAAGTATTTTCCGTGACGATGCGTTTCCAAATTTCTTAAAGCAAGCAAGGTCGTCTGTGGTGGGTCTTTTAAGGCCATGTACGAATTCTAGGAAGTCTGTACTTTGAATTCCCCAGAATGACGCTTTTGTAAAACCTGATTTCTTTAAAATGAGCTTTCGCAGTTGGATTTCAAGTTCGAATGAGTGTTTTTTTTTTTGTAATGCACCGAATGAGTTGTTAAAAGGTCGTAATTCCTGGGGCACGTTTCGTCCTGGTTTGAGGACACCGTCGGCAAAGTTTGATTTGAGGAATGTCTGCGTCGGCCTTGTAGTGGATAATCACGTGTGATTTTCAATGGTTATTCTAGACTAACATTTATTGGTATGCAAGAGATTGAGTTATGTGGCGATTTATTTAATATTTAAATAAATGCCAGTGAGCAAACGCATGGAAATAAATGACTTGTACTTTTCTTGAGCTTTCGTTTAAAACAGAATAACGAGAATTAGTAGGTTAAGGTGCTGTTGCAATTTGCGATTTAATTATTGATTCGATTAGAATGAGTTCTTTTTTTTCCAGTGCGAGAGTAAGTGAGTGACGTCTGAATGGTTTATGGGAATCGGTTCTGCGGGAACTATTCCGTTATTGTAAATAACGAGTTTAAATCGCAATTGCTTAACGTTATACAACGTATCAACAATATGTTAATTAAAATCGATTTATGTAAGACCTTTCAAATCTTTATGTAAGCCGGGCGGGTTAATTTGGCAAGTTATATATTTCGACATTGGTTGGAAAAGCTCTGTGAAATGCCGTATTGAATGGACTTGGAGGGGTTGGTTGGTTCAAAGAAAATGTAATCGTTTAATAGAATGTTATTGTGAGTATGCGGGTGTGACTGACTTGCATTTGTTTGGAATGGTAAAGTATGGGTTAACTATCGCTAAGGAAGTGTTATTGAAGTCGGCCACCCTGAGGGCGGTTTGCAAGGTCTCCACAAGTGAATGCGATACGGCGAAGGGAAAATGCCACAAAGTGGGGACGTAGTTTTCTCTCGTGGCCCCCACTGGAACATTTCACTTAAGAACAACTTTTGATCCAGTCGTAATCCAGTCAGTGCGAGCACGAGTTGCGATCATAATCGCGTCGTGCAGTCTCGCGTCACATTTGGGGAGAATTCTCGTTCCGGATTTTCTATATGGGGAAGTGCTTTTAGCTCCTGCGTGTGACATAGTGTCTGGATTAATAGTGCCCCGTGGAAAATGGTGTCAACACTTGGCGCCCTGGTGCTTTTTTTAACCTGTGCCGGTAAGTAAGCTTTACAGGACCCGCGCGACGCCAGGCGTCGGTGTATGTGTAACGTGTTTCTGTGCACACATACACCGGGGGTTTCACCATCGCCAGGTGTTTGCAGGTCCTGTTTCGCAAACCACCACCAAACAACACACCCTTTCATTGCGTAAGCCCAAATCACCACTTATCGGCCATGAAACTTTACGTCCCTGACATTTAAGCAGCTCGGATTTATTTGGCGTACGCCCTGCGACATTTATCCAACTTTCTTGTCACAACCAGACGACCTCGTTATCATTGAAAAATCAAACCGAAACCATCACGTGATCAATTTAAATCATCAATCAATTATACCGAATTACGTGTATTATGTAAGGCAGTAGGTACCTCCAAAAAGAATAAAAAACGAACGAATTAGAAATTTGTTAAATTCGTCCGGTTCGTAACCCACTTTCGTTTAAAATTAAATATCATTAGCAGCTGTTTTGAATCAATTTTCTAATTTGTTAGTTTCGAAAATTATTTATATTAAAGTCTGGAGTACTGCCTATGCGTTTGTTTTAGGACCGTTCAATTAAACCTACGGGGCAATGGAATGGAGGACGAAATTCAGAATCAATAAAGAATTGTTTGTTCCTGAAACTAAAAGTAGATAAAAACACATTTAAAATGCACTTTTTTATACAAAAAAGATAATAAAACTACAATATTTATGATGAATTAAAAAAAAACTGAATGAAAATAGAAGGAGAATTTATTCAATTGTGAATATTACTACGTATTTGGTTATACTATACACATGCTTCGATTAATTCAAGATTTTGAAATTTTTAATTTGAAAACCGCTTTTTTTATAATTATTTTTTGTCAAAGTATGTTGTATAGTCCAAAAAAAAATGTTACTTCAGTACATATTTAACTGATGACAAGAAGTTTAATTGTGGTAAAAAATATTTTTAAACAGACACAATAATGTAAAGTGAGAGTAAAACTAATGAAATAAAAATCATTTGATTGTTGATGAATGCACAGGATTGAAAATTAAATTGAAAATAAGTATTTATAAATTTAATAACCCTGAATGATTACAAAGTAAATTAAAAGAAAATTTATGACACCGATATTTTATGTTTGGAAACTCTTAAGTGAACGATAATTTTTACGACGCAAGGATAAAGTCCGCCCGTTTCGTGTATTATCCTAGACGCCACTCGCCTTTAATATTTATAATTAAAGTCGTAAATACCTGCGATAATTTACCTGACAGGCGGGTGAGTAAAGGACGTTTTGATTTTTTGGAACTGACCTATTCTTGTATGGTATCTGAGGTGTATAATAAAATCGCATGCATCGACCTCATACACTTTCTAATTGAACGTTTTTGCGCTACACATTTCTGTAATAAATACGTTAGAACGTACTAAACACTTTTAAGTAAATAGTCCGGCCTGTAGGAAGTCGTTTGCAACCGTTATTTATTGTTTCCACTTAATATTTCGCGTGCACGTTCTTACGCAATTCGCGGAAAAATTTCTGGATTCTATTTGAATTCGGTGCTAAATTGAATTTCAATTTCTCCGGATTAATAAGTAAATTGAAATTAAACGATTATAACAAGACCTGATTTAGTGAAAGTTAGTTACACTTGTGTGTCACCGTCATACAAACGATGCGAGCAGGTATCTGTAATAAGCAAGAGTTTGTTGTTGCTTTCCGGGGGGAAAAAATTGGGGGGCAATTTCTGTTTTTGTTCATTAAGATGCAGTATTTCAAAGTTATGTAAAGAGTTTCTTGCTGCAGAACAATATCGATTAGAAAACCAGTTGCTTTCTAACTTTTTTCTTGGCTATAAACCAACAAATAAACATCGAATTATGTTTATTATAAGCTCGCGTTATTTTTCTCAGTCGGCAGTGTAAAAAGTCGGCAGTGTAAAAAGTGGCAAAACGACATTTTCTTTGTACGTATTTCGCAACTGAGTTGTGATATAACAGTGACCGAAGCGGTTTGCCATACGTTTTCAGTGTAATTAAACGACGAAATTTATTGATGATTGAAACGCAAAATTATAGTCTCCTGGTTTGTCCAAAACTTGCCAAACATTTCCACTAGTGTTTTTTTTTAATGAAAAGCAATTCCAATTATTTGAAATTAACAGCATAAAAAAAGGTCAACCGCTTCGAAAATCTTCGATCTTATCGTCGGTTTTTTACGAGCAATTAAGAATTTGACCTTTAAATTTGTAATCTATTTTATTTAAATGGTTACCTCACAAAACACAAACGTTTTTCCTTCCAATTAACGGCGATGAATTTATCGCATGTAATTTCCTAAAACCCTCGAAAAGCATTTCACAACAACGAAGGTCACCATTAACGCTTAACGTCGAGATTACGCCAGATAAAAGTGTTAAACCTAAGTGGGTAAAAACGGCAATTATATTGTTCGAAAAATAGGCTAGATTTCGATTATTCTTGATCAAACATATATACGCTTTACTACAAGAATATAGAAAGAGCAGAACAATGGTGCATTTTCAATGGAGGATTGTTAGAGCAGATGGCACGTACGATTTGCAAAACGGGCTGATTCGGTACAAAACAAACACCGTGCTGCTTAACTAAGCGTTACATGTAAATTTTCAATGTGAAATCTAAGGTATTTTTGGCCCGCAGAAGAAAAAAAAACACCTTCTTTTTTTGACGATTTAATTAGACTGAGGTCACTTTTAAAATTGATTTGACCGAAAATTAACAAGGCAACGCTTTCATTTTTATCAAACCAAGAATGCTTTGAATTAGGAAGCAAAAACCTCGCCTGTGATAAACACATTTTAAGGATAACTACTGACGTAATTACATTTCTAATTAGTTTAACCTTACAATATTTGCGATACATTTGCTTAGGTATTCCATAATGGTCAATCTTTTTGATTATCGAGGATAACATTAAAAAAGAAAAAACTTGGTGATTTCAATTTAATCATGGGGGATTTCGCTATGTTTGTTTAAGATTAATAAATTACGACCGGGATTTTTTTTTGGTCCTAATGCAGAATATGGCAGAATAAAAGTAGGTAACCGAGTGACCGTATTAAAGCTATGGCACGCGTTTCGTTTAGGTAGAGCATGCGCAGGAAGTAAAAAGTGAAAGCATTTGGTGAAAGTACCAGATTATAACCTGCATTTTGGCAAAACGTATCCACCCACGATCATTAATAAATAAAAATACGGTACGTCACGTTACGTAATCGTCACAGCGCGACATTTTTATGATTTACCCCATTGTTCGGCGGTCGCTTTGTTGGTTTAAGAATAATGGACTTTCCCTTTTCAATTTTTCGCTCTTTAATTAACTTAGGTATTATTCCAACGGAGCTTTTTTTCTCGGACGCGAAGCTTTATCGGTAATAGATGTTATGTCACGTATCCTCCAGCGCAATTACGAAAAACTTATTCGGACGAGCCGTTACAACTTGATTCGTCTTTACGAATTTGCATTTTATTACAACCCGAATCACGTAATCCTCCGTTTGTTTGACATTAATCACGGCCATCAAGACATAACAAAACTTATCTCCAAGTGTTTTCAGTTACTCATGATATCATCTTTGCGTATTTTTGTTCAACTATAATTACCTCATCGTGATACAAAACCCATTAGTATAATACAACTTCGATTCTTTATAATTTCCTTAGAAATATTTATTTATTTTGACGTTAATTACAAAAAGCTCATCGCAATATTTTCAACACTCCACACATCGCGTAATTAAATTTTTTCTTGGTTCCCAGGATTTCAAATTTAATTGCATGTTACGAAAGCGACTTTTCTGCGAAAAGTTAATTTCGTTTAGAAAACTCTCAGAAACGATCAAACTTTCAGGTGACATTTGACTCACACTTTTGTTTTTCTAAACAAAAGTAATAATCGAAGAGAACAATGAAATTTCGAAGTAGCATAATCCGAGAGATTTCGATGATAGGTTAAGATACAAATACCCTCAAACTCTCAGGTGACATTTAACACAACCTTTTTATTTTTGTAAACGATAATCGAAGAGAACAATGAAATAATTATAGACGGCTTTGATTTTTCTGAAGTTTCAGAATCTAGGAGATTTCGATGGTAGGTAAAGCGACACACTCTCACTCCTGGTTATTATACTAAGATATAATAAATTTTTCCCTTTTTTTTATATGAAGGCAATGAACTATAAATGTGTTTTAAATTTTGTGTCGTAAACAAGGGGACGATTTGAATAAAGAATCGTAAATACAGTGTCGTTAAACTTGAAAAGGTTGGCGGCTATCTTTTTTTTGATTTTAAAAAACACATTATTTACGAAATTTAAAAAAGTTGGTGATTTGAAATGGGTGCTTGAGGAAATCAGTTATTACAATGATGCAGATGTGACCGTGAAAATCTATACAATAATGAAAACTGTATCAGTTATTTGCTTCTTGTTGACTACGTCAGAGAAGTCGACCTTTGCTTGGCTGACAATGATATAACAGGCCGAGTAGTGCGGTTTGTGTGTTATTAAAATAACACCGTGTGGGATAGCAAATATTTTTTTTGCATTCCCGGATATTCGTATCGGTAAACGGCAAGGTCGTGTTTAAATCGTATTATGCACGTAACTGAGGTGTTATATGAAACCAAGTATGACTACTTTCACTCTTGCTTGTCCGTACGAAATTCTGTCCGGTCGGTCAACTTTGTGGACACTAATTAATTATTTCGCGTTTCTATTGTGTGTAATTAATCATTTTATTTATGGCAGCCGTTATCATCGAACGTCGAAGTTATTTTATCAGGGCGTAATACACCAGAAAGATTTATTAATAAACGCTTTGATTCGAACCATTTTCGTTTCGATCAGGCAAAAGTAGGTAAAGAAATTTATATTCATAGGTACTTTCAGTATTGTGAATGTGATTTATGTAACATAGTTTCCTGATTTCGTTGGTAGGTATATAATAAAATCGATGATGATAAAATCGATCTTGTGATTTTAAAAATTAAAAAAAAAATGTATACGTCACTTCAAAAGGAAAGAAAAAAGTCATTGGATATTTATTAATAACATTTAAATTAATAATCACATCCTTAACACACAATTCAGACGGTCATTTTTATTAAAATTAATAATTGTTAATAAACGAAAATAACACGTCGTTTAAAGTTCAGGCCGCTTATGTCAGCTCAAGGTTTCCACATATTAAAAATACATCAACTTTAAACTTTTTGAGGAAATTAGAATTTCTAATGCCGTCGATCTTTTTTTTTTAATTTTCGAAATAGCCTTTCCGTTTCGCGTCCTATTTAACGGGCGAGTATTTCCATGATATCGTGCGGAATACCAAGGCTTTTCATGATGTACCACGCCTTAGCACAAGTATCCATTATAATTTAAATGTTAAGCGCGAGATAATTCTTGTTGCGAACGAAGCGAGATCAAATTTAATATTTATTGCAGAAAAACTCAAAATTGTTGCGTCACTTCACAGTTGCGAAACACCACCGGTCGTTTTTAATTATGCAATATCTATCACATTTTGTCGAGACCAAATAAATAAATAAATATACAGAAAAGTTCAAGGCGGGCTATTATCTTTTCGACGAAACGGATTTGAAGTACATAATTTAATTATTAATGCCTTGAAACACCCACATGCTTCTCAATATGTATCAATCAAGCTAAATTAGCTTAGCACAATTTCGAGTTTGATCTTGGTTTGTTGCAAATTCGAAAGCCTGTGAACAAAACATATTTGAGGTCTGTTGTCTGTTCGAGCGTTAAAATCTCCGAGTTTTCATAATTTTTTGCAACGTAGAGGCCGACTGCAATCACGTGGCCTTTACTTCAAAAATTAGTTCATACATTTCTTATTTTGCAACACAAGAAAAAAACCCTGCGATTTCCACGGTAAAATAAAATAAAAATCTGAATTTATAATTAGGACGTGTCAACCTTTCTGATTAATAAAATTTCCAGTTTGAATAATAATTGATATTGATTTTGAATTTTGTCGAAAACAAGGTGTAATAAATACGAAAAGGTGAAGTTTTTTTTGGCCGTTTACTTTTTATTTTCAAGACGGATCTTATAAATAATAAACAAGTTAAACAAAGAAAAACTTAATTTACGTATTCCTCGCAGACCTAAAAATCAAAAAGCGCGTCTGTTACTTAAATTATTAATGCTAATTTATCAAGGCCTTTTCAAAGTTCATGTCATACGAATTTAATTTTTTTTTTCTTGAGATGTTGCGAAATTAATTTTGCTAATTACACAAGGCGAGATTTTAACGCCGCGTTAGGACAGATAGTTCGGAGAAGTGAAACATAAATGGGACACAAAATTATGCAATGCGCTGTGAGCGTAATTTATGAATAATTTTTCATTGTATGCAAAAGCTTCTTGAGATCCATGTTTTCATGCAGATGCAAATCATTTCACTCTTCGTGAATACTTTCTATTATTGGAATTTTTGCGTTTCAGAAAAAAAAAACGCTGCATAGCGTAGATATTTAAACGGCAGGATTATGTAAATCCGCCGAAAATTTTTTGTAATAAATAAAGCAAGAATGCACCGTTAAAACGGCGACAAAATTTTTGTGTTTAATGAAGACGTCGTCCTTCCTGCTGATCGACTAGAAGAAAAATAATTCGTTAGTTGGAAGAACGTGGTGCGTTCTAAAATCGAACGGTGAGATAAAATGAAATGTTTACGTGACATATATGCCGTTCTGGTCTGATTCGTGATTAGCTATATTCGCTTGCAAATGTACGAGGCCACTTTCGTAGTAGTATACCGGGCGTGGCATAAGAATGACCTTACTATCTCTGTATCCTTACCTATAAAGTTTGTTTTCTAAACTTGAATAGATTTCACAATCTCAAATGGTATTATTACGTGAGAATAATACGAGTTTCTTGTCGAACGACTTCAACAACCAAAACAAGAATATTTATTGCACAAAATCAAAATTTAAGTAAGAGCGATTTTCTCACAACTCCCAGTGCAACAACAATGCAGATGAGCAAGGGAATTGCTTCACCGTAACTAAAGTATTGTGTACCAAATAGCTTAATGGTGAGTTGCAAGTCAGTAAAACGAAAGATGAATCAATCAGGCTCGAGCCTGAACAAAGGACCACAATTCAAAGTTCGTCACATCATAATCCAGCGTTGAGCAAGCGCATTTTCATTATTATTTTTGTAGAGATGCCACGTGAACGACACGCACACAAAGGGATAAAATTAATCAATTAAATATAATTGACCTTCGACAAGTTTTTCTTCTTCCTTTGAAGCTTAAATAACGATACATTGTGTAAGTATCCAGGATGTTACACATTTCAATGGGAATTAAAAGCATCCAATAAATAATTTCGTTATGGAAGATTAAATTATAATAGCACGGTGCTTTGTGTTTTATTAAAAAAAAAAAAAAAATTGCAAAAGCTCAAGCTGTAATTCCCGAAAATTTTCAAAGCCGCCAGGCCACATCAATAACGAATTTATTTCTTTTTTTTGTGTGGAATGGGTTAATGGTACTATAATAATTTTCATGTCATCACATCTAATAGACATACATCGAGCGAATAAAGGAGTAAAATGTAATTTAAATCGTTTTTCGTGTTATTAAAAAGCGCTTTGCTATGGCTGGCTGGTCGGCTGTAAACCCGACAATTTGGGCCAGTATTCGACACAATATATTGTTACTTTCTTTTTCAATAAAGCCATTCATGTGTTACGAATCGGCATTAAAAAAGTTGCCGTCTCGTAATTCGAAAAAATCTTGCACGAATGTATCTTCGGCTCGGGATATACATACATACATATATAGGTAAGACGAATTCGAACTATATAGAAAGTGATGATGCGATTTATGCAAATCGCGTTGATTAATGGTAATACGGTTAAAGAATCTAACGTTTAACAACACTAATTACGGCGTTTAAAAATAAACTGTTCACCGTTACGGAGCCGAACGAGCAAGGACGGAGATAGGTTCACGGCAATATTGTTCTGAGAATTCAGACTGGGCCCCGTTATTTTTTTTTTTTACAAATTATATAATTGAATGCTTGTTTAAACAGAAAAAAAAAAACAAATAGTTGTTAGCTCGCACGGAAAACAAAGCGCTATTAAAAAAGGATTATCGAGGCGCGCGGTTAGAAATTCCTGAAAACTAGAAATGATCTAATCAAAAAGTTTACCTTCAGTTATTGAAGCCTTTCGCTTCTTCTTTCCCTTACTTTTACTTTCTCCGGTTAGCACATTAACGTGGTTGTTATTATTTTAATACATAGCAGTTATTGAGAGTAGTTCGACGGGGAAATTACAATGCTATACTTTTTAGCTTTAATAAACATTCTGTAAAAATCGCTTGCATTTTAATATTTGAAGTAGGTATGACTTTCGAATTTCTTATTATAACTTGCAAATATTTAGTTGATTCAAAAATGAAACTTGTTTTGTGTGAATTTAACTGAAAATCCTGGAGACTTCAATGCTGCGTTGGACGACGACGACGACGACATTTTTGTTGATTTCGAATTTTGTTTACTAAATTATGTCAATTTTTGCGTTATCCTTGAACGACATAGCTTTCACCATCACTTTTCGGTTACCTCGATCGCATACTGATTTGAATGTTGTATCATAAAGAAACGTAACGTATAGAATTAAGGAAAAAACCACCGAGCGTAACAGTAACCGGCCTTCTCACGCAAGAACACGAAAACAGGCAAATATTTCGTGACCGTTGGTTTTAACAAGCATGTAATTGTAATGCGATATATCAAGAGTTATTGCCAACGTCGAGCGTTTTATATTTTTGCTATTACAAATCAACGCGTAGGTTTAACCGAGGCGACGTAATCTCGGCCGTTCGTTTCAACTGTCCACCCCAACTGTCGTTCTATCAAGATTCTATCGGAATACGTGATGAGAAGAATGAAGCCACACATCGACCAAACGATCGAGGATTAATTTAAATTTAAAATGGCAGTTTTATTTTTGCATTTTTAATAAAAGAAACAAAGCGCGTGCTTTTTTTTAGGTCAAAACAAACGTTTATAATATTCATTGTTTTAGAAGTGTTATTATATAACACTAAGCATGAAATTCATTGCGAAATTTTCACGGTATCCCCATTGTTTTGATAAGCGTTTAATTAATATATTGCCGTCAAAACAATAGAATTATTTGAGAATTCTCTGCTTTGCCTTAACAGAAAAGCTACATTTTAAATTTTATTATTGTTCATTCCTTGGGTTAACTAATATAGTTAGTTTATTGATCGTGGTCGTTTAACATTTAATTTAATTGCATTTCATGCAGGCGGTATTTAAATTCAATTTAATTGACTAATAGGCTAATTAAATAATAGAAGGAAAAAAAACGTGGGTGCCTTTCTGTTTGAGAGGAGCAGACGTAACTTGGGAATTTTATAAACAATGGTGGGATCCTTATTTTAACGACATGTTTGATAATAAGTAGTGCAACGTCTTCGAGTTGTTTTAATCCCCCGCAATCTCAGAACTCGTTTTCCTATTATTTATGTATATTTGACATATGACGTCAGGGGCGATTTGCATATTTACAAGTACATGTCGTTTTAATAAATAGTCATGATTTGTGGTGCTGCTTGGTGTAGACGTAATATTTTTAGATTTGTATGTTTTGCACCTTGACCTGATGGGAAACACATCCTAGTAGAATTAAACAGTTTTTTTTTCGACGAGTAAAAGTTAGCGAGAGAGAATTTAGGACACCAAGACGGCAGTGTTTTATAATAACTACATACATGTAACAAAATAACAGCTTTGACCCAATTTATTAAATATTTAATGCCTTCCTCTTTTTTCACTTGTTCTTTTAATAAATAATAAATTTCTATTCTTCCTATCCATATGTATTTGCTTACGATATCGTATGTTTCTATCAAGGAGATGCCTACGACTTTACGTAGAAAAATAGCCATAAAAACGCGTTGTAAGTAGCTGACGAACAGTTGTTTGTGTGTGTACATAGACAACATTGCACGTAGTTATTTCTTTTCGCACAATGCATTTGTGCTAGTGCAATTTTACCTTCTTGCATAAAGGTCAGTGGGTCAAATCGTTCAGGCCACAGTCATCAATTACATGGAAATTAGCGGTTGTTACGTTTGCGGCGTGTAAAATTCGATTCTGCAACAGCGTTTCTGTATTTTCCTCCCCTCGGATTCGGTCGGGGCTAGAGAAAGTAAACTCCAGATTTATGTTGACGCCGGGATTGTTTTCAGTAAATGTCAGGCGTTGGCATTTAACGAAAAAATTGAGGAAGTTTGGAAACGTAATGAACCAACCATAATGAGCGACACATAAAAGAACACTAAAGAAGATAATCGATTCAAGTTAACGACGGTTTTACATTGTGTAACGCATTTCTCATTTGCTTAACAAAAAAATATATAATTCATACTCAACTAGTTTGCAAGGCAAAAGAAACTAAAACTAAAACTTTCCAGTTGGTTAATGAGTGGGAATATAAATTTCCCTGCTTAAGATCTCGCTTGAAAAATCACGTTTCTATGCATTATGCGAAAACATGCGCGGCGTGCGGCTTTAAAAATCCTAAAAACCATTAATAACGCGAGGGCAACCATATTTGTCGCCATCTCAGGGTTGGGAGGCAATTCAATTAATGCAGAACATATTTCTGCGGTCTGCGAAATTATTCTCATACTTACTACAATTCTCATAACAAACATTGCACAACGTCGGTCGTTAATTATCTTCGCCTGAGAAAGCTCACGCAAAGCAATTTCAATTTATTAATTAACCACATACACACTCAACGACTACCAGAGTTAAGCACAAATTCAATCTTTTTGATCCTTTCATCGGAGACTTGTGTCTTGATCCAACGTTGAAATCTCCAAAGTCAATGTAATTTTAGCTTTCGCCGTCAGTCACTTTTTCCTTTTTTTCCTATTTTTTTGGAAAACAAACTTTCGGTTTTGCGATTTAGTAACCGAAAAGGTTGCCTAAAGTTTTCACAATCTCGGGTGGTGTTGAGTGATGTAGAGTCGGTTTAAAATCGTCACGGCCGGTTAGGTAATGTGTAAATTTCAACACGCTCTGCCTTAAACCGTTGAGTTGTACATATAAAATCTCGAAAACTTTTCTCTCTGCGAATTAGTATTCGTCCGGGTGCTTTTATCGAAACAAAAAGAAAGTTATTTCGCCATCGAAGGTGTGTGTGATACACATTCTTGCAACGCGGGCGGCCATTACCGTTCATTCATTAGCGCGACGATTAACAACACCAAATTAGTTTACACTTTACTTAATAATTCTGCTCGAGAGAAACTCTTTTTTTGAAATTATTTTGATGAGAAACATAATATATTAAATGTTACTCCACTTCCACGCAATCTACGTTTTTTTTAATTAAGTCATATCCAACACAGAAAACGGCTGGTGATTGCTCAACGGTTCGTAATTAATTCCGAATCCATAAATTAACGAGGGAATTAAGCAATTAAAGCGTTGCACATTTGTGCGTGATATTGTTGGAGCTCGCTTGCATAAAAAAGTTTCCTTTTGGCTAAATAACTGCACCACGTTTACCGTAGGAAAGATCGAAAGGTATCGGGCGAAGGCCGTGCACTTTTTTTTATTGAAATCACTTCTCACCTACGAATGTATCTCAAGGCCTTTCAGGATAATAAAGGGTGCGGCAAATAACGATTAATAAAGTGTAATTGTTTTCTTTGTTTTATCTTTCAGGATCTACAATAGGACAACGTAAAGTTAGTAGGAATATATCAGTTGGTACTAGCGAAGTTAAATATACCGTTAATTTCGATTGCCCCGACGAATTTGGCTATTACCCTCATCCTAGTGATTGCACCCAGTATTACGTGTGCGTTTTTGGGGGAGCTTTGCTTGAATCATGTACCGGAGGACTTATGTATAGGTACTCAGAATTTTCACGCTGATGTTTCTGATTAAACAAAAAAAAAACTTGTGTGCGCAGCCATGAGTTACAAACTTGTGATTGGCCAAGAAATGTTGGGTGCGATGGCACTGGGGAAGTAGCCGTAAAAGCCACGGTAAGTTCGTCAAGTACCCCAAGTCGTTCAAGCTCGACTGAATCCAGAACTCGCTACACACCTCGTCCACCACCTCCACCTGCACAACCAGCCGCTGTCGTAACATCCAGAGGGCAACCTCGTCAATTACATCACAATCAACAACAGCAAGAAATTATTAAGGTGAATTATTTCAACTTTCCGAGTTATGTCACAGCCAAATTGGTTAATCCATCTTAAATTTTTAAAACAGTCCCATCAGCTATACGCAGAAGAAGAAGAGGAAGCACTCCCTCCACCATCTGAAGAAATCAGCGATCGCCAGCAACGTTTCTATAGAGGACAACCATCTACAGTAGGCCAAGTCCAACGCGATAGAGACGGGATAAGACACACGAACGCAATCCCGGTAAAAACCCCTCCAAATTTCCCAGGATGGGTCAAACCAAAACCTGGTTAGACTCATCTTGAAATCCGCACCTTAATTTAATTTAATTTTCCATTCAGTCTTATAGTGGTAGAGGAGAAAAAATCGGGGTAATTTCATTCGGTACCCAACAACAACCGCTTCAGTCGTACAGGTAAGTCTTTCTATTACCCAGGTCTTAAGTTAATGCGTTTTCGTTGATCAGTGACTTGACTGACGTCAGTAACAACGACTTAACGAATGACGTGACGTTAACAAGAAGAAAAATCAGACATAAAAGACAAGCGCAGCGAAGGTAAAGCAACTTAGAAACGTGTGAGTGTACAATTCAGTGTATTTGTGTCATTTTTAGCAGACACCCTATTGAACCGGCTTGGCATGGTGGTAACTCACATAAAAAGTCTTTTTTACCCCATCCCAGTCCCGCAGTTCTCGAATTGCAACCGCCACCTTTTACATCCCAGAGCGACTGGAAACCAGGTTTTCATTACGATTTCGTTCCTGTTGTAACTCAACAGCAACAACGCGTGTTCCCCAACTATTACGCAAATCCGAACGATGATAGTTACGCTTATTATAATTTCGAAATTGCTTCATCACCTAAACCGCCGGTTCTTACCACGCAGTCGCCACCGAAAGACTCCAAAGCCGCCCAAAATTATCAAAAATACCGATTGGAAAATGATGAATTAAATCGTGGGAAACCCCGAGTAACCGAGGCTATAACCAAAAGTTATAATAACGGTAATCCCAAATTATATAAATCCCGCCCCGGTGAGGAAATTCGCTATAACAATCCAGAAATTCCCGAGCTCTTGCCCTATCAGAGAAATCGTTACGAAAACGTTTTCGCTTTCGCCGATCCAAATTTCGATTTTGATAAATTTTTGGATACATTCCGCGAGCCTGAACGTAAATTTGTATCAACGACTCCTGCGGTCGTCAAAACTCGCGCGACGACCGAAAAAATAAGGACGACGACTTTAAGTGATTATTACGAGTATTACGAAGACGAGGAAACGGAAAAGCCCAAAAAAATCAAAACGGAAAAGCCGCTTGCCATCAAAACGACGACTTTGCCCGATGATTATTATTATGACGAAACGTATGATGAAGTCGAGGAATCCACGAAAGTGAGTCAGAAAAAGAACTCCTCGTCTACAGTCATGCCAAAATTTTCCGCCAAGTTTAATAAAGAGGAAGTCGTGAAACCCGTTTTAGCTCGCCCTGTTACTTACGAGTATGCCTACCCCATTGGCGTTGCCAAAACTTTCCCTTTAACCACCACGTCCACCTCGACTCTCCAACCACCTGTCTACACGGTACGACAAAGAATCACGAGTACAACGAAAGCTACAACTCGGGAAACGACGAAAGGAAAACATCGACTAAGACTTTCTAATACGACTGACTATGACACAAAATCAAACAATACACGCAGGTAATGATTTTATGTTTTTCAGTCTTCAGGATGTGTATCAAACTAACACTTTCACTAATAATAGAATCTGGAAAATTTGAATGTAAATAGTAGTCTTCTTTTCTTTGCTTAATTCTTTATTTTATTTTTCTGTTGCAGTCATTTGGAACTAATCAAATGAGTTTGTTGTTTGCATGGTGCCTTACCTTCATTCTTTCAGACCTTTAATAGATGATTCCCTTTTTTTTTTAATAAAATGCGTGAACCATCACGTTTTTATGATGCTAAATAGATTGTAGGGTGTTGTCACTGCATTTTCTTCCGTGTTCGTCCTTAACATTTTTCTTCAATTAAAACTTCTGCGATTGTTCGACATTTAAATTCCGCAAGGAATCCTTTGTCTGTCGAACAAGAAATGCTATTTGTCCTTAACCGTCCTGTCAAGAAATGTGAAAGTGATTTGGTTTGGATTGTTATTTCTAAACGTCCTGAGATCTTAATCTGTAGAAATTACAATTTGCCAGTGCAATTTAGGCAAAGTGACGTCACGGGTTCTTCCTTGTGGTGTGGCGCAAAAAAAAGAACAAACTTTTTGTTACGCTCTTTAATTTTTCTTTACGATTCTCATTCTCGATGGTTCACGGAGCGGATTAACATTGTTTATCATGCAATAGTACGAGTATTTAAAAGTACTAATTTGGCATTGACCCGCCGAAGCAGCAGCATTTTGTAACTCGAATTGTGTAACGGGCAGTATTCTAATCGTGCTCAATTTCGTGATGTAATTCACTCGTTGCTACATGTAATAAAATTAGATTTTTTAGCAACAAATGCAACTATGAAGCGAAGGAATTTCAGCATGACGCAAGTCAGTTGAATCTGCAAGGAATATTTAACATCGGCGTATGGCAGGTTCACACTCGCTAATAAGATCAATCGATTTTGTCCATTCTGAAGTAGGTGCATAAGTGATTAATGTCTTCATCTTGTTGGTTATATAAGGTTTTATTATGTGTGTTTGCTTGGTCGTCGATGTTTTTGGCAATGACCTCAGGATAACCAATTGAAGGATGCTTGTTTATTTGTAATTGATTATAAATAAATCCAGCAAGTTACCGTGATGATGTCAAAAGGTCAAATGGCCATGCGTTATAATTGCAATTATAATTACAGCCATTCCTTTAATAATTTCAAATAATAAGTGAATGGGTGTAATATCACGTATACCCATTACGTAATTCTGTATATTTTTCCATGAGAACAACAGTGGTTCCCATGGCAAACACTACCGCACTAAATACACGTGTAAACGGGGTTATTTAAATAAACATATGCGTGGTGCATTTATGTTTGCGCATAATAACGAGCGCGGATATATTTGGAAGCGGTGCAAATTCTAATATAATAATTATAAGTGAAAGTAAAATCAGAAACGTTATGAAATCTTTGAAAACGTTTCAGTACAACAATTCACTGCACTTAATTACACATTGCTACAGTTCGTAAAATCGTGTCAATTAACCGGTTTCGAGCATACGCTTTTGGTCTGCACAAAATCTTATCGCAGGCACTCACGTGGCTAGGTTAGTTTTTCCAGCTTACAATGACCTTAATAATATCGTATTATGTAAAGGATTTAAATGTCAGCCTGACCTAAAAAACAAATAACCAAGCGTATGCCTCGCCGACCCCGAAACATAAGACATTTTGAGAACCGCCGGGATTTTTTCGCGATGGGCGTTCCTCATCGATGACTCCTCTGGTCAATCAAATCGATTAATATGGTGAAAATCCTTGAATTACATACGCCTACTTTATTTGGACTTCCGCATTAAAACGATGCAACAGAGAAAAAAAGTCGCCGATGTGACTAACATTATCAACTAACAATAACTTTCGTGTCAAAAAAATTTGGGTGAAAATAACGGTCGTTATAGGTTGGAAGATTCGAGCGTTGGTCCTCAGAAAATAGCAGCCACAGTTGCACCGAAAACAGTCCACAATGGAAGTCAACACTATGACCCAGCACGCTATGAACAGTATTACTTTTATGACGATGATATCGATACCTATCGAGATTTAGGTAGGATCGTTTAGTTTTGGGTTGTTTTTTTCTGCTAAATTCAAGCGCGTTCTAGATTATTCTCAGCATTACAATGCCAATAATGCAGATCGTCAAACCTTTAGAGGCACCCCCGCAACTACCAGTCACTTATCATCAACCCCAAAAGAAACTACTAAAAGAAGACCCACTTATATTCAAAGTAGTTACACAGCACAAGATGTTTACCCCAGCGCAGATTACAACGAGGATAATACTTTCGGACAGGTACTATTTGATTTGTGGTTGCCTTCAAAGGTTTTGGCTTTATCAATTTTAGGTCGATGATCAATCTAGTTACAGGCAAACAAGTCAACAACCTTCAAGGTAAGTATGGGTTTTTATTCCTTAAGGTTTATGTACATATTTCAAGTCTTAGGGGAGACAGAAACGAATTGAATTATGTGGAAGAGCCATCAACAACAAAAAGAGCACCAACAATTACTAGAACTACCACTACAACAACCACAACGACTACTCCACGCCCAATCCCCAGTCAAAAGAGCACGGTCCCGTCAAGGTACTACAAAAAGTGTAGTAGAAAACCACGTTCAGTTTTCATCTATTCTCATGGCATCTTCACTTATTGCTTTATTTAATTTTTGTAGTATCTTTTGTGTTTTTTTTCCTTAGATGTGCTTCCATTGTGTTGATTTTCCTGATCCACTTTATATGTTAAAGTGTTAGCGCGCATGCTGTTAATGATTGTTTTTCTTGTCTGTTGTTTGAAGTACATACACATCGAATCATTTTTTTATGGGATAATTGGGTTTCCACACCTTATTTTCTCATAATTTTAACACTTTTGACAATATAAGGCTAGCGATTCACTGACGTAATTTGATTGGTCACACTGGTTTAGGAGATCGTTACAGAAAGGAAATTTTTATTGAATTCACCAATCGCAATAAGATTGCAGGTTAATTTAAATAATGGCGTGCTATCCTAAACTAATATGACTTGAATAGCCTTATGTTGTTCTCAGTTAAATATCCATTCATTACAATAGGTATCATTTGTTTTAACAGATCGCCAGTTAGGTCCAATGTGAATTCAACGCGAGCACAGTTAGTACCTAACACATTACCGGAAGACCCGGGACACATTCTCCCAAGTACCACACTTTTCCCTAACATCCTGTCAAATAGGAAATCAGACGTAAAGACTGAGCAGACGTACAGACATTCACGTTTTGACGAAACCAGTACGCATGCAGTAACCGCCGAAAATTTCGAAAATGCCTCTAGGTCTTTGACTACCCCAAAGCCGATGTTCCATTTCATAACCAAAGCATCCAAAACGGGTCATTATTCGTTTAGAGAAAGAGAGAGGTCGAACTCAAATAGAACGACCACTACTTACGCACCGCCCAAATTCATTCCTTCTGCACCTAACAGTTTATCAGAGTCACGAGTAACTAATAACCCAGATACTAACTCGTTTTCATCACCATCACCGCTGTTAAATGCTTCCGTTAATCAAACTAACCTCAGCACAAATAAAAAGCATGTCATCATAAAAATGATAAGGAAATTTATAAACCCCATCGCGATTAATAACGAATTCTCGGGTACCACTGATGATTATCAAGATTCAAGCGAAGAAAATACCTCTTCAGAAAGACCTAAGACACTCTTACATCGTAAAACCACCACACAGTCAGCCACCACCACGAATAAACCGTTGTTTATACAAACATCCACAACGACTACAATCACCCCCACTACTACCACAACATCTTCAAAATTGGCCTTAGAAACGACGGCTAGAGTTGACAAAATCAAAGTAACGGAAAAACTTCGTTACCATGTAGAACCATCACTATACGTTGCACCTAACAACAAACAGTTTCACACAACAGTGGAAATACCAGAACCACGCGATGTTTACATAAATGAGGAAGACTTGCCAAAACCCGAACCGGATCAACCCCCCTCATACAAACCAAAACCAGTCCCGAAAATCCCGTCGATTCCAGTAACTAAACCGCCCCAACCCGAAGTTTCACGAAACGCCACGATTCCCGCCCGAGTTTCCCGGGTAAATACCGCCATAAAGTCCTTAATTGCATTCGTGGGAACGCGAAGGCCAAACACGAAATGCACCGACAACCAAACACCCAATGTTAAATGCAACGATGTGAAGCAGAGGTATTTATTCCTCATTCAGTAATCTGCATGATAATATCATTATTTTTTTTATTTTTAAATCTGCACAATTTCTGAGTTTAATGGACACGCTTGTTATAATGATGGCGTCACGAATATACCACCACGATTTCCTTAACAAATCCCCTGAAAGACCGGAAGCTGACTGGACGATCCTATTTCAACGATAATACCATCGCACACTTAACTCGTCACTTAGTTACTTGGTGACTTTTTTCCATCACATCACATAATATAGACGAAACTGACATGGCATTGTTCAACTAAACAATTAGAACATTTTTTTTGGATGCTACTGCATGGTAGAGTATTTTTGGTGGATGAAAATAACTACGCAGAGTTCTTGAAAATCTTCAAGTTATTAAATTTGGTTACTTGTTTTAGAACTAGTAGTCGTGGACGTGGTTCCGCTCATTACAGTAGCGCCGGTATTGTTGAAGCTGTTAACGTCAATACCGTTAACAGAGGTACTGCACCACCGTAAGTTTATTTTATTTTTTGGTATATCTTGGGGACAACAACAAGGATTAAATTGCAGACGTTCTCGTCCAACGCTCAAGCCTTCTACATCAATAGTTTCGAAAGCGGCTGAATACATAGACATCTATAGATATCCCCCACGAAGACCTGAGACCATATATCCTCAACCCCAACCCGATAAAACAGCAGCAAAATGCAGAAAGGACGTCTGCCTTCTTCCAGATTGTTCCTGCGGAGGAAAGGAAATTCCTGGTAAGTACCTTTTTAGTCTCACGAGTAGAGAGTAGTCATTTACAGATTAGGAGTTTAGACACCCCGGTTGACATTCTATGTGTGTAGATATATTTTGTACTGATTAGGAAATTTGCCAGTGGAAGAAGTTCCACAGATGGTTCTGGTGACATTCGACGATGCTGTCAACGATTTGAATACACTTTATTATGCCGAGTTATTCGAAAACGGACGTCTGAACCCTAACGGATGTCCTATCGCCGCAACTTTCTATGTATCACATGAATGGACAGATTACAGCCAAGTCCAGAATCTGTATGCTGATGGTCACGAGATGGCATCTCATACTGTGTCGTAAGTGGCCTTTCTTGGCCTCTCAAGGTGCAGGCGCTGTGCCCTCTTATGTCTGCTTTACTCGAACTATTTTTTTTATTATTTTCTAACATATGTCTTTCTTTCTGTTGCTGTGCGTACTAACAATAGGTGACCTGCCAGTTGAACAACTTCCTCAGATAGTCCTGCTTACCTACGACGATTCCGTCAATGATCTGAACAAAGGCCTATACAGCGACCTATTTGAAAAGGGCAGAGTTAATCCCAACGGTTGTCCAATCGCAGCCACTTTCTACGTTTCCCACGAATGGACTGATTACAGTCAAGTTCAAAATTTGTACGCCGATGGTCACGAAATTGCCTCCCATACTGTGTCGTAAGTCATCCAGTCGTTCACATGCACTGTACAAAACGCATTGCACCTACACTTCCACTTATCATCATTATTCAAAGCTTACATTTATTTTACGCTTAACTTACAATCGAAAACGTTTCTATGGGCTTTTTTAAAATTTCCACGTGTCTTTCACTTCAAACCAATAACTAAGTTTATCCGAATTAGGCATAGTTTTGGCGAACAGTTTTCGCAAAAGAAATGGACGAGAGAAGTCGCTGGGCAACGCGAGATCCTCTCGGCTTACGGTGGAGTTAAACTCGAGGACGTCAGAGGAATGAGAGCGCCTTTCTTGTCAGTCGGTGGAAACAAAATGTTCAAAATGTTATACGATTCGAACTTCACCTACGATTCCTCCATGCCCATCTACGAAAATAAACCGCCGAGTTGGCCTTACACTTTGGATTATAAGCTCTTCCACGACTGTATGATTCCACCTTGCCCTACACGTTCTTACCCCGGAGTTTGGGAGGTACCCATGGTGATGTGGCAAGATTTAAACGGGGGGCGTTGTTCTATGGGTGATGCTTGCAGCAACCCAGCGGACGCTGAGGGTGTTTTTAAATTACTAATGAAGAATTTCCAAAGACATTACACCACGAATAGGTAAAAGAAAGGGGATTTTGCGAAGGTGTTTTTTAAAACGTGAATTTTCAGAGCACCTTTCGGTTTGTTTTACCACGCAGCGTGGTTTACTCAGCCCCACCATAAAGAAGGTTTCATCAACTTTTTAGATACTATAAATGCGATGAAAGATGTTTATTTAGTTACTAATTGGCAAGCTATACAATGGGTACGAGAACCAACTCCTTTATCGCAGATAGGTCATTTTCAACCGTTCCAATGCAACTATCCTGTAAGTATTTCTATATTAATATTAATAATCAAGTTTATTCACCCGGTTCAATAAATGAAAGTGTGTACTTTTACGAATAATATCTTTAAATCAGGGGAGTTACGGTTGAATGGGTTTGAATAAGTGATTGTCGCCGCTGTTTGTATGTTGTTTTAATAATGAATAATGTTGAAGGATCGCCCTAAGAGATGCAATAATCCGAAAGTGTGCAACTTATGGCATAAATCAGGAGTGAGATACATGCGCACCTGCCAACCTTGTCCCGACATTTACCCCTGGACTGGCAATACTGGAATTCGCAGTAGCAGAATAGATAATGACATCGAGGATTAAAATTGCCGATGGCAAAAAGCCGACTAAATCTTAAATTATTTTTAGGCAGTCGGTGGCATTATTTTCAATGCCGCCAACTGCGATCAAGTACTTAATTCGAGGAGATTATTTATAATAATAACAATGTAGATGTTGTTCAGGTGTCTTCGCGTGTTGAGGTACACGCCACATGCCTCAGCAACATCACCATTAATTAGTTCTGTTATAATTTGTAAATATTGTAATGGTTTAAATTAGTTGAAATTGTTTGTTCATAATCAAGGTTTTAGGACGTTCCTGGACTGTTAACAATCTTGCAGGGCAGTCTCACATTAAAACTTAAAAACAAATCATACTTTTTAGTTATTTTTAAACTTAATTTATTGAGTGCTTCTTCAAAATAGATATCGTAATTCTATATAATGTTAAACCAGTGAGTGATAAATTAAAAGTTAAATTAGTTTCTATTTGCTGCATTTTTTTTCTTGATTTGGGATTTGAGAATGAAAACTCCCTTAGTAAATATAGTATTATTTAATTAAATCTATGCAATTCGTTTAAGATAAGGTGTAGTTCTATTACGAATAGTACATACAATATTAACATAAAGTGAACAATGCTCAACTGATATGCCCTACGAATTGGCTTTGAAAAAATCAATACATTAGTAACACTAAACTTGTTCTACGTATTTATACTTTACAAATTATTATTTGTTTTTACTGGAAGACTCAGTTTTAGTATAACGTAGTTAATTTGGTACTAAATCTAATACGTCACACTATATTAGCTACGGCATTCACACACTCAAGTAAAGACGACGAACCAGAAATCCTCACTCATGGAACAATCCTCGATCAACAACAACGTCATTCATCCGGTTTTGTCATCATATAGGTAGTTTAAAAGTAGTCAGGCTATGAAAGCTCAAATTTACAATAATATATTATTTACGTTCTTTTATAGAAAATGGAAACTGCAAACTACCTCGAAACTGTTTAGCACAACTCCTGGCACCCTATAATCTTATATATAATATATAAATATGTATATATTTAACAGCAGGCTATTCTAAAAAAAAATTTCTTATTTAATTAAGCAAGTTAAATTGTTCCACACACATCAAAAAGTACACCGTAAAAGCTCCACTTTTTTTCAATATAAAAGTCAAACGGAAATCGTGTTTTTGTTTCTATTTCGACAACGTGAATTTAACTCGCTTAGTGAAAATTTATACAAAATATAACCCGCAAGGTTTCAGTGTTGTTTCACACATTTACTTTTGAACACACCCTGTGAATGCTCGAGAAAAACAGGATCAATTCTTTTCGCGCTCAATTTTGTTTGTTTGTCGCATTTAAGTATATACGTATAGGGTGGGAGTTAAAAAAAATTGATCCTGTGAACAGTGTTTTGTCCTTGAGTGATTCAAAAGTGATGAAATTGGAACTAATTTGTATAGCGATTCTGTACATTCAAATACACATTATTAACTATTACGACAAAAGTTTCACACAATTTACTCAAAAACAGTCTTTTGTCAAACTAAGTATTATTGTCATTGCAGATTGAGTTGTCCTGCAAAGAACTAGAGATTTACGTGACTTTAGTACGTCACACGTTAACATCGTTACATTCGATATATACAAATACACCAAAAAAATACATTTATCAAATATAAATTATATAAAAAATTTAACTAGACTTTATGCTGATTTTTAGATTTTTATGAGTTTTACAAATGCTCGAAGATATTCAATTTCCTATAATTATTGCACAGTACATTGTTCATAGGATTTGATAGTCAAAACAGATTTTACAATCACAAGAGCAGGTGACACGCGATGTACGTAAGAAGAACGCACACACTCACTTTGATGCGGGAAACCGAACCACATACAGGTATTTCAATTTCCTGTAATCAAGTAATCAAGTCATTCGAAACTTACAAATTAAATCAACTGTGCCGTGCTTACCTCAGGATGGTAATTGATGCACTTCGGTGGACGTCGCCTGTACAAACTATCTTTGACTTTATGTATACATTCACCCTTCGAACTATCATACGTCAATTCTTGAGGGGTAATACTCAGTTGTTTACTACCACAAGGGCAAAGCGTATCCACAACCAACAAAATCAGATTACTATGTGGAACCTTCTGGACACTAAACGGCCTTCAAACAAAACCCAAATCACTCATATGTGAGGGCCACCAACAATAAAGCATACCTCTCACAACCTGTTGCATGGCAATTAGTCAGTTTACCCTTCAAAGGATTACTCTGTCCACTCGTATTTAACCTATCGGGTTGCAGCACGTACAAATCAACTTTCCTGTCGCAAGGTCTCACCCCAATTTCACCCATCATCCCCATCTCCTCAGTGGGATTAATCTCAATGTTTGGCCCAACGAAATGGTTGTTCGGATAAGAAAACGGTGGTAACAACGGCTCTTCCTCCTCAAAACCCTCATTATCAGTGGTATACTGCTCGAAATTACTTTCATAATCATAAATAATATCGCCATCTTGCGCGTAAGAAATCGCCATGCCGTATACATAATCGAGAAGACCCGACCAGATTATGATTGCGCGTATCAACCAATTCAGCATGAATTTAACGGGGTGCTACAAAAAAATTTGGGAATTTGAACGTGTTTTGGTTTGATGATTATAACACTCACAGAGACTTTCGCTGCGCTTCCACTGTAAAAACTCCTTTTATTAGTGCAACTACCCTGGTAATCGTATACTGCGACTTTATTATAGATCCGGTCCTGCACTAACGAATCCATGATCGTTCCATCGATGTGGCCGAAAAATCGGCCGGTGTGATCAGAGTTTTCCGAAATTATTATAAAACCGTTGTTATCCAAAATGTAACAGTCGAGTTCGTCGCTGGAACAAGTTTTTCTACAGATAGATCCACCAGAGCACTAAAATCGTTTTCATTATGATCAACCAAACGCCATTCTTAAACTGCTTACGGTAGAAGTTACGTTGAGGAAATGTGAAGCTAACACTGAGTGTTGATATTGAAGGCCGACGACAGCAGCTGGAGCTCTATGGCCTTTATGCTCCACAAAAACAGCGTGCGTTGCTGTTACCAACGGCTTCCCAACAGACCCTACATCAAACGGAACGGAAAATATAAAACTTTCCGGTTCCACTGCGTGTTGATCCACAGCTCTTTTGTACCAGGTTTCATCTATAGCCCGAACGTTAGACTCGCTGAAGTGACTGTAATCGAATAATTTAACCCCCAAGCATATTACAACCACCCCCAAATTCCCTTACGCCTGCTTATTATCAGTAGAGGCCATGTGATCCGTCCATCTCAACAAACCACTTCTAGTGGCAACGAAAGACAAACTCAGACCAAACATCGGATGGCCTCGGCTGAAAATAAACGAAAATCAGCGTCTTGTACCAAACTTGTCGGCGGAACGGGAATCAATCGTTTCCTGCTGTAAAAGTAAAGTATTAGTGAGATTTGGGTGGCCCAAGGCGCCGAACTTCCTTTGAAATAACCTGGAAGAAAAAGCCAGTCCTTTTTTGCCCGAGATACTCACAACTTCCTGCAAGCTTTAAATAAATTATGAGATATATACATACACGACGCAAGCAACAACCAAGCTTTTAAAACATGAAGAGATGTGACCATTAGGAAGGCAACACCAAATGATTAAATTCGCAGTAAACTTGGAAGTTACAAACAACATAATAAGTTTTTTGTCTTATTTACCCGTTTCTTAGGGACCTACATGTTGAAAAGGGGAAGTATTTTTCACCTTGCTTAGGTATTAAATGGTCCAATTAGGGTTATCCATTTCGCACCTAAATATCATCAAACCGAATATTTGGGGAAAATAATTTGGGCTCTTGTTATACTCCTCCAATTCATCACGCATAACAACAAAACAATCCAATGAACATTATTCTATTCTTAAAACAGAATTAACTGTTGATTAGGTTGTTTTTTTTATATGCTTTTCACATCGAGATCGAAAATGGATAAAACATAAAAAAAGAGGGAACTGAGTATCCAGTTACTTTACCTTTGCAATAAAACCAAAAGAGTTGCAATTGGGCTATTGTGCAGAGATTCAAATAATTAATAACAAATTATTTATGTGCTATTGCATTTTTTGTTAACTAAGCATGCTTTTGTAAGTAATTTTTGATACGTACTGATTATCTTCGTTTAGGGTTGGCTTTGCGTCGTGGCGATCCACCTCTTCGGTAATCATGGCGTCCAGAACTAGCGATTGCAACAAAGTTTTATCGCCTAGAAATTATTAAATATTAAAAAAAAATGCCTGGGTAGATCCATCAGGACTTACAGTAGTAAGCATCTTTATCCTGTTTGTTAATAGGATGAGTGTGTTCTCGTTGCAAAGGCGAACGTGGGCGAAGAGACATCCATTTCCATCCAGGCCTCCGACTTCTTGACAAAAAATGCAAAACACGTTCTTCTGCGTTTCTAAACCATTGATCACCAGTAGTACCAGTTGTATATTCACAGTAAACCCTAAATAAACCGTATGTATTTTGTATAAATACAGATGAATAATCTTACCAATCAGGATGGACCCTCCAGTTATTGCCTTTAAAATATTCTTCAACTGCAACAAAAAAGTGCTGGATTAAATTTGGGGGGGTGGGCAAGTTTAAACACATACCATTCTTCTGACTGTGTTTAATTTCCTGCTCGGCTATGAGTTCGTACATTCCATAGCCTTCAGGTATGGCGAGCCCCAAGGAAAAAGGGGTCCCTTCGATTGGGTGATAAAAATATTTATGTCTGCGCGTAATCACTCGCCGCTAAAATAAATTGCCTAAAGTATTCGCTAAATTTTTGGAAGTAGACGACATACCATATTGTCGTAATGGATTTTGACGCTCATCTCGGTTTCTCCCTCTTTTTGATCGATCATATCATGCCGCAACTAAAACGCGAAATTTAAAAATTGAAGGGCGCTCAGGGGTTCAATTTAAAACTCACATCGAGAAGAACCGAGTGATTCTCCCGAGGCCCACCTTCAATTTCAGTTAGTTCCACCTCAGATAAATCAACTGAAGAGTAAGTGGGTTCTAGAGAGTCTTCGTACCTCTCGCTCCCCTGAAAATAAACACTCGTCAAACCGTTTCATTTATTTTCCTTTTCTTGTATTAGACGGTTGAGTAAGCCCAAATCTCTTATTAGGAGTTTGCGACTTACCACGGGCCTCAGATCTGGGTGGTAAAGGACGTGACCATTGTTGTTAACTATGAAGGAATAGCCGTTCACCCCGAGCTAAAATTTTAGGGGAATTAATTTAGGAGGCGTAAGTTTAATTGGTTTGGGTACCTTGTAAGGTGGAACCAGTTTTTTTATTTGGTCGATTGAAACATCGGTGCCTACCACGCCTAGGATATTTGCAGCGCGCACCTAAGAAAAAAAAATTAAAATTCTGACTTTGTTTTCCCGAGTGGATTACCGTATGATTTCGCCGATCGAATACAGGTGTGGTTACTGAAGTCATTAGCTGACCCTGTCTTGTGTTTGATAGACTGTCGGCCTAAATAATTAAGGATTTTTCTTTTGATGTTTCGTTTAAATCCATTTTAACTTACCCTTCCCCCAATATACGCGGAGGTCCATTGGATGGGATGATCGTTTTGGTACATGACCATAGGCCTTGCCATCACTTCAATGTAGTGCAAAACTTTTTGCTTAGCTTCGCTCTCGTCGTTCACACGGGTGTAGTAACCTAAATAATGTGAATTTATTTTCTGGGGGCGGGGGTTAGGTAGATGTAAAGTCACCTTTATTTTCGCAAGCCATCCAGTGCATTTCATTAACACCACTCGAATCTTTCCCTACTAGGAACGTGAAAACCCTAACGGGTCTGTGTGGCCAATTATACATTTTAAACACGTCGCGATAATTATTTGAAGGGCCATCAGTTATCAACATAATGGCCTGGTTACATTGGCAGCCCTGTCCGGTTCGATTATACTGCAAGAGAATATGTTAATCGCAACGCCCTAGTCCTATGGTTTGTAATGCTCACTCTGTGTAGTATTTCGAAGCCACTGATAAGGGCCGACGTGAAATTTGCTACGTTTTCAGTTTTTATAGTTTTTAAAGAATCTCTCAACCAGCGTTTGTTATCGTTGTTAGCCTAAATGCACCCAAATTAAAATAGTAGTGTTAAATGTGAATGGGGGAGTTGTTTGTCTACCTGGACCAGCATATCCTTGAAGCAATGCACCGTTTCCTCCGTAGTATCCGAAAATTTAAAAACCTGGACGAAATCATCGTTAGACAACGTGTCCAAAATTGCTTCGACGGTAGCTTGAGCAATACGCGATTTTTCCCCGGCCATAGAACTCGAATAATCAATCAAAATGACCAGGTCTTTCGGTGACGTGGCCGCCGAAACGTACCAGGATGATCTCCGGAAGTCATACACGTTACGAAATTCGGCTGGCTTTTGCCAGACAGACGACATTTCTTCTGGAGGCCAAGCTATGGCTACAAAATTTGATTTAGGATTGCACAAAACTCCTAATTTATTGTTTTACCTGGGTATCTACGGAAGAAACCCGAGGAACTTCCGAAATACTGCCAGGATAATGAAGGATCAGTGTCGTAATTGTTTATGAATAATGGGTCCAGGTGTTCTGACCATTGTATGGCATTCATGACATCATCTATATAATAAAAAATCTTAATATATTGGAGGAAATATTTTTTTTATGTATGTATGTATCGGGGAAGTCAGCACGGAACTTTTGTTTGTTCTTGGCAATGATGGATCATTCGTGCTAACCCCTAAATTATGAATAAATTATTACCAGTTTCTTCCACGTTCGAGGGCATTAATACTGAACTGAATGTGAGGTTAACCGGTAAATAATTAAAGTGTGGATTGGAGGTGAGCATCATTTCTCTTGATCCTTCAGCAGGCCTACCATCAGGACCAAAAATATTGAGCCTTTTTGCGTTATAATACTTAAAGACTTGCCCATTATCCGATTGGGGGGTGAGCGCAGCTTGTTCAGCCGAATCCATAATCCTCTAAAATGAGGCCCTCAACTCCCAAAATTTTTTTACTTGATTATCCAACTCACCATAACCGCGTTCATCTTGCAATCCATCATATTTTTAACTTCCGCAGCCATTTCGCGTATTAAAATCAAACCATCTTTCCTAAGTACGTCTATTTCGACTTCGTGATACTTCTGCAAAGAAAGTTAGGAGGTATCGTGCTTGCGTGTTTAAAAGAGGATAAGGACTATAAATTTGTTTTACGAGTGCTTCTAATAAAGTGACAACATCAAAAGGGCGAGTTTTATGACGTCTGTTTTACAAGGATTACCATACACTCGACGAAATTGATTTCGATCCTCACTTACCTTTTGTAGCTCGTTCATCCGCGTTAATTTTCTACCGTATTCCCATAAGTCTACGCCAAATTTAAGAGCCCAGTTTTTCACTCTGAAAACAAAAAAAAAGAAAAATATACTTTTTCGTTTTTAGGAGAAAATCCCGTTGTAGTTGTAGAGGAGACCCCGCAAAGGTATAAGTCCCTGGGAAATCCCCCAAGATAAACATCGCCTCGAAGAAAAGGGACAAATAAGCCTAATTGGATAGTGTCGTGTTAAATCCTGTGGCACAAATAAGATCCTTGAACTTAGGAATGCGATGTTATTAAACTTGGAGCGATTCGCGATTTATTTGATATTACATCGTGAAATATTGTACCCGGAAAAAGCAATAGAGTCTGGAATTCCAAAAGAAACAGACAAGGGGATGTTTTGCATTCACATTGCGAACGCGCACTGCAAATATGTAAATGTTGGAAGGAATATATTAAAATCAAACGTTCGGAGAAGAATTTTGTTTCCTTTGCCTGAATCACACAGCAGATGTTCATGTTCATTTCCGAATTAAAAACGATTGGCGTGTGTACTCATAGCAGCAATTACGAACTGTCATTGTCACATATTAATTTTCTACGTAATGAAGCAGCATCTGCTTGCCTATTAAAGCAATGAGCGTGAGGATTTGGCTTGCCTGGTTGTTGTTTAAACAACTATTATTTTCATTATTATAGTCCACATCTGGAATGTACGAATACCTTTCTAATTTCTCCGTCAGCAAAAAATTCATCTATCTTTACGGATTGATTAAAAAGTCTGACTTTACTTTTTGGATTAAAATCTGTGTTTAATATTCAAGCCAAAAATTTGAAAAGTTCGTTTTTTAATTTAATGTTTGGAGTAACTTTTTTTTTAAATGCCAAGCTTAATTTCGTTTCCAATCGCAAAATTAATTTGAAGCTCGCCGGTAGACTTTGGCATCGAGAGAATTAATTGAAAAGTCCAAGTAGGCTTAGAACTTTCAAAGATTTTATTCCTTGGAACAGAAAAATCAATAAAGTGATTTATACGTATTAAATTAGAGACTCTGTTGGAAAAATCAAGACTTTGGCAGTTGAAATTAATCGAATCAATCCGAGTCCAGGTTTAGAAGATTTTGTTTCTTGAAAAAAAAAGAAGTAATTTAGTAGAGTATGAAAAAGTAAGGCGCAGCTGACTCTGGCAGTTAAATTAATTGAGTCAGTCTAAGTAGACTTAAGACTCAACTATACCAAACAGGTTGCAGATAAGATGGTAACTGTGAGGTTTATATGCATTGTCAACTGTCAATTTCGTCAGTTATCACATGTTCATATTTTTTGCAACGATTTCTTTTTTTTTTTTTTGAAAATATGAAACAAAATAAAAGGCGAGTGAAATATGAATTTGGTTTGAATGTCGATGGTGAAGAAAAAAAACATAATATGGCTTTTGATACTTACTCATTATGTGGAATATCCTCATCTTGTTCTAAGGTGACCGGAAATACTTGCACCCAAATAAGTAAGGCCACGTAAAATTTATAACAGGTCCTTGCTTTAAGCGTTAAACTACACGACATGTTTATTTTATGTTTTGTCTTACTTAACAGTACGGGCCACTTCTCTTATCAGTCGATGGTAGCAAATAATATCACAAGGTCCGGCTTATCAAATGGCATACGTACGGCAAGAAAACGAGTTAGAAGCGGTCCTACATATCCCAACGAACACAAACAGTTAGCCGGTACACAAAATAAACTTATAACGTAGAAAATTTACATGATAATTACAAGACAGTTTCGAGCATTGCTCCGGTCGCGCTGTATTACACACCCCGAGTCGCCCTAATCTATTTTAGGGTAACAGGACGCGCGCCGACGCCGCCCTTCTATCCTTCTGTTCGTCCAGTTCTACAGTGTATGTAGGTCACCTTATTATATACCTATCGCTGTTAAATATTGAACTGGAGGTATATACTAGTGATAGTAGCGACGGCATGGATGATGCTAACTCAAAATTAATTCTTTATTACAATTTTTTTTTCTGAAGGATCAAACAAACGCGAAGGATAATTCGGGCGAAGTTTATTTAAAAATCGCGCAGACACTTTTTAGTCACGAAATTACTTAAACCCCGCCAATTTTTATAAATCAAATTAATTTTGGCCCGGTATTTGTTTTGGGGGTGCGTTTCGAAGGATACGTTCAAGGTAAACTTGCCACTAACATAATCGTCCTTATGCGCTTCGACGACGTAGAACGCCACATTGCGCATCATATATTGATTTACCTCGGCTGACTACAGTCCACCACAAAATACGAAAAGTACTTTTGAATATGACTTTACTTTATGGCAAGGATGTGTTGTTAATTTCCTACATAAGCACCAGAAAATTGAATAAAATTTCCTCCAAGAACACATTAACCAGCTCGCTTTACACGCGGAATTTATGTAATCCAAACGAAAATACAGGATGTTCTGCGAGTTGCTTTTATTAAATTATTTATTAGTCTGGAAGTTGCTAGACGTTGAACTTTGTGGCAACTTTTTTTCACTCCTTTGAAGCGCAGAAAATTGTTTACATATTATCTCGTAGGGATGCATTCCCTCGAATTTTAAATTCCTTATTAGGATCACATAAATGCAAAGAGGTGAATCGATACTAAAACATATTTCAAATTCCACCCACCTAACTTTTTGCTTACAACAAGGAATTCAATACAATAATAATTTTTTGTTGCTCTTCAAAAAATAATACACGTTCTTTAATTAACTAAACAAGATTTAAGTTTTATTTAAAACAACAAACCTAATTTAACGCGCTATCTTTTGGACAATAGTAACATTTTCTTTGTCACAACTCAAAACAAAGAAAAAAATTGCGTCGGATCGAAAGCGATTAGAAACTTCACCGCTGTGATTATTTTTTTTATTGGTGGCCCAAGTTTGATAAGTGAGTATACATAAGGTAGGCGTTAATGAAATTGTGTGCCTCATTTTTTTTACTTGATGAAGCGCATTTCCGGGACATCACCCAGCCTAGGAAAATTCATTCACCTTATTACCTGCTTTACTTTATCGCGAAGATGGATGTGGTCAATAAGATGTCCGATTTTTTAAACACAAAGACGTAAGGATAACACATTTCGAGTCTGTACTTAATTGCAATTTAATGTTTCGAAATTAATTATTTTCCTTCTTATTTAACTAAAGTTGTGTTTTTCTTTGTTAATTTTTTTATTTTACTGATAATTAAATGCATCTGAGCTGTTGCAGGAGGCACCATCTATATTCCATCTGCGTAGCCAACCTACTTCAACGTTCGCTATCATTGTAGAACCCGTGCTTCTCAAAACAGTATTTATCACGACGATTAAACAAATAAAAATAATTTATAAAAAACTGTTACTCTGGATTCATTAACAAACAATCGTGTTGAGAAATCTTCGATTAATAGAACAACAGCTCTAATCGCCTTTCACAAACATCATTGTCTTTTTTATCTCGTCTGAATTATCAATTATCACTTAAAAATTAATTGCAACAAACAAATCACGCTTAATTTGTTAGTTGCTTTTTTTTATTACGGCTTTATCAAAGTTCACGATTTGTTTCGGTTATAAATTAAAATTAACTCGGATTTGTTATCAAAATATGGCACGTAGCGTGTGACTAATCGGAAACTTCATTCAAAATCTTTTTGGCGAAATAGGTAGTTACGGTTAGTTTTAAAATGAAATTTAAAAAAAAATTAGTAAAAAAGTTTGGATCAATATACAGATTCTGTCAAATCTGCAAGTCACTCCAATATGGCGCAAATTTAATTGGCGATTTAGAATTAATTTGGTTTGTGCAAGTATGACGCAAAACGTTTCGTTTCTTCTGGATCATCATCAATTTTCTTATGCACACCATACTTAAATACGAATTAATTTCACACCTCTTTTTCTGAGTAGAAAATGCAAAAATCAAAAATTCTGCTCATTTAAATAAATAAATGGTTTATTTTAGAAAAAAAAGTGAAAATCAATTTTGATCCATAACTTTCGACTAAATTAATTCTCTTTAAAACATTGAAGTCTACTGTATACGCAGTCATTTTCTTATCTCTTGGAATAAGGGAGTGTTTAACTAATATGTTACAGCCTGTACAGTATGTCAGTTACTATTAAGTCTTGCTCAAATTTTGCCACCTTTTTAATTAAGTACTTATTAAAAATTTTGTTGCAAATCGATTTTGATTGCAGTGGATTTCTCGAGCATCCTCTGTACAGCTGTTTCGGCCCTATTTGGGGCCTCATCAGCAGAAGCGTAGCTCGAGAATTCCACTGCAAACCAAACCGACCTGCCCCAGGTTATTCGCATTTGCGATGTAAAAGTAATGTTTAATTAATGACATCCTGTGAACGCTTTTTGACCTGACATTGCATTAGGATTGACAAATTGAAACCAATTCGCTACATAATAAGTCATCCCATACAAGGCGGCCATGCGTTCTGTCAAAAGCATAATGAAAGTTTAAAAAATGTTACAAATCGGTTTTGATTGCAGTGGATTTCTCGAGCATCCTCTGTACATCTGTTTCGGCCCTATTTGAGGTCTCGTCAGCAGAAGCGTAGGTCGAGAATTGTTCTTCTCCACGGAAACCTTTAGCAAAAGGTGAAAGATTTATTCACTTCGAAGAGACCTGAGACATGTGAATAACATGACTTACAACTATGATATCAATCATATGTTGGCGTCGATTATAAGCAGCCATTTTATATTACATATTTATAATATTGAATTAAATTTTTGGCCAAATTAAAGCAATTCTGCTCTATAGTAAATAAAACAGTGTATAGTAACTAATAAATATTTTTGTATTCAAAATTGTTTCTGCATTATAGTTGAACTGACTAGAATTGTAGCAAATAAGGGTACTTTGGCATCGATTATAAGCTTATATAAAACTAAGCTAAAAATATTTGTACTTTTGATCCATTTTAGGTAAAGGACATTCGAATTCAGATTCAGATTCAGATTTTCGGTCCAATTGAACCATTTCTAACAACATGAACATCATATAATTAAGTTTACTAGCTCTACAGTAAATAAAATAATTCTCAATAACTGTTTCAATTCATATTTAAACGTTTTTGCCTATTATAGTGAACTTTCGAGAAAAAGTAAGAATATTTTGGCGCGGATTATAAGTACTAGGTAAAAGCCAGCTAAAAATACTTCCAGTTTTAATTCAGAGGTAATGTTTTATTTTCTTGACTGGATCCAGTAGAACCATTTCTGTTAACATAAACATAAAACTTGAAGTTCTCTTACTCTTACTGGTAAAGAAAATAATGCAAAGTGATGTTTTAATTGATATTAAACTTGTTTGTGTATTACAGTGACTAGTCAAGAAACAAAATGATTTTGTTGATCTACAACCCTGGCAAGTATGAGTAGGTACTTTGGCGCTGATTATAAGTAGTAAGGCTAAAAATATTTTCGGTTTGTTTTAGTCAATTTTCTGAGTAAATGACAGTGTAATTCAGGAGCACTGTTTCATTTCTTGATTTTGGTCCACATCTGGTATTTAGGCGAGAATTATAAGTAGTATGTTAACTTTCACCATTGAACCATTTCTGGCAACACAAACATCATTCTTGCTCTGCAGGCCAGTAAGTAAAATAATGCACAGTAACTATTTTAATTGATTTTACACTTGTTTAGGTATTATAATTGAATTGTTCAGGAAAAATTGATTTTGTTGATCTACAACTTTGGCGCCGATTATAAGCATACGTCAACTTTTTCTTAGGTTCAATCATGCTAAAAAGAGTTGGTCCATTTCTCTGTAAAGGAAAATATAATATAGCGGTAATTTTCTTTTTTTTATTCTTAGATGTTTGGTCCAATTGAACCATTTCTGGTAAAATAAACATCTTTCTGGTAAAATAAACATTATTCTTGTTCTGCAGTGAATCAAATAATGCACAGTAACTATTTTAATTGATTTTAAACTTATCTAGATATTGTTCAGAAAAAAGTACCTACACTCATGGACAAAAATGTTGCATATTTTTTATTATATTAATAAATCCAACAAAATGTGTATCACTTTTATGTAAAGTTATTATTTTAGGAGGCTGTGAAAAACATTTGATTTGTTTATGTTTTGACATTTGTCATAATTGCACTATTTTGTGAAGGTTGTGGAAACAAGTGCGTTTCCTTGATAGACATTATAAACGATATTTTTGACTAAAATTTGGTTTTGCTCTATTTTTTTTTATTGCTTAGTAGGGATGTTCAGAATCGAATCGATTCTTTGCAAGCGATGCACCGAAAGAATCGAATCGATTCAATATGGTGTGATTCGATTCAAGAATCGAATCGGAAAAGTGTGGACATCGTAGACATACATACAACCAACTTTTTATCACCGCGCCATTTATATGTTACTGGCAGCCAATAACTCAAAATTATAAAATTGTGGGTAGGGAAAGTCCGCGGCATAAAACAGAACATTTCAAATTACAGAAATTTCTTTGACCATTAACGAGTAAAAATTTGCGTTGCACACTTGAACAGTAGGTATATAGGTATTTTGTATTTGAGAGTGTGTTGAACAATGCCTCCTAAAACTATTGTTTTTTTTTTATAAATACTTTTATTTTTAAGTTAGTATGATGCTGCGACATGAGTTTTAATTTCAAGAATAGAAATTGATAATATAATATTGAATCGAATCGATTCTACGTGTTTAAATGGAATCGATTCCACACAAACGATTCAATTGAATCGATTCACTTAACTGTTTTGAGCATCCCTATTGCTTAGTGTGTAATTAAAAACTTTTTGTAAAAAGATGCCGCGAAATAACCACAGCAGTGAATCGGATGCCGTAAAAGTGGTAACTTTATGGCAAGAAGGTTGCAGACAGAAAAATATTCAAGAATTGTTCAAGTAAATCAATTTACGGTTTCTCGGATTATAAAAACGACACCAAGAAACTGGAAATTATAAAAGAAGGGCGGAACAGGGACGAAGAAGGTTCACCAGTGTTGTAGAAGATTGCTTTGTTCAACTTTAGTCTTTAAGAAATCGTGCATTTTTTTTCTCTCGATTTAGAATTGAGCTGCAAAACGTACGAAGGGTTACTGTTAATTGCCGCTTTACAGTTCGGAATTATTTATTGCCGGCAATGAAAATTGCAGCGACTTGTATTACACGCATGCGCAATTTTCATTGCCGGCAATAAATAATTACGAACTGTAAAGCGGCCTTAAGTTCTACATAAAACGATAAGACGGAGATTAAAAGAAGTCGATTTGAATGCTAGAGTACCTGCCGTAGTGCCCCATCTCTTCCAACAACATAAAAGGGAAAGATTAGAATATGCTAGAGTCCATGCTAATTGGTCCATAGAGGAATGGTACCATATTTGTTTTACTGACGAAAGAAGGATTCAACTTTGGAAGTCGAACGCACGAAATAAGGTGTATAGAAGAGTCGGAGGGCGTTATTCCAGCTGCAATTTGGTTAACAATGTTTAGCTTTGCAGGTGGTGGAAAAATGTTTTGAGGTGGGAAGCACGTACAGAGCTTGTGGAGGTTAACAGAATAATGACGGCTGAATGATATATTGAAGACATCTTACAAGAGCACGTTGTGCCCTATGTTGGAGTTATAGGGTATGAGAGATTTGTGCTAATGCACGATAATACTCGCCTCCACGTAGCAGCTGCAGTAATACAGTATCTCGATGAGGTTAATATCAGAACATTGGAATGGCCCCCATACAGACCCGATCGAGCACTTATGGGACATGCTGAAAAAAAGAATTCGGCACAGAAATGAATTCAGAATTACTACAAAAGAAGGATGGGATTCGATTCCCCAAAAAAGGATCCAAAACCTTCTCTCCAGCCTACCCAGAAGAATGAGGGAATTCATTCAAGCTCGAGGAGGAAATACGTCTTACTGAACCTCATTTGCTTTAGTATAGACACGTTATTTTTGAAACTGTTCAATTATTAATCAGGTGTTATTAATTTTCTAAAGTTCCTTGTTCAATAAATTGGGTTGTAGACTTTATATACCGAGATTTATTTGCAATTTCCTTGACAGATACGTTAATTTAAGCTTAAGAAGAACGATTCAGTACAATTATATCCCTATCACTCCACAAATAGAAGAATAAGTGAACAATATAAAAAAAATGCAATATTTTTGTCCACGAGTGTAGATACCGTACCTAGTAGAGGTGGGTCGTACGGAATCGTAGGAATCGATTCACCTATGTCGTTCCAATTCGTTCCTAAAGGAATCGTATCGTAGGAACGTAGCAACTTGTCGAGTTCTCAAGAATGGTAGGATTGGGTATGACTAGGAACTAGAATCGAAAATACTTCATTCTCAACATGTTATTAAGACACGATGTTGCACATCATTCGTTTAAATTCTATTATCACAAGCAAAATTCGACCATATTGACTTAATAGGTTTTATGATTGGACGTTTTTAGTGTAAAATAAATTCGTAAATATAAGTATGAACGAAATACTATTGAAAAAGAACACTAAACGGTTTTATTGATTATATACATCTATTATTACAATATTAAATTTAAAATAAATGTCCCATCTTGAATTAATGTTCCGCGTAAATATTGGGTATGAGAAATATTCCTCAGGCTCAGATAGTTTCTATAATAAACGAAATATTTCTTTTTGGCAAATTATATTTTAAAATTATCGAAACAATTTAATTCCGAAAAATTTCACCTTTTCGTTCGGGTTCGATTCACTGCGTACTTTTGTGGCCAAGCCAAAGGAACGAAGGAACGAGAACGAATCGATTCATATTGTGAAATTGAATCGAATTCGAATTCGATTCACTGCGTACTTTTGTGGCCAAGCCAAAGGAACGAAGGAACGAGAACGAATCGAAGGAATCGATTCATACTGCGGAATTGAATCGAAGGAATCGATTCACAAAAAGGAATCGGATTGCCCAGCTCTGGTATCTCTGGTACTTTCAGTGTAACCTGATTATGTAACTAGTTACGTTGCAGTACTTGGTATCTGCATTTATGTATATATCTGAGCATTTAGATACACAGACATACTTTTTGAATAAAAGTTTTATTTCAATTTGGTTTCTGCGCATATACATTTTTTAATAGGTACCAGAACGCTCGAACGTTGCTCGTTCGTTGTATGGCTGTATATGTCAAGTCAGGCGACTGCACTGGCTGATCGCAATAACATGTGTATTTACCAAAATTCAAGGTCACATATTAAAATGATATAACTAATTTACAAAGTAACAAATTTTGTCATTTTTAGCGATAAAACCATAAACTTTAGATCAATAAAACCCTACATTATTTTCATCCACTCAGCGTGAGCTATTTAATCGTGCAACAATATATAGAGTGTTCCATTAAAAAAGATACTTTGTAGGTATCATAAATAATAAATAAATAATTTTTGATTGTGCATCTAACCGATATGTATGTTAATGCAAATAAAGATTTTAAATATATACAACAGTAACGTCACAATCTTCCGCTCACGCACCTCTATATGTACACTGTAAAAATTTTATGTAAATATACCATTTTTATATATGTAATATATCTTTTTTTTTTATCTGTGGTGGTTGCCCAACGGGGTCCTAAGTCAAAGACTTGTCAGGACCTCAGGAGCGAGAGTGTATTTGAGTGTGTGTAAAGTGTTCCATGGCTTTGTTACTTCCAACCTTCTCGCCGTTTAAGGGGAAGCAGTGTCGAATTTTATCCCCAACACTGAAGGGTGCCTGAAGTCGATACCGACCACCCCCGAGAAAAATCCCGAGTGCGGTTCGAACCGACGACCATGCGATTGCAAGGCCGCGGCCGGTCCTCTTACCACTGGACCGTTCAGGCGTTCGTATTAATAAAATTATTTGTGTAAAATGTTATAATATGTACATTTACAATCTACTTTGTATTTTTACGTGTGGTACGAATTAATGCAGAAAATAATTATGTAAAAGTAATTATGTATTATTACAATGAATATTGTAAATTTATTAAAACGGTGTATATTTACGTTCTAAAATGTAAAATTTGTAACAAAACCTTCCTGTATACAGAGTTCACTTAATCTCACAATAGATGGCGCACCAATGATGCCTCTCCTAGCATATTACAGAGCATTGTTATATAACCTCCCTTGAATCAAATTCACCAACAGCGAATTTTCCCTTGCTCTACTAGTGCGCTCCCTAGGGGACCTTTATGGATGATTGAAGAAGTCGAAAACCTCAAGTATTTAATTATTGAATCTATTGTAACGTGATACGAGCATAAATAAATCTATCTCATACCAACGTTATAAATTCTAATTTTTTAGTAATATTTAATGCGTATAAAATATGCTGAGACATAATATGGGCATCTATAATTTTACATAATTAGTTGTGTAAAATTTACATCACTGTTATGTGATTTTACCATTTACTTTGTGAAATTCCGAAGATAAAAATAGTTACAGAGTTCTATGTAATTTTACACATAAAATAATTGGTTACTGGGTAGCCATTTATTTTCAATGTAAATTTACATTTTTCTTCTTACAGTGTATAGGTAGACATAATACAATGCATGTATCTAAAAGGTAGCTAGATACATGTAGGTATGCTGTATCTGTATTTGGATCTAGTTACTTTTCAAAAAGAAGTATATGTAACTGTATCTAGTTACAAATTAGGGTATCTGTATCTGAATCTAGATACTTTGAAAAATGTATCTGTTACAACACTGACCACGACAAGTAAAGGTAATTTGGCGCCGACTATAAGCAACAAGTTTCTCTTAGATATAAATCAAGCTAAAAAATTTTGGTCCATTTTTCTGTAAAGGAAAATCTAATACGGCGGCATTTCCTTTGTTAATTTTTGGTACAATTTTAGATTTGTGTCCGGAAAAATTGATTGATTTTGTTGAATCTTGGTGCAGGTAAAGGTACTGTGGCGCGAATTATAAGCAGTACGTCAACTTTCTCTTAGGTAAAATCAAGCTAAAAATATGTGCAGTTTGTTTTGGTCCATTTTTTTTTGGTAAAGCAAAGTCTAATTGAGTGGTAGCGTTTTATTTTTACAACCAGCGTCATGAAGTCTAAAATTTACAGCTGTGGGGCATCTGCTGCCGGATTGGACGTCGTTTGTGGCCCATAATTTTTTCCATTCAGTCCAAGTTTGTCGTAGTAGTAAATAGCTGGGTGGCGCGAATGTATGTATGTAGTCGTACCATCACACCAAAAAGATAATATTGATAAGCGCTAGATAATTTCGATAAGCGGTTTTGTGTATGCATACTACCTGTTTTATCCTAAGTAACTTTACTGGGCGACATTGAAGTAACGCTGTTAAAATTAAAGGGCGGGTGCGCGCATAGTCAGTCATTATGTGCACCGATGGCAGGCTCACCTTAGCGCAGGCAGTTCTATGTGCGATGTAATCATTCTTATAGTCGCGTTGTGTTCGATAAAAATTGTGATGTAAGGCACGTGCAGCAAACGCTTGCATTAACCAATCAACATGAAAGCGAGAATATTAAAATTACTGATGTGTAGATACTTATGGTGTTCTGTGGTGTTGCTCTCTGTTGTCAGTGCGAATTTTCTACACATCGATGGTAAGCAAATCAACCTCCCCAGATTCAGCCCTCAATACCAAAATATCAAAAAAAAATTCTGCAAAACGTGATATCTTTACCACGCGTTCCGCTTATAAACATCACCTGATTTTTAATGATGAACATTACGACATACACTACACACGTCCCCCTCCAAAATTACTTGACAGTCGCACTATAAAAAAATACACTTCTCAAAAGTAACACGGTAAATAAACATTTACAAGGTTATTTACAAGCAGAAACGTGAACGAACATTAAAAAAAAAGATCACCCGCTTCTATTGATTTAAAACGTTTAATATTCATGGAATTCGTTTAATTCAATCAAACCAAACTGGGGGGACATTTAATTTACCAACAAAAAAAAATTGTACCTCAATTAAGTCATCACCCAGTGTTTTATTGATGCACATATATATTTTTTTTTATTCAATCCATTTCATCCATTGTTGGCGATGCGTTAAGTTAAAAATTGATGCGTTTGCCTGCCGATTCTTAATCGGATCAATTGGCTTGATTAACTAATCAACGACCTACTGGTTTCAACTTGTTAAATGCAGAGCTGTGGCCTTCTCTTTAAAACCGGGAAAATAATATTTATTGATCCGTAATACTACAAAATAATATAATTTATGTAAATAAAATCAACGAGGGATCACTCGTATACATCAGCATCAACTGTCTTTTTATATCATTCACCCCGGATGAACTAAATCAAACTAAACTTAAACAATTGTATTATGGTTCACGGCAATGAACAAAATAGAAAACTATGGAAGAGACTAATTAATTAGTTATAAGGTATAGCAGTTTTCAAAACTATAAAAAACATTTTTTTACTATTTTTCTACATTTATGCCCGATTTCTTCATTGCCTTATCTTGAGGTTAAATTTATGTCAGTTAGAATATGACACATAGTATGTGTACGACCAACTGTACGTCACATTCCAACTGTTAGATAAATTAACCTTAGGTTAAACATGGTGAACAAATCGGCCATTAGTTGCGAATAAACTATTGCAACTCATTCTGGTCTATTGCCATTGCTGTGACCTAAACAATTTCAAATTTAGCGAAAAAAACCTGAAAATTCAATGTAAATAGAGTTTCAGACCAGGTGAGTACAGTCATAATTTATTACTTTTGAAAACAGCGATGAAAGTGTTTTTTTTTTTTCAAAATTAATTCGATAGGGGGAACCTTTTTAAGACAAACTTGGAGGTTGTGATTAATCACGAGAACTAAAAAAAAAGAATCATATTAGAATTCACCTAGGCACTTTTTTACATTTAAGAATGATGAATGAATTACATTGTTTTTATACCCAATTCAGATTGTTATTTTTATTAAAAAAATAAGTGAAACACAAGGTAAATAATGTGTAGAAGGAAATATTTAAATTTTAATTAATTAGTAGGTCGTTCGGAAAAAATGTCGTTTTCTTTTTAACTCAAAATGTTTATAGAGGGTGCTGCGTTGAGGAACGCAACCTAGGAAATCCCATGTTAATTTAGAGTTGTTCAAATATTGGCTCCCCTAATTATTTTACAGCAAAATTCCATTTAGGTTTTTTAAAGTACTCTTCAAGATGAATCTGTCTGTGCTGTTGGAGAATTCTTCATTTGCTCAGTTTCAAAATATTTTAAAAAGATTCAGTTAACCAAATTCAATAATCAGCACGTTTATTTTAACGATAAACAGCTTTTCCCATCAATCTTTTTAAAAAATTATCAATCATCTGTCAAGTTTGCACATTCACTGATCAAGGTCGTGCCGATAGTTTGATTTAAATTGAATTTGGTTACTGAATCTTTTTAAAATATTTTGAAACTGGGATTTCCTATGTTGCGTTCATCAAATGCAGTACCTTGTATATATATAAGCATATAAATGTTGATTAAACTATATAATCACCATTTGCATCAGTGATCTTTTGCCATCTTTCTCCTAACAGTTGTATTCCACGATGATATCACCCAACTTTTTTGGAATCAAAAAATTCTTGACATAATGCTACATGTTTTTCCGAACAACCTAATATAAAACGAAAGAGACTGAAAGTCCAATATTAGAGTTTGAGAACCGCTGAATGCAGCCGTAATTTATTACTTTTGAAAACGGCTATGGAAGTGATTTTTTTTTCAAAATTAATTCGAAGGGGAAACCTTCTTAAGACAAACCTGAATGTTGTGATTAATCACGAGAACTAAAAAATAATAATCATATTAGAATTCACCCGACCTCTCTTGGCCGGACAGTTTTTAATTCCCCATTTATGTAATTTACATACATTAGGTGTACACCTCTAATGAACGGACAGTTTGCTGGTCATAGTCGGTATGCGCCTAAGAGAGCTTTCACTGTACATTGTCTTTATACCCAATTCAGATTGTCATTTTTGTTTGGTTTGCAGTGGAGTTCTCGAGCTACGGCTCTGCTGAAGCAGCTGTACAGAGCCTGCTCGAGGAATCCGCTGCAATCAAGACCGATTTGCACAAAATTTAAAAAAAAAATAAGTGAAACGCAAGGTAAATAAAATATAGAAGGAAATATTTAAATTTTAATTGATTATACATACTTTTGAGTTCTTTTTATAGGTTTGTTCCATCAGCACTTGCTGGCTAATTCGAAACCGTCATCGAAGTTGTACACTTTATAGAGCTATTAAAGTCGATCATTACTTCGGTGAGCAACTTGTTTTGACTGTTTCGAACTAGTCAGAAACTGCTGTTGGAACAAACCTATTGTTAACTTATAAGTAGAAATCGCAATAACGTATTTTGACGTCGTCAATACGAAAACAGGTGATTTGTTTATGAAAAAGAGGCAAATTTGTTTTATTAATCCTTTCAGGTATAATCTGTGAAGCACCCGGATTTCCAAATTAGTTTACGCTAGATAGATGACGTCGAAATATTTGATTCCATACTTTACTTATAAATTAAACTTAATGTTTATTTTTAATTTTTGTTTTACTCATCGTTATTTATTTCCTCAACTCAAAGTAACTACTAAAGCATTTTTTATTCTAATTCAATTGAAGGACACTGTTGACGTAAACTTGAAACTGAATTAAATATTAAAATGTGCAATAATATATGTTTTAATATCTATTTGTTTTTTTCTTTTTCTTTTTGAGGTTCATGTGCCGAAAAGCAGTTCCAATGTAACAACAAAATGTGCGTCCCGTTAATATTTAAGTGCGACGGAGACCCTGATTGCAGCGATAAGTCCGATGAGTTAAATTGCCCGAGTAAGTACGACCAACCTCAGTAAGTAAAAGTAACTTTAAGAAACGACAGCTTGCGCAGTACTGCCAATCAAACGCAACGAAACAAAAATTGCGTTCGTTTGGCCCGTTTTCCCGTTTATTATTTGATTTTTTTGTTATTTTTTTTTTTAGATGGTAAAGACGTTCGTCTTTTGCCGGTAAGGAAATAATTTTTACTTCTCTTTTTTTTTTCAAAAAAAGGTCGTTTAATTTGAGAGGAAATTTTCTAATTAAACTCGAACTTTTGATCATTGAAACACGTGTCCCGAAAGGATCTTTGGAATTTAATTTGCGCGCAGAGGGATTATTTGCGGGGTTGATCTTTGATCGGGGAACCTTTCACAATTCCTCTTGTGTTACAATTACCACATGTCTGTGAAACCGTATTGCTTTATGCTTGCCTGTATTCATGGTCGTATATACTTTCACGCTTCAAATGTACACGTGCGGATCTCTCTTTGATATAAATAATTTAGCCTAATTTTTTTTATTTTTATTTGGATCGTAGACGTCTGAAAACAATTTTTTAAAACAACTTTCATAGATTAGAAAATACAAAAGATTCCGGAAGTTGTGATTATTTAATTTTCTCTGGAATATTCAAGGAAGTTTCTATCTACAAGAAGGGTTTTATAAAGAAGAACGAGAAAGCATTTTATTTATTTATTTATTTTCATTTTGGACATTCTCTTGTTGGGTTAATCCAGAAAAAGAAAAGGGTGTATTCTTGAGAGGGATTTTGGGTATGTACTTCTGTGTTGCCCATGGATGTTTTGTGTTGTTCTGATTGTTTTCCTGGTAAGAAAAAAATTAATTTGCAAATTGGTTCTGCGGCAAAGAATAACCCCGCATAATTTCCAATCATTTCAAGCCTTAATAAATATAATTACGTTCGGTAAACTTGTAATTTTCTCGAAGAAAAGTGGTTTTATTGAGGTCATTTGAGCCTTTTGCGACGCAACGGATATATTCATAGTCGATCGAAGTTGCATCAGATACCTACCTGTATGGGTTTGGGATGTGAAGTGCATTCGCGAATTGTATGCTCGCAAGTCTTTAGCTGTTCTTAGACTAGATGCGCTGTTGTTGCTTGCCCGCTTGCATTGCTGATACTGCGTAAGCAATAAATCCATCATTAGCGGGGTTATTTGAGATTTGCTCTCAATATTAAGCCAGCTTTGACGGTGTTCACATCAACTCTTGGAATGATTTTAATCGTGCGAATCGCCCTTTGGGCCCTCGCGATTTTCCTGTGGCACTTCACCACCGCTTTAGTGCAAGGTGAGTTTCGCTCAATTTTTTTTAAGTTTTTTTATTTTTTTCAAAAAAGTAATTCTATTCTATCGAGCTTGATGTTACAACAATCCCAGAAGGATGCAACAAATAGATGCAATCAAAATACAAATGCACGCTGTTATTCACTTCGCTCAAGCTTTATTGCACACATACATCTACCATGCAAATTTCTGCGCAGTTGAACGAAAGCTCCTCTTTTTTACTTTCGGAACTTCCTGATTATTGCCGCGGATACTCGATGAATTTTAATTAAACAAATCGATTTTAATTCGAAACTTCAATCATTTTTATTGGCGGCTGAAATTCGTTTGATTAAAAAAAAGGACGAAAGACAGTGAAAAACTTTTTACAGAGAGAAATTATCGATCTGTTAATTTAAAAATTGAAATCAAGCAAATCAAAAAATTGTTTTCAAAATTGTGGATGATGTAATATTTTACCTGATTTAATTAAGCATTTCTTGCAACTTATTTTCAAACAAACAAAATACAAAGCAATAATTAAAAGGAATAATAAATTCAATTAGTTAGCGCCTGTTCTAAAACTAAAACTGAACAGTAATGAAGCGAACTCGGTTAAATAATTAGATTTGGAGTCCTGAATGCACATTATGTGGACTCTACAAAGCCCAGACCTTTTGTTTATTGAAACCAAGCGAACTGTATTAAATTTCCAATTTGCTCGAAGCATTGTCTCTCGTATTCTGAATTGCAAGTTAAAATAAAAAAAAAAAAAGAAAATAAATTTATCAGAAGGTCCTGTAGCGCCGACGGAATATCAAAAACAGACCGTGAACGTCTCGGAAATAATCTCGGTAGACAAGGACTCACGAAATTTAAGTTTCCTTCAGACGTAGTTGAAGGTCAAGTATTAATTATCCTTCGACTTCACCCTAAGTTCTTTCGGTTTTAACTGATTAGAGCTGCTTTTTACGAAAAAGAGATAACGCAGATTCGCTTCGGTAGTTAAAACGACTGGCCGAAACGAATTTCTCAATCGATTCGAGCAAATTGCTTCATCGTATGTGTGCATGTAAGGCCTTCGATTTTCCGAAATCTCCGACGTCCTCATTAATTTCGTTGGCCTACTACGATACCTCGTGCTGTGTATTATCAAATTAATACGAGTATTTATTGCATAGAAGATAAATCGTCTATAGATAAAACCTTATCTGTCTCTATAAGTTAACGTAGTCATTCTCTTTGCTTTCTGCTGTACTCCGCGGCAAAGTTCCGAAACTTACTGACTGACCTATATTGGCCTTTATTTTAATTAGGCGAATATAAACAAATTCATCATTTTACTACACGCGAAAAAAAAATTCAAGTACGTAGTATTTATTTTATCATATTTTAGTTAAATTAATGCAAACTCGCACATATATTTTTTTGGTTCCAATGACCCTTAGGGTCTTGGCCAGAAAATCAAATTCGTCTTGAATAAACAAAATAATGAAAAACTAATAATAATAACCGAAACTTTAGTCGTGAATGATATTTTAACTCTGTTTATCGCTGCATGTTATTGTCGTCATTTTTACGCATTTCTCAAACCGAAATTGTGCAACATTCCACGCACGTCAAACTTCTTGGCTAATTTAAAACAAACACGAAAGTTAGAGCCAACTCATAATAATAATTATTATTTAAAAAAAAAGGAATGCGCGGAGATATCTTGTTCTTAATGAAAAGTTGTGCAGTTTTATTAATTGATAATTAATCGAGCTTACTACGACCGTTATTTATTTATATACTTCTGTTTCCATAACAATATAAGTGCATATAACACATAAGATAATTGCGGTTAATTAACTTGTTATGACTTCCTTTGAAGCCCGTCGCCTTTAATAATCAAATTACATCTTGCATTCTGAAGCTTTTGCATAATAGAATTTTTATTAGTCCAGTATTCTTAACTTGGTGATTAGACGTCGCGAATTAGAAAGTCAGCAGGATGTTTTCTCGTTTTAGTTGTTGACGATTTCTTTCAGTTGTTGACGGTTTCTTTTAGTTATTGACGTTGCGATAAGTCAATAAAAAGAATCCCATTGAAAAGGTTACGATCACAATTTGTATCAAAAGTGATTGTGCGTTGGAGACAAGACACACGTATACATAAACAAAACGTAAATAACTCAGACCTTTTTGAACCTCGTCAATTGATAACGCGTTTTCTTTTTGATCGGGGTTTTCTCGCCAAATTCGCAAATCAGAAAGCAGACCTGCTTTAAATTAGAAATTGAGTTAGGGCCAGTTTCATAATCAAATTTAAAGGAGACTTTAAAATTAAAGTCACATCAGATGTGTAAACAAATGTGTTTTCATATTTGTTTTGACATTTGAAAGTGACTTTAAATTTAAAGTCTCCTTTAAATTCGATTATGAAACTGACCCTTAGAGTTGGAAATGAAAGGTTTACTCCCCAATTAAATCCGAGTTGTTTCTATGCATTTTAGTGTGACAGGCAAGGTCATCGATAGATACCACGGCGAAAATAAATAATTAAATTAAAAGTAGAACCCAAAAAAAAAGCTCGGTAGATAATGCAGCAATTAAACTGTAACACTTCGGTGTTTAGAAAATAACAAATTATTATATCATTTGAACCCGAACGAAGATAATAATATAAATTTAGCCCGTATAGTTCGCTCTTGTTGCTTTGTTTTCGCATAAATAATACTTTAACGCGGCAATTTTTTTTTTTAATTCGGGATTTATCGCCGTGTTTACTCCCGCCCCACGAAATCCTTCCATGCTTCTAATTAACGGGCAAACAAACTCGTATCATCAATAATTATTCTCATTTATCCAAACAAATTGTTTTTATCACTCGTTAATTAAGACCTTGTTTTTGTCACACAAATTTAGCTCCGATCATAAAAAGGATTGATAACATTCTACCGTGGCAAACGAATTAGGAACGAATTCTATTTTTGGTGGAGGCGCCTGTTATTATCATTTTTTAAATAAATTTCATTTTAATTGAACCAAATCGCGTTCTAAAATGTATTTACTTCTAACAAGCACCTAAGAAACTGATTTCTTGTGGCAATTAGATCTAAGGAATCTGGTAAAAGTCGGTTCGAATGGACGAAGAGAAAAAAAAGAAGTTGATTGAAAATGTGCACCTTATAACACGCTTTGTGAAAGTTTACAAGTTGATAATAAATTGCGACAAAATCTCCCGAGTTTGTTCTCGTTTTGCGTCGGTTAAATGCGTTTCATTTAATTACGCGTTTGCGTTAAACCGCGCTTGCCACGTACGATAATGTTATATTGGGACTGTGGCAAAAGAGCTTCCGCATCCAAACGAGTTTTTGGGCAACAAATAACTGCGAATTTTTTTACAGACACTACAACTTGTAATAAAAACGAATTTAGGTGTGGTACCGGGCAATGTATTCCCTCTCATTGGCAATGTGATAACGAAAAAGACTGCCCGGATGGAAGCGATGAGGAAGAACGAACTTGTCGTAAGTTAGCCCACAAATTCGTTCTAAACTCCAAATTATTGATTTTGATGCTTTAAGGTCAAAAACACTGTGGTACTGATGAGTTTACGTGTAGATCTGCCCCTGGCGAGTGCGTGCCGCTAACGTGGATGTGCGATGATAATCCTGATTGTTCGGATGGTTCAGACGAAAAGAATTGCAGTAAGTAAACCCAAAAGTCGCACAAGGTATCAAAATTCACCAAACAAAAATTTAGATGAAACATGCAGAGCCGACGAGTTTACTTGCGGAAACGGTCGTTGTATACAAAAGCGTTGGATCTGTGACATGGATGATGATTGCGGTGATAGGTCCGATGAAAAAGATTGTCCAACAGTTACGTGTTCCCCAGAAACGGAATTTCAGTGTTCAGAAAAGCACTGCATCACCAAAAAATGGCGGTGCGACGGTGATTATGATTGTCCCAACGGTGAAGATGAGAGAGTAATCATTGATTTCACAATTTTAATTATGAGTTAACCCATTTTCCTTTTTTTAGGATTGCACAAAACCATCCACAGTTACGTTCTGCCTGGCTGAAGAATTTGATTGCACAGATCATTTAACCTGCATCCACAAGGCATGGGTGTGTGATGGAACCAAAGATTGTCCAAATGGCCTGGATGAATCCCCCAAACATTGCCAGAATAGAACTTGCAGGCCTGACCAATTTCAATGTAGTGACCGCACTTGCATTGCAGGCCATTTCCACTGCTCGGGAGCACCGGAATGTGCGGATGGTAGCGATGAGGTAGATTGCCAGGTTATGCCGGATGTGTGTGATCCAAAAACGCAATTTGATTGCGGCGAGGGAACTTGCGTGCCTCTATCCAAGGTTTGCGATGGGAAACAAGATTGCCCTGCTTGGGAAGACGAACCGAGAGAAAAATGCGGGAAAAATGAATGCCTAACCAACAACGGAGGATGCTCGCATAAATGCGTGGATACACCAGCGGGTTATTACTGCGATTGTAACTCAGGCTACAAACTGGTCGACAATAAAACCTGCAAAGGTAAATCCCCTCAGCATACCATGCCATCACTAAATCCATTTTATTTTCAGATATTAACGAATGTGAAATACCAGGAAGTTGCTCGCAAATATGTATCGACGTAAAAGGAACGTACAAGTGCGAATGTGAGCATGGTTACATACGTGATCCTCGAGATCATACAAAGTGTAAAGCGGCGGAAGGTCATGCGTCTCTTCTCTTCGCCAAAAGGAGAGATATACGGAAGATTTCTTTGGACCATCATGAGATGACTAGTATCGTCAATGAAACCAACTCAGCGACTGCCTTGGATTTCGTTTTCCGCACCGGAATGATCTTCTGGAGCGATGTGACCGACAAAAAAATATATAAGGCCCCCATCGATGAAGGCAACGAAAAAACCGTCGTCATCAACAACGAAATCACAACATCAGACGGTTTAGCAGTCGATTGGATTTATAATCACATCTACTGGACGGATACTGGAAAGAACACGATCGAACTGGCGAATTTTGAGGGGCAAATGAGGAAGGTCTTGGTTCAGAGCGATTTAGAAGAGCCCCGGGCTATCGCGTTGAATCCCTTGGAGGGATGGATGTTTTGGACTGATTGGGGACTCGTGCCGAAAATTGAGCGAGCTGGAATGGATGGTTCACATCGCCAGACGATTATTTCGCGTGATATCAAATGGCCTAACGGGCTTACGCTTGACCTGGTTAAAAAGCGGGTGTACTGGGTTGATGCTAAGTTGAACGTGATTTCTTCTTGTGATTACAACGGGTATAACCGGCGAGTAATCCTGTCTTCACCTGAATCATTGAGGCATCCGTTTTCTATTACGACTTTTGAAGATTGGATTTATTGGACCGACTGGGATAAGTCTGCTATTTTTAAGGCTAATAAATTCACGGGGAAGGACTTGCATTCTGTGACGGCCATGGAGATGGTATGCTAGTTTGGGTGAAGGCAAAATGTGGTTTTATATTGTTTTTTTTTTTTGGGTAGATACAAAATCCGATGGTAATACACGTTTACCATCCTTACAGACAACCTGATGGTGAAAATTATTGCCAGGCGGTTAATGGGCATTGCTCTCATTTGTGTTTACCAGCTCCAAAAATCAACGCCCATTCGCCTTTGTATTCCTGCGCTTGCCCCGAGTCCCTTCGGATGTTGCCAGACGGACTTACGTGCGTGCAAGATGGTAAGTTTGAGAATTCTTGTAAGCACTCGCTTGGCTTTTGTTTTTAATTATGATTTTTTTATTATTTTGTATATTTATTTAGCGGAGAACATAACAACCCCGTATTCGGTGACACAAACAGATTTTACAGTAACAGAAACCGATGTAGTAACTGCCCGTGAGTACCTACGGTTTGGTTTTGGTTTTGGTTTGGATTTTTTTGCCTTTTATTTCTTTTGCTTTTTTTTAAGAAACCTTTTTTTTTGGTTACGGTGCAAAACATTTTTCTTCTTCTTTTTCTATCATCTATGTAAATATCCACCATTATTAGATAGTTTCCATTACAAAAGACTACAAAATCGATTTGAAATGAAGAAGAATTGCATTCGCAGTCAATGGATGGTATAATTTAGATGTGTTTGTTTCGTTTAAAACATAAAACCGCCTTCCATTTTTCACACACGCTTTCCTGGAATTTGTGTGCCTAAGACGCTCGATTTTTCAGCATATTTCCCGAGCAGGAATTCACGTCATCCCTCCGCTCAAAGCCCTTTGTACACTCGCTTTTATTTATTAACGCGAACCGCCGGATTTTATTAATGTGCTATGTTTGTTGTCTTTTGTAAAGGACGCGCACTGAATTGTTTTCGTTTAGAGAGTAAAACGCACCTCACTTGTACAGAACACATTCTCCTTTTTGCTTTTCGTTTTGCCGTTTTATATTTAGGGCGAGAGATTAAAATTTAACGTTATTCAATGGATACCTCTTACCGTTTTTTTGGTTTTTTTTGGAATAAATAAGAGGTATCGATGGTGAAACGCTAAATTATATCTAATGTGTTGCTTCTAATTTCCTCTTCCCCCACAAAATGAATTTGCTTGCGTTGTTTACGATATTTTCTTTATATGCCCAGGTACTATGAATAAGTCACACCCTGTCAATGTCCTGACTGAAAATAAAGATTCTGGCGTTGTGGCGATCGTAACTATTTTAGTGATAGGCCTCGTCGTTCTTCTTGGGGTAGGAGTAAGTGATTCCCAGATACTCTTTGCGTTTATCGTTATGTAACTGTGATATTTTTTTAGGTGGTTTACGTAATATATACGCAGTACTTGCATCGTAATATGACTTCGATGAACTTCGATAATCCGGTTTATAGAAAAACGACTGAAGATCAGTTTTCGCTTGAGAAAAACACTTTCCAACCTACCAGGATGTATCCAAGCACAGTTGGCGAGGAGGTGAGAGCACTGACTTTAGATTATAACGGCGTAACATGTAGATAATTCGCTTGACAAAAAAGAAACAAACACATACAAAGAAGTAACGTAATCATACTTTAGATGTCTGACTTAATATTCCTATAAAATCAGTATTGGCTTTAAAGTGTCACGCAAGTTAATATTTTTGTAATCACTATTATATATAAATTTGTGCCAAGTTAGCTGTAAGTATTTAAGGCGAACGTGATTGTGCAAGTTTTCCGTTAATCGCGGAAAAATTTGCGCCTCCCTCCCCCTATCTACACACACACACACACATTGACACATAAAAAACGTGGCTTTTGTATCAGTCGAACTCGTGCATATTTTTTGTTTTTGTTTCACGCCATCTTACGATTAAGATAATTGGTGAGTAATTTACATCTTTTTGTTTCTCACTTCGCATATTAAATCACAAAGAATTTTAAAAAAAGAGGAAGAAAGAAATACGATTCATAAACCGTATTACTTTCTAGTCGTTTTATGTAATACAAAAGTTTGCTTTAGCTGTTGTTTAAAACTGTATTAAAATTGTTTTTCTATTTTTGTTTATTTCAGGCACAGGAGCCACTTACAAGTGCGAACAGTAACGATTTCGTCTAAGAACTTGAACGTTATGCATTCCGTCATTGCTCAAACTTACAGACTGGGCCGTTATGAACGACGTTTCGGAAAATAAACAACAAAAATAAATAAATCAGTCACCTTGTCCAAAGATCATTGTACATTGTTTCTTAAAGCTAGTTTGCGTTAATTAATTGATTAGTTCGATCGAAAAGTAATTCGCAATCATTTCAGCCTAAAAAAAAAGTTTTACTATGAAGTGTTATTGTAAGACCATATATATATATGAATATAAATAAAAGAAAATAAAATATATATATACACACACACACACGATATAGAGCGTCGCGTCCGTAAGTTTTAAGTATTAAAAATATATTTCTTTTAAACGTAGATTTAAGTATATGCCGGAAGCCAAAATAAAGATAGCTCAAGTAACGTTAAAGTAACGCGCGATTATATATGTTTGTGTATGAGTGAATGTATATAATAGATTTGTTCCTACGGTTTAGTTTCTTGTATATATAACTAAAGATTTTATGTACATCACGTTGTTAAATTTGGTCAAAGATGTATCCGTCAGTTTTTGCGATGATTGTAATTCTTGTGTTTACAGACTCTCTAATTTTAAAGTTACCACCGCGATCTAATCTTTTCGTTTTTTCGCGATGGCAGTCACGTGTGTAAATTAGTTACATTCGCCTAATTCCCTCTGTCAAATGTGGACGACTTCTTGTGTAAATGTAACCTCATTTATCAATGTCTGACCCGATCGTTTGTATTTTTGTGCTCAGTTCTTAGTGTTTAAGGAAGAAGTTTTTCGCTGTCACGGTTTCTTGCAGAAACTTCACGCTTACGTCGGTCTGGTTTTGTGATTTTTTTTTTTTAATTAGGTTTTCTTAATTTATAAATGTGTATGAAAGAACATGGAAATTTTTGATTAATAAATTCTTACCTATGTAGTTTGACTTTTTTTTAATTTTACTCAACTTACGTAATCGAAATTAAAAAGAGTAACAAAAAACTTTTCCCCAACTTTACCATCTACCTTCCAACTCTAAACTTTTAAAATTAAGTAAAATTTGCTTGGTTACTGTCAAAAGCAAAATGAAAATGAAAATATGTATAACGAAAATAAAACTTTATTTGTGTAAATATGTATGGTACTTGCTCGGAGAAATCGTTGAATCAGAATTAAAAAAGAATTTCATTTAAAACTCTGTGTCATAAGCGTCGATTACGCGAAGCTAGTTTATTGGCTGCTAGTTAGATAGTTTACTAGCGGATAGTAAAGTATCAGGAGTAAATTTTTCAGATAGTTTACTAGCTACTACAATTACACGTAGCTTTTTACTATCCTGCTAGTAAACTATCTAACTAGCAGCCAGTAAACTAGCTTCGTGTAATCGACACTATACAGCCAGTCAAATAAATCAAAAATAAAAATAAGTATACGTGATTTGTGTAAACATACTCGAGTTTGTTAAAGCAAAAGAAAATTGCTCGGAGAAACTGTCGAAACGCAGCCTATTCAGAATTAAAAAAATTATAATTCGATTCAAATTTCTATTATTTAGATTAGAGAGTCAAACAAATCAAAATGAAAATATGAACTGCGAATAATACATTACATGTGGGAGTATATAAAAAAAAATTTTTAATCTATGGAAGCGCACTCCATTCAGAATTAAAAAAGAATTCCATTCAATATCTGTTACACAGCCAGTCAAACAAATCAAAACTAAAAACGCGCACGATGAAAATAAAACATTATTTGTGTGAATGTACCCGAGTTTATTTAAGCAAAAAAAGAATCAGTACTTTATTGCTCCGAGAATCCGTGGAAGCGCACCCCATTCAGAATTAAAAAAGAATTCCATTCAATCTGGCGTAATACAGCGAGCCACGTTAATCAAAAATGTAAATAATTCGCTGCGGAAATAAAAGTTATTTGGTCTATTACGTTTCGGGGCAAAAAATTTTATGACCGAGATAAGACTTCCAAGAGTGGCGCTTCGCCCCGGCGAGCTTTCAACAAAAACAGAGTTAGCAAAGGTCACACGCATTTTTGCTTGATTTACGACCTACATAAACTTCCGGGAATTACACGGAATCTCTGACGCACAAAAAACTGTTTGTTTTCGTTTCATATACAGCAGCAAATATGTTCCGCATTCTATTTCGATTCTTTTTTTTTTGTGTGTAGATCAACGTGGAAAACTGCGTATTTTTGGACGATCCTTGGATTAACTCTTGATACTAGAGGTCGGTTTGAGTTAATAGAGTTTAGGTGGTGGTACCTCAAGCGTGATATAGATGTCGCCGTGGGGTTTACACAATCGAATTTGCTGTGACTCTGCGCGTTAGTTACGCGGCTAATTTTTAGACTTTGAATTATATTTGGTTTTTGTTCGATTAATAACTTAATTGCCGGCAATAAAAACGCAGTTTCTCCGAGCCCGGTAGTACGGATAACGACGAAGGAAACTTCATTGCGCGGTCTTAAGGAAATCATGCGTCCTTGCGTTCACTCGCGTTCGGAATTCCCTTTAATTTCAAACATGGCGTTAAAAAAAAATATCTCTCTCTGTTTACTCCGCACAACCTTTGGCCGTTTTTGTTTACGCTCAAACAGTTTCTCATTATTACTATTGCGTGTCCAAAACAAAACGTGCAATCAACAGGCGGACGATGATATCCTTGATAAACGTGTGCATATCCTAGATGATACGTTTTCACATGAGTGAGATTCTTAATTTATCAAATGACAAAAGATTATGTATTTGTTTTTGCTCTTTGCTTCTTCCTTTTTATGGGAATTTAATTTGTTATTAAGTATAAATGCACATGGAGAAAACGACCTTATACAAAAAGGATTCGTAGGATTCTTAAACTAACGAACACTTTCTCAAGTGACTTTCAAAAGAGTATAGACATTTTCTGGGGGATAACCTGAGCAAAGAAAGTAGTAAAGATGTGGATGGGGAAATCTATGTAGTGAAGTTTTTTGGGGGTAGTTAATAAAGTATTAAATCACATTATTCTAACGTACCGCATAACCTAGATGACACGCCTTCACATGAGTGAGATTCTTAATTTATCAAATGACAAAAGATTATGTATTTGTTTCTGCTCTCTGCTTCTTCCTTTTTATGGGAATTTAATTTGTTATTAAGTATAAATGCACATGAAGAAAACGACCTTATACAAAAAGGATTCGTAAGATTCTTAAACTAACGAACACTTTCTCAAGTGACTTTCAAAAGAGTATAGACATTTTTTGGGGGATAACCTGAGCAAAGAAAGTAGTAAAGATGTGGATGGGGAAATCTATGTAGTGATGTTTTTTTGGGGGTAGTTAACAAAGTATCAAATCACATTATCCTAACGTACCGCATATCCTAGATGACACGCCTTCACATGAGTGAGATTCTTAATTTATCAAATGACAAAAGATTATGTATTTGTTTCTGCTCTCTGCTTCTTCCTTTTTATGGGAATTTAATTTGTTATTAAGTATAAATGCACATGAAGAAAACGACCTTATACGAAAAGGATTCGTAAGATTCTTAAACTAACGAACACTTTCTCAAGTGACTTTCAAAAGAGTATAAACATTTTTTTGGGGGATAAACTGAGCAAAGGTAGTAGTAAAAATGTGGATGAGGAAATCTGTGTAGTGAAGTTTTTTGGGGGTAGTTAACAAAGTATCAAATCACATTATTCTAACGTACCGCATATCCTAGATGACACGTTTTCTCATGAGTGAGATTCTTAATTTATCAAATGACAAAAGATTATGTATTTGTTTCTGCTCTCTGCTTCTTCCTTTTTATGGGAATTTAATTTGTCATTAAGTATAAATGCACATGAAGAAAACGACCTTATACAAAAAGGATTCGTAAGATTCTTAAACTAACGAACACTTTCACAAGTGACTTTCAAAAGAGTATAGACATTTTTTTGGGGGATAACCTGAGCAAAGAAAGTAGTAAAGATGTGGATGGGGAAATCTATGTAGTGAAGTTTTTTGGGGGTAGTTAACAAAGTATCAAATCACATTATTCTAAGGTACCGCAGGTGTTATTTTTTGCTCGTTTGCTTCGGTGTTTAATCCGAGTAGTTTTTTGAAGCAATGGAAAATAAAATTCTCTCACCACAAAGTCAAACGAAAAGGAAGAGATAAAATTAACATCCGTAAGTAAGAAATTATAAGCAGCTGTAAAACAAGCAATAAAATAGCATTCGCTTCGCATTATTAGGTATTATACCATCCTGTGCAGGTAGATTTTATATCGCTTTTATTGACTGGTCGTAATAAAACGCATTGTCGAACGGGCAGTAAATGTTTTAGAGTGCAGTGGTATCAGTACTGTATTTTAAACAAGTAATTATTGATAAAGCGAGAAAATGTGTGCAAATAGTTGTTGGTAGTAGGTGGTAGATGGTGATTGACGATGAGGTTGCGTAATAAATAAATAAAAAGAAAGAAAAATTCCAAGCGGTTCTAGAAAAGAAAAAAAAAACGAAATAAAAATATAATTAGCTGAAAATTCTCGGATTTTCGGAACATCAATTAAAGTTCCACGAACGTTTAGTGATTCATGCATAACCTGCTGTAATGGCTTCTCCCGGTATTCATTTCGAATTTAATTATAATGGGCGATAGATAAGCATAATGGTCTCATTCACTGACTGTATATGACACCCTCGCAATATCGTAATTATCAAATATGAGTTACACACACACGAACCTGAAACGTAAAAACACGTGGGCACACGTTACGAGTAACTAATTTGCATTTCACTTGTCGCTCGAGTTTAGAATTCTTTTTTTAATTTTGGATACGGCGCAAAAAGTCAACAATTTCCGAAATGAACTTGTTTATAAAATTTACGTGCACGAATCTTTCGGTTTATAATCTGATGTCCAATAAATTTAGGTTAGTAGTTTGAGTGTGAAAAGATTAACTTGATGTTGAATCATTAAAAAACATTAAGTTCTTCTTTAATGATTCAATTACAACGTAATAATACTGTCAGATAAATCGATCGCTATAAAAATTTTATTAGTTTGAGGATTGTTATTCCGGCGTGCATAAATATTTTTATAAATCGGGAAAAAGGTAATTATTCTGGCCATTATTTACTCAAGCTTGTTTGACGCCGATGGAAAATCTATCGCTTGTTTGTTTTATTTGAGTCACGGGGGCCGCATGTTTTTGTGCCGAAAATTTATACACGTATTTTTAAAAATTCGAGTGCTCCTCCACCACGCACTTCATCAATGACAGATAGAAATTGCGTGTGCGTCTTCGCTTTACTTACATCAGAACAGAACTTAATAAGTCCATCCGATTGTGATCCAACAAATTCTAATCAGCGGAATTTAAATATTATCGAAGCTGCCGTGACATTTACAATTATGAAATATTGTGGAATTTATTAAAGCCTACTCTAATTAAAATTAATCGCCCATATAAATTTGTTATTTTCGTTCCGACCAGACTGATAGATAATCTTTACTTAGTTCTCAAAACCAAAACATCGCAGATAATTTCAATTTCAAAATCATTATATAATTTCTAAATTTATTTTATTTTTATATAATTCCTCATCATAAGAATTATGTAAAAGATAAGATTACTTTTGCTCGAGCAAATGCGTTGAGAGCAATTAATAAAATTGTCAAAAAAAAAACTTGTTTTCATCTTACTCATTAGTTTGATTAATTAGGGGGAGGGGGGGATAAAAACGTGCGTTACGTAAGTTGAATTTAGAATTAGAATTTCAGAGCGGGTATTAAATTTTCCATAATTATGTAAAATCCTTTGGTCGACGGGGAGATTGCGTCATTTTTCTGAAAACAACGTACTTTATAATTACCATATATTCGCGTTTGACAATCTGACGTGCAGACTCGGCCTCAATAAGGTAAGTGTAGCTGAAATAATTGTCTTCTGGGAATCCCGGATTCAACATCCGCTTGAAAAGTGCAGGCATCCCGGACTTCGAATCCGTTTTTGAGGCGCACAGAATTCCCGCGCGAGCATCCGCTTTTTAAAAACGAATTCCGGATTTAACATCCGCTTTTAGATGGAATTCAAGGTATCCAGGTCAGAACATCAGCTTTCAAGGTTTACCGGACTCCAATGTTATAATATTAATGTTAGATTAGGCATGTCATTAGTTTAATTGCACGACAAGTAAGGAGGGAGTTACTGCGTAGGTAATAACACCAAAATTTCATTTCAAATTCAAGAAAAAACGCCATCACCGCTTCGAAATATCGATGACAATATTGTAAATGATTTTTTCTGTGCACTTAAAATTGTTATTATCAACATATAGTTATATTTATATAATGATCCATACTCATTAGTAAAGAGGACTGCTTAAAATTCTTTATTTATTAACTAGATTTTAAAACCACCGCTTGAAGCCCCCCCCCCACTCATTTCTTTCTTGCCACAGGTAGGTATGAATGAAAATTCCGACCGTTTCCCTAGAAACTAAATTTATTATTATAATTTTGTTGACAAGATATTTATTTCATTTCATTCGCACATAAACTCTACTTCTGACATCATCTGACATGGTACACGTGACAAGGTAATTTCTTAATAGGTGATATATGCGAAAACATCGCAAATTTTTAATCGATACAAGTGTGCACTTGACTATAGAAAAAAATCTGAATTTTTTATGAATTTTGACGTAAAAATATCAGCAGGCACGTTAAGTTCTTTGCTAATCGTCGCCAGGATATACATACAGTCCTTAAAATTTCTTCTAATAATAGGATTTAGTCGGCGAAATTGACTGTCATCGAAATGCTATTTTAAAAACCTGTCGTATGATGAATTTTTGAAGGAACCAAGAAGGTTATTTACGTGAATAAGGATCTGCGCTAGCTCGCCTGTCCCTTGTGCTTATAATATCGAGACGATTTCAGTGCCCCAACAAAGTTTAAGCGCCGAAAAGGATTCGTTTACGAAAATGGCTTGCAAAGTGCAACCCCCTCGCTAATTCACCTCCTGACTGGCGATCGCCACCAAAAATAGTCCAATAGTCTATCGAAAATGTGTGTTTATACGGATTTTTAATAAATCTCCTCTAGCTCTATCAAGATCAAAAAACCTGATCAAAAATTCAAGACGCAGGAGTGGTGCTGCTTAAAACTTAATAGAAAATACCCTTGTTAATAATGTATTAATAGCGTCATAATTCGTCAGCCTTTCTTTGTCATTTATATTTATTTGAATACACTAAAATTTTTCCCTTCATTTACTTAAATAAATAATTGCGTCACTTTTCCTCTCATTACAATAAATTGAAAGAAAATTAGATTTTTAAGTAAGCAACTACAAACGAGCTAGTTTGTTAAAGTTTTTTCTTTTGGAGGTCGACGTCCAATCTGGCAAGAGAATTACCTTGTAACTTACACATACAAGTCACAATTTCATTAATAATAAACAAGGATTTTTTATCGGGCCAATTCGCTCTCAATGAAGTGAGTTTTTTTACGATGTGAAGTTGCAATAGATTTTCGTCATTGTTGCCGGGCATTATATAACAAGAAAATCAATTATTATTTCATTTATAATGCCAGCGTGGGCTTTACGAAATTCGTTCCGCACAGTTCGAGAACTATTTGAATAAGTTTCCCTGTGTCATTGATGTATTTATATTTCAAGTGTTTTCTAAATCTGTCTTTCCACCTGTTTGTCTGCGTGCTTCATTAATAGTGGGCCATACAGACGCCGCCATTATTATTTATTTAATTCAAGTGACTTATGGAATCTGGAAACGTTTCAAATTCGAACCAATTTCGAACAACGCAGATTGCATCATCTAATAACAAATTAAAATTACACGGCCGTGTCATTTTTCTTAAAAGTGATAAAGTATATCTAAAATTCTGGCGTCTGGTTCCTTCTGATTCACTGCGGGCGAATTCACTTAAAAGTGTTATGTAGTAGGCCGGGGTTTATTTAAATTTCCATTAAAGCGTATCACACGTTCGAAAATAACTCTTGAATTCGGTTGTTAACAGATCAACGCCATCCATAAAAATATTAAATCGCGTCTTTTTGAAGTCGTCACAGATGCCCATCGGCTTACCGAGTTGTTAGAATTGATCGTTTTTGTTTGATTTATTTATTATTCTCGCGTTTGTTATTTAAACATCCTCACTTGCTTGAACATTATTAATGCCTTCACATTCTTAGCTTCGTTTATGCTACTGCATTGCTGCTGCTACCGTTTACGAAAGACTTACCATCCAGTTTCAGAATCAAATCAATTTAATCTTCTATTACACAATTTTAAATTTGAAAAAATCACCACTTCCATCACTTTATGTCAACAACAAAAATCAATTGCTTCCAACTTTAATTTTTGGTTTGACATTTGCAAGTGAATTCTTTATTATTATTTTTTTAATCCAAAAGCTTTCTTTTTAATTCTTTTTTTGTTGTAATTTTTACAAAATTTTTCGTATGTTTTTATAATTTTATCATTCTTTGGTTTTATTTTATATTATTTCCGTAATTATTTGTGGACTTTTTCTCTTATAAAAAATTGCGTTTGTTTTTATCATTTACAACCGTCTTAGGTTTTGTTTTTCTGCTTCTTATTACTTTTTTTAAATTTGTTTTTCTGTTGCCTTTATTTTCTGCAATTGTCTTCATTCTTGTTCTTCTTCTAAAGGAGTTGCGTTTGCTTTTATTATTTATAATCGCCTTTGGTTTGGTTTTCTTTTTTGTAACTGCCATCATTTTTGTTTGTTCTTCTTCTGTCATTTACGATTAAATTACGTTTCATTAAATACTCTTCAGCTTTTTATTATTTCTTTTTAAAATTTATTTTCCTCTTGCCTAGTGGTTTTGTTTTGTGTAACTGCCATTACATTTTTGTTCTTCTTGTAAAGAATCTTGCTCCTGTTTATGTCATTTACAATCACTCTAATTCTTTCACCTTTTATTATTTTCTTATTATTTCTTGCCGTTATTTGAAAACTTTGTGTTTATCCTCGTCTATTGTACTTATAAATTAACTTTTATTTAACACAGAAACCAAGCCCTTACTTTTAATTTTCTGTTTCTAGTTTGTTTTGTTTATTGTTTTTTTATTCTTTATTTCAATTTTTTAATTTGCTATCTCGATCTTAATGAAATAATTTGTAGTTTTTTTTTATGGGAAATGTATAATTTTCTAATAAAACTCAGTTATGTAGAGTTGTGCATAAAGGATACATCCGCATTTTATCCATACACACAAGTTGGAACCGTTATGACGTTCACCTTCACGCAGGAGATATTAGTTAGACGAGTTTATGAAAGTTGACGTGCCGTTTATGTATAGAAATGATAAAACCAAAAAGAACTGTGTGGCCAAGCAAGCAAGCAAGCAGATGCGAAGAGAAACGGGACGTCTCACGCTCAGGTGTTGATCCTGATGACGTGATGAGGCAACGCAGGTATGCTAAATTCGTTAATTATGAGGATTAATTAAAAAATATGGTTCCGGTTTTTAAGAGGCCTCATGTAACTGCGAAGCACAAGAGCAAAGAAAGTCAGACCTAGAAAAAAAAATCTGAACTTATGAGTCCTGTTCCAGGGATAACGTTAAATTGATTTTCGAGGAACGCTCGGATATGTAGTTTTCGGGGGTGAATTCTAGGTATTAATATTTGGGGGAATCGTCGGAAAAGTACGGCGGCGTTTGATTTTCCGGGAAATTCGATTCACCGAGATACAACTTTCGCAGATGACGGACGGCTTTCGGTAATTAATTTTTGATGCAAATCTGGGCGATTTCGCTTGTTAAGTTTCGAGTTTTTTTTTGTCTACGGGTACAAGGTACACCTTGAAATGCGATACAATTAAAATAAATCCCGCAAAGGACTAATTATTATAAATCATGCAAAAATGTTCTCCGCCTTTCTCTTCACCGTCAGCGGTTGAATGCAAACCGATAATTTGATTGTTTGCGGACTGTTCTGCTCGAAGCGGTGAAATAATATCGCTGTGGTTTTAAAATAACTCGTACTCATGCGGCGATAATCACTGATTGAATTGTGTTATGAAATGGGAAGATCACGTGGTTTGTTTTTACGCAATAAAAGTTTAATCGGTCTCCAACGCACTTGATTTTTTAAAAAAATATTTACAACAACCTACTCGATAATCAAAACATTTCAAACGGTTTTCCTACTTCATAAATTAGACTTCAAACAAACTTAATATTTAACAAATATTCCAAAACAATGACTAAAACCTCTATTTATTGCGATATTAAATTCAATTGCTTTTAAAGACAAGAACACACTAATAATCTCTGAAACGTTCGCAGAAAACGAAACATTCTACAAATACACTAAAAACAGTAGTTAAAAGCTCTCTTCTACTTCGAAGAGAAAATGTCTAAAATATTAGTAAAAAAAGCGAATTAATTCAAGAATGAAACGATAAAGACAGCAAGACACAAACATTTTCATAAAACTTGAAAACCATCAGAAAAAATGAAATAGACATCAACTAAGCTCTAAGTGGCGGGCAAAATCCTTGAAAGGATGAATCAAAAATCTAAAACTGTCAGCTTTCTCCGAGCGAAACGTAGATATTCCCAGCGTTTTAAAAATTATCAGAAATACAAGTTTAACAAATTTTCGTCCTGAATCCAAATTAGAATGTGGCAATATCCTTTATGTTTCCGATCAGTATAAACTCGCAGATAAATCTATTCAGTTAAACAGGGTGAAAGTCGATTTTTTTGCATAAACGTAAGCGTTACCTTTCATTGTTATTTTAATGTTAATTTGACGCCTGATCGGTTCGACAGAAGGCGGTCATTATTTGCTTTCGTTTTCAGAAATTATACGTTTTTAAAAAAAACTCAAGGAAAACTACATATTTCTGAAAGACATTTCATTTCACCGAGATGAACTTGTTTTTATTTTTTTATCAACATTTTTAAGGAATTCGGAAACAAGTGGATATAAAATAGTTATTTTTTCATTCCAATTTTTTTCTCTGTATTTGTTCATTTTCACTTTGATGATCAATTCTATTAGGACACGATTTTATTTATTTGTTTTGAAATTTACGAATTGATTTTCAAAAAAATTATTTACACTTTTTCCATTCGGCTACGAAATGAATATTTACGACGTATTTCAACAACAATTACGCGCTTTAAACAAATAAAGAAAAATCATAATCTCGTTGCAAAATGACGCAACAGCACTTTTATTATCTAGTACTTTCTAATTTGTTAAAATAACTGCGTAATTTGTTTAAAGCGTAATCATTAATTAATTTATTTCTAACCAACCTGTTAGCTCTCTAAAGTCTGTTTGTTATTTACTAGGCACGCTTAGTAATAGTTAATATTGGAATAGTTCCTGCTAAAACATTAAGGTCGATTCACACAAAGAGTAATGACGATTGCGTGGGCGCGTTCGAAAATATGCCCGGTGCGTTTCCGCCTTTAATATTCAAATTGTGACTCACATTCGTCAACTCGCGCTAATCATAAGCGACCAAAATTTGTTTTATTTTTATTAGGAGGCGCCCCGTGACATTCCTTTTGGCTACAATACGCATTTATAAAAAAAAATCTCGTAGGTGGAACATGAATGTAAATGATGCAAGAATTTATTCGAGTATTTCAAATAAATTGCGACAAATTTGTAACGGCCGAACGTAAATATTTACGACCCAATGTGCTTTTGAATGTTGACAAGGTGAATGGTTTGATTTTTGCGCCATAATTTTTTTTATTTTAACAATTATTAATCGACGTATTATAAATAGTAATTTTGTAATTTGTGACGGCGTAAAAAATTTTAGTGCGAGACAAATTATGCGATTAATATTAGAAATGAGTCGATGTCATTATGGAATATGATATTTTTAAAAATTACATAACGAGGTTTTGTGTGTGTGTGTATGTGTCATTGTTGTAAGCGCAGTACCGGTCCAAGACATTCTTAATCCGGCACTGCCTAAAACTGAAAACATATTTTCCAGTTAGTAAAAAAATATGCAAAGTAAATATTTACAAACCATAAATTTCTTCAGTATTTTAATTAGCCACAATTCTTATGCTTTTTCAGCGGCAACTTTCTAAACATTTCACAACGCAGTGGCTTTTTTAAGATTTTACCAAGCATGACCCTCAAATATGAAAGCTACTAGTTCGTATTCTCGTTCATCTGCATCCCAAGAAAAAAAAATCGAATCGATTCTAAATCAAACCTTAATTGACCGCTGCGAAGTCAACTAATTTATTTCGTCGTCTTGGTGGATCAGAAACGAAATTACATGTTGTTGAACCCTCGTTTGCAAATTACACACATTCAAAACAAACGGATGTCTTTAATAATAACCCGTCTTCTTTACAATTAGTAGTACTTCCGGTTTAAATTAGTTTTTAAAAATAGGAATAGTTTTTTTATTTTTAAAAAACAAGTACACACTTTTACTAGCGCTATTGATTCATTTGTAGCACACCTTGAGTCTGTCATTATTGAACCTAATTATTATTAACAAATCTAGGTCACTAATGTCGTTTAAATACATTCATATGTTATGTTACTTTTTTAATACGCTCATATGTACACACGTTTGGAATTTAAGCCTGATTGTATATAAGACTGTGTGCTCTTGTTAAATCTCCAAAGAGTTATCTGGGTCATCTTCGTGCGTTAAAAGCTCGAAACCTCAATGCAATCGTAAAAGTCGAATTAGAATCGAATCGATTTGTTTTATAAAACAAGAAGCTTTCCTTCGCCGACGTGTACTTGAGGGGAATTAAATAAAAAAAGCGAGTTATTTTTAAAAAATTATTTACTTTATTATTCAACAATTTTCCTACTTTTTATACGACAGAGAAGTTTTCGATTTATTTTACAAATGTCTAGCTTTTACATTTTACACGTAAGAGGTAAATAAAAAAATGGTGGATGCACAAGCTAGATTTCTATGTGGAAGTGCTAATAAAAAATTATCTAAAAATGAGAGCCTGTTCGCGTTATAAACCGGAAAGAGGGACGGGGAGGGGGGGTAGAGGGACAAAAAAAGGATGAAATATAAAAAATACATAGATGGATATATTTAAAATAATACTTTCGCGTGACGTAGTAATTAAAAATGAAAATTTCATAAATATTCATAACTTACTAGTAGTAATGACATAAAATGAATTAAATAATTATTACGAATATAATATCACAGCAACTTATAGAGAATATAATGCAGAAATGCTAAATTCGACCCGTAATAATAAATCTATCTTTGGCAAACACTAGGAACACGCACATTCAACAACGCTCATGTTGTCCCAAGTTTCCACGTAGAGCTTGTTGTGATCGTAGGGATCCACCCGAAGAATTTCCACGCCTGCCAACTTAGAAGGCGCACAACAAACTCGCGGGACGGTTTTATTCATTTTATGGACGATACTTTGGATGCGCGAATGATTAGTGGCGTGGTTATAGTTGGCAGGACATCGTCCTCTACAGTAACCAGCCTCGTAGAATTTTGGTTGAAGAATGGAATTCATTTCTGCCAAGTGCAAGTCTTTAAAGTACACTCTCCAAGTATGTCGACAACACTTGCGTTTTGTATCACTTGATTTACAGTCGGTGCGTTCTCTCCTTTCGGGACCGTGATGCGAACTCGACCGTTTCACCCGATTGGCCCTCGGAAGAACCAACGCACTAACCGTTGCCTGTAAAGGCTGGAACGCACCCTGGCATTCCACACATTCCACTTCCAGACCCAAATTTCTTTCCCCGATCATCCAGGAGTGCGTCGCACTCGTTATGTCGAAATCCCACCATTTTGGACCTAGAGGAGATGGGTATACCACTCGATCTGCGATGAATCGACGTCTTCGCGTACTCAACAACTGATACACTCGCACGTGGACTGAATCCGGTCCTGATATCGCCGGTGCTAGAAGGCGCAAATCTGAACTTTCTACGTCAACTTCGGGACTCACAGATTTGATTGGGAAGTACAATTTTGCTACTCCGTCTCTTCTTCTACGCCAAGATTTCTTTTCTAGAAAAATACATACACATTTTAAGACTTTCAAAAAAAAAAAACGTTTATTTCGTCAAGGCAAGGCTTCTTATCACATAATCATTTCAGGTATTTAATCAAAAGTGATTCTAAAACTGAACAGGATGTTTGTTTTATTTAGACGCTTTCTTCGATGAGATCTAAAATTTGAAAGCACAGTTCATTTTTGGATTTAAATCAAATTTGAGAAGTTTCTCTCGTTTTCTTTTTGAGTTTTCGAAAATTTTGATTGAAATATTTGTCGAAGTAGTCGACGTCTTGTAGAGATTTTTGGCGCGACGACCTTCGTAAGCTTTCGATTTGTTCTGGCAATTGTTTAAAATTTATCAATGCTAAAGGAATTTCATTAAATGTATCCAAATAGATTGGGGCTTAGTCATTTTTACGCAATGGTGATTCAGAGAAGACGTGGGCTCGAAGTTTATTTGTGCTCTTATTTCGGTTCTATGTCATTTATTAAACAAACTATGTACGTAGCTGTGCTCTTTAAGTATAACAATCCTGACGGGTGAGTTTTCGAGTTTGGCGGCGGACATAAAAATAAAGGTAGTATCATTGTTTCTAATTGTAGTAAGTCGCGTATTGATGTGTGTGGCCGTTGCCCTCCTCGTCGAGTAAATATTCGAAAATAACTTGGCGAAGGAAAAAAATTAGGTTGACCGTCCAAATATAAAATTGCCGAATGTGTTAATATAAAATCGGTATGAAAATGTAATTTTGGAATTTCGATGCGTATATTTAGGAGCAACCCCGCCAACGCAAGATCCCGTGACGTCATGGAATGTGTTATTTACAACTACCTGCTTTTGTAAAAAGTTAAAATTGAGTCACGAAGAAAGAGGAAGAGAAAAAGAAAGTGGAGCTCGTGCTTATTTAATTTTGAAGCTGCGCTGCGATGGCTCCTGCGTTTATTAATTTGTTTATAAATAGCCCCGGTATTGTCGCGCTCAACTCAAAAACACGTGCCACTTTCTATTCAACGTGTGATATAACAACCATCCCGTTCCATTTCGAACGCATATGTGTATTAATGTTCTGTTTGTTGTGTTATGACATACTTATAAGAAGCCTGGGCGTTGACACTAACGCAAACAATAACATACATATATAGATTGGTCTATTACGCCTGTTTGAACATTTTAAGCCGGGCGATTGTCCAAAATTTGGCCCGGTTTAAAACAAGACCGAACAAATAAAGGAAACAAAAGTACTAACCTGAGTTAAAACTAACTAATATAGGAATGCTGTTATGATCTGTAGAATCCCGAAGACGGTCCAGATAGACAGTCATCATACGCGTATATTCGTCCTGACTTATGTTTATCTGTGGACGGGATAAACAAGTGATGAGCAACAGGTAGGTACGTGTGAAAAATCGCAGAAAAAAATTGTAAGAAATAAAAAAGCTTGGATTGGTACGGTTTGGTTTGATTGGTGATACGGGCAGGTGTGCATGTATCCGGTTTGGTAAAATGGAAATTCCAAAGCACAGGTTTAATCTGCAGGATCTGGAATTTAGTTAATGCGTACCTTGGTAACGTCTGGAAATACCTCCAGGTCGAGGTCTTCTAACAGACGATTCGCACCGCAACAAACGATAATCCACACAGAACACAAATATGTCCACGCCGCTATATGAGTCCAGGAGTAATCGCCCATAGCCAAGGGCTATAACCGAAATTGAGTTTCTGGCGCACTTCTATGCACCGTGCACCTGCACATGCACTTGCCGGCAGGCTGTCAACCGCCAGCGAACCCGACAAGCAGCGGTTGGACTAAACTCATGCGCTCGTTTCCACTCACACTTTTATAGTATGTATCAACCGCGGAGGGGGCGCGCTCACCGGAAGTAGAAAACGAACCCCCAGACTTTCCCTCGGACCATTAAATATCTGAGTATAGAGCCGCTAATTTTCCCCCCTTAATCCTCAATTCCTGTTTACCAACAATCAATATCTTATTAAGTTCATTTCGCGGAACAAGGTGGTGTGTTATTGCACAGATAGGTGACTAAGCGGCCGCCCAAGGGGTAGCATTTCAATTTCCCCGATTCTTCGGAACCCGCCAACGTTTCCCCGAAGTCGCGCGCCTCTAAAACTTTTTTCCACCGCCGACTCCGAACTTCACCTCTTCAATTTTCAATTACGAGAAAAATCGCCCGCTCGCTCTTAATTATTCCACCCGATTCCGATCCTGTAATTATAACCACATTACAAACAACTACACGCTTAATCGTATCCTTGTTACGAACGCCGGCATCATATTTATTTACTTTAAACGGATGCTGATTTTCTCATTCGATTCACATCACAGATCAAAAAGAAATTAAGTAAACAATACTCATTTTCGTTTATTTTTTATTTTTTTTCCTTCTCTCCCCCTCTTTCATTATAAACATTAACAAATTTCAAAATTAAATTAATTTTATACAAATGTCATTCATGTCCAAAATTTTCAATTTTTTTAAATTTCTACTTGTGTTCTAATTTTATATATGTAGTTTTCTAATTTTCTTCTGATTACAATCTTTAATAAATTTTGCAAAAATTGGCTTCGTTCAATCGACCTAATTTTCTTATAGTTCTAATTTTGTTGTAATTTTATTCATCTCATTTGTTCTAATTTTCTTACTTCTTAACATAATCATCAATAAATTTTATGATTAATTTTGTAAAAATGAACTTCGCACTTTCGTATCCAAAACTTCTAATTTTTTTGCGTTTCTATTTTCGTTCTACTTTGACGTACTTAACTATCTTACTTGCCTGCAATACATGTAGTTCTGTTTTTGTTCTAATTTTATCCATTTCTCGTACTTGTTCTAATCTTCTTACTTCTTAACATAATCATTAATAAATTTTATAATTAAATTCGTAAAAATAAGCTTCGCACTTTCGTATCCCAAATTTTTAATTTGTTTACGTTTCTGTTTTCGTTCTAATTTTACGTAACTATCTTACTTGCCTGTAATATTTGTAGTTCTATTTTTGTTCTAATTTTATTCATTTTTCTTACTTGTTCTAGTCTTCTTACTTCTTAACATAATCATTAATCAATTTTATAATAAATTTTGTAAAAATGAGCTTCGCACATTCGTATCCAAAATTTTAAATTTTTTAATATTTCGATTTTCGTTCTAATTTGACGTAACTATCTTACTTGCCTGTAATATTTGTAGTTCTATTTTTGTTCTAATTTTATTCATTTTTCTTACTTGTTCTAGTCTTCTTACTTCTTAACATAATCATTAATCAATTTTATAATAAATTTTGTAAAAATGAGCTTCGCACATTCGTATCCAAAATTTTAAATTTTTTAATATTTCGATTTTCGTTCTAATTTGACGTAACTATCTTACTTGCCTGTAATACTTGTAGTTCTAATTTTATTCATTTTTATTACTTGTTCTAATCTTCTTACTTTTTAACATAATCATTAATAAGTTTTATAATTCATTTTGTAAAAATGAGCTTCGCACATTCGTACTCAAAATTTTCAATTTTTTTACGTTTCTATTTTCGTTCTAATTTTACGTAACTATCTTACTAGCCTGTAACACTTGTAAAAAGTAAGTTCTTTTACTTGCTCTTGCCTTCAAAAGTTGTATTTTTTTATAGAAATAGATTCTGTAAATTCAACGAATTCGACGATTAATTCAAGTATCAAGGAATAATGTCAGTAGAAGATGATTGAGGACCGACATTTCCATAATTTTTATACGTAATCTCAAACTACAATTTAAACAAATCCAGCAAAAATAATTTTGTTAATGAAAAAGAAACATAAAATTATGTCACAGTAAATTTTGAAAATTTGTTTCGGTTGCTTTAAAAATTAGTGTTAGAAAAAAAATGTAGAAATACCGTGTCTCATCCGGTTTGGAAAATGTTTGCCCGAATCGATCGATAAAAGCACTAAATATAAACAAAATTCTTACGAAATTTGTTTAATTTGTATCAATTTTCGTTGTAAAACACGTTGCACAAAATGTATTTATTAAATTAGCGACCGCTATAGAAAGGTGATTTACCTTTTCCCTTTCGCATCACGACCTAACCAAGAGGTCGCTGGTTTTACAACTAAATAAATAACCATCCGCGCATAAATGCGATTTAAAACATTTTATGCGTCTTATGTCGGCGTTAGCATTATGCGTGCAACAAATATTATCGCCTTAATGAACGTTACTCAACCAGAGAATGTAACTTTTTTTATTTTCTTGCATGGGATGGTAAATACGCACTCGTAACATATGGCAGACAGACACGACGACGACTGGCCTGCTTGATTGATTAATTGTTGTCTTTGGTTTTATTGCGTAATTTACTAAACGCTTTATTCGCTCAATCAAACTGATTTCAATTTCACTCGTCGAGTTTAGGGAAATTTATTTATCGAGCGCCCAGTAAAAATGTTAGGCACCGCGTGATTCATCATCAGTGGAAGTCACTGGTAAGTGGATCATTGAATATTCGAGGAACTGTTTTACTTTGCATGGTTAACATCATACATTGCCAAAATTAATCTGAAAGCTCTTTTTTATTTTACAAATACCATCAGGTATACAATTAAATACTTTTTATAAGCGAAAGCTCTTTTAAATAAAAAAAATAAATTATTTTATTGGCTCTTAAATATTTCTTTAAATAAACTACTGACTTACTGAAATAAAATAATTCGAAAAGAATTAACGTGTTTCGTACTTCTAGTAACATGAGGTGTACAAGAACGAAACGTCGCAATCAAACGCTTTTTATAGAATAGGTAAACATAGAAGTACTCAAGCTCTTTAAAAAAATAATATACAAAATAAATTTTATTGGTTCTTAAATATTTCTTCAAATAAACTACTGGACTTATTGATATGACCTATAAAAAAATAATTCTGAAAGAATTAGCGTCTGTCGTCTTAAGCGTACGTGAAAGCTCATTTTTATTTTACATTTCATACATTTCCAATAGCACCAGGTATACAAGAATGAAACGTCGCAATTAGATAGGTTTTTATAAATTAGGTAAACATACATAGATGCGAAAGCTCTTTTAAAAAACTAATACATCAATTTTACTAACAATTATTTACCTATTTATGATGATACTACAATTAGAATTATTTATTTTAAGTGATAAAATTGGAAAAAGTGGAGAATACGTAAATATTTAAGAATATAATCGATACAATAAAAAAATTAAGTGAATTATTAAATGGACAAATCATGTGTAGATGCCTACTATTAATAATAATATTAGATATTACTAATCTTATCATATACAATTACACTTGATTATGAATGTTCACTACAAAAATTAAATTAAAAAATAGGAAAATATCTGGATATATTCATGAACATATTCCTAACACTTTCTGTTTTAATATCATTGATGAAACAAGATTAGTAAGAAGTGATAACTAGATCGCGGATGACCTTAGGTTTTATCTAAGGTCATCCAAACCATAACCATTGAATCAAAATTATTTTTAACTTGCACGTTTATTTTACGTTTACTCATCCAAACTCTTTCAACGTCTTGTAAATGACTTATTCAGGGTAAACTGCCTACTTCTGATATCAAAATCCTAATACAATCAATGAAGTCAGTTAACAATTCACTTAATGAATTCTGTAAAAGATATAATGAAATTAGAAAAATGAATAGACCAGAAATTATGAAAAAAATTTACGTAATCTAATAACTGTTACATCTGTAAAAAAGAAAATTGCAGATACCTGTAAGAAAGTGCTTGTAGTTCATTTAAAACTTCTAATTCTTTTACTCCAATAAAGATTCAAAATTTAAGAAACGATTTAATGATATTTTTAACTTGGATTGTAAAAACTATCTGAACATTAACGTTATCAGTAGTTTTATTTTTATCAAAACATAATCATCACCACAATCTGAATCTTCATTGTTATAATTAGAGGCCGAATTTTAGGTAAAATGCCTTTGTTTAGTTCTTAAGGTTTTAAAGACTTTTTAAAGATATCTCTTCGTTTCATTAGAAATAGAGTTCAACGATTCGAAAGAGTCGAAACGAAGAGATATCTTTAAAAAATCTTTAAAATCTTAAGCACTAAATAAAGGGATTTCACTTAAAATCCGGCCTCTAGTTATAATACAGGCTGTTTTTTAACTTCATACAAAAATTGAAACCAGTGAAAGTTGACATTAAAAGTGATGGAATGAAACAGTTGATTAATAAATATTAGAGATAATAAATGTTTTCGGCGAACGATGAAACAGTTACATGATATAAATGTATTTCCGTACTGGATGTTTTTTGTTTTTATTTTCATTATTATTTAAGACATATATTCTTGATTATATTTGTTATACTATTTTTTCTGAGGTTGGTTGAGTGGTAGAACAGCTTCAGCTGAACTCCGCCAACAAAAAATAAAGACATATTATTATTATTATTATTATTATTATATTAGTAATTACGTAATCGGAGAAGTATGTCAGCATCGGCTGTTTAGATGGGTCAGTTCTCAACTGCACTTCGTCGCAGATAACAGCGTTGAAAACATGGCCGAATTTTCCAATAGTGTTGTTGTGGACATGATTTTAATTTACGGCGAATGTAGTCAAAATGCGTGGGCTGCAAGACGTTTGTATGCACAGCATTACCCAGATCGCGGTGGTGGACGACAGCGCCCGCATCGTATTATGAACGCGGTAGAACAGCCATTCTCAACCTTCTTAGCTCCGCGACCCCCCCAAATAGTAAATATAAATTAAATTAATATTTCCCGACTCCCCTCCTATAATTTTATGTCGCTGCGTTTATAGCGACGGGTATGAACATACATGTATGACGTCATAAAATGATTTCATTATTGTTTATGCGACCCCCAGGTTGAAAAACGATTCGGTGGAAGATATTTTAGAACTTGTAGAAGAAAATCCTTCGATAAGTGCCAGACAATTATTGCATATGTCACACTCAGTTGTTTGGCGAATTATTCGTGACGAACAATTATACCCATTCCATTTTCAAGCTCTGATGCCCGCAAATTACCTCCAACGCATGCAATTTTGTCGGTGGTTACTCCGGAAACAGACGGACAATCCGAACTTTGTTAATAACATTCTCTTCAATGTTTACAAGGGATGGTATGTTTAATTTTCACAACATGCATGTGTGGGCGGAAGAAAATCCTCATGCAATGCGGCACCGTAGTTTTGAACAACGCTTTTCGATGAAGCTGTGAGCAGGTATGTTAAACGGCACTTTAATCGGTATGTTTACGTCTTGCGCAGGGGGGGGGGGGGGAACTTCGAACACTTATTGTCCGTTGCGTCTAGTGGTTCTAAACGTTTCACAAGGAATTGCCGGATGTCGGTATGAATTTTTTGATTTTCTTTTTCGTTTTAATTTTGGTGCACTCGTGAGAATATCTGTTACCAAATACGCCATTAATTTTTTTGTACGAACTTGAAGAACATCCTGTATACATATTGGTAAGAATTGTGATATTGTTTTCTATTATGTCTTCATCTCTTTGAGATAATGTTTTCTTCAAAGCAATTGCTGGTTCTAATATTACCTTTTATTTTATTATCTACAGTATCGACAATATTTGCCAAAATAGGTCCAACAGCTGTTGATAATAATGGAATTAAAAATTAAAGAACTATTTCACCTCCTTCTACAATTTTTGATTTATCCTGTAGAATTATTGACGAACTTTTTTATTTGTAATAGTCATATACAGGCTGATCTATGACGTCGGGGAAAAACTTCACCGGTTGATTCCGATGAGTAATTCAAACAAAAAACTTCTAATGAACATGTGTCCGATAATGCTTTTTAATGGAAGTGTAACCCTTCAAAGTTTATAACATATAACGTCAATCAATCAAAGCAATAGCTTATTTCGTATTTCATTTGTTATCTATGAAAACAAAAATTAGTATCTTAACATCGTCTTGAAGTTGTAAACATTCAACATGTAATAAACTTTGAAGGGTTACACTTCCGTTAAATCATTATCGGACACATGTTCATTAGAAGTTTTTTGTTTGAATTACTCATAGGAATCAACCGGTGAAGTTTTTCCCCGACGTCATAGATCACCCAGTATATTAATAAAAAATAATATTGGAAGATTAAAGAATTATTCTTTTTATATTATGTAACTGGTCACTGATAATAGTTATTTATTGTATAAGTGTTTTAGATAGCATTTTCTTAAGTGGATAAAATGCATCTAAAACACGCATGCAATACAACGTTTTATCCACATTTATGGAATCAGAATGAGCGAAATTTAATTAGAAAATATTCGTATTCGTAAAATGAAACGTGACAGGGTTTGTCATACCTACCGGTTGCTATGGTACGTTGTTTATTATTATCCACTAGTGCAACAAAGTAACTTTATTCCACTAGTGGATAATAGGTCACTTGAAATGCTCCATAAGTGTGGATAAAAGTCCAATTATAATGTGATAGTGGATAAAAACATTTAAATTTTCGTTCCAAAGAAACGATTTCTTCGTGAACGACCCACCTCTAGTATACAAGCATACAAGTGACTCAAGTGAGAAGTGGCGGCTTTTTCTGAGGTAACCTGTATTTTATAATTTAAATTATTTTGAACTAATTGTTATATATTTTTTTATAACGATGATTCAGGCCATGCTTCGTCTTGGACATCATTAGAATAATTTAATTTTACATTGTAAATGTAAATAGAGTACATATTTAAAATTGTTTTATTCTTTTTTATTTTTTGAATTTGTCAGAACGTTGATAAGTTTGTAATGAATAGTATTTTATTGATTGGTAACTGTTACTATTACTCTATGTATTTTATTGCATTATTGTTAAGTAAATTAAATTCATTATAATTTATTAATTAAATTGTTAGAATATTTGTATTAACTTTGATATTATAGACGTTGAAAAATTAATAATAAAATTAAAAAATTATAATGGCGTTTAAAAAAAAATGACGTTTGCTCGATAGAAACGTTTTCAAGGCCAACACAGATTCGTTTTCAGTATTACGTTACAGCGTTACGTTACACCGTTCGTGGCAGCGTTACGTTATAATTTTTATTGTTCATAAATTAGTCACCGAACGAGTAAAATTTGTAACAAAATTTACATAAGTAAATTGGTGGTAAAATTGAGAATTTTCATTTTATGGTCCACAATCCGTGGTTTATAGACTACTAATATTTCTCCAAATAAACTACTGACTTACTTGAAATGGCCTGTCAAAAAATAATTCGGAAAGAATTAGCGCGTGTCGTCATAGGCGTACGTTATTCGCTTGAACCGTTTTTTTTTTAAAGCTGAAATAAAATTTTGAGTCCCGTCGTAAAGCAAATATTTCACTAGCGAGGCCCAATAAAATTTATGAAGTTATGTAGTTTACTATCGCCCGTTTAAAAAAATAAATACTATCTACAATTCAGAATTATTAGTCAATAGCTAAAAATAATTTAGGTATGTACAATCTTCATTTGACTATTTATTTACATGGCTCGCTAATAGCGGGCATAATATTTTATGCCGTGATTTTCTTTAATAATTCATCGAACGAACGCTTTATATATTTTCAATTGTTTCTACTAGAATTATTCGGTGAAACCCAAAGTTACTTTAAATTGAATTTATTGATTGATTGCCTTGAGTTGGTTGATATTTTTTATTTTAATAGCTAGAAATTTTCTGTGATTTACTGATGTTTTGGTATTTTATGAATAATGAAATTAGCTCTTGCATAAATTTACGAATTTCTCTGGTGTTCTGCGCGGTTAATTAAAGAAGCAAAAAAAATCAAATGATTCATTTCTGCCATTGTATCCGAGGTTATTTAAATCGGATTGAAAAAACCTTTGCAAATTGCAGGTAAAAATAGAATTTCCGTGGAAAAAATGCGTCTGTTTTTCCGAAAATTCCCACGTATAAATACGCCATCTGGATGGATGTTCTTGTGTACGCGTTAAAAGTTAAACAGTTTACTGTTCAGCTTAAAGTCGAGTGATAATTTTATAATTTATTGTTTATTCTGTTTAGTTCGGTGTGCCTGGGAATTTTTTTCTATTTAATTTTCGGCCGTTTCACTTACAAGTTCTGTTTATGTTATTACGCTTAAGTAGCTCGTTATTTAAACTGGGAATTTGTTTAAAACGTTAACGAAAAGTTATTGATACAAAAATGCTTTTAGGATTGCCGAGGTTTTGTTTAAAATGTTAATAAAAACTATTGATACTCAAATATTTGTTAAGTGTTCATGATTATTAACACACAATTTTATGTTGAGACGTGTACCTAGCATTAAAAAAAGTTATTATTCATCTTCAGATCCGGACTCTTAAAATTTTGAATACACGTTCAATTTTTTTAATGTATAAATCCGCTTATATAAGAATGATGAGAAAGAATTTTGTTTACAAGGCAAAGATCAAGCTTAGGGATATACCTACTGATTTTAATCCCTTAAAATCGAATTAAATATTATAATGCTATTGTTTCGTCGAAAATATTTTCCATATCCGACCTGAGTGGCTCGTTTTAACTGTAAACAAGCACCGCAAAAATGTCACGTATTTTAATTAACGAAACGCAATACTAAGTGATAACGTTTTACGACTGAAATATTTTAATGTACGGCCTTTCATGTAAAACATTCATTTTCCAGGAGCGTATTCAGAATTAAAAAAGAATGTCATTAGTTTGTTGGAAGAAAATCCAAGAAAAAAACTAACTTTTGTTGATGTTTTTGGTCGTACATCCGGGATAAATACATGAATATTTTAAGGCTAAGTCATTAAAGTTGAACAAACGCGACCAAAGAAACGTCGATTAAAAAAAAATCCACGCCGTGCGCGCGTAACTGTTAAATTGAGATCACTATTGCATGACGTAATATGACGTCATTTTCTCATAAATTTTAGAATCGCTGAATCATTGTTATGTAAGAGCGCCTGGTGATTTTTTCTTCCCACTTCGCGATTCTGCTCTAAAACGATAGCATTTTCCATACCAGGGGATCGAAATGTGAAAGCTCCTTCTGGTACTGGGAAGTGCAACAGGATCCGTCACCGCAATGACATAAATAATTTTCTCGGGCACTCAGTGAAGTACAGACATATTTTGAATAGCCTCAGGTTTTCATGCTTCTTGGTACTTTATTATCATGAGTAAGGAAGAAAAATATGCGACTGGAAAATTTTGATAAAAACGTTTCTATTAATGCACTTTACTTTTGGGGTCAAGGAATACCTCTGTTAGAATAGCTTAGGATTTTTAACACACGCAGGAAGCTCAAGGAAAACCAGAAATATGCGAAGATAAACTTTAATGTAGGTACAATAAAAAGTTTTGCGATTCATGACGTCGCGAGGAATTAAAAAAAGAATCTCTTCTAGTTTCGATGCACAACAAAAAAAGAACTTGCTCTTGGAGTCAAGGAATACCAGAGCGTGATCGTAAATTTTTTGGAAAGCCGGCCAAATTTAGAAGTATCATAAAAATGTAATTCACTTATAATACGATAATAATAATCTTGAAGGCTACAATATATATAGTGAAACTTCGATTATTGTGATTAAACTTGTTGATTTCACTTAGCGAATTTAATTTGGTTAATCTCCCATTTTTAACTATAAAAAAATCAGGATCCTAAGGGCCTCAAATGTCCTTAATCCGACGGAGATTAAATAGTACAACAAGCAGAAAACGAAGCTAAAAAAAACAGTTTATTTCCAGTTATAATTGATATGATAAGAAAAACGTGCTTACCATACGTCGCTGTTACGTAATCAACTTTGAATTGCTGAAAAATGCGTTGCATGATCCTGAAATATCGTTCGAAATACTTTTACGTTTTCAGTCATGCCTAATTGTACTTATTAATAATTTATGTGCTGCTTTTTTTTTTTAAAAAAAAAGGAAGTCAGTAATGAATGGATTTGTTTATAAAAATATATCTGCGTGTAATCAATGACTATTTATAGCTCGCGCTGATAGTGTTTTGGTTTTAAAATAAGTTTAAAAAACGGCGGTTTATGTATGGATATGCGCAGGAATGTAGCGTTGAATTAATTTGGAGTTCTGAGTATCTGGTAGAGGGTTTCTGGTGATCGAGCCCTTACAGGAACTCGTTCGGGCTTGTTTCCAGAAGCGTCGTGTAACATCGGTTACTACGGAAAGTGTTCTGAATAAACGGATCGCGGGCGTCGGTAGGGGAAAGACGGGAGATTCCCATTCCCAACAACACAGAAAACGCAGAGGCAAAGTGCCATGTTGTAGTAACAATGCTTGCCAATATGAGATAGTTCGCGTTTATTTCGTTCGGCGCGTAAATGTGAATGCAAAGGAAAAATGAAAAGGACGTGGCTCAGGCTCTTATTTTACCTGTACGCGATTGATTTCGAGGTAGCCAATGCATATTTGAACCTGTACTTAAGCCTGACCGAGGTTCAAAGGCTTTTAGGTAAGTGGCTCTTATTAATAACGGATTCTTTCCAATGCTAACGTTGTAGTGTAAATATAAACAAATAAAACCGCGCTTACTTCTTTGTAATACCTAAATAATAGCAGTGCGCCTGCGCAGGATACAGGAACATCGACCTGTGATCTGCAGTAGTGTTTACTTTTTTTTAATTGCTACCGCTTCGTTTATCTACTACATTTAACTACTCTCGTAGCCGAACGCGCTACATTAAAAAAAGATGCTGAAACGACCATTTACATAGCCTACCCAATTACGTAATAATTACACAACAAATACCATTCAATATTCATCTGAGCAAACACAACAAACATGATTGAGAATGCCAGGATAACCGGATTTTTTTAACAATGCACAATGTTTGTTTTCGAAGAATTCTAAAAGAGTTCTATAAATAACGCATATAAAATTTCATTTCACTGACTCATACCATTAATTAAAGAACCGACGGACTTACGTAGATCCAGTTAAATTTTTTTGAAAATTTTAAATAGATTCGACGTCCTAGTTCCATCAAAATCCCAATTGCAAAGACAATGCGCAATAACATTATCGATTTTTTTTTAATCTTCTTTGTTAAATACGTTATTTTCATCCTGATGACTTGGAAAGATTCCGAAGGATAATAGCCTTCGTCTTTGTATAAATAAATACTGAAAGCTTCGTTGCAATGATTCACATTATTAATTAAAGAATCGACAGATTTACAGACGTAGATCCACTCAGGTTTGAACGTCAATAACATTCCAGTTATCCTGATTATTTTGTCTTCTTTACATCGACAAACTTTCACTCTGAAAATTTAGGAGGATCCAAAGGATAATAGCTCCGGCCCTCTATAAATAGAGCCCAAAATTTCATTGCGGTGACTCACATCAGTAATTAAAGAATCGACAGACTTACAGACGTAGATTCACTTAGGTTGGAAAGTCAACAGTACTCCAATTACCACTGATCATTTTGTCTTTATACATTCATAAACTTTCATCCTGAAAATTTAGAAGGATAATAGCGCTCCCATTTTCTATAAATAAACGCCTAAAATTTTGTTGTAGTGACTCACATCGTTAATTAAAGAATCGACAGACTTAAAGACGTAGATTCACCCAGATTTTAACTTTCTTCCTCGATAATTTGGAAGGACCAATAGGTTTGGCAGATTTTTTCTTTTGTGTATTTTTCTTAACTTGAATTTCAAACTTTCAAAACTACACGTCTTGGATTCTTCCAAATTCAATCAAAGTCATGAACCAATCATTCTGATTATATTGTCTATTTTCATTAAACAAATTTGGAATAATTCTGTTGGATAATTGCGCTCCGACTTTCTATAAATAAATGTCTAAAATTTCGTTACACTGACTCAGTTCATTAAATAAAGAATAAACAAACTTAAAGACGTAGATTAGCCCAAATTTGAACGTCCTTTTGTTTTCTTGAAAATGTCACGTAGAATCGATGCGCAGGGTTCTTCCAATTTCAATAATCGGAACCTAAAAGCTAGCAAGCCACAACACATGCACCATCCTGATTTATTTTCTTCTTTTAATGATCAACTTTCTTCCTCAATATTTGGAAGGAATCAATAGGTTTGCTGATCTTTTCTTCTTTTCTGTATTTTGCTTTAGTTGAATTTGAAACTTTCAAAACTCCACTACGTCTTGGATTCTTCCAAATTCAATCAAAATCATGAACCAAAAGAGAGGGGGCAACGTCATACCAATCATCCTGATTATATTGTCTTATTTCATCATACAAATTTAGAAGAATTCTCTAGGATAATTGCGCTTCCACTTTCTATAAATAAATGTCTAAAATTTCGTTACAGTGACTCACTTCATTAAAAAAAGAACAGACAGGCTTAAAGACGTAGATTCACCCAGATCTGAACGTCCTTTTGTTTTCTTGGAAATGTCACGTAGAATCGATGCGCAAGGAACCTATAGGTTTGCTCAATTTTTCTTCTTTCCTGTATTTTTCTTTAGTTGAAGTTTAAACTTTCAAAACTCTTGAATTCTTCCGAATTCAATCAAAATCATGAACCAGAAGAGAGGGGACAACATCATTCAATCAGCCTGATTATATTGTTTTTTCATCATACAAATTTAGAAGAATTCTGTAGGATAATTGCACTCCGACTTTCCATAAATGAATGTCTAAAATTTCGTTACAGTGACTCATTTCATTAAATAAATAATAGATAAACTTAGGCCCGATTTATTCACCTCCAAGTAAATTTATCTGGTCATTTATTCCCATAGTAACTATTGTGATCACAATGATCTTAAAGACGTAGATTCGTCCAGATTTGAACGTCTTTTTGTTTTCTTGAAAATGTCACGTATAATCGATGCACGAGGTTCTTCCATTTTTAATCAGAACCTAAAAGATAGTGAGCCACAACACGTGCACCATCCTGATTTATTTTCTTCTTTTAATGATCAACTTCCTTAATATTTGGAAGGAACCAATAGGTTTGCTGATCTTTTCTTCTTTCCTGTATTTTTCTTCAGTTGAATTTGAAGCTTTCAAAACTCAACGTCTTGGATTGCTCCAAATTCAATCAAAATCATGAACCAAAAGAGAGGGAGCAACATCATTCCAATCATACAAATTTAGAAGAATTCTGTAGGATACTAGCGCTTCGACTTTCTATAAACAAATTTCTTTGCGGTTACTCACATCATTAATTAAACAATTCAACAGACTTACAGACGTAAATCACCTTAGATTTGAACCTTTTCCTTTTCTTGAAAATGGCAAAGACATTCAACGCATAGGATTCTTCGAAATTCGATCATAATCAGAAGCTAGAAGAGGAACCATCTTGATTTTGTTGTCTTCTTTTAGTGCTCAACTTTAATCCTGAATATTTGGAAGGAACCAAAATCCTACAGATGTAGGTCTATTCAGATCTGAACATAATTTCTAATAGAGTCGACGTCCAAATCTGTTCTTGAATTCTTCCAAATTAAATCAAAATCACGAATTAGAAGAGAGGAAGCAACAAGATTTCAATTACCCTGATTATTTTGTCTTCGTTTGTTCTAAAAATATGAAAGGATTCTGAAGGATAATAACTCAGACTTTCTATAAATGAATGCCTAAATTGAAATTTTAAAGAATCCCTAAGGATAATAGCCAAGAACTTTATTACAAACGTTAATCAAAGTGTCTATAGGCGTAGATCGAATCAGATTTTCTTTTCTCGAGAATTTTCGAATAGGTTCGATTATTTCTCATCTTCTGCATCTTAAATTCAATTTGAGATTCGAAAACCGATTGCCCCTCACCAATTAATTAATCGGAGACTCGGAATTTTTTTTAATTTCCTAGAAAAATTAGAAACCAGCTTGGAATTCCATCAGAAGTCAAAAAGAACTAATTAACGTTTCTGTTTTCGTCTCGGCCGTTAAATCCATTAAAGCGAAACGTTTCGATAATCGGCAGAAGTCTTCTCGGACACGTGCGCTTTATCGAATTATTATGCAAGAGCGATAGCTTCTGCGAAAGCGTTATTTTGATGTTACAGTTCCGAGGAAAACTGCGAAGGCATTGTTTCAATAAAGGGGGATGATATTTACCCCATTTCTCTTCGAGTTTAATGTCGAGCACTACTTGGAAACAATTCACGGTTTTGCGACTCAAATAACAGAATTCGTTCTGCGAAAAGCTCTAGCTTGATATTTGTTGAGAGAAAACATATTTACTCCAGTTTTATAAATTATGGCGCGGAAGAGAAAATAATTTTAGGAAACAAAGCAAAATGTTTTTTAAAATGTCCCAAATATACAGTTTGTTAGGAAAATGCAAGAATTTGAAAATTTGTTCAAAAGAAGTTCATTGAACTAAAGAATTTAATTCGTGCATGTCTCTGCCATCTAGAAGCAAGTATCTAAGTTTTTGTTTGACAAATAAATTTAAAAATAAGCAAACAAATAAAAAAGTTTATATAAGCGATACTTATTTGCGAATGTTTTAAATTAAATCATAAATGTTTTTTCAGGAATAAAATCCTGCGGATGACTAACACCCATAGGTTTATTCCATCATCAAATATTTGCCGAATACAATTCAAGAATTTAGGATAATTATTATTATATCATTTCTATTTTAAATGCTAACAAGAAACCATTAAGTTTTTGCTCTAAACATAGATGTGAGTGAGGACAGAACGGGACAAGCTCGAATTTGCAAAAACTGGTAGTAATTGCAAAAAACAAATCCGGATTTTAAATTGCCAGAAAATTCACGAGCGGTTACAGTTATGATTTTTGATGAATCATAATTAAAAGGGTCAGAATTTGAAACCAATTTTTTTAGAAAAAAAAATTAAAAATTAAACTTGCATATCTATGTAATAAGTAGTTCTTATGAAACATTCGTGTTAGTTAACGTGTTTGTAGTAATTAGACTCTAATTTTCTATCGTTCAGATTTTATGTGCGTTTTTAATAAGCAATTTAACTTTCTGGTTCTCATGGCGGAGATAATGACGAAAGTGCTAAACATAAAAGGAAAAGACTTGTTTATAGATTCCAACCGACATTTTTTCTTTTAATTTTTGTTTCTCAGTCAGCAATTAACGGATTACGACCCACAAAAATATTTTAATACCTCGCAGAAATTTATTATTATAATTAAAAAAAATGCACCTACGTGAAAGCTCTCGAAATTAATTAATTTTTATAGCAAAATCCAACTATTAAGAAGTTTTCTTTAATTTACGGTGAAAGTCGACATCATCATCTTAATGGCCTTTTAATCTGCCAGCGTCATGTTTATTATTTATAAAGACCATATTGATCGACCTCAATATTTCCGGAAAATTCGGAATAAAATACCCCGTCTACGTCAAGACGCGCGCAATAAATTCATCAAATTATTTCATTTCCTGGAACTCTTCACGAGACAGCGTGTACACAAAAATATGACAGACGACTCTGATGACGTTTTATTTTGCAGGCTTAGAAATGCAACTCTTCTACGTGAGGGAAGGGGTGGTTAATGATTACGCCCTAAATTTCGTTGTTTTGGTACCCTCAAAAATCGACACCCTAAATTTTTCATGGCAGAGTCTAACTGGACGACCTGTAAGTTTTTTGACCCCGGCTTTACCAAAATGCAACTTAGTTTTTATTTTCAGCTTCCTTACAGTATTGAAGTAGATGTATCAAAAACCATAGCCCTCGCAGTTCCAAAATTAAATATTTCAAGCACAGGAGTCGTTCCTACTTCGTTAGATACCTTCAGCGTTAATCTACTTTGCACAGGATTAACTAAGGCGGAAATTAACGTCGTCCTCACCGTTAACGTAACCCTAGCCCCCACCAATGTAACTTCTTTGAAAATCAAACGCAAAAAAATCTGCGTGAAAGCCGAACCCTCCTCCAACGGACACGTCTTGGTCGACCCTGCTCCTCTCAACTCAAACTCAGTCAATATATTTTACACGGCAGTCGGAAGTGCCATCTCACTCATAGCAATTTTAGCCTTATGCATAACTGGGTATTACCTCAGGCATAAAAAGACGCGAAGAAGCAGCGATGATAACAGAACTCAAGGCCACATGACTTACCTCACTGCAGCAAACAGAAATCCAACGTCCACTTCTTCCTATGGAAGCTTCCGAAGGATGCCGAGTTACTCACACATCGATGAACAATCCAAAGATCTACAAGAAAGGATCGCAGAGCTCACCATACAAAGGTGTGCACGAATAGTAAAAGTAACGCAAGGTGAGTTAATTTTTTTTTTTTTTTAGATGTAGAGTTCGTCTTCACACCGTAGTCCTCGAGGGTACTTTCGGACGAGTCTACGTCGGAACGTACACGGAAGATAATAGAAGTGAAGAAGTGCTGGTTAAAACTGTGACGGATCATGCATCGCAAGTCCAAATTTCCCTGCTCCTTCAAGAAGGAATGTTCATGTATTCTTTGACCCACAAAAACATCCTGAGCATACGAGGAGTTTCAATCGAAGACCAAACGCCTCCCTTCCTTCTTTACCCGTATCACGGTTACAAAAACCTCAAGGTGTTCTTGCAGAAGTGCAAGCTGAATTCGGAAGGTGTTGCACACACGCTGACGACCCAGGAAGTTGTCGATATGGCTTTGCAGGTCATCCAAGCCATGCAATTCCTCCACAAAAAGTATTTGTGGCACAAAGATTTGGCCGCGAGGAATTGCGTGTAAGTTTCGAGTTTAGATTTGCGTACAAATTTTGATTGCTTTTTTGCTTTAGGGTTGATGACAAGTTGAAAATCAAAGTGACCGATAATGCCTTGTCGCGGGATCTTTTTCCTTCCGATTACCATTGTTTGGGTGATAATGAAAATCGCCCTATCAAATGGATGGCCATTGAAAGCCTCCTGCAGAAGGAGTTTTCCCCAAGCTCCGACGTCTGGTCTTTCGGGGTTTTGCTCTGGGAATTAACGACGCTAGCCCAACAGCCGTACGTGGAGATAGACCCGTTTGAAATGGCCGCGTATTTAAAAGATGGGTATAGATTGGCGCAGCCTATAAACTGCCCGGATGAGCTGTGAGTATTATTTTTAGAGTTTTGCCCAGTTCTGCACGTGTGCTTTCCAGGTTTGCTGTGATGGCGTATTGTTGGGCGATGAGTTCCGAAGAGAGGCCAACTTTTTCTCAACTTCAAGTCTGCTTGCAAGAGTTTTACGCGCAGTTGATTAGATATGTTTAGTTTCTCTCCTTATTTATTTTTTTTTGTTCTTATGTGGACGTGCCAAATTAAGCTAGGTGGGAACTAATTTCTTGGTACAAATTATTTATTTAGTTTTAGAGTTTTAATTAATCGAATCTTGCCGTTCATTTTTGTGATGTTTTTGGTTTAATTTGGTTGTAATCAACCAACGCAAGAGAATATTCAGAGTTTCCATTTTTTTTATTTACGGAATCTCCTGGTTCACAACAATTTAAGAAAACTGAGTCAGTTTACAAGACTGAAACAAATCAATAGGGTCAATAATAAAAGATTTCTGGCTCTTTCTCTGGAAACTTTGAATTTTTTTCCAAGTTCCTCACGTGTTCGATTTCATAGTATTAAGGCGCAGACTAATTTTATTTATTTATTCTTAATCAAAATGTGTATACGTTAAGTGTTTATGCACGATGTGATCAGATACATGTACAGTAAATAATATACCTATTTAACCAACTTGCCATTACTAGATGCGTTTAAGGGCCGATTCACACTAAACATTTTTGCCTTGCCTCAAACGTGGTTACTTCCTTTTTTCTGTGTTTAGTTCGAATCAATTCGCTCAATACAAGTGTTGATGTTATCGTCAAATGTACAATTGATGTATTTTTATGTATATTTTATAAGTAATAAATAAAATATATCGAACGTAGTTTCAGGCGTTTTTTCAGTTACTTAAAATTACAACATGAATTTGCTGAGCGACCTCTGGTGGTAGGAGTAAATTATCCTTTTTGTTTGAGAAGATCCTCAATCGTTGAATAGCTTTTACAGTTTGCTGTAGTTATTTCAGCATCTGTTGCCTATTTTCCGCTTCAAATTCTTTCTGCTATTTCGAATAAAAAAAGAATGTTTTTTTTCCACAGCATATAAATAAGAAGGAAGAAAATGTGTGTATCATTCCTGCAAAGTGTTACTTCCGGAAACTTATTTTGATTTTGGTACGAATAAAGTCATAACGATATCATTTTCGTAAATTATTTTCATTAATAGTAACTGAGTTTTTCTGAAAACGAAACGAAAAAGAAAAGTCAATAATAAAATGTACAGTTTGATGCTAAACACGCCTGTCTTCTTGTAAGTATACCCAAGCAACAAAATCGCAATTGTTTAACTAACACAAATGCGAATGAATCCGTTTTGCAAGGTAAAAGTCGATAACAAGTAAACAAACATCTCCTCCGGTGCATGTCATCTTTATAAGCGTCCGGTAAAACCCATCAAATCAAATGCAAATTATAATTTTAACTAATAAACAAACATTAGATTTCATCTGCAAAAAAAACTGACACTAAATTATGGCCGATTACAAATTATATAATTCGCAGTTAATTCTTTTCGAATTTATGCTTCTGGTTATCTCAGCATTCAGCAAACTAAGAAAATGCTTAACAATATCTCATTATCTTTCAGCTTTCAATGATCTGAGCACTTTATTTGCTTTTTTTTCGACCCTGGAATTTTTCTCTCTTGAGATTAATATAACAATGTGGAATTTTTCGAGGCCTTTTTTATTTAAAACCATCTGAAAAGAGCTTGAAAATACGCCGGCATTCTTGTACATAATATAAAAAAAGCAAATAAAAGAGAGAAAACACGTTGGAGATATTTCACCCTTTAAATTGTTTCCTGCGGCCGCAAGAGGGTATTCAAAACACCGGAGAGGTTAAGCTCCGGGTTTATCGCCGGAAAGTTTTAATAATTACGCTGAAAGCGTTCGATTATGGTCGTCGTCTTTTTAAGAAGGAGCTCTTTCGAAACCGTACGGATTTATAAGGAGGTAAAAGGCTGAAGTTATTCAGCAATTACGCCGGCGTTTAAATCCGTTTTATTTTTCAACGCTTATCATAACTGAGAAGTCGAGGCTATTAAGTTCGTTTTGGAAAGTTACGTGAGGAATTCTTGAGAGAACGTTTAAAGAAACTTTCCGTGGAATACGGGTTTTAATAGTCGACTTAATAAATACTTTATAAATAGCGAACTGCTGGGTAATAAAATGCTCAGTGTAATCTTTGGGTCATTCACACTACGAAATTTGTTTAAAAAAATTGAATATTATGTTAGATTAAATAATATTTAATTTTAAGATTAAGATTCCAGTCCAAAAATTTTCGGTTTTTAGATGATAATCGTAAAAAAGGAAAATTTTCGTTGATTATGATTTGAATGGTCAATTATTTAGGGAAAAATCCAAGAAAGGGGGGTAATCCTCCAAAGACCAACTATTCCTAAACTAGAAATCTTAATCATAAAGGTAGAGAACTAGTTTAGCTTAAATTAACTTTTCCTTAGACTATTGTAAATTGAGGATAAGGCAAAGCAACTCCGGTAACTTTCGATGAAAATCATTCTTAAAATTGAAACACATGCGTCATTGATCATTGTCAACTTCATCTATGTATATTCATTGAATCATCGCAATTCCATTAAAAAAATTTTTTTTATAGAAATGCGAATACTCTAAGGCCCAAGTTCAGTTTTACAATCGTGGAATAAGAACGAAATAACTGTTCGCTGAATATCCTTTAACGCTCCTCCATATCTACGTCACACCTGCGTCACGTTATTCTAAGAATAATGCTTATCCAACAATTGTAAAATCGGGCCTACATATTATCCTTTTGATAAATTTTCCGTTGGTGAATGTGAATGAGTTTGCCATGATTGTTACAAAGAAGTTTGTAGAATTCGCTAACACTTGGTGTCATAAGCAACCCACAGTATATCTTAGACGTTATTTTTTTTTAATGAAAAATTTTATTCGGTCAGAAAACAAGGCTATTTATTTTATCTAATTTATCCCTTCCAATGTAAGGACTAATATGAATGAAGTTGCCTGTAAGTGTTACAAAGAAGTTTCACTAACAGTTGGCGCTATTAGAAGATTTTTTTTCTTAATGAAAAGGTACATACAACAATTTAAAAAAAAATCTTTTAAGGGACACTTTAAAAATCGTACAATCGCTTTCACGTTTTCACTTTCCACTGATAGCTTCCTTATTAAAAAGACTTTTAGGTCGCGGCATCTTGCGGCCGATTTTTTAACTAAAATTGCAATCAAATTCGACTTGCAAAAATTTCTAAAAACAATTTTCATCGGACTTTAGTCTATTTTAATTATGATAAGGTAAATAAATGTTCAGCATTCACCAATCAAAAAATATTTTTACTTACTACTTTTTATTTTCAGTTTATTCTTATCCTATGGAAGGACGAATGAAATTGGCTATCATTGATACAAAGGAGTTTGCAGAGTTCACTAACAGATGGCGCAAAGAACAATTCATACGAGTAGTGTATGGAGGAATCTTGAGAGATTTATTTCTAAGACCTAGTTGTACAATTCCAGCTTAACTTTAAGCCAAAGCTTAAACCCTTGACAACAATTGTCGAAATAATCGTTGTTAGGGGTTTAAGCTTCAGCTTAAGTTTAAACTGGCAATGTATAACTGGCCCTTAATGAAATTTTCGTATTCAATATTTAATTAATAGTCAGAAAACAAAGCTATTTATTATTTCCAATTCATCTTCATTCTATGGAAGAATAATACGAATGATTGTTACAAAAAAGTTTGCAGAATTCACTAATAGATGGTGTCAAGAGCAATTCATCGTGTATAGAGGAATCTTATGAGTTTATTTTTTAATGAAATTTTCGTATTTAATATACTCACTGACATGGAAATTGCAACACCAAAAAGGGGTGGAAATTTTTTCATGAAATTTACAGAACCATTTGGCTATCGAAAAGTAACAATCGATTAAAATTTCAAAGAAAAAGGGTAAAAGATTTATTTTTTTTTAATAATGTGTCGATTTGTTTGTTATTTACACATTCTTCTACTCGTCTACCACGCATTTTCATTGGACGACCTTCTTAACTAAACCATTGATCAGTAATTGATCTGATGGTGGAGAATTTGTCTTTAAGAAACGTTCTTAGCCTTCTCTAACTCATGCCTGGTAACATCTCATAACTGTAGATTGGTTTCGGTTGAGACAGTTCGCCACTCCTCGAAATGAGAAACTACCTTCCCGTAAGCCAACAATCCAACTTCTCTCGAACTCGCTTAAATGGTACGCTGTCTTACTCTAGGCATTATCAAACTCTCAAAACAGTTAACAAAAACAGAAACAACAACAACAGAAATCGAAAGCCATAAAAAACAACCAAAAAGCACGTGCTAATTTATTTGAGAAAACTGTCAATTCACCATTACCACTTGATTTATCTGATTCGTATTTTAATCAATTGTTACTTTTCGTACTTTTGTCAAATTTGTAAAATTTTGTAAAATTTCTTGAAAAAATTTCCACTCCTTCTTGGTGTTGCAATTTCCATGTCAATGAGTATACAGATTCGGTAAATGTTCAACTTGACATCTTGTTATAATGCATGCGACAGGGAGCGCATTAGAAAAATAAAGAGAGAAACGCCCACTTATGTTCAATGCCGGCTACCGCTCGCCCTGCCGCGAATCGAATCGAAACAAACTTGCTATGTCCATTACCCAAATTTCCGATTCTGTAGTTAGTAGTCAGAAAACAAAGCTATTTATTTTTTGCCATTCATCTTCATTGTATGGAAGAAATAATATGAATGATTATGATTGTTATAAAAAAGTTTGCAGATTGCGCTAATAGATGACGCCAACACGCCAAGAGCAATTCATAGTTGTATGGAGGAATCTTAACAGATTTATTTCTTAATGAAATTTTCGTATTCAATATTTAATAGTCACAAAACAAAGCATCCATCTTCATTGTATGGAAGAAATAATATGAATGAAGTTGGCCATGATTGTTACAAGAAAGTTTGCAGATTGTACTAACAGATGACGCCAAGTACAATTCATAGTATATGGAGCAATCTTGAGAGACTTATTTCTCAATGAAATTTTCGTATTCAATATTTAATAGTCAGAAAACAAAGTTATTTATTATTTCCCGTCCATCTTTATTCTATAGAAGAAATAATATGAATGAAGTTGGTCACAAAACAAAGCTATTTATAATTTCTCATCCATATTCATGCTATGGAAGAAATATTACGAATGTAGTTGGTCATAATTGTTACAAAAGTTTACAGAATTCACTGATAGATGGCGCCAAGAACAATTCATAGTGTATGGAGGTATCTTAACAGACTTATTTCTCAATGAAATTTTCGTTTTCAATATTTAATAGTCAGAAAACAAAGTTATTTATTATTTCCCGTCCATCTTTATTCTATGGAAGAAATAACATGAATGAAATTGGTCATGACTGTTACAAAAAGTTTGTAGAATTTGCCAACAGAAGGTGCTAAGAAAATTCTGAGATTTTTTTCAATGAAAAGTTTTATGACGACAGGTTAGGTCGCGACATCGCGCGGCCGTTTCTTGATCTAAAATTGTGTGAGAAATGACGACAAATAGCAACCAGTTTGCTGCCAAAAAAATTAGATATTTAAAAATTTATTGCAATTAAAACTGGCAACAAATTTTTAAATGTCGAAAATGAATGAAGTTGGTCATGATTGTCAAAAGAAGCTTGCATAATCCACTTACAAATGGAGCCAAGAATGATTTACAATGCATAGAAGCATTCTTCTTCTTCTTTGTCTTTGCTTTGCGCAGAACCCGCCACATCTGGCCGAGCTACTTAGGCTCATTTTGCCAGTCACTTAGTGCGATTTAAGCTGGGCCTGAGACATTAAACAACACAAACATTCATGGCCCTGGTGGGATTCGAACTCACGCCACCGAGCGACACGACTTCAAAGTCGGCTAGGCTTGACCGCTAAGCCACTCGGCGACCCCATAGAAGCATTGCCCTCTTCTTATGAAAGGGTTAATGTGAATGAAGTTGGTCAATGACTTTTCATTGAAAAAAGAAATAACTAAGAATGTTCTTGGCGTCTTCTGTTGGCGAATTTTGGAAACAACGGGTTAGGTCGCGACATCTTGCGGTCATTTTGTAACCTAAAATTGTTTGAAAAATGACAAATAGCAACTAGTCTGCGGCTTAATAAGCCATCTCACACAAAGGGCCAATGCAAATTTAAAAATTTGTTACGATTAAAACTAACTGGCAACAAATTCTTTAATATAGAAACAAAACTATTCATCATTTCTAGTCGATTCTCTTCGCTTGGAAGGATAACATGAATGAAGTTGGCCATGATTGTTAAAAAAAGCTTGCAAAATCCACTAACAGATGACGCCAAGAACAATTTACAGTGCATAGAGGCTTCTTAGGAGCAATTTGTCCTCTTGCTATGAAAGGGTTAATGTAACATGAAGTAGGTTGTGATTGTTACAAAAAAGTTTGTAAAATTCGCCGCCAGAAGGCGCTATAATCAATTCATATTGCGTAGAGGACTTCTAGGAGATTGTTTCTTAATGAAAAATTTGATAATTTATTGCATCTTCTTCTTCTTCTTCTTCTTATTGTGGCGAAGGTTATAAACCATAGGCCAGATACTCGAGTCGTCGTGAACTTGTCACATATCACTTCGTTTATTACGCGCGGAATTCGAATTTATTTAAGTTTTGTCTGCCATGCATTATCATCAGTAAGGGATAATCTGGATAGATTGTTAGGACGGTTTATTATCGGTTATTATTTTGTTATTTTATTTTGTTTTTATTTATTTTTTTTAGGAAAGACTCTTCATGCTGCAGGGCCTGTTGCAGCGCCACAGAAAAAGGCCACTGAAGGGGTTAAACATAGGAGGTTTAAAGAGAAGAGAAGCTGTTTTTTTTTCTTTTTTTTCCCCTTTATTATAAATTAATATTCCGTTGTGTTAGGAATCTCATTATGATTTTGATTCTTTCTAAACTCAGATTAGCTAATAAATATAATAGATTATAATTTATTGCAAACCGACTGTTATTTGTCATTTCTCACACAATTTTAGGTCAATAATCAAGATGTCGGAACTTAAACTGTTGCAAAATTTAATGTTCAAATCAGTGACAAAATAAAGTTATTTACTATTTTAATTTATGGAAGATTAATAAAGTTGATCTTGATTGCCATAAAGAAGCTTGTAGAAATAATCAAAGATGACGCCAGAACAATACACAGAATAAAGTCCCTAGATTATTATCAAAGTACCGCGACCTTCCGCCATTGTGGCTCCACTTTCTGGCGGCAAATTTGAAAATGCACTAATATGCTAAATCTCCTAAAAACTTTTTTGTATTAGTTATTAATTAAATTTTGGGTCGACACTACTAAAAATTGTTATTCATGTTAATTATTACATTATTATTTTACATTTTGCTAAATTATACATTAAAACTTTGAAATTATTAAATTTTTTATTGTGATTATTCGATGGAACATTTACAGAAAAATATGTTTTACATTTTCTTTTTTGTCCAGTCTATTTTTGTAGATACAACAATCTGTTATCTGTCAAAACCAATTGCGAAATAATAGTTATAACAATATATTTTCGTTCTATAATAACGAGTGATCAATATCTTTTCTAATCAAGTGACCTATGGAAATAAAATCGTATGTCTTTGATTAGTTCATTATTTCAAATGCCATTTGAATTATTTATATTGCATTCCTGTACCGCCAATGACCAACTTGGTCTGTCCTTACATCTTTTGCTGGAAGTGTTGACGCATTTGTTTTTTTCCTCTCTCTATTTCTCGCTGTTGTTGACTATAGTTGGGTTCACTCGGGTTGGATTGGGTTACAAAATCTAACTGCTGTTTTTATCTATTACATGGTTTTTTTATGAATTTGGATATCAAATCCCAAGTTCACAAATAAACTCTTATGAAAAAAGATGGTCGTCCTATTGAAGGGCATGGCTATGACGAAATTTTCAAAAATTATGAAAAGGGCCCAGATAAAATATGGGAATGTGTGAAATGAAATAGTTGAAAATCTGAATACATGTTCTTGTATGTATTTGAAACCTGACGTAGATTTGCAAATTCATGTATGTATGTGTGTAGGTGAAACGTATTTCTATTGCGTCTATGTGTGTATAACTCTGCCAGCATGCCTCTCCATCTATGGCAAGCCTAAGACAATTGTTTCCGGTATTTTCAATGCGTTTTGGCGGTCATTAGGTTTCGATCTACAATCTACATAAATTAAGTTGTTTTTGGTTAATGAAAATTTCTGTCCAGCGAAACAATACGCACACACACAGTCACTCCCGTTGTTATGCGCATTTTAATTACTGCATAACATCCTTTGTTTAAGGTTACCATTTCTTTGAAATCCCACACATCCTATTGTAAATTTGCGTGCGATGATGATGATGTTGATAACAATCAAGCCGGTGCAATAAAACTTGAGTCATATTTTGAAATTAGTCACACGTGGGCAGGGAGAAATTTCCTCGCTCACCTTTAAAATGCATTTGAAATTTTCCGGCAATATTTATTTAAATCTGCACGTCGATTGTCGAAGTAAATATTTAGATTTTCGCACGTCATTGCTTCGCCGTGACCTTTCCTAGAGTTCTGCACTGATTTTTTCATGAACTTGACACAGATGATAACTCCCAGTGCATCTCCGTAGTGAAAGGTAAATAAAGTTCAATTCAATTGAATTTCGGTCATGCCGCTTGTAATTCGCAATTCAAATTAATAATAATAAATATTGTTAAACCTGTTTTTCGCGGCGTCGTTTCTCGTCGGATGTTATCGGCTCTTCGAAAAATTACCTGTATATAGCCGGTGCAAGAACGACGAGATTGTTTAATAAATATCTTTGTTTAACAATAGTGTTCATCATGATTGGTTTTACGATTTTCCTAGCTGGGATCGCATCAGCTTTAGCAGGATACTCAGGTAAATCCTCAACATTTTACACCCCCCCAGTCATTTCTTTTATTTTTTATTACTTTTCATTTTGGTATATACCTACCTAGAATCGGGGATTCATTATTGTTAAATATTGTTTTAGAATTAGTTCGGCCCTAAAACAACAACAGTAATGGTTTTTGCGGGCATTTGCGTATCGATTTACTCTCGAATATACGAAACCCTAGAATGTAGGCGTTTCACCTCTTAATATTAACGGTATACAGTGCAACAGAACTAAAGCAAAAAAAATCTTATAGAACTTTGAATAAGGAAAATCATTTTGCAAATTTTTGATTTGATACAATTCAAGTGCATGAAATAATAAACGAAAAAGTATACTCATGAAAGTCACGTCTTAAACAAAGGCAGTATCATTTTCTTATTTCAGGACGAGATTGATGACGGTCGTACGTTAGATCTTACATCTGCAGCAGTTTCAGGAATTTTTCATGTGAAATATTTATACGTTTCATTCGCCAGAGTTTCCGTCGTAAATTGTTGTTTAAATAAAATTGATGCGCCCAAGATTTTTTTTTAAATGCCTCGTCACCTTCTACCATTTAATTAACACCTTAAAATCAATATTTCCTTTACTTATTAATAAATAAATTTCTTTAAGTCCATGAATATTTTCCGGGGGCGGGAGGGGGAGAGAGATTTGCCTTTCAAGGTTGAATTTAATTAAAATAATTCGTGAATTTTTAAAGCGCTTCCTTACGTCAACACAAATTTAATGAGTTGCTGATAGGGGTAGAAATGAACTTCGCTAATTAAATTTCCAATCAAATTCCCCGGTGGTGTGTGTCAACTGTTTTTAGAGGACGGGAGGGGTAGGGTAAAAACTCGAATAACTAATAAGCTAATAATTTTTTTCGCGCAATTGTAATTCTGAGACGTCTGACTTAATGAGAAATTAACAATGTAAACGGTTACGCTAGTAAACATAACCTTGTCCCAAGGTATTGTACAAATAGAGAAGAAAAAAAAACTTTTTTGCATTGCAAATATCAATTATTAAATCAAACAATGCTTTTTTCTCTAGGAACGACTGGTGGGAATCAGTTAGGTGATGGAGGGCAAGGTGGTTACGGATATGGTTTTTCAGGTTCCTTCGCTGGCCCCAGTAGTTCAGGTTCGGGGCAACAGGCTTTCAGCGGGGGTATTCCCCCTCAATTCTCGTCGCAATTCGATTTCTTTAATTTCTTAAACTCGTACTTGGATTCCGTTAGGAAATACAACGACCAATTCCATGCAAAGTACGTATGAAAAAAAAAGAACGCTTTCTTTTCTTCTATCTTTCTTCCTCTTCTAGCGCTATTTCTTATTCTTTCGCTTCGTCTCATCCTAGCAGCAAAGTTAAGGCAAAATCTTCCTTCAAATTTCGCCCTAAAAGGTAGAGTACTCTTCCAAAAAAAATTATAATAATAACTTCCCCATCTTTAACGAAATTATTTTTTCAGCGTGCAAAACGCGCACCAAAACGCAGGGGCGGGTTACGGTTTTCCGGGGGGTTTCCCAGCCTTCGCTGGAGTAGATACAGCAAACAGAGGTGGATTTACAGGATTCGGGCAAGGTTTCAATGTGCCACCAGGAGGAGAAGGAGCGTCAGCTTCCGCATCGATTGGACCGGGTGGGGTCCACCAGACTGCAGCAGTTTTCCCCGAAAATCCGGTACGTGAATTAGAATTTCACAAAAAAGATCAGATTGCAGGAGGACCTAATAAAAAAAAAAGAAAACGGAAATCACAAGCTCGTTTTGTATTTCCGACGAGTCAAAAGCTATTCGATCGCGGATGTAATACGAGGGCAGAAGTTCAATCAAGCAAACTTTTTTTTCTACTGTCACGTGCTCCAGTAATTTCAAACTTAGAGCCTTCCTTATATAAAAAAAGAGGTTTCTAATTCTTTTTTGTATTTGGGAATTTCTGTTTCGTGAAATGCAATTTATGATGGGGAGGGCTTTCGGTGGTGTCGCTTCTATTTATAGGAAATGCAATTTTCCGAATATGACACATCCGAAGTCGCGCTTCGGTAAACATTAACGTCGATGTAGTTCCTTGTTTGTCTAAAACGCAGTCTTTCAGAATAATCCGAACATAAACACCAGATTTGGGGAAACTCCTAAGGGCGACGGCTTCTATTCCGTGCAAACTTCCAGCTTCAGCACGTCGTCAAACGCGGATGGAAAACCTTCAAGTTTCCACCAGGCGAGCACAACAGTGAACGACAACGGGAAAGTTACGTCCTACACCGTACGCAAACCCTAATTAATTCACGTCGCCTGTGAAGTATTATTAATTATCCTTAATAATAAATCAGTTTTCAAGTGATTGTATTTTACTATGTAAATTGCCAATAAAAGTTTCATTCAAAGCCCGGACGTTCAATATACCATAAAACGTTTAACCTTGAGGAGGAGCGCAAAAAATATTACACAACAAAATTGCTATAATTAGACAATTAAGATTCATACCTAAATAGCAGATGGCACCAGCTTCACGCAATCTGGCAAATCTGAATTAACTGCTCACTTCCTGTATAACAATAATCACAATATTTTCATACAATAACAACACATTATTCTTTTTTTAATAAAAATAAAATGTGCAGGAAAAATATTTATTCTCAAAGTAAGAAGAATTTTTCAGAGAACTTTCAGTTTATCCTGATGAATTGAAAAAGGACATACAGAAAATACACTAAATTTATTTTAAAAAAATTCTCACTATTTTTTTGAAAAAAAAATATCTGGAAAGAAAGGAGCTTTTAAGAAACAACAGAACAATTTTCTTTGATGATCTGAAATGGGATGCTTTACTTCAAGAAAAACGCAGTAAATCCTTTTCTATTTTACCATTCAAAGTATGCTTATCTCATTCTTAAGCGCAGAAACTTGTTCGTTATTAATGACGATAATTTATGTAGTTACTGCAAGATGGCAAGGTAATTTATCTGTAAAATAATCATCCCGCCATGAAAGTAAGCGAGTATACACTTTTTTTTTCGTTTTAAAAAGTCCCCAGCTTATTACGCCGTTTCTTTTAATACCCGAAGCATGCAAAGTTGGAAGTTATTTTCTGCCGAGACAATAGGGGTAAGAGCACTACGTAATTTAATTGTCTGCGAAATAAATATTCAGACGGAGCGGAAAATTTGTGAGGAGCTTAACGGAGTTAAGTCCGTCAAAACATATCAAACTTAGAAATGAAATGATAATAAAGTTCGGAAAGCTTTTGTACGAGTTGAAACAAATAATGAAATAAAACTTTTTTAAAATATAAATGAGGTACAAAGTCGAGTATCTCGGCGAGCTTGCATGTTCGTTTCTGCCAGATTTAATCCTCTTGAACACGTTTTATAAAACCGCAATAATCTTATGATGTCTGATGTAAATCCAAGCGAATTACCTTGAAAAAGAGACAACACTTTTTTAATAAAACTAAAATTCTGCGGTTTCGCGTTTCAGGTGGAACTATTCCGGTGGTGGAATATGACTTCCGTTGTTATCTTTGTAATGTATGTTAGGGTTGGATTACCTAATATAATTGCGATAAGCGCCCCTGATTAATGCTCTTTATTCAAATTTATATTCTGTGTAATTACTAGAGCTATGTTAAAACGTTTTAACCCCGCTGAACTGTGATTATAACAAAGCTAAAACTAAAAAATTATTATTTTTTTTATTTTTGTCAAAACAAAGCAAGTCGTTTTTAATTTTTTTTTTATTCTGTTAGGAGAACGTTGTATCCTTGGAAGGATAATATGAAATTTAATTAATTTCAGGCTGGCGATGCATCGAATTTAAATAAACAACTAAAAATTTTACTCTTATTTTAATAATTTTTCGTTTACAACAGCGAATTGGTCATTCTCTAAGAGATGGAGTTTCAACATTGGCGCTTTTTTTTAAATTCAATTTATTCTGCGTTTTTATTTTCTTGAAATATAAAACGCTTTTTAAATAATTTTTAATCTATAATAGGAATTTTCCAAGAGATGGCATTTCAAAGCTGGCACTTTTTTTTTCAAATTTAGATTATTCTGCGTTTTTCTTTCCTGAAATATAAAACTACGATGCAACGAGTTTGAATAAATAACAAAAATCTAAAGAGGACATCTCAGTTCACAAGGGCTATCACTAAAATCTCCACAATTTATTCAGAATTTTGAAATATTTTAATTCGTCGCTGCGTTTAGAATTTCAATGCATTGCAGAAACGGGAGTGACTCTTCCATATGGCAAGTCGGGGGTAATTTTTGATATTACAGTCGTAAAGAGGACATCTCAGTGCACAAGGGCTATCACTAAAATCTCCACAATTTATTCAGAATTTTGAAATATTTTAATTCGTCGCTGCGTTTAGTATTCCAAAGTATTGCAGAAACGGGGGTGACTCTTCCATATGGCAAATCGGGGATAATTTTTGATGTTACAGTCGTAAAGAGGACATCTCAGTGCACAAGGGCTACCACTAAAATCTCCACAATTTATTCAGAATTTTGAAAATTTTAATTCGTTGCTACGTTTAGATTTTGGGTGTATTGCATAAAAGGGGGTGACTCTTCCATACGGCAAGCCGAGGGTAATTTTTGATGTTACAGTCGTAAAGAGGACATCTCAGTGCACAAGGGCTACCACTAAAATCTCCACAATTTATTCAGAATTTTGAAAATTTTAATTCGCCGCTGTGTTTAGAATTTCCATGTATTGCAGAAACGGGGGTGACTCTTCCATACGGCAAGCCGGGGGTAATTTTTGATGTTACAGTGGTAAAGAGGACATCTCAGTGCACAAGGGCTACCACTAAAATCTCCACAATTTATTCAGAATTTTGAAAATTTTAATTCGTCGCTACGTTTAGATTTTGAATGTATTGCATAAACGGGGATGACTCTTCCAGACGGCAAGCCGGGGGTAATTTTTGATGTTACAGTCGTAAAGAGGACATCTCAGTGCACAAGGGCTACCACTAAAATCTCCACAATTTATTCAGAATTTTGAAAATTTTAATTCGTCGCTACGTTTACATTTTGGATGTATTGCATAAACGGGGGTGACTCTTCCATACGGCAAGCCGGGGGTAATTTTTGATGTTACAGTCGTAAAGAGGACATCTCAGTGCACAAGGGCTACCACTAAAATCTCCACAATTTATTCAGAATTTTGAAAATTTTAATTCGTTGCTACGTTTAGATTTTGGATGTATTGCATAAACGGGGATGACTCTTCCATACAGGAAGCCGGGGGTAATTTTTGATGTTACATTCTTAAAAAGGATATCTCACTTCACAAGGGCTACCACTCAATTCATTTGTTCATTTCAGAATTTGTAAAAAGAAATTTAACCGTATTTGTTCTCTGTCAAACATATATCTCGGTACATATAGCCGTTTCTGTTTTGTTAGGGTAATTTTCCGAAAGTTGAGGTTGGCCGCCCTGACCGTCGCTGCCAATGTCGTCGCTAAAATCACGCCCCTGAAACAGGGTTGCCATGTCTAGGGATTTTCCCCGAATCTAGGGATCTTTGATATTGCGAAGGGACAAAAAGATTTTTTTAGCATTTCCCGTAAATCTGGGGACATTTTCGAAAAGTTTACAAATAAATTTATTTTTACGATTGCTGCAATTTTTAGTCAAAATAAATGTGTAATATTTTAAACATAAATGATATTTCAAATTGGTACTGTAGTTAACTGCCGACTAGTTACGTAAGTATGTACTTATTTTAATTTAATAATTAAGAGAGAAAATATTTTAGAAAAGTAACTACTATTATTTCATTTTTTTAGGCTAAACATTAAAATGGCTTCAGTATCTATATCAAACGAAGTTGATAAACCTACAGCTCTATCACATTATACAATGCGATCGCAAAAAATTTTACTTTGCTATGAAGCCCGTTTACGTACTTAGTTACAAACATGTTTAAATGCTTGGTCATTACAAACATTTTTTTTCGATCGTATTGTATTAATTCTTGTTTTTGTTTTTGCCTTATGTTGTTATATATATGTAAATACATATTATATTCTTTATAACGGATGTGTTACGAATAAATGTTTTATTTTACAGATCTTACTAATCTATTATCATTTATTTGTAATTAAATAATAATCAGGTGACGGTAAACGTGACTTTTAGGGAAATCTAGGGATTTTCTGGGTTCAAGTCTGGGGACCATGTAAAATTTTATCTGGCAACCCTGCCCTGAAAGTTTGTTATTATTTGAAGTGACGTTTGTCAAAGTTACTGTCAGTAACTACAGCTTGCCTTTAAAGTTCGAATTTGTTTATTACAAAAGTGTAATGATTCCGCTTTTCTCGTAAAAGAAAAACTCTACACTTCTTAAAATAGCAACTTTTGGATTGATAAATAACTTAACTACACATAACCTAATACATTTTTTAATTGAAACTAGTGCCACGGTGGCAAATAGAATTCCCTAAAACTGTTGTTTTTCTTGTTGCACTTGCGACATTTGTATTTTGTTACCTTTGTTTCTCAATTTACTCACGAGAGTAATGGAATGGCGTTAAAGTCAAAATCATGGAACTCGAGCTCTGCATCATCAATCACCGAAATAACAACCGACAAATTTTTAAGTAATATTTCTTTGTTATCGGTGAATGAGAAAAAAGGATGGACCTATGTTTCTTATGTCTGGTGATGCAATACCAGACGCATTTTATTTATGACGCAGAGCTCTTCTCTTATGAAAAATTCTATATCTAAACAGAGTGCTCTGATCTAGTGACTTACGTGTTTTATTTCTGTGCTATCAGCTATCACTATCAGTCATAAAACTTGTTATTGAAATTCCGTAATAAATGTTATCGAGATAGAAATGACGCGATAGATTTTTTGGTTCAATTAGGATAGCATTAAATCGGGGTGATTCTAGGCAACATCAAAACGGCATCCTCTCTCCCCAATTCATCTTTCAAGAAACAGTAATTAATTAAATTATTTTTGTTGCAAGAAGTAATGCACAAAATTTATAGCTTATTGATTGCAAAATAGTCTCTGATTAATCTGCGCATGCTCGTACATATCCTCGGGGGTTACCCTAGAGAAAAGCCGTCCTCCGTTTACACTCACTTCCCTCAAAGTCAAATCGATTTGATTTTGAACTGAACTGATTTTAAAGTGAACAGAGAGACTCTTAAAGGAATGATGTTTTGAGAACTAAAATTAGCATAACCTCAAAATACATGTGAAATCACATGGAGCTGATAACTGATTTAGAAAAGTAGCTGGGGTGCGGGAGGGCGGGGGGACTCAAACACTTCCTCATCACTGATCGCCAATTGAAGTTAATTTAAATCGATTCGCGTTCAAATGGAGGACGGTTGAAGACGCAAGTTTTGTTGCTCAGAACACTCACTACGGGGGGTGTCCCTGTAATAAATCCTTCAAAGGATAATAGTAAAAGTGGATGATTTTTGATTTAGTTTCAATTTTTTTTCTTAAATTAATTTCATTAGATAATCTAAACATCAAAATAAATTAAGCTCTGAACTTCGATACTTATTTAGGATCCAGCGCAAAATCCGGACCTAATTTTTTGATTGTTTTTTTTTTTAAACTCGATATGAGAAACAAAAATTGCAATTATGAATGAAAAAAGAATCATTAGACTTGAAAGTGAATATACCATGAAGTTTCAGGGCAAGTAATTAAAATTTTGCTAATCGCCCCAATTATTTGCCGGCGCATACTTTTTGAATATAACCCCCGCAATACTTTAATTATACGTTCGGAAGCGTAATTTTGCTATTTTTATTTCGCAAATTTATTCTGATTAAAACGGCGGCGAAGAAAAGCTCGGCGAAGTGCATAAATAAATGAAACGTTCCGAGTGAAGGATTACAGGGATATTTGAGGATGTCATCGTCGGAATTAAAAGGACTTAAACTGCTACCGTTCGAGTTTTTCTAATTGCGTTATTTTCTGTGAAAATTTTGCGACAAAGCACAAACAAGCCGTTACCTAATCGGCGATTAATAACTCGAAATTAATTGCTTCGTAATTTATTCATCGTGAGCCGGAATTACTTATTATTGAATTTTTTTTTGCCTCGTGTAGAGATATTATCGGAAAATTAACGATCTGTAAACAAATATAAGTCAGGAAAATTAAATGAAATGCAGGACAAAGAAAGAATATTTAAAAACGTGAAACTCAATTAAACTAATTGGGATCTTTTTAAAGGATGCGAATATAATACAGCGTTAATTGAATTGCATGTGTTGGTATATTTTGTTGTAGGTAGTATTTGCAATTTATCGATTTTATTTCAAATAAAAGTCATTTCAAATTGCGATGATCTGGAAACTAAACCCGGCGTTTCACATTTGATTAATAACAAGTAATTACATATTTTCAGAATCACCTTTCGGTAGAGCTTTCGTGCTTTTGCATTATTTAAATACGATGTAAAACCTCACGTTTATTTGAATAGAATAAAAATTATTCATCGTTTTTTTTTTTTAATAGTTATTGGCGATGACGAGGGCACCTTGAACGAACAAAATCATGATCTAAGCGGAGGTAAAAGAGAAGATTGTCTCAAGGCGATATTGTTGCAAATTATACGCGTACAGGTATCCGAGAAAATATTTTTAAGAAAGAAAAAAAAAACGTCGAAAGTTTACAGGTCAAGTACGACGCATTAAAACCTTTTACTTCGCCTTAAAAGTTGGCGTGAAAAGCGCGTTGGTTATTACGTTGTAAATTAGTTTAATAATTCAATTTCACTCCTCGTTGTCTCTCACCTTGCTAGGTGGATGATAATGACCGAGAGGTTACGTTTCACTTAAACGCCCCATTACGTCTGTTTAGATCTAATTCGAGCTCATTTTACGTTCTGACTGCGGCTGATTCAATTTCACCAAGTAATTAATTTTATTTCGATGTTAATAACTCACGAATTTATAATAACCACAAACTCATCATCATCGTGTGTGAGTTTCCCCGTACACGTAATTGAATAATTATTGAATGTTCCACTAATTGGAAACAATTAAATTTAACGCCCAAACCAGGATATACAGAGAAGTTCAGTTTCTGAATAAACGTTACGATGAAACCACCTGTATATTTAATAGTGACAAAAAATTTTATAGTGAGTTTTAATTCGATGTCTTTTTTTTAATTTAAACAAGTTACTGTTCCTTAGGTGTTTGACGCAGGCAAAAAAATATCAAGAAATACTGGAATATAAGATGATACAAGACGAGTAAGATTCGCAAGTAAACGAATAACATGATGCTTATATAAAAGGTAATCTTCGAGTCAATGGCCAGTTCAGTCAGTGTTTCTCAGTGCTGCTGTTTGCTTCTAATAGCCGATCGAGAGATGTATTACCGGACTCTCATTTTGTGCTGCATGCTGATGCTGGCGATTTACGAAACCGGTACGTATGCCCTCGCCTTTCCAAACCAGGTCAAATAATAAGAGGTTTTAGAATGTGGCGAAAAGTACCTGCAGAATTTACAACCCCAACCAGGATATATTCCTGTGTACATTCGTCCTGGAGATACGCCATTGGAGGACATCAATATGGATCTTGCCGAAGCTTTCAGGAGCTACGCGTATCGGCATTATAAAATTAATAGCGCGCGGGCAAAGGCGAAAAATATTTTGGACACAAAAGAAAAATCGAACTTCATCGAAGAAGAAAAAAATATTCCGGTTATTACTTTGTACGACGATGATTATAATCGGGAGCAGCTGAAGAATGAAAAGCTACACGTGCAAAACATTCAACAAAAAAATAGCTAAAGCGTAGCGATTTTAATTAGAATTTTTCTTTTTAAATTATACCTAGCATATGTTATCATAATAATATTGATGGTGATATTAGACTAAAACATGAAATATACTGTAGCCTTTCAAACATTGCGATATTTTCTTTTATCTTATCTCTTATCTATATAAAAAAACGTTATTTTCGTTCATACGTCTGCTCCATTTATGTGACGGTGTATCTTCGAACAGGTACGTTGTTCTATTTTATTATTATTATTTACATTTTTCAATGCATTTTACTAGGTCATTATAGTGTAACGTCAGAAGAATTCATTGTGTACACATACACACGTTATCTCTTCAATATACATACCCACAAAAGGCGCCAACAACGAAACCATTTTTCCTCCTCGATTTCTATTGCCTTATATTATTGTATTACATAACATATAAAACTCATTCAATCCACGCATAAAACAAAGCTATTTTTTCTAATTTAATTTAATATCATACACCTGCCAACGCCTTTGAATAAATCCTCTCCGCTTATCTGCATTATCTTAATCAAGGTAACCACTAAGCAACGTATGTATTTGCTCAATTTTATTTTCGATAAAATGATTCATTTAATGATGATTCACGTCTAAAAGGGTGTCATCTTCACCATTAAACTCTTCAACATTTAATTATCATCACCTTCGGTTTGTTTGTTTCACACGTTGCGACCTTCCATTTCAATCAATCGAAAAACGACGAGGCCCCGTTCTTAAAACGCAAATTTTATTTCGCAACTGAAAACGCCGGGAAAGGCAAACGGGGCACCGTAATTTCATTTGCATACGTTGCGACGTTTTCAAAGCCCTTAGACGTAATAGAAACTCCACCTTTGTACGCGGTATTCGAGTGCTTTAGTGTTTTTGGGTTTGGTACCTCTATTGATAACACTGGAACATGTAATCGTACTTTAGTATTTCATGAGAAAAAAAAAACGCGCCCAAGTTTAAATTGGAAATCAGAGGGAAGTGGGGGCGACCACATTATATAGAAAAATATGTTTTCTTTTCAACATTTATTTAATATAGTATTTGCACTTTCAAGTTTACATCCTCCTCCTAAACGAAAAACCTTTTGCTCTCCCCTGACAAGCATACTTAATATATTTTATAAAAAAGGAAGGGTAGGAAATAATTTTTTGAACCATCTGTACGTGTGACGAATGCAGATAAAAAAATCTGACGATTAAATTCAGATATACTCGTAATAGGTTCGATTTTTTAGTACGCTTGTTTCGTGTATAGAAATTAATTTTTATCAATGGAATCCAAAATTGAATTGAAAAACATCAAGTGCAGTCCTTTTGATTACTTTATCGATTAGTTCGTTCCAGCAATCGCATATAGTGGAACTCGGCTTATCAATATTTGACAGACTTCTCTGTAATGAATTAGTTACATGACGCTCGAAATCGTGATTCCACGTTTCTCCCTCTAAAAATATTTACGCGCTCGTTATTATTTCTTTTTTCCACAAAAAAAAATATGACTAAACGTAATTACTAAGGTCTTTACGAGATAAGATAATCGAAAACAAACCTAGTAAACGTAGGCTTAAGTCGAAATTAATATTTCATGATTCATGTATAATTCGCGAATCGTGCAGCAAAAATGATAGCGTACTAAAGCCATTTTTGCACGCAGTGTTTGTCCAAGAACAAGATAAGGCCGGAGGTAATTACAAAATTATTAAGAAACTTGCAGTTATCTAATCTGAATGCTAAAAATGGATTTGGTATCACTCGAGTGTCATTCATTTGGTGTTTTAGGCAACATGAAGCTACATCTAGAAGTGTTGGTGACTCTGTTCGTTTGTGTCTTTGGAGTTTGGGGGCAACAAAATGCTGGAAAATCAGTTTCGACGTCTTTACTCGAGTGCTATAATAATTCAGCCACGCTCAATCCAAATAATAGATTACCATCGTCGATGAATGTTTTAATCGAACTTATACGGAAAGTTGAAAATTCAAGAACCACACAAGACGCCAGGCAGCTTTCTATTGAACTCATACAAAGGTGATTTAAACTTTTTATTAATACAATCGACGTAACACAAATTACATTTTAACTAACGCTAACGATTTAAGATTGGTTGCTTCCAGCCACTACACTGACCTTATTTTTAATGGCCTCTCGAGTTTATTATTATTAACAAACTAAAACTAACTCTGAATATTTAATACGTTCCCACAACCTTCCTTGCAGATTTCGCCAAGATGGTATCGCCCACACCGGTACTTCAGGATCAGAATTTACTTTACCCTTCAGCCCTGTCCGACCAGAAACTGAAAGGAACAGAATTTTACTGCGACGCCTCATTCCAGGCACCGCAGTTAACTTTCCTAATCAAACTTTAAACCTCATTGAAAGGGTAAGATAATTTCAACCCCTAAATAACTGATCTGACCCAACTCAATTTTTTAGTGTTCCCTTCATTTTATGATGTCCTCTACTTTCAACAAGACAATCCGAGGAGACGAGGCCAACGTTTGCAATCGATTAGGCAGATATGAGAGGAGGGTTGAAAGGAGCGTGGATGATTCCGATGCTGAAGTTTTCGACCCCAAAAACCTGTAAGTGATGGCCCTAGAATTTGGGGCGCGCAAGCTCCTTAGCCTTATTTTTTTCTTTAGCGATCTAAAAAGTAACTTGGAAGAAGGTGAGGAAGTACCCCCTCCTGAAGAGCAAGTTGATTCAGAACCAGAACCCGCGGTTGAACCTTCTCAGGATCCAGCTAATGACGCTGAACCTTTTCCTTCCGGTCGTGCAACTTTAACAACCGTCAGCGCTTGCCCCGTGGAAGGAGGAGTCGTTTTCACTCGTTGGGGTGCGGTTAAAGCAGGCACGGTAATAGCAGGAGTCGCCGCTGGTTTAGAACCACAGTTAATTCCTGAAGGCAACATCCAAGTCGACAGTAGATTCGCCGCTACTTTAGTCGGTAAATCCCCCCTTACGAAATTTCGCCCCCAAAAGTTCTAACTTTCTATTTTTGTTTTTGTTTTAGGTGACATCACCGAAGCGTCTCTTTTCCAAGTCAACAGCAACATTCAATCGGTGGGTGCAGGTGGGGGTTGGAACAACACTCAAGTTCCTCGTTGGTATTTCGTCAACGCTCAAGAACGTCTGGAGATGACGGACACTGATATTAGGGCAGGCCTTGATGGGTTGATCATAGCTACAAATATCCAGACCTGGAGATCGACGTTCCCCACGATAAGATTGTCACAAGTTTTGGATATGTATTACTCGCGAAGGGGAGTTTTCAGTGTGAATCATAGGGCATGCAATAGATACACCCTTCTTAACCAAGTCGCTCCGAGGGAAGCACTGACTAGTCAGACGACAGGATTTAGCATCATCTTTGATAGGGATGTCACTATACCAGGGACGGTTTTACCGTCGCAAATGCCAAATTTAAGCAACAGAACAGTGAATTTATTTTTGAATTATGCGCGTAAGTATTTATGGAATGTTTCGAGGAAACCTTTGGCGAAATCCCCGATTAATTTTAGCTACCATAAATGATCCAACTTGCCTTACGAACGTGACAATCCAAGATAGGATTGCAACTGACATAATCATAGCGTTGGATACTCAATGGCCACATGCTGTTATCCACCCTGCCATTTCGTGAGTATAAAATAAAAAGCTCGCGGTAAACTTGATGGTGATTGTTTGATTATGTGTGTAGGCACCTCCTGGATAATTTGGATATCAACTCTTATGAAAGCAGTTTTACGATTATAAACGCCAACGATGGACGGATTATAGTGAACAGAAGCAGCAGTATTTTGGACTACCACCAGCTCTTTAATTTGACCGCCCAACAACAGCGTGAGTGTTTGGTTTGATGGGGTGAGGCAAGTGCTGCAGGGTTGAATGTTTTAGATCCAATTGGCACTCAATTCAGTCGCATTTTCAACGAAGCGGAGCTGATTGTAAGGAACAGGATGGACCACGATCGTGTCACAGGTGATATTGGAGGAAGATCAACGATTGTCCTTTTGGTTCCCCATCAATCGCAGGTTACCCCAGAAGACGCTCTTTTCACTAGTGAACGCAGAGAAATCTTCCGGTCATTTTTGCCAGGTAAATCAAAATAATTATCTGGAAGAGAATGTATACAATTTTATTTTTTGTTTAGACATTAGATTCTTGGTACTTGGTTTGGGTAATAGAGACACCTATAGTCCTTTGGTAAACAACGTCCAGTCAGATGTATTTCCTTTAGCTGACTCTAGTGATGGCACGAGTATTGTTAATGCGATTAATCCTCTTGTTTCAAGGATCCAAGAATGTGAGTTGGCTTAAGTATTGGGGGGTACAGTAACATAAATGCGTTTTGATTTTAGTGCCTAGAAGAATTGTAAATCCAACTTGTGGTGCTGATTTCAATGGTGATGCAAGCTCGCATTCCTTCCAGCAATTCATCGAGCCCCAAACGATTATTTTCTATCGCGTCGCTCCTAATTACTTCCACGGAGAAGGCGATCGGATTTTGAGGATTACCGGTCAAGGTGATGGTACAATTATCGTCTGCACGTCCAGAGAAATCACGCATCCGAGACAGAATATCACCAGCGGCAATCAAGATTGTAGGCCAGTCAACGCAAACGAGGAACTCTTCTCTTTATCTGGGGCATGTGTAGATGGGCTTATCGTCAATTGTCCTCCGCTGTTCTTTTCAGTTGAAGCTCCTCCAACAAATCCAACACCACGTTGCACTGGTATTAACGTTATTAAAACAAAAAATAACTGCGATATTATTATTATTTTTTTTGCAGAAGCCGGCTGTCGTTTCCCTGATAACCTTAGATATTCCATCGCCGTGGAAGGTTTCGTTTGCAGAAGTAACAGCGCAAGAATATTAGGAAGCTTCATGTTAGTCACCATATTATTTGCATTTTTGCGTTGGTAATTCATTTCTTGTATCATTTACACCAAAGACAACATCATAAACGTTTAAAAAAATTGTTATTTATTTAACATTGACTGTGTAACACATTGAATAGATAACAAAAAATAGTTTGAGTGTCTTAAATATTATAAGTTGCTGTATGTATGATATTTTAATTTTTTTTTGTAAACAATAGATTATTTGTTAATGTCTGTTTTATATATAAATCTAATGTAGCCGCAACACTTAGTTATATTATGTGAGTACCTAATTGAATCAGTTTTTAATATAAAATAAACAAGGCGTTAGTTTTTTTATTTTATTTTTCTTAACTGTCGGTCGGAATTTGATCGCGAAATGGAGGAGACCCAAGAAACTTTCGTGTTACAACACGGCACAACACCCAGGGGCATGTATACGTGTATATAAAACCGTTTCTGCAAAACTTCGCAATTTCAAAAGACGGAAACTAACGCAACGGAAATTCTCTCTCGTTTCCTTTGTAAGTTTGCAAACATCAAACATTTCACGTAAAATGGAAGTAGTCAAATGGCTGGCTGGCAGTCAAGAGACGAGGGCATTCAATATTAAAAAAGGGCTTTTAACATCTAAAACAAACACAAAGTAATTATTTCAATTATCGATCAAATTTATCTATATCATTCGCAAACACAGAAATGTTAGTGTGAAATTAAATCAAATAAAGGAAGTGCAACTATGGTTTATAAATTATCCTTAATTTCCGCTTATTGCAGTTGCACTGTTGTTTCACTGACGAATACCAACGAAGAGATAAACGAAAACAAACACGCAGATAAGATAAGGAAACAAATTGGGTGAATTCGCAAGATGTGGTGTAGTACAAAATGAGTTTGCCTGTGAAATTTGTTTTGTTCCTGCTCTTACAATGGGGTAAGTTTTGCATTAACTTCACTCACGTTTGACCTTGCAGTTTTCCAAAATTTGATCCAAAATTTTAAGTCAATTTTATGTTGAAATTGATTGGTGATTAATGAGTGATTCATTCAATTATTCTTACGCAGAACTTACTTAACCTTAGAAACTTAAATTCATTGATAAGTTGATTTAATAGTTAAAAAAAAGTAAGGCTTTTCCTCTGAAATAAAATCATTTAATTCCAGAAAGTGCCTTGATATTGAAAGTCAAAATGTGCATACTATTCAAACAAGCTAGCGGAAAATATAAGCCGCAGTAAAATATTTTATGAATATTTCATGCATTTTCCTAACAGAACTTGCGCAAATGCAAAATTGTACAAATTCACCAATATAATCGAAGCTAAAAAATTAATAAACCAGTTCTGATATTATGAGATTTTGTAAGTAATCAAGCAAATGTAGGCCATAAATATTTATTGAGCAACAATTTGTTCTTACTCGTTAGTACAATGTATAAAAGCAATAACAAATTTACTGCCTTTTTTGTTATTTTTTCGGGAAAGATCAGATAAAATCGATGTTAGTAGTAACAACTTGGGCCGTAACGTGGGGGATTACAAATCCCAGTTAATGGCCCTCTTCCTGGAGGTCGGTGCAATTAAAAGATTCAGATTAAGGATGCCCGTTAAATCGGACAGGACTACACGGAAACCCTTTTCAATATTGAACGAATCCAAATGTTGCTAAATTATTGCCTGAAACTTTCTAAACGATCACCGCACGTGATGGAAGTGAAAGATATTAGCTTTGCAATTTATGGAAGGCGAATGAGCATTCAATTCAATTAATTCCGACTCATTGAGCAATCTTTACTTGCATCACTTCCTATGAGCTTTGTAATTTTTTTTTTTTTTTTAATTTCAGTATGTTCGCAATTTACTTCGGAGGCTTCGACTTCTTCGTCTATACCTCCAATACTTTTGAGTTGCTATCAAAATAATGTCACAAACTCAATTCCTCGGACGCCCTTAAACGTGCAGGTTTTAACTGAGTTGATTAGGAAATTGGAGTTCGATATTGGGAATGCCATGAATATACGGATTTTGACCAACGCCTTATTACATAGGTAAATCAAATTTTGCGCCCTCCAATTTGGTAATTTGAGGTTTTTGCAGTTTACGTTTAGATGGGATAGAGCGGACGGCTCCTACGAGCACAAACGAATTTGCTTTCCCCTTCCGAGCATCGGGCAAACAATTTCATAAATTTCGATTCATCGTTGACTACCTCACTCCGGGTGATGGTCTTCAATTCCCTGCAGATGCCGTTAGTGTACATGAACGGTGCCTCTTGCATTCCATGATTTCCAACACCATAGATTCATGGCAGAGGGGTGATGAAGCTACGTCTTGTCAAGTGAGAAGTATGGACTTCAGGGAGAAGAGGCAAGTGATAAGTTTGACTCAACGTCAAAGAAGTGCCTGCCCCATAGAAAAGGGGGTTGTCAAAACGAGATGGGGGGCGGTTTCACCCAGTCATTTAATCGCTGGGCTTGCGTCGGTTTACCACGCAAATCCCGTTCAGTTTAAGGAAGTCGTTGATGATCTTAAAGACGAGATTAATATTACGCAGACTTTTCGTGAAAATACGACCGTACAGATGGTTAACAATCTTCTGGTTTCGACTGTCGTTGGTGATTTAGCTGAGGTCATACTGCATCAACCGATTAGAAATCCTACGTTTGGCAACCCTGGTTACTGGAACAATACGATTTATCCTAGGGCTTATTATTTAAATAAAATTCAGTGGGATATGACGAGCGCTGAGTTACTTGGAGGTTTAGACGGTAAAAGAAAAATTTGTTACCTCTGTGAATTCGAACTTAAATATTCAATTCAGGTCTGTTGCTTTCTAACAAGATTCTGGAGTGGACGTCAATACTGAAAAGCACGCGACTTTCTCAAGTTATCGACATGTATTATTCGGAGAGAGGAATTGGATACGATAGGAAATACAGGGCTTGCGAACGTAACTCTAAACTAACGCAATTATTTTCTGGAGTTGACCTGGTATCTGAGGTAGCTAAATTAAATCAGCACTTAGTTATGTTTGCTTCACGGACGAATTGTTTCAGACGAGCGCTGCTGCGAAATTACTGCAAGAAATTGGCCAGTTTAATGAATATATTTACGAAGAGGGAATTGACGCACTTGCAAAGGACGTGGTCGAAAATTACAGACACATAGCAGGTGACGCAAAACAAACGTTTAATTTGCTCATTTATTTATTAATTAATTCGTTTCAGATGGCTTGACAAGAAAATACGACGCGTGCGAACAAGGAGGAGACAATATAACAAAATTAGAGATAATTACGATTTTAGATGGCACGTGGCAACCGTACGAAATCCACAGCTTAATATCGTAAGCAGCTCTTATTTCCGTCGTGATTTCGTGTAAATTTGCGAGGCCCTACATGAGGATTTTACTTATTAACTTTGACGTGGGTTGCGCGAAATCTCTCGCGTTGTTACTTTTCCCAGTTCCGTTCTACCCTGTCATCATCAATCACTGTTACCTAATTGTAACATACAAAACAGATCACTAAGTACTATTTTTGAGGAGAATCTTCTTTATGTATTTGCAGTGCTTCCTTTGTTCGTGTTTCGACAATCCCCATTGCGTACATGAAAAAGAAATAAAGAAATTAATGTTCAATTTGAAATTTCAGTTACCTGACGGAGTTGGCTGATGTTTCTTATTATGGCAGCACACTCGGTGTCATCAACGGCCAAAGTGGTAATTGGATGGCGAACGTGACAACTGACGTAATCAAAATTTTCGGCGCTCTGTCAAACGTCACGTCTTGTAAGAGATTCATTAATTTCGATTCGTAAGTCACGTTGTAAAATTTCAGGGCCTTCAACTTTGCAACTCAGCACGAGCTTGAATACCATAATAAATTACTATCAGAATCAAACTTATCAAGAGTGTCAGATAAATTACGCCAGGCCCATGGGTCATGTGATACTAGTTTTAGCCAACACGGCTTTGATCACAGATGTGGATGCTGCGAATACCCAAGCGGCGATTCGGAGTTTGAAAAGCACTCGCCCAGAAATCAGAATCATCTACGTTGCATCTGAAACAAACGCGGGGCATTACGAAAGAATCGCAAGTGATGATGATTATGTTATTAAATCATCGAATAACATCGGCGCGTTCGTTGGCCAAATTTCAGCGAAACTAAATAATTTACCTGCCTCCTTCATGAACTTCTACTGCAATAATTCCCAAGTTCGAATGGAAGACTACGTCACTCCTGGAGTAAATACTTTATACGAAGTGCATTCCGAGTACGTGCGAAGAGTTGACATTTCAGTAAAGGTATTTCAGCCGACCCTGAAACGATTTTATATTTAATGCGAATCTTTAGTTCAAAGGTTACGACTATGCAGACATTTCTGTGTGCGCCTACGATAGTAATTCACCTCTCAACACGGTTTGCAGAGGCATAACGGGTAATACTGAGGTCAACTTCACAGCAAGAGATTACTGCCCTCCACAGCACGCCTGTACAGTACAATTTTCTGTATCAGTCAACAACACAAGAAACAGATGCGCAGGTACGCAAACCAACTCATCTAGAGTGTGTTCGTAAACTCTCTTGGGTTCTCCTGAGTAATATTCTTTCTCTCTCATATAAATTATTTTGCTTTTCATTTTATTCACTCCCAGCGTTACCCATGGAGACTTTACGAACTCGGCCTTATTGTTTTGTTATATTTTAATTGAATCGCACCGGCGCGGCGCATCCACCAAAGTTGTTTCTAAACTAATCTTATTATTTTGGGAGTCGTTAGTGTAACAAACTTTCTTTTACATATGCAAATACTGAATATACTCATTAGCATCGAGTTATATATAAATAAGATGCCCCTATTCATTCGTATTTGTGTTTTCTTCTTTTTCCTTCGAATAAATTATGCAGATCTTATTCGCAATAAAGGGCCCATAATCAATCAAAAATCCGTTCATATTTTTATCAATCGGGCATGTATCACGCTTGATTTATTATTACGAGGCTTACCGGGAGCTTTTCAGCGTTTCGGAGCTGATTTCGCGCGAGATTGCATATTAAATAAGATTTCTGTGCGCGCCCCAATCGAGTTAGGGGCTGATTTCCTTTGCGCTCGCTCTGATCCCCCGCAAATTCGATATTATCGTACTTACAGTTTACTCGGGAAGATTACGCTCTTGATTAACTGAAAAATACATTTACGTGTGGATTATAAAGAATATGAGGCGTTGTTTGGATTCACGAATAAATTTATATAGAGTCCCTCGGGGTATGTTCGTGTACATATCCCACTCGCACACGTTTTAAGTGCTGAAATAAAAGCGCTTAATAAATAACGAAGGGTCCTTTTTTTTCCTTGATTTAAAATCACCTAAAAAATGAAATACTTACCGAAATTTTTTAGCCGAACCTCTTTTAATCGTAGTCCTGTATGTTGTACAAGTCCTTAGTTCATCTAAAAGCAAAAAGGAATTATTATTATCGACTTATAAGTAACGACATAATATAAAGATCTTAGTTCCGGGTTGTAAAGGAGGCAATTTTGTTTCATATAATAATTCAGAGCGTTTCTTAAAGCGTTTAGATGAGAAAAGTGCAACTTCATAATACTCGGAATTTGTATTCAAGTCTAATTACATCTGGTGAATACGGAGAGAATTTTTAAAGGCATCTCGTTATACATTAAAACGTGCACTTTTCTAAATTATTTACCCGACTCGCCTTTGAAATTTTTCCGAGCGTCTACTCATCTGAATTAAGGACATTTCAATGTAGCTTTTTGTTTTTATTTTATTAACTAAAAGCTCCTTTCATTTCTCAAAGTACCATAAAAAAATATATATATATTCTTAATTTAAAAAAAAAGTTAATTAGGTAGAGATGTTTTTTTATTAAAAAATAATTGTGTTGTTTCAGAAAAGGATTGTAGATATCCTGACCAAGCTCGCCTGGACATCATGACTTCGTGGCGAAGTAGATCCTCTTCGTTTACAACGCCAAACTTGGTTTTGTTATCGTCGGCTTTCGCATACACGTTGGTTTTTATACGTAAATCTTACTCATAGGTTATTTATAAAACGTGAATAAACTATTGTGCCAGGCTACGAGATTGACACTTATTCGCGTATTATAAAAATTCGCCTTCCAAATTTCGATTTGTTCAAGTGTTCGTGTTTACAAGAGCCAGAGCTGAGAAAGTAACGAGTTAAATATGTTGTGCAAATCTTTCGTCACGCATTAATTTTGACCCTGAGCAACTTTATGTATTGTCAATAAATTCGGGACGTTAAAAATACGACCGACACAATATCATATTATTATTAAAAGCGAACGCTTTTCAGTAAATAAATTATCGTCTTATCGGCGGCGACTGGATTTCCTTCGGGTAATGCCTGAATTGGTTACCGTAATACGCAATTAATTCCGTAATTATGAACATTACTTTCAAATTTACAAATCAGTGCAGTTACACAACGTCTAACTGGTTTAACAAAAGTATAACATACTTGAAGTTTATTTATTGAAACAGTATGTATAAGTTTCTTTTTTATTCAAATTCTTGTAATTATTAGGAAATGATTTGGGAAAAAATCCGTAATGTTGGCTTTTATTTAATAAAATGAGTACATGTGTTGTGGACAACAGTTATAGAGGTGACGCCATGTTTAGGTAAATTAAATAAATATTTAAATTTAGCTTAGTAATTATCATCATTAGGTCGTTCTATTTTTGCCCACGCAAAACCGCAAACAAAGTCAATGTACAGGGGTGGAGGAGAGACACCACACGTATTATTAATGAATTATTTAAATAAATGCGTATATATTATTGTAATGCGGTAGTTCTTTTATTTTAACCAACTGAAACCTTGCGTTTAAATGTTTTGCCAACCTCAAGAAGTTTTATGGTTTGGGGGGGATTTCGGTTCGGTCCTAGTAAAGTTGGTAGCGCTGTAATCGTGAGGTTTTTGTATTAATTTTCGCGCGATTTTTTTTAATTCGTTTCGCGCTGTTTCGTTTCAACTTGCGTGCTGCGAAATCGTTTCGTTAATTCTAGTCTAATTAACTTCGCAAACTCTTCTGAAAAATAAAGTCGTTATTTACGTGGATAACTATTGGAAGTTATAAATAAATAATTTGAGTGGGAGTAAAGTTTGATGTATGTATGTATGTATGTGTAAGAAGTGAGATCTTTGTGCGTTTGATGAACGAATCTACAGAGTGAAATCGTTCCAAGCAAAAGTAATACGAATTCACTTCTGCACTGCGATTAAGATGAATTTCCAAGAGCGTATCGATTTCTACAAAGAAAAGAATGTGAGATTTCTACCTGTGGCACCAGGTATGAAGCCGGCGCGGAACATTCCAGATTCCGTAGTGTGGGAACTGGTTTTAACTCCGGTAACCTAGCTTTATGATGTTTAAATTCACTCATACAGCTAGATAACCAAAGAAAATGTCAGTTCCACTGCGGTATTAAAGAGAAACCTCGTAAGAGCCACAAGTTCCGGGCAAGGATTGCCATGTTGAAACACACGCGGTGCGAACGAACATGCTCGTAGGGATTTTAGTCTTCCCACACCGTGCACGATTCGAAGCGTTCCGACGCCAGCACGTTCTTTTTACCCCAAATTAACAACCGTCGGACGAGCTAGAAACGCGATCTCGAACGCACCAGCCGAAGAACTAAGTGAGCACGCCGAGCCGGACGACCAAGTAGGACATTTGGCTTTCCCCATCGCCGTTCGGCCAGTCGTCGAACTTGATCGTTGGGAAACCAGTTTCAAAAGCCAAGCCTCAACCTGTTCAGTATGCGACTGCGTTGCCAAACTTTCTAGTCCCAAGGCGATATTTGGAAACGGATTTGAACACGAGCACAGCAACATTAATAAGTGCGGTCAGCATCTTGGTTTAGTTTGGTACAGACCAGATACTGATGGTCAGGGACCAGTCCCTCCGTCGCGGACGACGCACCACAACTGCACTTTTAAGCATTTCATACCATCTCACCCCCCTTATTAACCCAACAGTGACGTAAGCAGAGTTTCTTCGGCGTTATTACAATACCACCTAAATATGTTTTAAGGTGTATCATTTATGCTCGTATGTACGAGTTTTCTATTATTCCGGAAATTTAATATTCGCGTCAGGATTTACCGTTTCTAAAAATAACAACTCTGTAGCAGAACCCTCGCTGAATATTCAATTCAAACCACAATAAGACACTGCGAAAAGAATTTTAACAATAAAGCTAAAACTTTTATGCTTTAATGCATTCTTTGCATTCACCAACATTTTTTTACGCCCAAAGGGTTAGTCTTCTGGAAAATACCAAATACACACAAAATATTCACAACAGACACATAATTACATATTCAAAAGATTACTTCAGCTAAAATCAATTAATTTACACGAGTTGAACAAATTCTTCAACTAAATAAAAAACCAGATAGTCCCATTAAAAACTTTCAAGTATTGAATTTAAATCATTTACATATAGTACACTCTTCGCTTTATCATAACCAAGAGAACGGGCAAAGCAGAAGAAAGGATTCGGAAGGAGAATAAAAATACTGACAAGTATAAATGAAAATGGAAGATCCAAATACCGTGTAAAGAGAACAGTGAAAATTTAAAGAAGAGGACGTGAAGGAGACAATGAAAATAAAAAAAATCTTCATGGAAGACTTCCTGTAACTAACCAAGAGAATGTGGCCTTTTTGAATCGGTATTTTAAAGTTGTCGGGTCTTTTATCCTGGAAATAGATGTGATAAAACAGACTAGAAATTTCCCAAAAGCATTAAACTTTAGCGTGCAAAAACACTCGAGAAATCTGTTACATCAGGACGCAATTATCCTGGGAAACGTAATCACTTTGTTGTAATTAATCGAGCACTTTTATACTCATTTTTCCAAAGTTTTTGGGCCTATTATCCTGAAAACATAAAAAAGATATCCTGAATACCGAATGGAAAAATCTGAAATGCATCAAACTTGAGGAACAAAAAAGAATGAATAAAGAACTCTGATGTATTTGGAAGAAAGTCAACTATTTTTCGATTCATTATTTCAAAGTTCTCATCCTGAAAATGTGAAACTTACTGGAAAATTCTGAAATACATTATAAACTGAGCGTACAAAAAAGAATGAATGAAATCAGAACGCGATTGTCCTGAGAAACGTAATCAGCATTTTATTATAATCCATTGCTGATATATTTGCTCGAGCGCTTTTAACATCTTTTTTCTAAAGTACTTTAGGCCTATGATACGGAAAATTTAAAAAAGTATATCCTGAAGACTAATTGAAACATTCTGACGCACGTGGAAGGAAGTAAAAATTTATTTTGACTTATTGTAATTATTGTAAAAGTAAAATCTTTCATTCTGAAATATGAAACTGACGGGAAAATTCTGAAATGCACACAAAAAAGAACGAAAAACTGCAACGTGAAAGAAAACACTTAAAAACTCTATTACATCCTTTAATCAGGATGCGATTTACCTGGGACACGTAATCAGCATTTTATTAAAATCACTTTGCTGCAATTAATTCAGTATTTTTCCAAAGCTCTTTACGTATATTATCCAGAAAAATATCCTGAAAATTCAACGCGTAACAATAAGGTAGGTATGCGAAAAGAAGTCAATAATAATTTCACCTGTGAAAATTAGGACGTTATTATTCTGATAAAGATATGGCATTTTAATAAAATTAGCTCTAATAATAACCATTATTTGAAAATCCTGGAATTCAAAAAAAATAATCACGGCGGAATTCCGTTTAACTTCCGTAAGAAATCCTTGCATTTTTTCCTGAAAGAATTTTCAGCATTCTCTCCCCTTAAAATCTGCACGAGTTTACGACGAGGACTACATAATTCTGGTAAGACGCAAGCCAAACAAAATCAATATTGTCAGGCTTTGAAAGCTTCAGTATGTTACATACAGGAATATGTAATCGGATTGCAAATTCCTCTACGAACTACATATTTTGATGGTAATGGTGTTTAATAATCGTCATAGTCTTTTGTTAATTGTGAAAGGTTTTTGATGGGGAGGGCATGGGGTGATTTAATTAGTTGTAAAATTTTTTGATCTTGGTGGAGTAAGCATATGTTAAATCGTGTACGTGATTTGATTAAGTCGACGTCGATTGTTCTAGTAGAATTAGTTCGTAGTCTCCATGAGATGAAGCAGAGAAACCGTGCGTCATCGAATCGAACGTTAACCACAGAAGATTAGCATAACCGGTTGGTCCAGTCGAGCTTCATTCCTCCGCGACCACGTCCAGCCTCCCGCGCTGATACAGCCATTGTGTTGCGGAATGCGGTCTTCGGCTCGCCGTGTCCGCACACAATGCGATGTTGCCCAACCAACTAATAAATATTATTATCCCAACGCACGCGGAACTGTAGAAATTTCATACCACATTACTCCTATAGAAGAGCTTCATAATTCTCCTCGGGGTCCTGGTTTGGTCTGGGCGAAAGGGGGCGAGCAAAAGAGCTCTTTGGTCTTAGGAAGAGAAAAAGTTTAGTTAGTTTAGATCAGCAAAGAGAGTTATTATGTAACAGGAGGTATGCGGGTGAGAAGAATTTATGGACCTGGATTGATTTAGGTCTTTTGTTCGAGGTGGCCGGTGGTTGACCAAGGCCGCCCAGTTAGTAGGGAGCCGGCGGCGGTGCGCATTCCTGGCGTAGGCGATTACCTGAGACCTGTGAACCAGCCATTCAAAGGCAGTCGGGCTAGTTTCACCCCTTTACCGCGCGATGCTCTTTTACCTGCCGACGCTAACGAAGATCCAACCGCTTGCTTCGATTTTAAATATAAATTGTTTCCACTTGCGGACTCCTCAAAACTACGTTTGGCCTATGTTAAACAGAAAGAAAAGTAAACGCGCATGTCTACTGGCACGGTGCATCAACATTACGTTCTACATCAACACTCTCAGGACGGCGCAAATCTCAAGCGAAACATCAATACTCCATGGATTTTGTTATTCGTTCTTTGCCAAAAACGATCACACCACGTCGTCTTCGTTTCATCAAACGACACTCCAATTTTAGACAGCAACAAACAAATTTAATTAAAGAAAAAATCACCCATAAACCCTCAATCACCTCAAGCGTGAGGAGAAAGATAGTACTTGATATGTTAAAGACTTTCCCTAAATCTGGGAATAAACGATTTGAGCCGTGTGCTCCAGATGTATTAATTTTCATTTCCAGTGATGCTACACCTCACGGAATAATTTATGCGCAAGATTAAAGGATAATTACAATAATACGTTTTACCACCATTCATCTTCCATCTCGTTTATATACGAATCATCCTGAAATAGGAAAAGCAACTTTACGTTCGTAATTTTGACGATTATTAAAACTAATAACAATTTACCATTAGGGGAAACACCCAAAAAAAAAAATGTGTTCATCAATCGTCAATTTGCAAATTCAAATAAATAATTAATGGACGACTCGTCTTTTGCCTCTCCTCTACAAATAACTCACATGCATAGATTTATTTAGTACGACTTCTGTCTTCAACATTTTCTTAAATTTTCTTAATCAAAAAAAGTATAAAACTTTAGACTTCAGGTGGTTTTTCCCTTCCTTATGACATCACTGAGTTAGTTGCATTGAAGATTTTTAACCACAATTTGTTTCTTCTCCTTTTGTAAGTCTGAAAGTGTTTGTGTCTGGTGATAATTCGCGAGTTAAACGAAATGTACGGTCGTATTATTGATCTGCGTGAAGGCGATATGTCATTTAGGAAAATCGCTAGTCGCGTAAAGCGAAATGTGACAAATGTAACACACGGAGAAGAGCACGCAGGAACTTAAAGTTTACGCGCCGAAGTTTCGCCTGGTACATTCCCATTCCCATTCCCATTTCCTGTTCGCATCCCCAAAGAAGGCAACTCGTGTTAAAGTGTTTCCAAAGAATTTCCAAACTTATTTGTTTGATAAAATTAACCAAATAAAAGTAGTATCCTTAAATAAGATGTTCTATGTATACAAAGGGGACAGACTGTACATAATGTTATATGATCAGTTTTTGCATCCCAGGATTAATTATGATATTATCGGGATATTTGGGGTGGTAATTAAGTTAAGTGCGTGAGGATTTATTAAAAAAACAGGATTGACGTATTAGGGTTGTTTAATTAATATGTGGGGGAAATACCGAAGATGTGTTTCTGAAGTTTAGTGATTTTGCGATTGTTTAAAGGGGTAAATATAACGTTTATGCCGCCACAGGTTTCACCGAGTGGCAGCGAAATTTCACGATGTGGAAAGGAGGATACTAAATGTTCTGTTGGGGATGGAAAGATGCTGGGGGCGGCAGTTGATACCGGGCTCGCGCACGGGATAGCCGTTCTCTAGTTCGTCTATCCGCATTCGACTCGACGCTCATTTATTTGGCAAATCAGATTTTCAACGATGTTCTCCTCAATGTTGCCCTAACATAAGGTAATTGGTGTGATGAGAAAAACGCGATTTATTTTGGCTTTGATTGTAGAATGGATTACCTTGTAAGTCTGTATGGATGCATGTTTTTGGTTGGCGTGTTGGGAAACGGAACGCTGGGTTTAGCCTTGTGCAGTGGGCCGGGGGCTCGCCATCGTAGTCCATTGCTCTTAGGCCTGGTTGCTGCAGATTTTTTTGTTTGTTGCTTAAGCGGACCAGTAACAGCCGCTCTTTATACTATTTCTTCTTGGACACAATCATGGTCTTGCGTTGCCCTTTTTGTCCAGGTATGAAACTCCAATGGTACAAGATGAGGTATATTTCTAAGTAATTTTGCAGGCATGGACCATTTCTGCCAGCACTCTTTCAATGATGGCCCTCTCCGTTGATCGTTATCTCACGGTGAAGAACTACAGACCAGCCGGGCAAGTAGTTCGCAGGCGACCACTTCTCGTATCGGTGGTGGCCGTGATATGGGTTTGCGCTGCCCTACTTGCTTCCCTCCAATTCGCGGAAAGCAATCCCTGGAGAAGAAGTTTCCTCATCATAAGACTCTTTTTCGTACACCTTCTTCCGGCGAGCACAGTTCTTGCATGTCACCTGGGCGTGCACGCAAAATTAACCGCCCTCTCACTTACAGCCCGGGCCAAACATGGCGAGCTCCCTTTGCCCATGCCACTTCTGAGAAGACCGACCCACGTTATCATAGTCGCCGGAATTTCCAATCGCCTGGAAGCAGAGGTATTTAAACCTCGTGTTTTTGTTTTTTTTTTAGTTTGATGATGTGGTTTTGATGCAGGGTCAAAATGGAATTCGTAAGTCGGAGGGTGACGATGAAGACGTCGCTCAACCCCCGACGAGTACCTTAAGGAGTCGTCGACGTCTTGCCAACTCCCTTTTATGGATAGCTGTTGTTTTCGCTGTTTGTTGGTTGCCCCACGTGGTTTGTTTGATATTCGACGAGGCTAACGGTCCAACCCCAGATATCGTGCGACGCTACTGCCTACTGCTAGGACACATTCATTCCGCCCTCAGCCCCTTGATGTACTGGACGCTGAATCATCAGTGGTTACAACGTCCGTGCAAATTCCGGCTACCCACCCTGTATCGAAGTGCTTCTTCAACCAACGAGGCCGCTTTGGGACCGTTCCATCCTCATCTAGTGCGACCGCCACCGGTTCGCCGCCAGTCTTCACATTATCTCTATTGACTATCTGTGATTGTTTAGCCTCGCCGGGAAAAACTACCTCAGGGCACAAAAGTACTCTCTCTTGTTAATTGTTTTATCGCTGTTCTGTTATACTGACAATCAAAATGCATGTGTTAAGCGTGCCTTTTCGTTCCTAAAATGTTACAGTTATATTCTTCTACTCCGCTATTAAAACTATGTAGTTATAGTCTTCTAAATTCTAAACTGAATGGTGAATAAAAATACGTGTTATATTCAGACTTATTTATTATAAAGAAAACGACACACGCATAAATAATAAAAAAAAGCTAATAATAAACCGGTGAACAATAATGTAAAAGTCTGCGCCTCCAAGGGATTTTTGTCACAATTGATTAAAATGCGAGCATCCGTCTTTTTTCTATTATTTAGCATAAAAACACGTGTTTTGTTCCATGACGCGTTTGCTACAAATAAAGCTCTGATTGACACATCGACGTACGTATTATCTACGTCTATTTGCGGATTTGCATCTCCAAACAACGCATTAATATATTGACATAAGCTAAATATTCCCAGATTTGAATTAAAATAAAACTAAAAATATAAAACACAGAATTAAAATCGATTTAATTAATAATAAGTTGTTTTATTTTTTTATTTAGAGTTGCAAATCGCATTGAATATCTTCAATGAAGCAAAATCAAATACGGATGTGGAAATTAGAGAAAAAATCCGGTGCTCTGGTGATGACGTGCTCGAATTCCATGTACGATAGCTTACCATCACCATCAACGTCGGCCTCTTCGATCACTTTTTCAACGATTTGCTGCATATCCTCGGAGCTGAGTTCCTGACGGGTCAATAAACGCAGGGCCTGATCTAGATCTTCGAGACCTATGTGACGATCGCCATCAAAATCTGAAATTACGACGCGTTTTTATTTAGACACAAAAAGAAATTGTGATTAAAAATTGTACTAACCATATAATCTAAAGGCGTAATGAACTTTTATATCCCTAGGTGCTTGTTCGCTAAAAACCGAGAGTAAATCCAGGAAATCCTCGAAAGATAAATCACCCTTTCCATCTCTGGAAAAAACTTGGCAAATGCGTTTGCGAAACGGATTCTCCTAGAACGAACTCCTCGGGTTGTAAATATTTTGTAAACTTACTCACCCACCTTCAATTCGGGCAGTTTTTCCATGCTTTCCAGCGGAATCCTGATATTGATCGGTTGATTTTCCGTCATGCATTTCGGGACCAAATCCGGCTTGACTTCTCTGTACCGCGAGTGCACCCTTAAATAATAGGAATTTACGACAGAGTCGCGGGGAAATTCGTAAAAACTCACCTCAGGATTTCCTTGCGGGTGAAAAACGTGCAGTCCTTTAAAATTTAAAATTAAAATCGAACTAAATCGTACCAAATTTTCGAGCTATACCTGATAATTTTCCAGTTGTTGTTCGGTAAACGTTACCAATTTATTACCCATGGCGAGTTCTGCGTGCGAATACCGAAGATTGTAAGCTCACATGGTCATCGTCGTCTTGGAAACACAGGCGCGGCAAAAGTAATTTGCTAAGTACTATCGATTTTTATTTAGTCGGAAAATTAAATTGTTCATCTTTTTAAAATAAGTACCCCCAAGAATTTTATTATTAAAACGAGTGGTTTATGCGTGCATTTTAACTTTTTAAATAAAAATTGCGAGGTGAAGCTTTGAAGAAAATGTTGACTTTCATTGACGCAGATGTTCCAAACACGTTGAAATAACGCCCAAAAATAATTGGCCCGAGGAAATAAATTCATTTTATTTTAGCCGAGCATTAGGGAAAGGAAACGAGAGAGAGTTTCCTCGGGGAAAAATCTTAAACGTAAACGATGAGAAACAAGCAAAGCTCTGATACACCCGAGTAAATAAGACACATTTTTATTAGCTTTTCCTTTTCGAAACGCGCTTAATCACGTTTACATTTTTTATTTGTGCCGAATCAAATCTGCGCTTCGCGAATAATCAAATTTAAATTTAGTGCTGGATTTGCTAAATTTGCAACAGCTGACGCATTCCATGAGGTTTTGGATGTACAAAGCTCGCGCCCCGAGCTTTTCAAGGGGGAAAGGCCCGTGAGAACCGGTGACAACTATGATGTTCATTACGTAAGTAAATTAGTGAAATTACCAAGTTCGTTTAATCAAATTCAAAAGCGCCCAAGGCATGCGATCATTACCTCCCGAATAAGTTTTATTGTAATTGCGTTCTCTTTGACGAAACAAAACCGTCCTACACATTACCCCCGTTTAATTATTGCGTTTATTGCGGCTTACAAAATCGTTTTCAACGTTCCATTGTCCAATTTTGCCTAAAGCAACTAAATTACATTATTCCATCCCGCGTATAATAATTTCGGTTCTTTTATATTATCTGTTTTCATTATTATTATTATTTTCCTCAGCTTTTACTTTGCGAAGCTACTTGTAATTATTTTTTTTTTCTCTGCCCACACATCAACTTTTTTCTCCTCCTCAAATTTATTCATGACTCCCCCATCTCTAAAAAAAAAATATATTTTTACAGATGTGAAATTTCGCACGTTTTGATTGAGCTTTGCTCGTTCGCTCTGCTGTTTATTTTGCGGATAATTTTAACGACTGTAAATGAATAAAACATTCGCGCGAAGCAAAAAAGAAAATAATTGCGGGGCTTAAATATCAAAGTAATTTTTCATGAACCGATCTTCTCAGAAAACGGCCCTAATCAATCATTTTTCCACGACAGAGGCGAGTGATTTATTTTTCTGCGTTCCAGAATAATAACGCCGGAAAATGAAGTACGAACCCATCAATTAATTCTGGTGCAGCTTTCAAAACTTTAAATGGGCCGTACGTGGGAAGATTAAAAAAAGCGACGCTTTGATTTAAATCGAATAACTCGGAAAATGTTGCGTTTACAAAGTCAAAAGTGAATTCGTAATGAGGAGAGCACTCTTAATCTTAATGTACGAGTTTTCAGAAGATGAAGCAAAATGAAATTAAACAGAGAGAAAGTTGAATGTTTTAAGTAAGTATAATGTTGCGAAGTAAAGTAAATTCGTTGTGATGACCAAGATTTTCTGCGATTAATACTGTGACGTAAGATTTTTTTAAATCAATAACATACGTGCTTATCAACGAAATAATAAAAGTTTCGTGTTACAACACTTAGTTGTGTGTGATTAAAAGTGTGCATAAAATTTAATGGAGACCGTGTCGGACGGTGTAATATCATAAATACAGAGTTCCTCGTAGACAAAATAACACAAATGAAATTTTTACGAATGAAACCCCGAAGGTTGGACTGTTAAAATCCTTGCTTGCTTGGAAAATGTAACGAGCCAAGTCTAATGTCTGTTTTTTATCTGATGGGTGAGTCAATTTGCGAGAATTGTCGTGGGTATATGATTACGACACGAGTTTTGCACTCGCTGTACATTATACAGGTCATTCAAATGAGTCATTGCGTTCTTTTACCTTCGTTTCAGTTCGATCATTTAAATGGCATTAAAGAAAACGCTATTATTCTCACCTCAAACCTCTTACTACTTATACCAGGCAAACCACAGTATTAATTCAACAGAAAACTTTCATTTACTGTAAAATAAGAAACATCTAGTAGAAGATTTTTTTAATGACAGTCACGTATATGCCTATACCTGTCTGTCTATGCGTGCATGCTATTTATACATAAAACCGTGTTAAAGGAAACAAGTTTGTTTTAAATAATTTGCTATAAATTCCTCGGATTCTACGTTAAATATCATTTTGTAACTAATCAAAAACGCAATATTGATTTCATTAAAAAAAAATTTCATCGTGTTATACTATACGACAAGGTAGGGCGATTTGATTTGGTGGTCGCAACAGACGCTTTGAAAAACGAACTCTAAAAGAATTCGATTTGATAGAAGTGGGAGATTATTCGCTTTTGAAGTATACCCTGTGGATTTTTTTTAAAAATATTTTTGATGAGATAAATCAAGTAATTTTTCGTCGATGAAGTCTCTTAACATTAAATGTTACAGTTGAATTATCGTATCTAGAGTTTCAGCTTGCTAACGTGGGTAGTTCTAATCGATTAACTCGGTCACTGTAGGATAGATTCTCTAGGGATCGCGTCTTCGCCAGTTTTAATTGTACCTTCTCAAGTTACCGGAGCTTAATCTTAGGGCATTTTTTGAAATGAAACGTCAATAAATTACATTTGGGGATGTTTCGCGCTCGACCGCGCAATTTTCTTCACCTATAGACACGACTTCGTATCGAACTGACTGATCAATCAGATCCTTCCAGATTTATGTCTTTTCATGTGTAAAACGTTGAGAATTTCTTAAGCTTTATTGGACCCTCGCTCCGGCGTAACTTTTAATGTATGCGATAAGTTCGTTGAATACTCATTTTCGGTCGCCCTTCATGATTTACATATTTATGAAACACCGAAGAATTTCGTGCCGACAATGTAGCTGCTAACCACCGAGTTTTGCGCTTTTATTTTGCCGCATTTTAAATATATTGTCACGACTTGTGAGATCTTCAGCTAAAGTTATGAACAAGCAGAATCCAAAAGGTGCCTGCGGTGTACTTATATAATATCAAAAAGCAACATGAAAGAGTTTACTAATTCAATTTAACTTTGAGAATGAAGCGTAAATTATGTATAAATTTAAAAGAAATAAAAATCTCAGTTATACCTACAAATACATAAAAATATTTCATTTCACTTGTTTAAACTCTGTACATTAAATGTAAAACTTTTTCGCTTAATATGCAAAATGTGTCGTGAAATCGTGATGAATGCGAAACTGTGTATAACTACTAACTAGGCACAAAAAACCAAAGCGCAGTAACTATGTATACTTATACATAAGCCTGAAAGCAAAAATCACTTACCTGTTGAACGTATCGATTCACAAATCGAACTGCTTAAAGAACAAAATTCGCAGAGAACGGTTGTGATAATTGAGTCGACTAGAAACGATTAAATTTAAACAAAGGAATTCCACATAACGTCTCGTATTTACAAACTTTTTTACAGTCAATTGTAATAAACAAAGGCGATTAATTCATTTTCTTACGCAGCACTAAAACAATTTGTATTTTTGTTCCCCGAAAAAAGGGATCAAAGAACTTAGCTGTTAATTAAATCCTGAATAAACGTTTCGTACTTTCAGTGAAAAATAGTTCCTCTTCGATGATAACACCGGAGCCAAACTGCGTGTGGAAAATTGAACGAACCTGTTGCTCGTTTTTAATATTAATACGTCGGTTAGCAGGTCTCGGAGGAAACGAATTTTAGTTTGGGGAAACGTTGCGTAAACGAATTGACCTGAACTTTTCCTGAAAGGCTCTTAGTTAGATACGTTTACTTAAGGGGCCAAATGACTGGCAATTTAATCAAGTTTCAGTGTGTCTTTTATGGATTTTAGGTTCGACAACTTCTAGTCTTTAAGGTCCTTCGATCAATAAAAAACCGATCACTTTTTTTTTTAATTTAACAATAAATAGAATTTATTACAAATTTCCTTAAGAAGTAATTTTATTTCATCGAATTTCAAAAAACGTGAAACGACTAGGATATTAATCCAAGCACCGAGCACTTTAAGCATCTTCAGAGAAAAGTTCCAATCACTTCGATCAGCAATTTCCTTTTTAAATTTCTGCAAATATTAAAAGGGACTTGAGCATGAAAGAAGTGTTCTGTTTATTTTAAAGAAACTACGCTCTGTGAGTAACTCAAAATATCGAAAGGTTTCTGTTCTGCAAAATCAAATAACTTCCTGTAATTTTATACGAATTATTGCGATTTACTTTTAAGGAAAATTGAGGCATAGATGTTGCCGCCATCTATCCGTGAATACTATCATCGCAAAAAATAGAGCGCTGCGATTCACCTTTACAGAAAAGCTTTCAATTTCAATATGATAAAATCAATGGCAAAAAAGACACCTAGTTACTAGAAAAATTTCTACATTTATTTATAAATTAAAGTTAGGAAATGTATGTACAGTTGAGAGACATTTTTTTCTATAATATATACAGAGTAATCTATACATAAAGCAGTAGAAAACATTCATTAAATCACAATTTAAAACAAAAAAGAAGCATTAAACTATATGGCTAATTCTCATATATACATGTTTTTAATTGGCTATTATTGCTTGCCAAAAATACAAATGTTCTTACACATCGACAACTAAACATTTTAATTAAAAATTTTATGGTAAAATTTACTTTATACAATAACTGCCATAAACACCAAAGTGGCAGTGATAAATTATCCCCTAATCCCTAAACAAAAGGCCTAATACTAAGAGCGTCTCATAGTCAACATCGTATTAATCTCCCAAATGATTCTACGTAAATGATCGATGACTTCCTTCAATTGCTTATTTTTCAAGACAACTTGTTCCATGACTTCCTTACTTTCCTCACAGACTAAACGATAAGCTTCAGAGTTCTTTTTCTCGTCGTATTTAGGATCGATTTCATCCTTGAATGGAATCAAGCTTTCAATGTGCGTATATTCCATGCCTTGCTGGCAGTTTTCGTTGCACTTTTCGTAGATAAGACGAAGACGTTTAAATAGAACACGTATCGTTCTCAACTGTTCTTGTATTTTCGCTTTCTTGTCGTTACTAGCGTTCAAACCTTGCGGAGTTCCATTCGGTGGCTGAAATAATATGCAACAGACTAATTTGATAAATTGTGCCTATATATTTTTACCTGTATTGCTTTTAAGTTCTGAAAGACTTCTTGTGTTCGGCTAACGATGTCCTGAACAGTTTCCTGTCCGATGCGACACAGGGAGGCAGTGTTGAATTCTTTCGAAGCCGGCGGTTGAGGCTGGGTGGGTGGTGTAGGAGGAACAGTAGGAGCCGGTTGCATCACAGACTGTTGTGATTGTTGCATCGCATGATGTGGAAGACCTCCTAAAAGCATCAATAAATACTTCACTCACAAACCAAATCCTTTGCTTACCGACTCCAGCTTGTTGCATTTGAAGAACCGCTGGATTTTGATGCTGGGGTATTTGACTGGGTGCATTCATACTGTACTGTTGATTTAACTGAGCCATCATTGGATTACCAGCAGACATTGGTGCGTTCATCGGATTATTCAGTACGTCAGTCATCTGAGACATCAAATTATTCATCTGGTTCGACATCTGCACGGTCATTTGATGGCCTTGATTTGCTAACTGGCTTTGAATATTAGGACCCATCTGTCCCTGCATTGGGCCAGCACCAAATTGAGAACGTAGACCTTGTTGGGCGCCTAAGACTGGCACATAATGATGAGATGGCGCAGACATTTTACAATATATATGATCAAAAACCTACAAAACTAATTAAGTCAGGGTAAATCCACACTAAACAAGGAAGAAAAATTAAGCTTATTGATTTTTAATTAAGCGAAATACAATATAGATTGTTAAACAAGAATTCAATTTTGTGGGGCAAAAATAAAACCTAACCTCAAAAAATCAATTTACTTAACAAAGCTTTTATAATAAATGTAAATTACCTTGAAAAATCCTAAATTAACTAATTAGTTGTCTACGAATGAAACTTACTCAGAATTTTAACCCAAATACATATTAATTGAAATATTTATTCCAGCTTTTTTATCATGACGAACACAGCAATACCAACATAAAATTTTGCAACTAAGAAAAAATTTTACTTTTTCCGAGAAATCATGTAAAATTGATTTCTCAATATATAATTACGTTAGCTATTCAGTCTTTAGCCTAAATAAAACCAAATTAACCAAACTTAATTCATAAAATTATAATCATGTGTAAATATTCGTAATTCAAAAATTTATGTAAAATAAATGGTAATCCCGTTAATTTCTAAAATAAAATTCGTTAACAAATCAAATTTAAAAAATATGTAACAAATTGTATTGTAAATATCATTAATTACATATTTTATCCAGAATTACAGATTTCTACTTTCCTAACCTAAAGATAAGGTTATAATCGTAATCAAATGCGAAAGTGACTGTAATTTATAGTAAATGGCCTGTAATTTAGCCAAAATCTGCAAATGTAAACTCTGCCTGTTTAAATTAAGTATCGATTTCCCTCAGTATTTTTTTCAAAAGTGTTCGTATTAATCACGCAAAATGTTGGATATCTTGAAAGGTAAGGCGAATTATTTGTGGCATAATAGCTTGTAAATTATCATTTCCCTAGATATAAGCTCAATTTGGACCAGGCTTATGGATCACAGGGCGTTCCTGAACGGAGAAATACGATTTGTACTTCACCAGTTTGAGGTACCCAATTTTGAGGTTATGTGTGCGCTTAAATGTTACACGGATCAAACGTGGCTTTTTTTTAAGAATACAATCAGTTCTTAACTGATTTTATAGAGTATTTTGTTTAAAATTTGCTTTTAAATAATAGTTTAATAGATTACTGTATTGGAGTTGAATTTCAATTCGGGCGCTGCTCGTTAGAGGCGGTGTTTAACCGGAAATAGGAAGCTGCCATACTTGGATGTCTGTTTATCCTGTTGCCCGATAGACGGCTGCCGTTTCAAAAATTGTGCCTTTCAATAAATAATTTGCGGCAATAATTTATAATTATTCAGAATTTGAATTAGTTTTTGATTTACAGTTGGGAGGAATAATATAAAGTTTTATTTATTCAGTAAAGGCTATTTTCTTCTTTTTAGAATTTGTGTATGTACATATAAAATTGAATTATTTTTAAATTAAGAGTATTCTGTGACTTAAAAACGTAGTGTAATAAGGGAGAGAGGTAAAGGAATACGTATTTATCAGTGTTAAAGTAAATAAGCTCCGAGCAGAAAGTTAATTACCAGAGCAATATTATAAACACCCCGCGAATTTTAATGAAAACTTCCCAAACATCGCGCCAGATGTACGTCTATTTATCTTGCGTGCGAACTTAAATTATTATTGAACTTGTTTAATTAGCTCTGATTATGTTTTGATTAGATCAACATATCGCGAACAACGTTGCTGGCAAGGGAAGGTAACTTCGTCGAAATTAATATTATCACAGCTAAGTACTGGCAGAACGACGAAAACAAATAAACAAACAGAGAAAATGCTCAAATAAGCTTAGGACTAATACCGGCGAAGTTGGTCCTTTATGTAAACAGTTTTTCTTACTTTTTTTACTCTTTGCGTTTTATTTATTTGGCGGTGAGTATTTACTGATCTTTGAGTAAATACGGGGGTATTTGCTAGGCAAAAAATTCATCCCCGATGACCTGTCCGATCTAGGGCCGGTCTTTCCATCTTCCCGTTAAAGTTATCCGACGAATAACTTGATTTTTATGAATGGTTGATTAATTTTTATGAATTGTTTCTATGGTAGTTATCCGTCAGTCAGTTTATCAAGAGATGGAAAGACCGGACCTTAATGTTTTTCCTGTAATTGATTTGATTTATTAAATATTTCTCCGATAGAATCTAATAAATTTACTTGAGCTTTGCTAATATTTAGCAGTGACGAAATTTATTAGCAAATGGAGTAGCGACATTCCTTCTTTATTGTCGTCATTATGCACTGCAGTCTAGCGCACATACATACAATGAATATCCTGCTCGCTCCTGAGCAGGACCAAATGAAGACATTTCGTTATAATACATTTGCAATCCGAGTTACATATTATAACATAAACAAAAGTTTGAGAATTCGTATTAAAATGAACGGTGCACTGTTAGAAATGGCGTTCCCTAGGACGTGCTAGAAGAAAATCGATAAGTCCTCTATAAATTTTCCATGTTAATTTAATAAATGCTGGAACGCCCTTTATTTTTATGATATATAACGAGCGGATTTGTTTAACGGAATATTGCATCATTAATTATTTTTCTGCCCAAAACCACTTTAGGCTAAATTTCTCTTCACAAGTAGTTAAGACTATTTAATTTTTACGCGAGTAAACGGCGCTTTTTTCCCCTAGAATATTCTCGGCGTAATAAAATATTAATTAAAGCAAAGAAATAAAATCCGTCCCGCGAAATAATAATTAATGAAATTTATTTTATAATCAGGCGGCAACGACATTATAAAGCTTTTTTCGCGCAAGCACTAAAACAGTACTAAACGAAAAGTAAGAGTGAGACCATAAAAGTTTCTATTCAACAAACTTCCCAACAGCTTATAAGGGAATTTAAACGAGAGCATTAATATGGCTTAAATTTTCTATAACATTTTTGCTTCGTCATGCCTTGAATGCAAATCAGATATTTTATGAATACCTTTTTGTTTTATGTTTCACTCGTCGCCTTTGAAAAATATGTTTAAGTTAACAAAAATAATTCTTTTCTACGACAAAAAATTTAGTTTTCTTTTTGCCTAAATTAATTAATAATTCACTTTCCTCATGGGTATTAAAGTAATTATATTATGCTGCACCACCCGAATACGTGGTAGGTTAGTGGGCAAAGCATCAAAAGGACCGTTCTACTCCGAGGGGTGTAATATTTTTCTATAAGCTTTCCACGATGACATTTACTGTTCAACCAGTGTAACATAATATGAATTTTTTAATACGCTCAAAGAAAAATTTTCGTTTGAAAGGCCTGAAGAAAAACTAACATCTGCCATAAAACTGTGGACTCTCCATAAATAAGGACGTTTTGTTACAAAAAAAAGCTACAAATAATTAGAAAGAGTGTGTTTTATGTCCTAAAGAACATATTGTAGTGGTTTTTATAATTGTGTCCCCACGTAGGTGACCATAATTATTTTACAATTATATTATAAACAAATTCCACTTCAATAAATTTTGAATTTTCATTAAAATATTTTGCTGAGGCTTATCACAGGGTAGTAGATTCTTTTTTAATTAAGAAAAGCAAATCCTCTTTTAAGTGTTTGTGTATTTTTGAATATACCAATAGATTTAATAAATTGTTTACGATCCTAGCAAATCGTCCACACTTTCATTAATTGAATGTTTTCTATTTTTGATTTTATAATTTTATTTAATCTATTAAAATACCTTGATTACGATCCTAGCAAATCGTCGCCAAAATATTATTTGATTAAAATAAAATTGTATTTTTAAATATATAAACAAAATCTGTTCAATAGGTTTAAATGTCTTAACCACGATCCTAGCAAATCGTTTTCAAATAAGCATTCATTAATTGAAACAGGTTTTATTCGAATGTCATATTTATTTGTCAGATGTTTGTCAAAAATTTAAAATATGTATGTCTTTTAACAAAATTTCCTTTTTTTACTCACTGTGATTTCCTTGGCAATCTTCTGATTCAAATTAAAACTATTTCAAATTAAATCTCTTAGAAAATTATAACTGTTGTATTAAGAAAAATTGTACAATAACGGAACTGAATAACTGTAAATGAATGAATGAACTAATGTATGTAAAAGTCAAAGTTTTTAAATTACGTTGTGATGTGAAGGGAGGATTTATGTAGATGCTTTCGTTATGAGAGGCAAATGTGTGATGAATTTTCTCTTCGTGAATATTATTCACCATGTCAACGAACATCCATATGGCAACCATCACTTTTTCTAAAAAATTTTATCATATAACCGTTTTTTCTCAAATGTCATAATTTTGACTTTTCATTTGACACGTGTATCATTTTATCTAGTTTTGTTACAAAATAATAGTTTTCTTATAATCTAAACATTTTGTAAGTACAATAATTAATTTTTAACACAATTTTACATACCAATATTCAAATTTTGATAACAATAAATCCAACAAATTCATTTGACGTTTATAATTTTGAATGTTTTTCCAGAAGTTCCGCGTAGTTTATTTGGACGTCCTCTACCTTTGACCATATCCGTCAAATACACGAGTCTCCTTTTTCTGTTATTTTTGGGAGGTTTTACCGGCCAGTTCCTCGCTGTCAAAGGATGATTGATTTTTTCCTTGAACCTTTTATCCATGAAATCAGAAAACTCCATCCAGTTCAAGTTATTTTGAATGATCTGAAGCCACGCCACCTCTTCATCTGGTACATTAATGGTAATCTCTTCTTCGTTGTTCATTCTTTAAAGAATTTGATTTGACTTTTTTGTAACTTTTAAACTAAATTTGCCCTCTATAAGTTTTTAATTTCCCAAATTTCTAGATTTTTCAATTTCTCCTCCCCTTGATATAGGTACTTAAGTATGTATGAACATGTCAAGATAAATAAATAAAATAATTGGTGATTTTTTCTTGTTTTGAATTTCCTCTTTCACTTCAAATATACAGGGTGTTATCAAATTGAGTGGAATAATTTCACAGAGTGGTAGCCTGGTTCAAGACGATGAAAAAATGTCATATAATATGGTATCCTAAATGTATTTACTTTAGAGAAGAAAAACATTGAATTTCAAAAACTTACATCAAAATACGACAAAAAGAATGGAAATTTCTGCATCCAAAGTATTATTCCCATTGGGAAAAATAATTTACAATGTTTTTTTTTACATTTTTACGTCAGTTTTGCGAAAATAAATTTGTTTGTTGCTTTAAATTTCGAATAAACGAAGAAATGAACGTCTGACCACACCCCACTAAAATCCGCATATGGGCGAAAGTATTGTATGTCTTTATTCGTTCCTTTATAATTCGAAAACGGTTACATTTAGGACACCATATTATATAACCATTTCTGATCGTCTTAATCCAAGCGAAGCTACCACCCAGTGAAATTATTCCATTCAATTCAATAACACCCTGTATAATTTTGATTTGATTAAATTCTAGCAATGAAAACCGAAAACCGATATTGATTAATGATTCCAGTTGTTAGATAGATTCAGTTTTTTTTTATTTTGCCTGCCTCCGCCTCTTTGGACTTTTTTTTATTTTACGAACGATAAATAAATCTCAAGAAAACGATTGTCTTTGAGGGATGAGGTAGTCTTACATCTAAAATTTTTATTTTCCTTTTTTTTTATTTTTCACTATCTTTTTCCAGTTGCTGTCGTCGTTCACAAAAAAACGATTTTACAAATTTAAAATTGATTGGTTCTGTTTTTATTAGTTCTTGAAAATTATAAATAAATCAAGATAAATAAATAAGAAAAAATATCGCTTGAGGTGATTTTTTTTCTAGTCTAGAAGTCTCAGATTTAATATACCTAAATTTTTTCCTCCTCCTTGATTTGAAATATGTATATAATTTTGATTTGACTAAACTCGAGTAGCGAAGTCCGAAAATCGCGCAGAAATTAAAAATTGAATGTTGAATACGAATCCCAATTAATGATAAATATTTATTACCTATTAAACGCACAATGCTAGGTTAAATTAAGTCAAATTAATTTATAATAAAATTGAAAATCAAATATTCACAAAGGCTCACTAAAAAATTGTTAGATTTCTCCAAGCGATTTACTATTTCTGTCCGCCTCTGTCGCTTTGGGCTTTTTTTATTAATTTATTGAAAAAAAGAAATCAAGAAAAATAATTGTGGAGAGATGCAAACGATTGTTCTTAAATGCTTACATCTAAAACTTTTAATTTCCCATTGTTTTGGTTTTTCAATTTCTTTTTCAGTTGTTGTGATCGTTTAGAAAAAGTTATTGTATGAGTTTAAAACTGATTGGTTCTTCTTTTATTAGTTCTTGAAAATTATAAACAAATCAAGATAAATAAATAAGAAGAAAAACATCGCCTGAAATGATTTTTTCGTTCTGAAATCTAAAGTTTTAATTTTCTAGATTTCTCGATTTTTCAATTTCCCCTTTCCTTAAAATATACATACAGCTATGTGCATATGTATTTGGCACCCTATAATTCTATATAAAAGAACAGAAAGTTGGGAATTTAAATAAAACAACATGTAAACTTGCGGACAAAAAACCTTTCTCATTCTTTTTTTGTATTGCAAATTGACTTTCGATCTCTATTCGATCCGTCAAAGTAGTAAACTATTGGAGCTGTCATATGTATCACATTTAATTTGCTACTTTGAATAATGCCACTAATACAGAAGGTACAGGAAAGACTAGAATAGAAATGTAACATGACGTTTAGTATAACCTCCAATACTGCAAGGCCAGTACACAATAAATAAATATAATCAAAACGTCATTAAATTTCAGTGTAATGGGTCACTTTTTTGTCCGCAACTGTACATATTTACTAAATAGCCTCATTTGAAGCTCTTTTTAATGAAAAGAGTAAACATCCCTCAGATCGATTTACCTGGAATCTGAATAGTATCAACAAATATGGAGTTTTCCAAAAGTGCTAAATACATATGCACATAGCTGTATATATATAAAATACGTGCCAATAAAAATGCACCACCCAGAAGGGATCAAGTTACAAGATTAAAATTTTCAATTTATTTCTCTTAGATAAAGAAGTAACTGATTTCACGTTGGAAAAAAAATAACAGAAATTAAGGGAAAAAATGTAAAAATGTGGCACGTCAGCACGGTTAACAATACATTCCCTAACTCGCAGAGGCATGGTCCGAATGAGATGATCGATGTCTTCTTGAGGTACCTCATCCCAAGCTTGCTGTAAGTAACGACGCAGCTCCTCCAAACTGTTTGCTTGTTGAGGAATACTCTTAAACGTCGAAGCATGATATCCTACACACGTTCTATGGGATTCAAATTCGAAGAACGAGTTGGCCAAGGAAGAACTTCTACCTCTGCTTGTTTGCAGAAAGTTCCTACAAATTTGTGCGATATGGGGTCGGGCATTATCTTGCTGGAAAACTATTCCAGCGTGTTCATTTATTAGAGGTAACAGAAGGGGCTTAAGATCTCGTCGATATATCGATGCGCATTTAATCTGCCTCTGATGAATACCAAAGGGGATCTGTACCCGATGCCTATGGAACCCCGTACCATAACACCTGGTGTTACGCCGCCATGGTCTCGTATAGCAAACTCCACATTGCGTCTCTCTCCACGGAACCTTCTCACCATTATTCGACGGTCATTTTGCCATAGACAAAATCGGAATTCGTCACTGAACATGACTTGATCCCATTCAATGACCCACTGCTGCCTTTCTTGACACCACTGAAGCCTGGTTGCCTTATGCAATTGTGTTAGTGGAAGGCGGCGACACGGCCGATGGGAGTGAAGACCAAATGATCCACTACGTTGGTAAATGGTTCGACTAGACACCCTTCGTTTTAGATCCCTTATCCAATCCACTCCACTTGCAGCTGAAGTGCGAAACCTACCTCGTACAGCCAGTTGACGGAGACGCCGATCTTCACGTTGATTAGTTGGACAGTTGCTGAAAATGCTGTCTTCTGGCAATTCTAGGCATTGTTAACGATCAACAGTTTATGCTTTCGCAGAAAATAAAGACTATTTTGACATACCAGTTTAAAAAAATTACCGAAAACAAGAGCCTCTCTTTTTAAGATAACTCTCACAAAAACCGAATTTTCTCGTTTTTTAATTCTGACGTCTTTATCATCGACTCCTAAGATGTGGATAGTTATTTGGTAAAAATATCGACCTTGCAACTTGACCCCTTCTGGGTGGTGCATTTTTATTGGTACGTAGTTTACAAATAAATCAAAAGTGCTTCTGATCGCGAATGTGTTCGTCCTAGCAGGATAGTAGTCAATCCTGCTAGAGTGAACACAACATTTTAAGTAAGTAAGTATTTATTTATTTCGTGTGTTTCTACTTTCTAGATGTTACTCTTGTTGAATAAGATACATAAAAAACATATTAAAACTGCGTTAAAAAAGACGTTACAGTTAAGAGTATGTTTGAAAAAATGTTGCGTCATTTGCATTCCAAGCATTCATTTAGGAATAGTTTTTTTTTTTTTAATACAACACATCCTTTATTTTTGCCAAACCCAAACTGTTTTTTACTATCTGAAACTTCAATGCGGTTTCAATAATTTTAGAGATTGTTGTTAACCTAAGGATTGGGTGAAAGTTACTCTCCATCATCCTCTTATGTATGGGCCATGGAGATTACTTTGGAAATTTCGAGATCATCAGGAAATATGCTTTCCGTTATGCATTGATTAAAAAATTTAATTAATGGAATGAGTTTGTGGATTTTTTTATTTCAATGCAGTTAATGTTAAAGGACAAGTAATCTTCAGTTTTTTTACTTAAAGAATCTATAATATCTCTAACCTCGTTAAAGCTCAATGCTCTGGATTGAAATTTGGGGTAGTTTACAGGAGCCATATATTGCTCATAGGCTGAAGTGTTTGTGGCTATACTGTCGAGTTTTTCGGCTATATTTATTAAATAATCATTTAAATTAAAGATTTAGCTGTTTCAAAGTGCCTTTCTATTCTTAAATAGTTTATACTGCTTTTTGGTCTAATCCCCAGATTATTTTTGCTTAGTATCAAGACACCACCACGTGATCTTGGAATAGTAAGAAATTAAATGATGCTTACTAATCATACCAAATTATACTTCATTAAATTAAATAAAACGAGACAAATAAATAGGAAAAAAAAACATGTTCGAGGTGATTTTGTTTTCTCGTTTTGAAGTTTAAGATTTTAATTTCCTAAATTTTTGGATTTTTCAATTTCCTCCTTGACTTGAAATATCTAATTTTCATTTGATTAAATTCGAAGAGCGAAGACCGAAAACCAGAAATTAGAAACTGATATTGAATAAGAATTCCAGTTGTTAGATACATTCAATTTTTCCAAACGATTACTTTTCTGTCTGCGGCGTCGGAATAGAGAGAGCTTCGGGATGTGTTGTAGCTGTCGGGAAAGTAATGAAGTAAACGTTTGTCGATATCCGGTTTGCCTTATCTTCCACCGTTGCCGCTGATTGAATCTAGATTGTATATTGAGAACATATTTCAAGTTTGTTCTGATATTTTCGAGCTTTTACGAACCACGTCGAATCAACAAGTACTGATTGAGGCCTAAAGGCAAAATGAAAAACCGTAAATAAATGCGAGGGGTAATTAAAAGCTTTTTATAAAGCTCAGAAAATTGGAAACTCAAGCGGGAAGTACTCGACTAAAGAACTTCCAAAGTTCCTACAACCTGCAGAGAATTTAAATGAGAATGAGAATGAGAATGGGAACATTAATATGAATTAAATTAAATTTTCAATAACTCTTTACTTACAGAAGCTTTTTGTAACGTGAAATTTATGGGGTGTATTGATTTTATTTTATTGATCCACACGAGTGTGAGCTTCTAAAAGCACCGAAATTTTTTATCCCCCGATGTGTACACACTACATCAACATCGAGCGTAAACACTTTATAATCCGACGATATCTGCTTTCAAAATCTCAATTCTCATCGTGCTCTCTGAATGCCTTCTTTCTGGTTTTCTTCAGAAATATCGTATTTACAAAACGATGCGCATTTTTACATTTGCTATCGAAATACTAAACTAAACTTGCTAGTTGGAGTAGTTACTGGCATAATAATTAGGACTTAATCAAGAGAATTTGGTGGGTCCTATTATCATAATATTGTCTCTCATGGAAGGGAAGGGTACGATACACACTTATACCTGTTGCGTAGAATTAATTTAATTAAATTCGATTTTAATGTGATTGTTATCTTGTAGCAAGCACGAACAGACAAAGAAGTGGAGAATCTTTTTTCTCTTCTGGAAAACATCACAGATATCAAAGGTACCTTGTCAGATAAAGTGAAGCAATCTATCGATGCTATCATGCCCGAAGCAAATTCCACTTTGAGCAAAGGACTCAGCATTTGCGATCAAATAAGCGACCTGGAACTGAAGTACAAGGAGGTGATTCCGTTAAAATTCTTAGGGCCTAAGGTTTTCTTTCGTTTTTTTCCTTTTCAGGACACCACTTTAGAACTTCGCAAAGAGGATAGAAAACTCGAGTGGGAAAAATTCGTCGACGACATGGCCTATCAATGTAAACGCACTGATGCTACGTTTGAAGAAAAAGAGGAGGAGTTTCAGGAATTCTACAGGGACCTTGAGAGAAAATTGCATTTAACCAATGCCTTTCAGTAATATGCATGTTTATGATCGTAATTAAAAAAAAATTCTGAAAGAGCTTGTAGTTTTTATCTTAAATTGCGCAGACTATGTTTTTGGGGGTTGGTTCGTTTCGGTCGACTGACTACATTGTGTATAATTATTTAATGACAGTGATGAATTAATTAATTCTTTCAGTCGTGCAAATTACAAATTGTAAAACATGCGTTGAATTTTACTGAAGAGATTCAAACTGGTGATTTTATTTTGATGGACATGTTAATTCCGTGCTCGGTGATTATTTTCTTTCGTATTACTGTTATTTTTTGACAGGGTATTTAAAAAAAATATTGGATTCTTTCCTCTGCCCCAGAGAATCTTTAAATCTCCTTAAGTATAAATACGAGAAAGAGAAGAAGAAAGAATACCCCGTTAATAACGAGGGGGGTTTTCCCCGGTGTATAATATGAAAATTAATTATGAAAATATTCTTTTGCGTAATAATTAAGCTGACGTTTCTTTTTCTGGATGGAATATTCGCAGATGTAAATAAATAACACAATCGATATAAGCCCGGAGTATCAAGAATAATCCGGGTTGTATACAGCGATATGCTCACGTGTCCGACTAGGATTATGTTCTCAACTACCAGAATCTTAATAGATTCGTTACACCAAACACGTTCGTGAGTTTCGGAACTTCATTTTGTACGGATTTAAAATTTATATTTGAAATTTAACGAGTTGTGGATAGGAGCGTGCGAATTTCATTTAAGTATGAAATTGGATGATTTGAATAAACACAATCTAATTGCATATTCTATTAATAGAAGCTAGTTAACAATTACCGAGTAAATTCAATTAAATAAACAAGATGAATAATCAACGCTGTGTGTAAGCGTAGATTAGAAAATCGTAGCATACTCGCAGTTGTAAGTAATTATTGATTTCTTCACCCTGCGGCTTCGAGATAATTCCGTTTACACAATACCATAATCTGCATTAACACGAGCACCCCGCTTAGTCCGCCCTTAAATTAACCAATTAAACAATGGCATGAAATTTTTTTTCCCCGGGCTCGCTCATTTAACGCGCCTTCCATTTCCCCACTGAGCTTTCAGTCATTGCCCTCAAATGAACTCGGTTTTACCCGCAGCATGAAAACTACTGATGTTGATCCTACCGTAGTCCATCTTGAGCTATATTGAAACGCCGAAAGCGATCGGTTTAATTGCACATCTAGAATTTTTCTTTGCCTTCGAAAAAATGTCAGAGATACCGCTTTAAATATGACATTTTTTTTCTGAAACAAGGACGTTATTGACAAGTCACGAAAATATTTCTCGTTGATGTCAGCCCTTTTTCATTCAATCGCTACCCAGTCGAACCGGAATAAGATTTGTATTTTTATTTAGGAAAAGAATTTTCTAATCTACGCTGACCTGACGTGAGAGAATTCTTTCTTTTATTTTATTTCGGCGTAATAACCGAATATCAGTTGCCGGGAGACACGAGGAGAAATCGAAACATTCTGGAACATCGAATGTGCACACACAGCACTGTCGTGTATACTAAACAACCGCAAACTTGTCAACAAAGTCTTTGGTGTGGTGTGCAGAAGTACAAAGGACCAGTCGGTTCTAGTTTATAATAATGTTACCGTAACGCGATAGAAATTCGCCTCGGATATGCTTTTAGCAAAAGTTGAAACCAGCTTTTTGTTTAACGTGCACTCAGAAATGCAACGAAAAATTCCAACTGAAATATGTGACGTATTTGACTGACACGTTTACGTTTGTTTGAACAACAAAAAGCAGGATTTAAAACATTTTTCCACCTGCAAACATATTTTTACTTAAACGAAAAAAAAATCTCTGGAATTACACTTTAAATTCCTTCCGCCACGCCGCATCAATGAAATCATCCTGATATTAAAATCTAGAGTGGATGTAATAAATAAATATTAAAATCTTCCGTGAAATAGGAATTAATACAGGATGCGTATCAATCAAGCTCTTCCAGCAAACTAATATATTGTATTGTACAGGATTGATTATTATTTAATCATTATCGTGGCTACGTATTATATATATATACAGCTAATTATTTTAATACAAATCGGCTTATGAGGGTATTTCCTTGAAATAATATTCCCTTTGACTAATTACTTTTATTAAAATTAATACCCTCCAATTAATTACGCTCTAATCTGATAACGTCACCTGGAACGAATTATGAATTCCGGAAGGCAAAATGCATAATACCCGTCGATAAATTCCCAAAAGGACAAATAACTCCATAAAAACGATTCGTTTAAAATTAATTAGAGACGTCTTTAAACCATAAACGACTTAGCATTTCTCAAAGAGAAACACAAATCAATATATTGCGTATTCGAAGAATGATGGATTACACCGAATTCTCTTTTGCTTTTCAACTTTGCAGAAATCGATTATTCAACCTACCGTGCCTGATTATATAGCAAAAATAAGCCTCTGAGCTTACGAACCGTAAGAAAAGATTTTTTTTAACAAAGGAAAATTTACTATCTGCTTTCATCAGATTTCTAATTTAGATTTACATTACTATCGACAAAGATGATACCCAATACTAAAAGCTAATAAAATCTCTTAATGTTTGTTTAACGACGACCTCAAAATTGAATTTTAAAAAACCAAGAAACGTTGCAGTAAATCTGCCCTTAAAAGTAATCAATTTTGTCACGCTTATAATAAAAATTGTTTGATGTATGTAAGCGAAACGAAGCTAAGAGTATTAACTTGATAATTGTATTTGCTCGTGTCTTTGTCGTTTAATCGACCAATTTTCTGTAATTCAATACAATACAATACAATTCTCTTCCTTCTTTTCTAGGTCGACCGAAAAACTAGCTAATATCTATTATTATTATAAAATACTATATCACGCAATCTTAATGTATTGTTAAAGCGTTTTTTCATGTTTTACTTATACATAATACGCGATAAAAAAGTAATAAATTGCTCCACGATGATTACTGTGCTTTTCTGTTGTATTATGAAATTAATCGAAAGGGTCACAGCTATCCGACTGGTAAATTTACGTCGCGAAGTTATTTGCCAATAAAACTGCCAGTTGTCTTGTCTGTTATCTAAACAAAGCGGACACAGCAGCTTTTAGAATTTAAACCACATGCAATTTATGTAAAACACGTCCTTGGATGCGAGAAAATTTTTGAATTACTTCAAATTCAGTAAAATTTACTTTGCGACTTTGTACTTTTTCTTGACAGAAAAGTAAATTATATTTCAAAACTATAACCAGTGACGGCGGATTTTACATTTTTATAAAGGTTCTCACATCAACTCCATTCATATCCTGCATAGGAAGTTATACCCTGAGCTTTTCTAACTTGTATAACACTTCAATCAAAAATCCACGTCATAAAAAAATTATCTTTATTCCGAGCTTTTAGCTTTGCAGTGCCGTTTCGTTCATACTTCATACATTTCCTGTCACAAAACCATCTATAATCTAAAACCGTCAATGATTAGAGATAATAAATCACAATCGTCACTATTAGCTTCGCGCTCCTAGATCTACAGAGTAAACCTATGGTCTTTTTTTTTACTTCAAATTCAATTTGTGAACTTCAAAAACTCGAAAACAATTGGAGATACTAAGCAGTGGGCTCCGCTATGTAAAAGTCTATAGAGAAAGCTATGCTCTTGGTTATACGAACTTGTTTATTTTTTCACTTCCGAAGAAGCTGTCAAACGATAGCAAACGTAAAGTGTTTGTGCGCCATTTAGTGTCCGTTTAAAAGAGTTTGTGATACAATTTTCATCGGACAAGAACCAGCTTTAATTGTTTATTTTAGTAAAGAATTCTTTTGTGTTACTGAAAAACTTGTATCTCGAAAACAATTGGAGAAAGTAGTGTGGACCATTAGCTTCGCCGTGCCTAGATCTATAGAGAAAAGCTATTCTCTCCGCTTTTTAACCATTTTTTTCTTATTTCAAATTCAATTTGTGGACTTACAACTCGAAATCGATGGGAGATCCTAAATCGTGGGATTCACTTAGTAAAAATCTATAGAGAAAACTATGCTCTATGCTATAGTGAAAAATTCTTAAGGCCCTTGTGCTTGAATTTTATGCTACAGAAAAATCTGCATCTCGAATAAATTGGACAAAGTAAGTCGCAACGCTACACCTATAGAGCTCTGAAGTTTTCAGTCTTGTTTACTTTGCATTAAGTTGTGGTCTTCGTTGTTAGCTTCGCCCTGCCTAGGCTCTATAGGGCAAAACTATGCTCTCACCTTTCTTTTTTCTTATTTGAAATTCAATTTGTGGACTTGAGTACATTTATAACTCGAAAACGATTGAAGATACTAGATCGTAGGCTTCGCTTTGTAAAAATCTATAAAGAAAACTATGCTCTATTACTTTTAAAACGTTTTTAATTTAGTGAAAAGTTCTTAAGGTCCTAGTACTTGAGTTTTATGCTACAGAAAAATCTGTATCTCGAATAAATTGAAGAAAGTAACTCGCAGCGCTACACCTACAGAGCTCAGAAGTTTTCAGTCTTGTTTACTTTGCATTAAGTTGTGCTCTTCGTTGTTAGCTTCGCCCTAGGCTCTATAGAGCAAAACTATGCTCTCACCTTTATCTTTTCTTATTTTAAATTCAATTTGTGGACTTCAGTACATTTATAACTCGAAAACGATTGGAGATACTAGATCGTGGGCTTCGCTTTATAAAAATCTATAGAGAAAACTATGCTCTATGCTTTTAAAACGTTTTTAATTTAGTGAAAAATTCTTAAGGCCCTTGTACTTGAGTTTCATGTTACAAAAGACCTGTCTGTGGAATAAATTGGAGAAAGTAAATCGCAGCACTACACCTATAGAGCTCTGTAGTTTTCAATCTTGTTTGCTTTTCACTTCATATATTTCATGCAGCAAAAAAATTGTTTGCATTAGAGATATGAGTTTCGGTTTTCATTATTGACTTCGCCATCCCTAGATCTACAGAGAAAAGCTGTACTCTAAGCTATTTTTAAATTAAATTCGTGAAAGCTCGTACAAAACAAACTATATCTTGAAAACTGCTGCCCATACCAAGGTGTGGTCTTCACTGTGGTAAAAGTCTATAGAGACAAACTGTCTTGTTTACTTTACATTCGCCCTGCCTAGGATCTGTAGAGAAAAGCTATGCTCTCAGCTTGTTAACACTTTTTCTTATTTCAAATTCAATGTGTGGACTTCAATTCACTTATAAACTCGAAATCGATTGGAGATACCAAATCGTGGGCCTGACTTTGTAAAAATCTATAGAGAAAGCTGCGCCCTATGCTTTTAACACCTTCTTAATTTAGTGAAAAATTCTTAAGGCCCTTGTACTTGAGTTTTATGCTAGGTACAGGAAAATCTGTATCTCGATTAAATTGGAGAAAGTAAGCGCAGCGCTACACCTATAGAGCTCTTAAGTTTTCAGTCTTGTTTGCTTTTCACGTCATATACTATTTCATGCAGCAAAAAATTAATTTGTATTGAAGATGTGAGTTTCGGTTTTCATTATTGACTTCGCCGTCCCTAGATCTAGAGAGAAAAGCTGTGCTCTAAGCTATTTTTAAATTCAATTCGTGAAAGCTCGTAAAAAACAAATTGTATCTTGAGAACTATTGCAGATAGTAAGTTGTGGTCTTCGCTGTAGTAAAAGACTATAGAGACAAACTATCTGTGAGTTTTTCAAACTTGTTTACTTCAAAAAAAAAACTAGGAGATTGTACTTAGATTTAATGTCGTAATCTGGAGCTTCGCCGTGTAAAAATTTATAGAGGAAAACTCTCTCTGACCTTTCCAAACTTGTTTACTTAAAAAAAAAAAAATTGAAGTATCACAGTCTCTATCGTTAGCTTCACCGTACACAAATCTGTAGAGTGAAGCTGTGTGAAGCTTTTCAAGTTTGTTTACTTCAATGAAAATCTATGTACGCCTGCACCATTTGCAAAAAGAATATCTTTCGAAATCAATTTGAGTTACTCTCTACCGTTAGCTTCGCCGTGTCCAGATTATAGAGTCAAGATTTACGTAACTGTTCAAATTAGTTTACTTCAATGAGAAATCCAAGTATGGTCGTCCCAGTTTTGTATCGGTTTTATGGTTTTGCTATTAAAAAAGCGACAGAGAGGCGACAAAGAGACCGCAGTGCTCTTTTTTTTGTAGCAAGACCATAAAACCGATACATAACTGGGACGACTATACCTTCGAATTTCATGTCACAAAAATGTATAGTTCACGAGTATTGCAACCTTCATAGAGTGAAACTACATACAACTAGCGTTAGATATTCAGGTTTGTGTAATTGTAATTTCATTTCTCATTTAGTTGTATAATTGTAGATGTCTTAAAATAAAATTTCCCCGTGTTTTTCAAGCTTGTTTATTTGACTTTTTATGAATATAATTACGTGTTCAAAGAAAATTGGGGGGACAGAATCCTTGTAAGGGTGATTAGGAAGGAACGAAATTTATTACGCGTTAAATATATATTTTTCTGAAAACATGTTTACAAATACAATGGCGAGAAATTATTTTTCCTTCTTGTATTGATACATAAAAGACGGGGAAGCGGACAAACGTCGGGAAACCCTAGGCTTACGCGACCGAGATAAATATTTAGGGCGAAACGTTTATCGAAAAATGTAAAACTTAGGTGAGCCTAATTACGGAACTCCCTACAATTTCATTATTTATTGCGGGAATAAATCAAGCGGCGCGCATTTCATTTTCTCTCTCACCTCGTTTACAAAGAAACTACAAAATTGATTTTAACATTAGTAGCTTTTAGGGGTCTCACCGACCACAGCGCAACACATGAACAGATAAATTCATTTTACTCTGATGATCATTACATTAAGATCAATGTAGTCTTTATTTCACCCAAAACATTACAGTAATTCGCTTTTAATATTTTTGAAAATTAAAAACCGATTTAAATATACGAGTATTTATCAAAAATTTCCGTAGGGAAATCAGTATTTAATAAATTATAGACGTCTTCGTTGTATATATGTATGTACAACGTAATCTTTTGATTAATTTGATTTTAATGAGAACTTGTAATTAATAAATGTTCACACCTATTCCCTTTGTGTAAATTTAATTCGAGAACATTTTGTACCCAATGGCAATAATACTGTGTTAAACTGAGATTGTTAGCCAGGAGGTAACAGACATCTAAAATTACTTCCCTTTGAAGGTGTTACTTCCGGTTTAGTGGTTTTGTCTGCGGATTAACTTCACAGTCCGACATAAGCCCGAGCAATTTTAAATTTAACATCGTCTTTGCGGCGGATTTTAATTAGAAACTGACCGTGGGGCGTTTGCATTGTCGAAACGTTGAAAAATATCAAACATAATTGCGTTTTAGTTTCCGAAAAAAAAAGTAGCTCGAGCATTATAACAGGGCCTAGCCAAATATTTGGGGAATAAAAGCGAACGAGCTGTTTAAAAAATATGTTTGACTAAAATTTGAACGTTATGAAATTGGCCGAGTTAAAAATTTTCTCGGCTGATCGTTCAAGCGAACGCGAAAGGAAATTTAAGGTTTTAAATGGGGCAGGTCTCCAGTTGTGGGGGGGTTTTGTGTAATATAAAAAATTCAAATGTAGTCGGACTTTCTGCCAACGAATTGAATTTTGAACCCCTGGCTACGCGATGTGTATATAATAAAAAGATAAGAAAGATATGCTCCAAGGATTAAAATCACGTTCGATCGACTTTTTTATTTCATATTAAATTTAAAATTACTGTTCTCCGAGTGTAATTTTAGCGAACAACAAAGAGAGTATCGTTAATAATTTCGCTTTTGATAATTTATATTCATCTAGAGCAGGTAATATTAAACTTGGAATATCAAAGGACGATGAAATTGGAATTTTAATTTTGTCGTAGCTCGTAATGTGTCACTGTGTTTAGCAAGTTCTTTCTGCGAGGACTAAGAGAGTTTCATTGTGAAATCTCTGCGTGTAACGTTTATTAATAAAAGTTGAGAGTAGATTTCTGTGA